>JACGCM010002114.1:0-1200000 GCA_014058105.1 Kingdonia uniflora
CCTTTACTCACCTCACACTATCGCAACTAACCTGTTGCTCTCTTTTCACTGCCCCCTCCCTCCCATCTTCCCCGCCCCTCTCTCTCTCTTTGATAATAACATTGTGCCCACAACCTTCTCAAACTCACATACTGTTTTGCAGTGTCCAAGTTTGATACAGAGAGATCAAAGCTATCATATCAAAGGAGACCATGCATCCACCCACCAAATAAACGTACACACACACTTTTTAGGACAGATCTTCAGACTTCGTCTCCTTTAAATGATGCTGTTTACGTAATCAGATTAAATCTAAGATTACTAACTTTTCACAAGGAGTCTATAGGTAGATAAAATATGTTTTGTCAACTTCTCAAAGCTATCTATAAGATCAAGCCTCCTGATCCAGGAGACATTCAACTCTTTAAAAAGATGCCATGTCGTTCAAACGAACCTTCAAGCGTTCGAGCGAGCTTGAAGGAAAGTCAGCAATTTTGTCTACCTCGTTTTCTAGGCTTAATGGCAAGTCGTTCGAACAACTGGGTTCTAGAAGACCAGTTATGTCAGCCTCGATTTTCAGACTTAATTGAGCCAGTCGTTCGAACGACTATTTTTATTTTTATTTTTTTGGCAAAAGTAGATTGAATTAAGGAGAAAAAATACAACTGAGGGAGGCAGATTAGCTAAAGTCCAAAAGAAAAAGAACATTATTTGAATCGGTAGTAAGAAACATGAGGGTCCTCTGCATGCTTAATGAAAACAGGTATCTCATTGCAGTATTCTTGGTTCCATTGGGGAGTGAGTTTACCTTCTTTGAAGCTTGGCCAGCCGAAAAGTTGCCTCTTTCCAGTTATGGGAAAATCTGAGAGAATGGAACTTGCTTTTTGTGTTGATCCATCTTGATCTAAATTTCGAGGGACTTAATCTTTTTTGAAAGCAAGAGCTGCAGTAGAAGAGTCCTTTTCAACCCAGATTTTCCCCAATTTTTATTCAGACCCCATTCCAAAAGAAGCGATAATGACTTCACATTCAACATCAAAAGCAGTGGTGATACGTTTCCTTCGTAGTTTAGTGCATTTAAGGGCATAATTGTCCTATTTTGTAACTATGAAACTTGTAACCTTCATAAAAGGGCAATACTAGGCAAAATGAAAGGATCCAAGTTGTAAACTAGAACTTAGGGTTTGAAAAAGGAAATCAATTGAAATCAATCAAATGCGAAATGGAAGCTCTTATTGGGAAATTATCCCGCCAAGTCGTTCGTATCCGTTTAATTCTTCATTACAGGTGATCTCTAATTCGATTGTGGATTAAGTGGTATCAGATTTTCAAGTTACGATTCTCGAGGGTTGTGTTGGTTTATGGTCCCTACACGTGCCCGACTCAAGCAAACGAAGAAGATTTTTATGAGTTCTTGAAGATTCACAGAAAACCTAGCTCGAAGAAGAAGACACATTCGGAGATAGGCGATTCCGAAGATAGGCTCACAAAACTGGAAAACAAAATTTCTGACTAACTACAACTTTAGGGGAGTTGGTAGCGCAATTACACCTCGCGACCCTCGCTAAAGCAACCACTTCGACGAAGCGACAAAATCGCAAGAAGAAGAAAGGAGTTGCGGAGGAGGAAAATGACGGAGTAACAAGGAGGAAAATAGAATTCTAGTGATGTCGAATTCGTCGAGGAAAGACCGATTATTGGTAAGTTCATGAATCCTATGCGTAATCTTCGTATCGATTTTAAAATTGAAATTCGAGTATCGACGGGTTAATCGATGCTGAGAAATTAGATATCTGGTTAGATAGGATAGAGACCTACTTTTCAGTTTACGAATATTCAAATGCTCAAAAAATATGTTTTTCAACATTGAAATTCACAAGTAATGTACTCACGTGGTGGAAGTCCTACTTTTCAGTCTACGTCACATAGTAGAAAGCTTGAGTTAAAAAGAGTTCAAGGTATTAGTGAAGAAACAATTGTATCCTATTGGGTATGAGCAAGAGAGATAATTCAAATGACATCATTTGCGCCAAAAGTATGGGCAATCCGTACAAGATGTCACTACAAAGTTTATAACCAAGTTTTGGTTTGGACATTAATGTGGACAAGTATGAAGTGTTCATGAAGTATAGGGGGGGGGGGGGGATTGTCGAGTCTATTAGAAGGGATTTGAAGTTTTTTACTGTAGAGAATATCGAAGACGCTACCGTGATAGCATTGCTATTGAAGGCAAGTACTTGAAGAGTGACAAGAAAGACGACAAGGGCAAGTCGGGGTGCAAGTCTAGTTGGAAGAATGAGCACAAGGGGAGTCCAAAGGAGAGGGGTCTTCATCCAAGGGGGATATTACAGCCATGTAAAGCAACTGGCACATTTCAGATAAATGTTGAAAAATCACCCGGAGCTTAAGCCGAAGGAAGAGAAGAGCAAGAGGGAGAGGAAAAACTTGCACTAGCCGCAACGATTGTTGATATTCCAAATTTAGATAAACCAAATCCTAAGCTTACTCTTATGTTTAAGCAAAACTATGGTTACTGAGAAGGCGAGTCGGGAAGAACTTTTTCATGTCAGTATTCAGGTAAAGCAGAACTTAGTAGAGACCATCATTGATCCGGGTAGTCAGAAGATTTGATCTCTGAGGCGGTGGTAGAGAAGATGGGTTGGCTACTACGACTCATCTTAAGTCGTATGATTTGGGGAGGATCAGAAAGACGCGGAGTTGAAGACACGAAACAGTGTACGTTCAAGTTTTCGATCACTGAGTTGTTTATGACGAGGTGACATGTGAGATGGTTCCTTTAGATGTGTGTCAAGTCATTTTGGGTAGCCCTTATATTATCTTTGGGGCCGAGATGTGATTCATTACCATAGAGCTCACAAGTATCGTCTTGTGAAGGAGGGAAAACAGTTTCATATCAATGCTTATAAGGAGCATGTCACCAAATAATTTAGTAACGGCGACTCAGATGAAGATGCTGGTTAATGCGAGCGACAAGTTTGTGTTGTTCTTGGTGTGACCGGCTCAAGAGAGTCCGTCGGCTAAAGCATTGTCTACTGGGCAAGTCTCCTAAGGAACAAACCGAAATGGGGAAGTTGCAAGAGAAGTATAAAGACTTGTTTCTTGACATAAAAAGGATGTTACGCAAGAGAGATGTGGAGCATGATATCACATTGGTGAATGGTGAGCCACTACCCAACATTAGGTTGTATCAGACTTTTGTAACCAAGTCTGATGAGATCAAGAAACAGGTACAAGAGCTCGTAGAGCAAGGGGTTATTAATCCGAGTTGTTCACCTTGTGGTCCGATGTTATGGTGCCGAAGAAGGACGGGTTTGGAGAATGTGTGGATTATCGGGCGCTGAACACGATTACGGTAAAGAATCGTTATCCGCTTCCACGGATTGACGAACTTTAGATGAGTTATAGAAGGCTCAATTTTTCACCAAGCTGGATCTTAAGTCGGGTTACCATCAAGTTAGAATATGAGAAGAAGATACATGGAAGACGACTTTCAAGACCAAACAAAGACTTTTGAAGTGGATGGTGACGTTTTTTGAGTTATGCATGCTCTAGCGACATTTATGCGGTTGATGAATGAGGTACTTCGTGCTTTTATTGATGATTTCGTGATTGTTTATTTAAATGATATCTTGATATATAGTCAAGCATGGGAGGAGCACCTCGTGCATATACGCAAGTGTGTGGAAGCCTTAAGATCACAATAACTTTTTCTCAATGGGAAGAAGTGTGAGTTTGGGAATAAGGAACTAGTGTAATTGGAGTTCATTGTTGGTGGAGATGAACTTAAGGTAAATCTAGAGAAGGTGTCGGTCATTACTAATGGCCTAAACCCGTACAGTGATGGAAGAGTGAAGTTTTGTCAGTAATTACAGAAGTTATTCGACATTTTTCACATATTGCAGCACCTTGCATTCCTTGACAAAGGCCGGTGTGAGGTTTGTGTGGGAAGATCACCATGAGAAGACCTTTCAGTTACAGAAGCAAAAGATTACAGATACACCAGTGTTAGCGTTACCGAATTTGAAGCGTTCTTAGGGCTGGCAATTTTACCCGCCTTGGTCGGGGCCCACCCTGACCGCCCTTAATGAGGCGGGTTTGGTATGACTATAGTAGGTATGAGGCAAGTTTGGTCTTAAAAAACATTTATTTATTGGGGCTAGGCTCAAATAAATAAGGCCTGTCACCCGACCCAGTTATATAGGTTATGACCTGAATAGCCTTAAACCTAATTTATTGAAGATATGTTACTTTTACTTCCTCCTCATCCTGACTTTCATCCTCTGATCCTCAGCTCGTTTCTCTCTCTATATATACTTTTAAACCTAAGAAGAATTATCCAATCAATGGTTTCGACCCGAATCGATGGTTTTCAGCTTAAAGCTTCAAAGTTCATAAATGGGGGGCGGGTCTGTGGGAGGGCTTGGGGATCCCCACTTAGGATAAACGGGTGCTAAGCGGGTGCTGGGGCGGGTTTGGTATAGGTAAATTTTGACGGGGCGGGTTTGGGTACTCCCAATTTAAGTTAAACAGTATTGGGGTGGGTTTGGGGGTAGGGTAATTTGGCGGGTATGGGGATGGTATTAATGCATCCGCCCAAAACCGACCCATTGACAACCCTAAGCGTCTTTTTGAGGTCGAAACAGATACTTTAGACTATGCATTAGGGGCATTTTATTGTAGGATGGAAGCCGGTTGCCTACCATTGGAGCAGTGCGCAACTATCATACCTATTATGATAAGAAGTTCTACGCATTATATCAATCCGCAAAGCATTGACAGAATTACTGATTGGAGAAGAAGGTTGTGGTACATCCGTTCATAAACCGTTACAGTTCTTATTTACACAGTCCAAGCTACAGCAAACTCGTCATATGAAGTGGATATTGTATCTACAACAATTCACCTTTATTATCAAGTATAAGAATGGAGTGGATAACAAAATGGCTGATATGTTATCTCGATCCCCATTACCAACTATTTGCTTTGTTGGTAGCTATGCAGATACAGCCTATTGTTCCGTCTGAGTATGTTGCAGGGAATGACGAGGACAAGGAGCTCAGTATGATTCACTTGTAAGGCAAGACATGTGAGTATGAATTGAAGGACGGTTTAATTTATAGGGGCAGTCTACTATATATTCCTGAGGGTGGAGACCGTTTACATTGGATTAGAGAGGTATATTGTTCCAGGTGGCAGATCCTTTGGGGTTGAGAAGACTCTTTTGAATTTACGGTATTATGTCTATTGGACAAAGATGCAGGTAGATGTGCTCGTGTGGTTCGTGGGTACGTTATGCAACACATCGAAGCTTCCCAATCGTAAGTTGGAAATGTATTTACCATTACCAGTTCCTAGCCGACCTGGGATAACATTTGATGGATTATATGGGTGGTTGCCCATGACCAAGTATAAGAATGATTATTTGTTTATGGCGGTAGTTCTTATTCCATGCCAGAAGACGGTCACGGGGAAGGAGCAACGCGATTATTTTTCAGAGACGTTTGGAGGTATTTCGGGCTCCCTTCTTCTATTATTTTTGATAGGGATAGCCGCTTTTGAGGCATTTCTGGAGATCGTTACGGGGAATGATAGACACTAAGTTGAAGAGAAGTATCGCCTTTTATTTGCAGACTGACAGGCAAAAAGATGTTGCTAATCGCACTTTGGTTCACTTATTACGGGGATTCCATTCTAAGCATCCTAAGACTCGGGATGAGAGTTTACCGTATCTTAAATTCCTTTAACCGGGCGATTCATGGTTCTACTTTAAAGTCTCCATTGAAGTTTGTCTTAGTACTTGCCTCAAAGCCCCTTTGATATGGCTTTTAGTCTTTGTGATAAGACAGTGTTTGAGAAGAAAGAAGAGGAACAAGTTAAAGTTCAGTGTTTTATGAGAGGATAAGCAAGGTCATGAGGCGGTTGAAGTACAATTGAAGAAGACTCAAGCGAAGTATAAGGCTCAACACGACAAGTATCGGGTTGAGTGTACTTTATAAGAGGGTGACCTAGTTTAGTTATATTTGGGTAGAAACGACTAAAGGAGGAAGGTAAGAAGCTCAAGCCGATCCGTTATGATCCATTTACGATACTCAAGAATATTGGTGACAACGCATTCCAATTGGATTTACCACCATTTATAAAGATGTATTCGGTGATTAAGTCGAGCATTTAAAAACTATTTGAGTGTCTCTTTATATGAAAACTCTACAATCAATACTTGCCTACCGTCAGTTGATGACTTATAGATGGAAAGAGAAGATCCGTTGCAGGAGGATAGTATCTAGAGAGGAAAGTTTAGCTACAAGACGGGGTAGTATCGAGTTGGGAAGAAAGGTCAACTACCTAGCAAGTCGAAGTGGTACAACAGAGAAATGGGCACGGCCACATTCCCTCATCTCAGTTCTAGCTTGAGCAGTTGTTCAAGGCCCCTAAAGAAGGGAGCCATGATCCAGGAGGATCTAGACATTTAACCTCTTAAAAAGATGATATGCCGTTATATGATTCTTGAGGAAAATTATTTATTGTGATATGATATGAAACAACTATTAAAGTGGTAGGCCACTACCATTATGATATGAAAGAAAAATTAATGTGGCAAACCACTAGCATAGTGATAAGAAAAAAAACTAAGAATAAGTAAAAGCAACTGAAAGTGGTAGCTATGATTGTAGAAGATGGGAAAAATGGTAGACCACTACATTATGACTCTAAAGAATAGAACCCAGTTCGTTCGAATGACTCTAAATGTCGTTTGAATGACATGCCATTTATGCCTTGAAAACGAGGCAGTTAGAATTGGTCTTCTGGGGAACCCAGGTCGCTCGTTAGAACAGACCGTTATAACGGCCTTTGCCGGTTACACCATTATAACATACCCTTTTAAACCTTGAGAAAACATTGAAAATAACATATTGTTATAACGGTAACAACAGTCGTTATAGCATAAAATAACGGTCAGTAACAACAAATAACGAGTGTTATTTTTTAGAACGGAACATGAGGTATAACGGAACGGGCTCAAGGTGTTACCGTTACCGTTATAACGGTTATTTAAAACCATGATCTAAACTAGAGACAAAAATACAATGTACTTTTTTTTTTTACCAAATGAGACAACTCCTAAAAATGTATCTTTTTAACAAAGCCAATTTCTTACAAATTTTTCCACAGCCCCAAATCTCACACAAGTCTCACAGCTTTGACTCTTAGCACCAATGGAAGACTCCAACCGAAGGCCTCATTAATAACCTAGAACGGAATATCACGTGAGAAAGAAAATGCCACTAGTAAGCAGTTTATATCTCATGCGCATGCGCACACGCATACGCACAATATCATGTGCAAAAAGAATCTGCAATCTCTAATGGATCAACACTGAATGCAATGCATTCAATGAATTTGTTCATGTTGAGATGTTCACATCCTCACAATGAATAGAGATAGATAAAATGGGTCGCCTTGACTAAACTCTTGTGAACTCTTAAGACGCATCCTTCCTTTTTTTCCATTTCACTTTTATTTGTGTTTGTGAACAATGAAAGGTCAGATAATTGTATAAGGAAGACAATAGAAAAGAAACAGTTGCCGTGAAACCTACTTGCAGGAACCCCAATCACCAAAATTTAGAAATAAGACACGGCTTTGCAAAAGACAAGCAGTTTGGGAGGTCACAATGAGGGAAAACGTAGAGATGCATGTTTATGAACATAGTACCCACCACTTCCTCAACTTATCTCAATAACCTTATTGTTTTTTAAATACCCCACCATATAGCAACATAGAGCCCTCCACTTCGTCAAATTATCTTAATACCTTTAGTGCTTTTTAAATACCTCACCATATCGCATCGTTCAATATTACTTATTTGTTTAGAGAAAACATAGGAAAATAATGAGATAAACATGTTTTCTTTTCCTAAGCAAAGTACCCATCCATGAAAAACAATACAACCTAAATATGAAAATTGAGTATAATATAACATAGAGAGGAATGTAATAAAGCTGTCAAATGGAATATCATGTTCATATAAAAAGATGGAATAATAAAATGGAGAACACAATTTATCTTATCAATCAATGTAATAAAGTGCTTACATCTTGAATGTCGACAATATCACGTGAGTTAACACCTGCTTGCAGCCCGTCAAGAAGGTCTTGGGTATAATTGTAGAAGTAATCGGGGTCATCGCAAACAGAGTATGCATGAACCTGTATTATGAATAGTTGTGAGGGTGTAAATTGTTTGATCAGGAATGTAGCAGGTATAAGATAGGGTAATACACACTTTTGCTTTCAGCTTACTCAGCCATGATCCCAATGACAGACCAGCAACAGTTCCCCCACTAGAAATTACAAAAAAACATAAAAATATATTGAGGTTTACTTGGCATCTATGTAACATTGACATGGGTACGGGGTGTCGGAAACAGCGGTCTCAAAATAAGTGAAAACGCGGACACGGCCTTATACCTAATAAGATAGTATCATGCTTCATGTTTCCTATATTGTGTCTTATTTAAAGTGAATGCATTATGAATATATAATTACGATAGTAGCTAATGGGTTAATTTACAACTAATAACAAACACCAAACAATAGTTAGTAGGATTGAATAACATATATAAGAATTGGAAACTTTCTAAAAGTTGTGTCAAAAAGTTGATGATCTAAGCAAGAAGTGTCCGTTGAAGTGTCCACACGAGTGTCGGTGTGTCCAAGTGTCCGACACGTTTGGACACATATTTTTTTTTTTAGGAATATGAAGTGTCCATGTTACATAGCTTGGTATCTAAGTTCAATTCTCAATTATATAGTGAAATAGCCCAAATATCCACGATGAAAAACTATGAAGATAAACTATGAACCTACTTTCCATACAAACTTAACAAACTCAAAGACGTGGTAATTGGGCAAGCTATCCATAATGAAAGGAGTTCTAGTAGAAGTTAACAACTCGATAACCAAGTCAACAGGGTGTGTTGTTTATTTTGAGTCGGTAGAGTGTATTAACACTACTCAGAAGAATGTTCTCCAATAGGATAAAGCAACATACAAAGAAACAAACGACAGGCTTGATGAAACCAATGGCCTCTATCTCATGGTGAGGTCTTAAGTTCTCAGGTCTCTCAATATGCTGTTGGAAGACGCTTGATACAGATAAAACTGCTTAAATATCCAAGATAACTGTGCCCAGGTCTTTCCCTGCCAACCGAAATGGCATTGTGCATTTAATTCCTCCTGCAGAACCCACCCAAAGGTGTATGGTATAAGATCCTATATATACTTCCCCATTTCTCTCCTAATATCTTTCCTCCTTGAGTATAGAGAATTGTTGCTGAGAAAATAATTTATGATGGCTTAAGGTATACGAAAAGGCAGTGATAGTTTTGGAATGGCTTGAAGATGGTAAGCATGATAATATAATTTTGATGCAGGGCCATAAAGACTTGCTTAAGAAGCAATCTTTCGTTATTTATACTAGATCTCAGTTGAAATGTAGAGGACTTACTAATGAAGAGAAAGCTGTCAAGTAGTGCTCCGCTTTAAAAAGGGTACAACTTACGAGAATCAGTGCGTAGGATTGATTTAATTGATAGGTCATTCCTCTCTATAAGGCCTACTCTTTGAGTTTACCGTATAATTTGTTGCTCTTTTATCATTAACAATTATTAAAAAAAAAACTAGCTTGACATGGAGAAAAAGAAATATAAGGCCGCAATAAAAAGGAATGAAAAAACTACAGCATTTTTTCTGAAAGACGTCACCTTAAGGTTTATCGTGTTCTCATACCAATAGTTGTAACTTCATTATTTCTATGAGATATAGCTTGTGTCCAGCTTCCACATTTTTAGTTATTATGTCCTACTAGTTGTTTAATGATATATTTACAAGCATCATTCAGTTATTGATAGTTAGGTGGTCTATGGAAATGTTATCTTCTAATTTCAACTTTTAATAATTATTTAACTTTCATAAGAGAATGGCCTAAATCATCTCAATTACTATGATTGAAAACTTAGATGGATATTTCGGCATTTTAGGCTGCATTTTAAGCTTTTCTAAGATCATGTGTTAGACATTGACATGCAAATAACAGAGTATCATGGTTCCAAGGAACTAAATGAGATAAACTCTTTTTATACATGTTTATAGAACACTTGTCTAAGTTTCTTTCTTCCAAAGTTCTCTCGAAATGAACTGCAAACGACTCAATAAAACACATACTTTAGGTGTCACGGCCCAGCCCGGGTCTGCCTCTACAGTTCCCGGGCACAGCGGATTATGTGGCCGTGCGGCGTACATGCACGTGCGGCCGGCATGCACAAGCCATCTTCACGGGCGCGGCGCGCCAGTGGAATAGTCCCACGGATGCTAAAGCGACATCCGGATAATCCTAGATACTCGTGAGGGTTCATCAAATCTGTATTCGGAATAGGCAACAACGCTAAAGGTTCCCTCAATAATCCCTACAGCGTAATTTCTCGTGACTGGGCACGAGATACGAATAGCACACCTGTCCTGTAGCGGATCAGGGTAGCTCAATATGTCGGGTTCCAGATATGGGACATGTATATCGCAAGGGGCGGCGAGCCTGAACTGGTTACATAGTCCATTTATAGGGGCGGTGCATCTCGATTGGCTCGCGGGGCATAGCGACGGCATAGCGGCGCCATATATAAGCCCTATCTGTAAAAGCGGCCCACATTGTGAGGCAATGTCTCCTGGCCTTCCCTAGGCCAAGGAGAATTCATGACTATCCCTTGTAGATAGCCCATGAGCCGGGGTCCAAGATGATCAAGCTATAAAGCTCTTTTAGTCATGGGGAGGTTTGGACCAAAATATAATTAAGAAGAAAAAAACGGGGCAAGGACTTTATACACTGATAGAAGTGCTTCTATACTTTTTTTAGAAAAATATTTGAATCTTTGACAAATAAAATGACTGCCAAATGTTATCATTTCCGGTTTGTCAAGTGCCCGCTGTCAAAACAACTTTTTTTACATTTTTCAAAGCAACTTACATTTCCTTTGCAAGGTTTCATTGAGTGATAATAGCCGAGATTTGGATTGCTATCTATTGACTAACTTCAGATATCTCAATATCTGACTTTTGACAACATTATTAGTCTCTTTTAGGTACATTGAAGAGGTTAATAAGGGGAAATGCTACTTCTCATCTTTTTTCAGAGTTTTCCACATGATGAACCTGAATTTTGAACTTACTGATCATTACATAAATGCCAATGGTGGGTAGTATATCCTTTGCAGTTGCGATGAAAAAAAAATCATATTACTGAAGCTCTATTAGTAATACAGAGAAAATCACGAGGAAGTCTACATTTTTGAGATATATCGTAAATGGATGTCAACAGTCATGTGAATACAGACCGATTTATATTTTTATGTATCTAAATGATGTGTGATGGAATAAATGTAAATAAAGTATCGACCTTGGCCATAGAATTTTCATTTTCCTAGAAGTGTTGAAAAGGAGGTCAGAAATTTCAATTTTCTACGAATATTTTCTGGACTGGGAGGGCTAGGAAACATTTAAATGATCTGCTTATGATAAAGGTCCAAAATCTCCAGAAAATTTTTGCTACTCCACATTTGCTTTTCCAAAAAGGTTAAAGGTCCTCCCAATCTAGATAATATAAATGTGAGTAATTTTTGGGGTTTAGAAAAGACTTAACCTGCCACATGCTACAACAATGTCCTCGAAGATAGTGTTTCCAAAACCTGTATGAAGTTGTTGCTCGATCTCCCTAATTGCTTCAATGTATCCCCTGCAAAATGAAAAGATGGACAGTTTAAATATATTCGTGTTTTCATTAACTTATAATGATCAAAACTTATTTACTCGTTTAAACCCGCCAAGTAGGTCAATTGTCATCTTTGAAGTTAAGGACTTCCATGGAATCAAATTTTATCTTTTAGAAGTTGCTTATCAGTTATCATAATATTACTTTACAGTTTATCAACTGATAATATGTGCTTTTTTCCACTCACTAAGATAGGTTTATTATAACGAAACGTCTATGTTGATGTGATTTACATAATTTTATTATATTATACTAGTATAACACTATAACACTACGCGGTCAAGAAGACCGGTGATTACTATGTAACTCAGTAATATACTACTAGAAGAAGTCAACATTAACCTGTAATGTCAGTATGTAAATAATTTTTGCAAGAAGAAATACTACACGGAGAGAGGATTTAAAAGGAAGAGAGAGAAAGAAGAAAAAGAAGGAAAAGAGACGTGGGAAAGAAATTAGTGAGAGAATGGAGAGAAAGTATGAGCTTCAATATGATAGAAAAATGCTTGGAACAGCCTATCATAAGTCCATAACTACCTTCTAGTATATGTATCGATTCAATACCTTCATTTGCCTCGTTTGATGTATTAGTTAGAGAGATGCACATAACTCCTATAATTTCCTTAAAGAAAATGAGAAATTATCTCTCGCCATATTTCTAGTCTATATTTTTCTTTCAAGATTTAGTTTACCCATATTTTTCTCCACAACATTTGTCTCCGTGTTTTATGTTCTATCTGTATTGCTCCAAACTTCTGTTTCATATTTCTCTCTATTTTTCACTCTAGATTTGTTTCTCCAAATTTCTCTTTCTAGAATTTGGTTTTCTTTACCATATTTCGCTCTACACTTTTTAAGTCTATGCTTTCCCTCCAAATTCCCCTCTCAAAAATCCAACTTTGTATTGAATATCCTATAGTCTCTATGCATATTTTTTCCGAATGCATCTATACATATTTTTATTTTTATTTCTTTCGTATTTTCTCTCTCCAAGTTACTTCTCCCAATTAGTCTCTTCATTCTTTCTATCCATATGGTCTCTTCAAATTTCTCCTTCTATGTATTTTCCAGATTTCCTCTCCATAAACAACTAACTAAAAATAAAGTATAAACATGTAGAAAAATGAAGTAGAACAAATATTAACGATTAAATACTCATAATTGTAGAGTAACAAGGTGAACCACTTAAATTAATAAGAGCCGCTTCAGCTTAGCTGAGTTAGAGTTACTCTTATTAAAACTAACCTTATCTTGACCTATTAGGTACAGTGCTGGGTAAGTGTAACGCCCCGCTTTATTTTTTTCCGTTATATAACTTTGTTCTAGAGCTGTTGTAGTTTAGTAAGTTGCATGTGGAGTATGTTATCATTGCTCTTATATTCTTTCTTCAAACCCATTCAAACCCACACCGAATTTCCCCAATTCTTCTCCAACTCCTCCTTATTCTCCACATCAATTCTAGGGCACAACTCTCCCTTAACTAATTTAAGTTCTAGAGAGAGAGAGGGGAAGAAAGAGAGATGTATTTGCTAAAGCTCTCTACGACTTACAGCTCCGCATTGCTCCGCACCGCTCGACTTTCGTTCTTCATCGTTTTTTTAACCTCAGGCAAGTGCATCTATCTAATCTCATTTGCTTTGATTGATATGAGTAAATCATAGTATTTCAGTTGTTCCAATCTTCTTTATACAAAGCATCTCCTAGGTATAAATCGGTACTGATTTTATCATTTTCTAAATTTTGCTCTTATCATCGCATCAAATCTATATTATACATTTCAGTATTGTGTAGGCAGTCATGCATCCTCCCGTGGGTTATTGCATAAGGTTTCTGTAGGCATACAACTGTTGATCTCTCTGTGTTAGACTTTGGTTCTTAATAGGTTAGTATACTAATAGTCTGATTTTTATTTGGGTTAGAGAATTGCTTGGGTATTAAAGGTACAGAGAATTTATAGAGGTCTTATTATAGGTATGATGGGTCTGATGGCGTTCTGGGGTAACTCTAGCTAAGCTTTGTTGGGGTTCTTTGTTGAATATCTTGTATATGGTTTATGGCAGTTACGACTTAATTGTATTGCGGCTGATTAAATGGTCATGTAGTTTAGTTAAGATATAGCGGTAGTTATTATCTTACTTATAGGATATCATATGAAATGGTTCTTAACACTAGTTGGTTTGAGGTAGTGCTTATTGGTGGGTTTAAATAATTGTTGATTGATGATGTAATATCCAATGACGGTGCTTGACTACGGTTTAGTTGTGAGAAACTTTATTGGGTGATATGGGCGTGAATAACTTGGCTTGATATTTGTTGGAACTAGGCATTCGAGGTGTTATAATCTGGTTATAGTATGTGTGAAGGAGATGGTTGGATCTTAGTGTGGCATAACCACCATTCTTAGATGATTTCCTTGGTTATCTATTTAATGTTGGTCATTTCAGTTGGCTGATATCATAGTAGCTTCTTTAATTAGTTTGGTTCGTTTAGATGAGATCCTTTAGTATGCTTAGACATCTAGTAGCTGATTTTAAATAGTACTTTTGAGACTTGGAAATAGTGGATTCCAATACTATTTATGAGGTTGATCTATATGATGGTTGTATGAGTGTGGTTCAATAATCATCGCAAGATATTGTGCTGGTGATAAGAACTTTGTACTAAATGGATATTAGGAGCGAGTCTGTGATTCTAGAACATCTTAGGTAATCCTTTGGTTTGTCTTTTGTGACAACCATTTAAGAGAATGAATTTTCCATGATTTAGTAGTACGCGACTTAGAATCGCTTTGACGCTTAGGGTTTCCTTTTGATATAGTCGCACTTATTGGGCATGTTACGACAGATAGCATTGGATGTTGGAGCTTTACTTCATTTGATAGAGTCCCCACTTGTTATTAAAGTGAGGGTAGATAGATCATCTGGTCGTAAGAGCGGTAGGTCTTTGGATATAGTCCCAGATGCTGATTAGGCAGGGCAGACAGATCAATTGATTTTTATAGGATTCAAACTTCTTCCTTTCATTCATGCATAGGATAACTTAGAGTCATGTACACAGTAGGGCTATGTTGTCAGGGTCCTTGGGTTCGAGTCCCTAAACAAAATATGAGGTATCTATTTATCAGTGTTCCCGGGTTGCAAGTCCCTAAATTATACCCCAGTTACTTATCGGTTTTGTTATTCTGTGTGAATACTCCCCGTGGGCATAGATCCCTAAAAGTGAAAATAAAACAAGCTTTAGACCTGTAGGTTAAAATTCCTTGAACACTCTGATCAGGTGCATTACCCGCTAATTATTGGCTCACTAAAAAGGAATCCGCCAATCCCTGGCTCGCCAATAAGGGATACGCTTCTGTTGAGGAGAGAAGGGTGTGAGAGTGTGGTCCCACTGAATTAAAAGTGACCTTGTGTACATCGTCTGTTAGTTATCCCCCACACCTAATAATACTCTATAATTATTTATAATACCGGTTGGCGCCGACGCTTAAAAATAACATTAATAATTGAACCTCATTTCCTCAAAGCATTGCATCATTTATATATATTTATAGGATATTAGTTTTACTTAGACCGCCTTCTTTAGGACTCGTAGCTTGGTTAATATTCTACTATAATTCTGTTGGATCCTTCTTGTCTCTTTTCTGTGTTTATCTTGGTTTATCATGTCTTATGACCTTAGATATTTGTACTTGCTGGGCGTTGCTTGCTGATGCCTTGCGCATATATACTTTTTCAGGTGAATTGTTGCGGTAGCGATACTAGTAGTTGGAGCAAGCTGGACTTGCATCTTTTGGAGTTCTTACTATCCTTGTAGTATTATTTATCATTTCTATCTCTTTTAGATTTTCTTCCGCTGCGTAGTTTCTTAGTGTTGTAGATGTATTTACGATTTGTTTTAAATTGTAGTACGCCTTTTAGGGGCTCATCTTTAGGATGCCCGACGGTATACCTCAGAATTCGCGTTCTTAATAGTTTATTAAGAAGCCAATTTTGGGGGCGTGACAGTAAGGTCCTACTGGGGCTAAACTAAGTTAGCTAATTATTTCATGCGGTTACATTCTTTTAGAACTAAGTACAGACAAAGTTTTTAAGCCTGTCTCATAAAACAAATAAGAAAAATGCAAGAACTCTATTTGAACAAAATGACCTTGATTTCTAAACAATGTTTTCCTTACTTTGTTGAACCTCATAAGATATAAATATGTGTTACTATCACGATAAAGACTTTTTGTGGATGGCTTTCCTTCCTTTAAATCGACTAGACATTGTGGTTCAAAATCTCAGACTCATTTCATCGAGACCAATTCAACTAGGAAAAACTTTGACGATCCGTGCCGAGTTGAAGCAGTCCATGATTTTTATAAGAATTCCCCTAGAATCATACCGGACCAAGCTGATCCCGAGTCGGATCGGGCAAGTTGGTCCAATACAATCCGAGTTTTCAAACCATAGTAGATAAAGAATAAAGACCGCCCGACTAGAACATATTAAACTTCCTTATCACTTGCCCTTTTAGAACAAAAACTATACAATGACAAAAGTAGTGAAACAGTAAAAAAAACAACATTGTATCATCATCTCACTGCTATGAGGCTCAACAAGAGAAAACGTAGCTAGTATGATATGCCAAAAATTGGCCAGAATAAAAGATTGAGAAAGCCAAATTTTACTTATGTTGCCAAGGCAATTAAAAAACTGGGTTCAAAAACCGTGACATAGAAAAAGAATCAGGCATCCTTAATCCTTCCTTACCAGGTTCCAATAGAGTTAGATCCACCAACAGGAATAACATACGGTTTTCGTCCTTCACTTTGTAAACTCTCTTTTAGCAAATTTGTAAGAGCCTGAAACCAAAAATAATTTTTTGAATAGAAAGCCTGAGAATGTTAAACATGAAGAACATTAGTCTGACACCATACTGTCCTACAGGCAATACATGTTATCTCATACAGTTATTTACTTTTTGTATATTAAACCAGGCTTTTATTATGCCAAGATTTGTTAAGAAGCATTTAAAGGTAGATGGAGGTCAGGATCCTTTACTAGATGGCATAATATTTCGAGATGCTTTGTAGTACTTGTTTCGTATGACATCATGTATTTTTATGGATCCTTCCCTATTTACAGTCGGAGACTTGGGACGGAATTCAAGACTAAGTTGCAAATAATAAAAAATAAAAATAGATCAAAGAGATAAATTGTTAAAGTTGGGAAGCACAAACCACACTCCCAATTTTTGAATATTCTTCCTTTGAGACGAGATCAACATGAGCTCCTACTAAACGCTCAACAAGAAGGTTGCCCGTCAATCCAGGATCTTTGTCCACTAGAGCCTGCAAGAAATTCAAAGAGAAACTCTATCATCCGACTTAATTCAAAAAATCAACAATAAAGGCATGACAAACCAAAAGATAGTATAACGTTCCTAAAATAGGCGGAAAAATCGATATCTCGTGATTCGGCTATGTCCATTGCCTTAAAAACACACTTTCTTTCACATCTCTAAAGACCTACATCCACCTGACAAACCCAACAGGTTGAGAAAAGGAGAACGAAATGTACCTTTGAGGTGCGCAGTATAAGGTAGCAATCAAGATTTAAGTACTTTGCAGCTACAGCAGTAGCACGGCAATGGTTGCTTTGGATGCCTCCTATGGTTACAATACAATCTGCACCTTGTGCTACGGCATCTGCCATTAAGAATTCCAACTTCCTGACTTTGTTACCACTTAATTGCATTCCTGAAAGGTCATCACGCTACAGAATTCAAGATTAATCTGTCAGTGTATACAATAAGATTGAAAGAAAATAAAGAAAATGTAAGGCTACATGCACATTAAAAATGAATAAAATAATCAATTGGCAGTGATTATTAGGTAGCTCGATCTTTTCTTTCCTAGTACGCCTATGATTTCAAAGATCCTCTTGAATAAGTACATTAATCGAATCACATTGAGAGACCTCAGTAGATGACATTATAAAATATAGTAAGTCGATATAGTTATCCACTATGAATTGTAAAAACCTTTGGAAAAGATACTTATTTTGGTGACCAAATTCACACACACTACATTCACGCAGATTTAGACAACCAGCAGCAACAACGAATACATTCGACAAGTAACTCCAACACTTGAAGTCAACGCCCACCCACCAGAAGGTAAGTAACTGACTAAATGAGATGTGACTCCAGATAAGATAAGATAAAATCTATTTACATGGAAGATAACAAGATCCAGCAGTTAGAATTATCACCTAGGAATCTCTTATTGCCTTAAATAGGAGGCAACCCTCTCATTCAATGAAATTCATATCTCTCTCCCTACCCCACTACCTCTAGGATAGTTGAAGTCAACTAAATGTAATTGTAATAAACCTACATATCTAGTAGAATTTTAATCCCTCAACACTCAAACCAGGGTTTTTCACCTCAAATTAAGTTTACTCTGTATTTATATTTCTCGCAAACCTTCAAACATTCCCCCATTAAGGGACGCGTGAACTACGAGTTTGATCTGAGACAACAGCATATTTATTGTACGTTAGCTAAGTCCGACTAAAACTTACATTACTAAACAGGGATGTCAGTCATCAGACCCACCGATAGGGAGGTCTCTTTTCTTTTAACTTGGTTGCAGAATGTTACTTGAATGGTTATGGTAGTTTGACTGAAGCTTTTTATAATCCCCTAATTACCCTTATCTATGCAACTTTTTCTCTCTCAACTAAAACTCCATGACTCTTAAAAAAACTTTAAATGTACAAAATCAAGTTAAAATTTTTACCTTAATCCACAATTCCGTATTTTTGGGCAAATTTGGGATATCCCATTTGTGAATTGGAGTTGGAACCTGATGACAAAAGGCAAGAAAATTTACTAATCCAAACAAGCTCTAATTCGAAATCAAAATCGAAAGCAGAGGGAGGAGTGAGAGTTACATGTGCAAGAGAGAAGGTGTGAGAAGGGACGGGGTTGAGATGAAGAGCCCAAGAGGGAGGAACATAGTGCTTCTTTGCAAGAAACCCAAAGCCCTGTTTGGTTCCATCATTAACATCCATTGAAGAAATAACGAGTTTTCTTTGAAAGAGTTTTTGTGTTTTGTTGATTGGATGAGCAGTTGTTGTAAATGTGATCGCCTGACGGAGAAACATAGAGGAGTAAGACCAAAACTAATCAACGTTATTCACTCTAATAACTGTCTGCAACGTATTTTCAAGTTTTATTTTTTATTTTTTATTTTTTGATTGGTAAACGGTAAATTAATAAGCAAAATGGTTTTTTTTTTTTTTTTTATTATTATTATTGGTAAACCATATATTAAAAAGCATAATGAGAAACAAAAGTAGTACCATCCTCCTCTAGACATGGATTTAACCATTCTTGGGGAGAATTATACCAAGTCCAACTAGTCGAATCACCCGTAGGTCGACTAGCAAGAAAATGTGCAACAGAGTTAGCGCTCCACGGAGCATAATTAATACAAATATTAAGAGAGGAGTTCATCAAAGTCAGGCAATCCTGTAAGATAGCCTTCGTGGTCCAAGAGATGTTCGCTCCTCCAGAATTACAAAAAGAGAAGATGGCTTCCACATCTGTCTCGATGATGGTCTTCATATGTTCTCGCTCGCATGCCCATTGAATGCCTGCCAAAACTGCTACTGCCTCCCCTCTTCCGCGGAGGCATATCTGCGGGAAGAAATTCGGGTTGCACCAAATACATTGTTAGTGTCACGGATAACCAGACCAATGCAATTGAAACATTTATTTTTGCAAAACGAGGCATCAACAATTTATTTTTTCAGTCAAAGGCCGGATTACCCCAAGGAACCTTGATAGATATCCGTTTATTCCGAAATACCGGTTCATTTGCAATAATTTTATTAATGGTCCACGAGATCCGGATGGGATTCGGTACAGTTTTTTGAAAAATCCAGGCACAACGCGCCTTTCAAGATAACCAGTAAAGAGAGAATGTGACTGCAATCCAGGTAGCCCGATCAATTGACCAGTTTGTCGGGGGCGAAAGCCACATCACAATCTAATCATGGACAGACAAATGCTCAGCCTGGTGAAGTAATCCACCAAGTGATGTACCAAACCAGACTGCGCGGGCAAACGCACATTCCAGGAGGAATTGATGGAGAGTCTTCAAAGGGGCCAGACACAAAGGGCACGAAGTATCAGATAACGCAAGTCGAGCCGCAATCTTATCTCGGCAGGGGATCATATCGCGGAAGCATTTCCACGCAAACATCTGGGCCCGAGGCGACGCCTTATTCTTCCAGAAGCGTAAGAGGAAAGAGGGGGTACCAAGACTCGGTTCTAACTGTGAGTCAGACATGAGAGCCCGATAGGTGGACTTAATGGAAAATTTCCCATCTTTCGATGTGTTCCATTTCAATTCATCCAAGTTACCTTCGCGAGGAATATAAATATGTGAGATAAGGTTGGCCGAAATATCATCGCACTAGGCTAGCAGTTCATCGCGCCGCCAGGGTCGGCTAATCGGATCAATAAAATGGCTCACCCACATCGGACACTCCTCCATATTAATACCAGGTCGGGGGATGGGTTTCCTACCCCCATCCGGAGGAATCCAAGGGTCGATCCAGAATCTAACCCGATTTCTTGTACGAACTTGCCACATAGAATGAGCGTTGATGGTCGCAATCGAGGAATGGACACTTTGCCAAGTCTAGGACGAAACCGCTTTCTTTGGAGCCTGTAAGATATCACAATCCGGAAAATATTTAGCTTTCAGCACACGACCCCACAGCTCGTTAGGCTTTTGATGTAATCGCCACACTAATTTTGAGAGGTGAGCTTTATTAGTAGTGCCTGCCTCCCTAATACCTAAACCTCCTTCGCGTTTCGGACGACAGACTTCCTTCCACTTTTTCAGGTAGAGAGGTTTTCGAGCGTCTTTCCCTTTACCCCACCAGAAGTCACGTTGGAGCCGGTTGATATTTTTATACGTGGATTTAGGGAGGGCAAAACAGGACATCTAGTAAGTTAGAATAGCCGATGTCACCAATTGTATAAAGATCGTTCTACCCGCCTGAGAGAGTAATTTCCCACGCCAAGATTGAAGACGGGATGAAATCCGTTCTTCTATACGATGGAAAGTCTGGGCTTTGGACCGATGGAAGAACAGGTTCGTTCCCAAGTAACGCTCATCGGTCGGCATGATCTTAATTTTCAAAAGACGGCTGATAATCCGACAGTGGCGATGAGGAATATTCTTACTGAAAAACACGCCCGACTTAGCCAGATTCAGTTCTTGTCTCGTGGCCCGGCAAAAAGAATCAAGAACATTCTTCAGTTCAAGCGCTTCAGCGATGTCTGCCCGGCAAAACAGGAGATAATCATCTGTAAATAGAAGATGGGAAACCGGAGGGGCTCGTCGAGATGCTTTAACACCATGAATGAGATTAGCCGATTTCTTATCCCCCAAGGCCCGAGACTGACCTTCCATCAGAATAATAAACAAAAAGGGGGAAAGAGGATCACATTGGCAGAGACCCCTAGTGGGGGTAATGAGCCCATGGGCTGAGCCGTTGAGAAGAACCGAGTACCGCACTGTCGAAATACATTGAAAAATCCACTGACACCAAGTTTGACTGAAACCAAGGTTAGCCAAAGTGCGCATCAAAGTTCCCCATTAAATCCTGTCGTAGGCTTTCGACATATCTAGCTTGACTCCCATCAAGCCCGTTCTCCCATTTTTTTGTTTCATAGTATGGATAAGTTCGTGGGCAACCAGAACATTGTCCGAAATCTGACGACCACTAACGAAAGCACCTTGAAAGGGGGATATAAACTTATCCAGAAGAGGCTTAAGACGAGAAGAAAGGATTTTGGAAATAATTTTATAGATAACATTATAGAGGCTGATAGGCCGAAAATCACACGGGAAAGCCTTAGCCCCATTCTTGGGAATCATAACAACATGAGTAATGTTGGTATATGAGGGCATAAAGCCCGACTCAAAGAATATGGAGACCAAACGGCAAATATCGGATCCAACCACCTCCCAGGACTGTTGAAAGAAGAGCGCAGGGAATCCATCCGGGCCTGGAGCTTTGTAAGGGCCGATACTATCTAGAGCAAACTTAATCTCCTCCGGAGTAACCACACGAGTAAGAGTACTATTATCCTCTTCCGTAATACACATACCAAAATGATGGATGAACTCAGGAACGTCGACAGGGTTAGAAGTTTGAAAGTTACGAGCCATGTCTCGGAGGAAAATTTGGCCAATTTCGGAAGGATCACCCGTCCAACTCCCTGATTCATCTCTAAACCAATCAATGGAGTTTTTTTTTCGTTGAGAGAGGGTTTGCATATGAAAGAATTTTGTATTGCGATCGCCCTCGGTTAACCAGTTAACCCTCAATTTTTGTCGCCAGAACATCTCCTCTCTTAACTGGGTCTCATCAAGTTCTACTAACAATTCCGGTTCTCGGTTTGCAGTGGCATCAGTAAATGGAAGAGCTTGATTAATATAAATTTATTTTTTTAACGCAAAAATCTTACTGGGGACATGACCAAAAGAATTCTTATTCCATGATCTAAGGCTAGTTTTCGTAGAAGAAAGTTTTTCTTTCACCAGTTGGGCAGGGGAGCCAGACCCCGTCATTTGCCAAAGTTCCTTTATCAAATGGGGAAAGTATGGCTCCCGGGCCACATAGATTGAAAGCGAAAACATTTACCTAGTGAATTCAAATTGGGATAAGTATCAAGGCAAAGAGGGGAGTGATCCGAACCCAAGGCAGGAAAATGGAAAACCTTTGTTGTTGGAAAAATAAACATCCAATCCGCATTTGCCAAGCTCCGATCTAATCGCTCTTTGATGTTGTCTTTGCCACGACGTTTATTGTTCCAGGTAAAAGGGTGACCCGAGAAACCAAGATCAATGAGGCCAGCTTGTTGAGTAACCTCTCTGGCGAAGGTGCTAGACGCAGCGCGAAGCGGTTTACCCCCCACTTTATCTGGATTCTCAAAAATGGTGTTAAAATCTCCCAATATTAGCAAAGGTCCAGAATGCGCATTCGCCGTTGTTTCAACCAAACGCCAGCTTTCATTCCTATCCCGTTGATAGGGGCTCCCATAAAAAAAGGAGATCATCCAAGGCGAGCCAGTTGGCTTCGAATAAATCAGGACATTAATAATATATGTATTCAAAATATTACATCCAAAGAAATATTGTTTTTCCACATAATACAAATACTTCCAGGCCGTCCCTGGATACCAGAGGCAGGAACATCAATCCAGTTTGGATAGCTAAGGCGGCAAACTAAATCATGCATTTCTCCAGACGAACGTTTTGTTTCAGATAAAAAGATAATGTCCCCGTTAGAGGACCGGATCAGTTCTTTTAAGTGCCGAATTGCTTCAGGTCGACCCAAACCTCGGCAATTCCATGATATAATGATCATAATGGCCCGGGTGGCCTACGTGGAGCCACCCGAACCCTAGAGTAACGGTCGAGAAGATAGTATGTATGACGAATCCGAGAGTAAGACACCAAAGTAGGATTGTGTACCTGAAAGTGTGTCGGGCGGCGAGAACCAGACGGAGGAAGCTAGAATGGTAAGTGCGGATCCCCAAGCTGAACAGATTGAACATCAGACTGCAAATGTCGTATCACCCTGGAGGTCGAACCAAGGAATCCACGAGAGGGAACCTGACCCTGTCTCTCCTGGTGACAGAACTGTCTCTCCGGTTCATTCGTAGACGAACCCGTCGTTACCGCCAAGCCTGCCCGTGGAAAGATGATCGGTGATAACCAAGGATCTGCCGAAGGAATCTCTGCCTGAGTCCCACCAAAAACTGATTCCATGCCTCCAACCCAATCATGTGCCCCTATGATCATAGTTCCGCCCATATTGACAGAAGACTCACCCTCGAGTTGGACCAGAATTCGTTCCTCCTCCATCATTATTTACTTTGATGTCTGTCCTCTAATCTGGTATTCCACAGTATTCCCAGCTGGGTCCCCTTCTCCCCAAATCAGAGGACATCTGTAGCCCCAAGTATACCCTGGTCAGGAAGACCTGCATACCTCGAGAACCCGTCTACCTCTCGTAACAATGTTCCTTCCGACGGGTCCTCCACTGAACCTGAAATAGACCCTCGGCTTGCTCCTCTCAAGGAATCCTGGTATTGCTGATAAAGTGCCCCTCTGGTAATCAACCCCTTCCCTTTACCCTGTCTCCTATATCCTGATGAAAGTTCAGTGGAATCAATACCCTGTTCCCCTGCACAAGTCTCAAGGAAGGTATTGGGTCTAGGTGAATTTCATGTTAACTCCATACACACTAGGCTAGGAACCTGTCGTGGGATCTCAGGCTGGAGCAAGGCAACATTCAAGTTCCTCCCGTTTATTTCTTCTATCTCTGGAATCATAGTACACCTCGGAATCCTATGACCCATTTTAAAACAATTCGTACATAAATTTACTGGGGTCCCTTCATACTCGATATCCACAGAAATGTGATCATTCTTAACCTCTGCCCAAATAGCTGGGGGAAAAGCCCCATAAATATCCATAACTATTCGAGCTCGATACCCATTTTTTATGATCCTTTTATTTCCTCAATTTGGTTCGGTTGTAAGCACAAGTCCAAGATATTGACCAAATTCCTTGAGGAAAGCGGGAGTGCCGTAAAAAGGGCTTGGGACATTAAAAGTAACCCAAAAGAGAATAAATTTGAAGATCAGAGGTTCAATAGGTGTTCTAGTTTCATACATCATTAGAATAATTGCATGTCCATAAGGATTCCACAGCTGATTAAGAAGTACATAATTTTGATCCAAAGCAGAACGAAAACGAAACAGGAAATACATTTTACCGTTAACAGTACGTTAAAATATCTGGATATCTTCAGAGGTTTCCATTGACCAAAAAATTTTCAATGCCGCCACAATCTTCGAGAAACTCCGGCCAGTTTCGAATGACATCATTCCGATTAGGGTATACTTCCATTGTTTTTCCTCTTATATTATAATTTCTAGACATATTTTCACTAAAATTGCCCCCCGCGGTTTTTTAACTGTAAGGCTCGCCATACTATTAATAAAGTCAAGATTGACAGTTTCCGAAGTCATAACGCCAGAGAAACAAAGACAGATCTTTCTTGTACTAAACACAGAAGCGAACCGTCCACTACTCGAGTCCCACCCCAACCCAATTTCACCAATTACAAACAACTACTACAAACAATGCGAATAAAGCTAAAAAGCCGAAGTAAACAACAGCAACAACAAAGCACCCCTACACTTCCATACTTTAAAACTTTAAAAAGAAGGACCCCACACAAAATCACACCAATTTACAAACTAACAAGAACTCCTTTGTGAGATTCCCTAATGGAGACCAAACATGGCATCCCCCACCCCAGAATAACTCCACTTTCTAATAAAGAAGAGGGTAGCTCGTCAAGACCACAGCAAGGAAAAGAAGTTTTTTATACTTCGAATAAAAACTAATACAGTCAGATCATAACGTCTATCACACAAAGGAAAATATCTTCGCCATAAATGCAAAGCGGTGAAACAGTAACTCGGTACACGTCGATATTAATAGGGCAGGCCCACCTGCTCCTAACAGATCAAAACAAAACCACACTTCAAGACTCGGCCCACAACCAGGTCCGGCCCAATCAGAGTAATCCAACCCAACCAAACAAACAAAAGAAAACAATTAACCAACCCAGATAAAAAAAGACCACACTCCCCACTGCAGGCCCAAGCCCAAAGCTTAGGACGACCAACCCAACCAAACTGAAGTCTGCTAAATGAAATCCTTTTTTTCTTTTCTTGAAACCCTTCTGATTTGATTGAGCAAATCAACAATCACACCAAAAACTTCCCTTTTCCAATCGATATGCCTATTTGATTCCCGACCCGCCTTACCATTCCAGAAAACTTCACCTGCCTAAAATCGCTGCCGAGTCACACCTGCATGAAAACACAATCAAAGAGAGGAAAATAATGGAATTATACACTCAAGCAGATCTGAACAGAAAAACCAAAAGATCAAAAAGAAGATGATGAGCAAGATTATGAAGGTATTGATAGATATCGCTAAAGTCGGGTACAATCAGGATTCATCACCATATCCTCAGACTCGCCAAAGTAGTCAATAACCAAGAACATACCGATCCAATCACCTCCTAAACACAAGATGTAAGACACCGAATGATTATGATGGGTAATACACAGGGATGGATATGACAAAGGTGAAGAAACCCTCCTATGAGAACGCGAGAATGGTTAGGGAAATCTCAGATCTACTTTCTCATACTAGATTACACTTTCTCTCTCTAAAAAATCTGGACTCTCTTTCTCTAGAAGTCCCCTGATAAAAAGGTTATAAGCAAAATGGGTTACAAAAGTGGTATTATCGCCCTCCAAAGTCAAGTGGAACCACTCAGGGGAGTCATACCATGACCAATTATAGTTATCCCCCACAGTTCTACTAGCGAGTGCATGAGCTACAGTATTTGCACTCCGGGGTACAGAGCATATAACAATATTTACAAATGAACTAAATAGGGCTAAGCAGTCCTGCAATATGGCTTTAGACGTCCAGGAAATAGTTGTTCCCCCCGTTCTACAAAAGGTGGCAATAGCCTCAGCATCCGTCTCTATGTACACCTTTGGAATTCTCCATTCCTTAGCCCATAGAATGCCCTCTAACACTGCAAGCGCCCCGCCTTCTTCACTTGAGGCAAATCTGCAGGCAGAGATACGGGCTGCACCAAAATTATTAGCATAATTTCGGATAATTAAGCCAATACTATGGAAACATTTATCTTTGCAATAAGAGGCATCAACATTTATTTTGACCCACCCAAACTCCAGACTACCCCAAGAAACCTTACTAATAAGACGTTCATGTCGGAAAATAGGTTTTTTAGCAATCATTTTATTAATGGTCAAAGAAATACGGGAAGGGTCCAGTTTAATATTTTGAAAGATCCAGGCACACCGCGCTTTCCAAATCAGCCAGTAAAGAGAGAACGCAAAAAGAATCCATATCTCTCGGTCAATGGGCCAATCTTGAGGTGGTGAAATCCACCTCTCAATCTAAGCCTGAGCAGTAAGATGGGAAAACTTATGGAGCAGACCCCCATAAAAAAGTGCCAAACCAGACCACACGGGTAAACGCACACTCCAAAAGGAAATGATGTAAGGATTCCAGGGGGGCAGAACACATCGAGCACGAAACATCCTCAAGTGACATTCGAGCCACAATTTTCTCCCTACGCGGAACAATATTCTAAAGGCATTTCCAAGCAAACATTTGGGCTCTGGGGACGCCCTATTATGCCAGATTTTTAGCAGAAGAGTCGGAAGGCCCACAACCTGCTCCATATCATTACCCGAAAGCAAAGTTTGATATGTGGATTTGATAGAGAATTTACCACCTTTAAACGGGCACCGCCGCAACTCATCCAAATTATCTTCCCGGGGAATGAAAATATGGGAGATTAAATCTGTCGATTCATCATCACACCAGGCAATTAACTCCTCCCTTTTCCAAGATTTGTTGACCGGGTTAATGAAGTGACTAACCCATTGGGGGCGATCCTCAGGAGTTGTGTCAGTTCAGGGGGGTAGGTTTTTCCCCCCCCTCTAACAGGATCCAATTATCCATCCAAAACCTGACTCGCCTTCCGGATCTAACCTGCCAGCAAGAATTAAAGTTGACCGTCGCTATAGTGGACTGAACACTACGCCAAATCCAAGATGAATCTACTTTTTTCTTGTCCTGTAGAATATCGCAATCTGAGAAGTATTTAGCCTTCAGGATACAACCCCAAAGTTCATCCGGTTTTTTGGGTAAGCGCCAAACTAATTTGAGCAGGTGAGCCCGATTGGTAGCTCTTGCTTCACGAATCCCTAAACCCCTTTCTCTTTTAGGATGGCATACTTCCTTCCATTTTTTGAGATATAACAGTTTGCGAGCATCTTTCCCTTTTCCCCACCAAAAATCACGCTGAAGCCTATTAATATTCTTACACGTAGAGCTAAGAAGGGCAAAATAAGACATCTGGTAAGACGGAATAGACGAAGTAGCAGCTTTAATAAGGACGGTGCGACCCGCCTGTAACAGAAGTTTCCCCCGCCAAGACTGTAGCCTGTTGGAGATTCGTTCTTCAATACGAAGGAAAGTCTGGGCTTTTACTCGACTGAAAAAAAGATTGGTCCCCAAATAACGTTTATCAGAAGGCATAATTTTTACCTTAAGGAGCCGAGCAATGAGACGGCAGTGACGATGGGGGAGATTCTTGCTAAAAAACACACCCGACTTAGCTAAGTTAATTTGCTGGAGATACATGGTCCCTGATGGATCTTCATAATCTTACGGAAGGGAGAAGGCTAAATCCAAAGGATCCAAAAGTCTTTGTGGAGCTGAAACAGATGGCGAGGCAGTTGCTGAGTAGTAGGATGGACAGAGCTGATAGGATGATGAGAGTTGCGTTTGAAGCTAAGATGGAGAGGAAGAAACAACATATACATCAGCGAAATGCAAAAACCCACCACTCTACTTTCAAGGAGAACAAAGAAGAGGCAAGGAGAAATATTACCACCAAAAATGGAGAACGAGGGACTACAAACATGGGTGGAGATACACTAGCAGAGGTTAAGGAGGAGCTAAGAATGAAGTATCCACTGGAAACGCCACCCAGGAAGAGTCACAAATCAACCCGAAGCTGCTGGAGATGTACGAAATAGTACATTTTAATGTTGAAGAGCAAAATTTGCTTCAAAGGGTTATGAACTCCCAATTGAAGAGAGCTTTAATGGAGGAAAGAAAGGAAGAAGATTCACTTAGAAAGCTGCTGATGATGAAGGATGCAAAGATAGATGCGCTAGAATGCATGGGGCAACAAAGCAACAGCTTTAACTCACATACAGGTTCTAGCATTAACTTGAATGGCTTGGATCTCATGGAGGTCTCAAAGGAGAGGGGATCAGAAACTGAGATAGTGGAGTGTAACAGTAGATATAAATGCCTCAAGGAGTGTCCAAATTTGGGAAAGGAAGGGATGCACTGTATTTCAGACTGTACTAGTGATGGAGCCACAAAGGAGTTGCATGACAACTGTTTGCATAAATGCCTCATAGAAGTACACTCAGATATTGAAGGTACATATGAGACACAGTAAGATTGGGATATCATCAAGGAAGTTGCTAATAGTGGGGTAGTGAAAGATGGAGCAACATATAATGTTGAATAGGAAGCAGAGAAAGGAGAAGAGACCACACAAGAAGGAGGCAGGGGAGCAGCCGAAGCTAAAGGCAGCGACAACATAGTGGATGCTAAGAAAAGTAGGGAAACTAAGTTAACAGCTCCACCAGGGAAATAATGAATTGGGCTGCTATGATGTGAAGTACATCAACCACAAGGGGTAGAATCAAGCCAATTTATCAAGCTCCAACTATGGTGGATGGAGTACCCACAACAATGTTGAAATCGAAGGACTTTGAGAGCAACATAAAGGACCATGAAGGGTATCTGGTTGGGAACTTTGTGGGCAGGCGACTGGACTACACTTATGTCAAAAATGTGCTAACAAGAGTGTGGGAATTAAAGGGCTCCTTTGAGATGATACTACAAGACAACTTGTTTTACTTCAAATTTGGGAATGAGGAAGACAGGGACAAAGTGTTGGAAATGGGTACACAATATGGCTAACAGGGTGTTCATGATCAGAATGTGGAGACCGTTCATAGAAGCATACGTGGATCACCTTCAGTCCATTCCTATATGGGTGTCTTTCCGCAAGATCCCTTCTCATTTGAAGACACATGAGGGAATAGGAACAATTGCTAGTGTGGTGGGTATACCGTTGTATTTTGACAAACCCACAGAGGAGATGAGCAGGAAGAATTATGCTAGAGTGTGCATTGAGGTTGAAGTGAAGAACATGCTACCAAGACGGGTACCGGTTAACATAGATGGGATAAGAACAATTCAAGTTGAGGCAGAATATGGGTGGGTGCCAGTCAAATGCGACCATTGTCAAGTGTTTGGACATAGTAACTATAACTGTGCCTTTAGAGAAAAGCAGAATGAAACTAAGAAGCACACGGGTAAAAGGCAGGTTAACAACAACAAGCAGTGGATAACAGTACCTGAAAAGAAGAATAAAACAACAATTGATGAGGAGGGTTTCATCACTCCTAAACAAAAGGGAAGAAGCTTTATTATGAATGGGGAGACATGCACTAAAACAAATGCACGGGGAGAAGGGGCTAGGAAAGTACCAGACAGGCCTGAAGGGCAGCAGAGTATACATGAGACAGGCATAACAAGCGGACACAAAGATGAACAAGGGGGGATTATGGAGTCACAACCTTGTACTACTCAGAGTGAGGAATCTCCAAACAGTACTAGCACTAAAACAGGGGAGGTTAGTAAGAATGGCATGAGAAACAAGGCCAAAAGGGATAAGAAAAAAGCCAAGAAGCAAAGAAAAGAGGAGAAAGATGTCAAAGATGAGATAAGTAATGTTGCTCCTTCAAAAGAGAAGTACAGGAACTCGAACTCAGATAGTGAACATGAGAAGGGTGGGCGGTATTCTTGCTCCAAACAACAATCCAATGCATAGTATAGCAGTATGGAACATAAGGGGACTAAATGACCCCCTTAAACAGAAGGCAGTGAGGCAGCTAATTCTTAAGAACAATATTAATCTTGTAGGAGTAGTGGAGACAAAGCTTAGGAGGGGAAGAGAGCAATCTGTATGTAATGTTATATGTCCTACCTGGAGTTTTATTACCTGTACCAACCCTACTAAAGGGAGAATACTAGTGTGTTGGGATGGTGATATGCTTAATGTCACAGTGCTGAGGAGAGATGATCAAGTTATACACCTAGATGTTACTTTGGAAAAAGATAGTTTCTTATGCTCAATGGTGTATGCTTCATGTTGTGATGTTGAGAGGGCTACACTATGACAAGATATGGTCACTTTCTCACAATGCTACAACAAAGCATGGATTGTTGTAGGGGACTTAAATTCACCTTTTTCAAGTTTAGAAAAGGTGGGGGGCAGGACTGTGCATTCAAGTGTTGTTGAAAAATACAGGGAGTGGATGGTTAATACTGGATTAGATGATCTCAAGTTCAAGGGATGGAAATATACATGGATTAACAAAGCAAAAGGGGATGACAGAATAATCTCAAAACTTGATAGAGCTTTGGTTAATAAGAAATGGGTAGATGCGTTTAAAGGGGCTAAAGCAGAATTTATAAACTATGGTATATCAGATCATAACCCTGTTATTGTGAGAATTTGGGAACCTGTTGATTTCCACAAGAGATTCTTTAAAATTTTCAATTATTAGAACAAAGAGAATGGGTTTATAGACACTTTGGAAACTGTTTGGCGTGAGAGAGTATATGGAAACCCTATGGAAAGACTTTACAAGAAGCTCTATAATACCAAGATGGGGCTTAAGGATTGGAGCAAGAACAAAAACAGTGGACTATCGGGGCTAGTATCTGAGCTGAAGGAGAGTCTTGATAAGGCTCAAGATGCTTTACTGATAAGTCCTATGGATGGGAATGTAGTCCAAAAAGATGAAGAAGCATTAGATTCTTATGTGAAAATAGCACAAAAGGAGGAGCAGATGCTAAAGCAGATTTCTAGAGTGAAATGGATGGAGGGGGGGGGGGACCTCAATACTGCCTACTATCACAGAGCCATTCAAGCAAGGAGGAGCATAAATACTATCATGTCTATCCAGGATGAGCACAACAACACTATTTATGATCCTAAAGTTGCGAGTAAAGCAGCAGTGGAGTACTTTACTAGTATTATAGGAGGAGGATGCATGGAAATTGATAGAGATGTCATCCTTCTGCTGGATTTCAAGAGCAAGGTGAGCAATGATAGTCATGCCAACTTGATCAGAGAGGTAACAAATGAGGAGATTAGAGATGTTATGTTTGATATTAATGAGAACAGGGCACCTGGGCCTGACGGGTTCAATTAAAAAAATTAAAACAAACTGGGGAATTGTGGGTAGTGAGGTTATAGCAGCAGTAAAAAACTTTTTTGTGAAGGGGAAAATGTTTTCAAAAGCTAATAACACTGCATTAACTCTTGTGCCTAAAATGTGTAACCCCTTTTCTTTCAATGACTATAGACCCATTGCATGTTGCAATGTGGTCTATAAGGTTATTTCAAAGATATTGACAGCTAGATTGAAAGAAGTTGTAATGCCATTGGTAAGTTCTAGTCAGTCAGCCTTTGTAGAAGGTAGGCATATTTCAGATAACATTTTGATTGCACAAGAGTTGCTGAGAAACTATCACCTTGAGAGTGGTAAGGGTAGGGCCACTGTGAAGATAGATCTTAGGAAAGCTTATGATCTTATCCAGTGGGAGTCCATTTTTACTATTTTAACAGCTCTCAATTTCCCTATTTTGTTCATTTCTTGGATTAAACAATGTGTGACCACTGCAAAATTTTCTATTTCTATCAATGGGGCTCTTGAGGGGTTCTTTAGGGGTGAGAGAGGCCTTAGGCAAGGAGATCCCCTTTTTCCATACCTTTTTGTCCTAGTCATGGAGGTGTTTGGTCTTCTTATTGAGAGAGAAGCTGTGAGAGGCAACTTTGGGGTCCACCCCAAGTGTTCCGCCCCTTTACTAACACATTTGGCGTTTGTAGATGATTTGCTTGTTTTCTTTTATGGAAGCACCAAGTCTGCAAAGGCTTTGAGAAATGCTCTGGACTTATTTAAACGTATGACAGGAATGGAGGTCAACCTCAACAAATCAAAGGTGTTTTTTTCTTCAGTTCAGGAAAACACAAAAGCATGAATTACTCAAGCTTTGGGAATGACAGAGGGTACAATGCCATTTATCTATTTGGGAGTTCCAATATCTTCTACTAGAATTAAGAACAGAGACTGTTAGAAGTTGCTGGAAACTATGACGAAAAGAATTAACTCTTGGCAACATAGATTTTGAGTGGAGATGGAAGGCTGGAGTTTCGGGGCCCATCTGTTTTTCCAGCATTTGCAGAATAGCTACCTATAAAATAAGAAATGAAGAAAAATATAATTACTAAATTAAGATATTTAGACACCCGGGTGTATTCGGAAATTTACTTACTGACTTCCAAGATCGAACTTTTCCATATAATCCCATACACTGAGTCCCATACACGTCTGCAGAATTCAAAGCAGTTGCGTCGCTAACATCAGCCATACAAACTTCAGAATTAGCCTGCACTCAGCCAAAAGATATTTTTTTAATATTTATAATGATACTCTATGAAGTAAATTAGCATATATAATAATCAAGAAATGGAGAGCATCTCAGTCTACTGGCTGAGTGTCATCAAGCTGCCACAGTACATGATAGACAATATAAATAGGTTATGTGCTAGATTCTTATGGGTTGTGAGGAAAGAAGGAAAGATGAATGCTCCTATTGTCTGGAAGGAAATTTGCTACCCTAAGAGTGAATGTAAACTGGGAGTCAGAGATCTTAGAAGTTGGAACAATACTGCGCTGATGAAACATATTTATAGACTGGTGGCTAAAGATAATAATCTGTGGACTAACTGGACTAGAGTGTATTTGATTAGAAGAAACAATTTATGGACGATGGATGTTCCTAGGGATACTTCATGGCTATGGAGACATATGCTCAACTCAAGAATTGAAGCAAAACATATGATTAAGCATCTGATTGGAGATGGGCAGGACACACTATTCTGGCATGATTCCTGGTGCTCTAAGGCAGTTCCAAAAGATCAGTTCCCAATGGGATTAAGGTATGATACAACCCTACCATTAAATGCAAAGGTGGCTAATGTGGTCATTGACTACAAATGGAGATTGCCAGATCGCTTTCGGTATACATTAAATGATAATATTAGTGTTGAAATGGAGAAGACTAAAATCACTAGTAATAGCAAGGACAAAGTGATATGGGTGCCCAATGAAGATGGTACTTTTACTGTGGCTTCCGCTTACAATTTCTTAAGACCAAAGAGAAGTAAAGTGCAATGGGCAGATGTAGTGCAGAATAAGAGTACAAGTCCTAGGAGTCAGTTCACTACGTATAAAGCAGCTAAAGAGGCACTAATGACGAAGAGCAGACTCCTTGCCATGAAGGTCATAAATGCTAATAAACCTCAGTGTACTGTTTGTGGGGCGCAGAGAGAAACTGTCAGCCATTTATTCATAGAATGTGTGGGAGCTACTCAGCTATGGGATCATATACTAAGAAAATGTAATATTGTTAGAACGACTAGGAGCTTAGAGAATGAATTTGAATGGATTCGAAGCATGAATCACAAAGAGCTTCTTTCCAAAATTTTGAAAATGAGCATCACAACTATAATATACAACATTTGGATTTACAGAAATGAGAAGGTATTCAATAATAGTAACAAAACTATCCAGTCAGTTCAGATTGCGATCATAAGCGAGATCAGAAGTAGATTGCAAATGGAGATAAAGTACGTGGATGGCAACCCCAGAAATAGGGACATCTGCTACAATTGGGGCGTCAAACCTAACTTCGTAATAAAGTCTAACAAGGTATGTACATGGGCATGCCCTTCTTCTGGTTATTATATGCTTAACACAGATGGTTCAATGATTGAGTATGGTGGTTATGGGGGTCTGGTGAGATGCACGGAGATGGTCATTCACATTGCTTTCGCTGGGAAAGAAGAGCCAATGTCTGTTATTTACCATGAAATGAAGGCATGCTGCAGGGGATTGGAGGTTTGTAGTAAAGCAGAAATAAAGAGAGTATGGGGAGGATCTGACTCAAGCTACTTGGTGGACATCATTAATGGCAAAGTAAAGACACCATGGAGGTGCAGAGCTTTTGGCAAGGATCAGGGAAGTTATTAGCACCTTGGAGGAGTTTAGGATTTTTCATATTTATAAAGAGACCAACCAATGTGCTGATTTTTTATCCACCTTTTGTGTTGTTTGTAGTGAAATTATTTTCTCCCCTAACACATTACCTCCACAACTGTTAATTTATTATGAGGATGATGTTAGGGGTAAGAGATTTACGAGGATGTAATTATTGTTTTAGTAATATATTTGGTCATGGGGTCCCTGCCTAACCCCAGCTTACATTTAAAAAAAAAAAAAAAGTTAATTTGTTGACCCGTCGCCTCACATAAGCCATCAAACACAGTCCTGATCTCAAGCGCCTCATCCACATCAGCCCGACAGAACACAAGGCAATCATCAGCAAAAAGAATATGAGACACCGAGAGGGCTCGCCTAGAAGCTTTAATGCCGTAGATTTTGTTAGCAGCCTCTTTCGCTCCCAGCGCACGAGATAGATCTTCCATTAAAACAATAAAAAGAAAAGGAGATAATGGGTCTCCCTGCCGCAGCCCCCTCATAGGGGTCACCAGACCATGAGCGGAGCCATTAAGGAGAATCAAATACCGAACCGTAGAAATGCATTGTTCGAACCAATGACACCAGATAGGACTGAACCCCGGCGCTTCTAACGTCCGAATCAGGGTACTCCACTAAATGCGATCATAAGCCTTAACCATATCTAGTTTGATACCCATCATACCCGTCCGTCCCTTCTTACTCTTCATCGTATGAATCAGTTCATGCGCCACCAAAACGTTATCAGAGATATGCCGCCCGCTAACAAAGGCACCTTGAAAGGGAGAAATAAAACTATCCAACAGAGGTTTCAGTCGAGAAGAAAGGATTTTGGAAATAATCTTGTAAATGACATTACAGAGACTAAGGGGCCGAAAATCACGGGGGCAAGCCTTAGTTCTATTTTTTGGAATCATAACAACATTAGTGACATTAAGGAATTTCGGCATAAAGCCAGACTCGAAGAAGGTACTAACCAAGCGGCAAATATCTGGGCCCATGGTATTCCAATAATTTTGAAAGAACAGAGCAGGGGACCCATCCGGACCCCAAGCTTTATGCGGCCCAATACTGTCCAACGCCGCCTTGATTTCTTCTGGGGTGACCATCCGAGTGAGAGAATGATTCTCCTCTTCCGTAATACACGGGCTGAAGTGCCGATGGAACTCCGGAAAATCCCCCGGGTTGGAAGTTTGGTAGTTTTGTGCCATATCCCTGAGGAAAATCTGACCAATTTCTGTTGTCTCACCAGTCCAAACGCCAGCCTCATCCTTGAGCCAATCAATGGAATTCTTTTTCCTCTGAGACAAAGTCTACATGTGGAAAAACTTTGTATTGTGAACCTTTTCAGTCAACCAGGACACACGAGATTTTTGTCGCCAGAACATTTATTCTCTCAACTGAAGCCCGTCAAACTCCCCCATCAGATCTCGCTCCAGAAGGGCAGTAATCTCATTCAGGGGGAGGGCCCGAACTTTCGAAATAGATTCTTTTAACGCAAAAATTATGCTAGGGACATGTCCAAAAAAAAAATTATTCAAAGATCTGAGGTTCACTTTCGTGTTTAAAAGCTTGCCTTTGACCAGTTGGGCTGGGGAACCCCTGCCCTGCATTTGCCATAATTCCTTAATCAGATGCGAGAATTGGGGTTCCCGAGTCCACATGGCCTGGAAGCGAAAACATTTACCTAAAGTAGTAGTTTTAGGATAGGTGTCCAGACATAGAGGGGTATGGTCCGAGCCCAGGGCAGGTAAATGGAAACCTTTGCAGTTGGAAAGATAAACATCCAATCCGCATTAGTTAAACTCTTATCCAAACGCTCTTTAATATTGGCCCAACCCCGCCTTTTGTTGCTCCACGTAAAAGGGGATCTAGAAAACCCCAAATCAATAAAACCCGTTTGTTGTGTCACCGTACGTGCAAAGGCACTCTTCGCAGCTTGGTAAGGTTTCCCCCCCACTTTATCCGAACTCTCAAAATAGTATTAAAGTCACCCATAATCAGCCACGACCCAGAGTAGCCATTAGTTGTAGTTTTCACCAGTCGTTAACTCTCATTTCTATCCCTCTGATAAGGACTCCCATAAAAGAAAGAAATGAGCCAAGATTTATCAACCGGCTCTGATTAAACCATAACATTAATAATATATTTATTACAAAAAACCAACTCCAAAGAAATATTATTTTTCCACATAATACATATACCACCAGAGCGACCATAAACTCTAGATGCCGGAACATCAACCTAATTAGGATAGTTAAGGGTTCTAACCAAACCCTGTATTTCTACAGAGGATCGTTTGGTTTCAGCAAAAAATATAATATCCTCATTAGAGGAACAAATAAGTTCTTTAAGGTGCCGAATTGCCGCTGGTCAACCCAAACCCCGAAAATTCCAAAATATGATAATCATAATGGCACGGGTGGCCTCCTTGGAGCCACCTAAACCCTAGCAGAGCGATCAATAATGTAAAAAGTGCAGCGAATACGTGAGAAAGACAAGACTGTAGTAGAGCGCACCTGAGACTGAGTAGGACGATGAGTACTAGCCTGAGGAAGCTGGAATGGTAAGGGTAACTCTGTAAGGTACACCAGCTTTCATCTGTCTTCTAATAACTCTAGAAGAGGATGGTGGGTAAACCGTAGGAAGTCTAGTAGCCTGCCGAACCGAACTAGGTCTCCAAGAGATCGGACCTCTCGTATTCGAGCTCATTGTGCCCTCAGGGCTAATCACCTGACGTAGATACTACGCAGAGATTGGGTCTACCTGAATCTTACCTTAACCATACCCCAACAAAGACATATCTTGCCCCTGTGGCTCTGGCATCTGCCAACTCCCCTGTATCCCCTCCTCGTCATCTATATTTATCCCCCACGATTGTTCCCCCTCCGTATGCTCCTTACTTATCCTCTCAGGTCTCTCTACCTCCACCTGAAGAGTTAATCTCTCCTTCTCCAGTACCATATGACCCACCTGTCGCCCCCCAACCAGACTGGTCAGGGTATCACGACCATCTGCCACATCTCAACCCAGACCCCGACTACCCACTAACGTCATCCCAGGTAAATCTGTCAAACCTCCAAAGTTTATGAAGCCATCAGTCTCTCGCTCAGGTAGCCAAACCGATGGCCCCGCCTGACAATCCCTCACCCCTCTTTTGCCTTGGAAGGGCGTCTGAAGCTGCGGCCTCAAAACTCTCCTCATAACTGCACCTTTACCTTTACCGTATCTAATGGGGTGCAGAGGAAAAGGAGGGGACTTGTACTCTGGAATACCAATCTCAATCCCCAGGTTAGGCTGGGGTCTAGGTAAGACCCCCTCTGAGGTCGTCCGAACTAAGTCTGTCCCCGTTCGTGATACACCAGCTCCCCTAGGATTTCCTCCTGAAGTGCCCCCACCAACTTCTTCTAATATCTCTGTACAATCCAATACTTTATGTCTCATTTTTAAACATAGACCACAAAGGTGCATAGAACCCCATCATAGTGCGTAGCGATAAGTAGGGGGTCAGTATCCAAATCCGCCCATACCGCAGGAGGAAAAACTCCATATATGTCCATCAGAATTCGAGCTCTATATCCATGCTTTGTAATTCTTTTATTCTCTTTACTAGGTTCCGTAACTAGAACTCGGCCAAGACTATTTCCAAGATCATGAATGAATTTCGGCGTTCCAAAAAACGGATCCGAGATATTGAACTTTACCCAAAACGGAACGTATTTAAAAGCGAGTGGGTCAATAGGTGTACGAACTTCATACGGGAAAAGAATGATAGAATGACCGTAGGGATTCCACGGCTGGTTTAGTAAAATAAAATTTTGATCGTAGGCTGAACAAAATTTTATGAGATCATACCGTTCACCGTCCGTTCAAAAATCTAGATATTCTCTGACGTTTCCATGCTCCAAATGCTTTTCAGGGCTGCAACAGTTTTTGTAAAACTTCGACCGGGACTCAAAGGACATTTTTCCTATAGGGGCGTACCTAGGCCTGTTTTCAGATCGGATCGGATCGGAAATGAGCCTAGTCGGATTTTTTTCAGAATTGGAAAATCTATTCCGATCCGATCCGATTTTTTTCGGAACTGCATAAATATTTCCGAATTTGGAATATTCAGAAATTTTAGAATTCGGAATAATTCAAAAAAAATTCGGAATGTATTTTCGGAATAATTTCAGAATGTATTTTCGGAATAATTTCGGAATGTCTTTTCGAAATAATTCGGAAATCAAACCCAATTCAAGATGCTGTTTTACTTGTGATATACTGTTGCCAACCTAGAGAGAGAGATTCACCTATGAAACTACTGTACAGAGGCAGTGGAGAATTAAAATCAAATATTCTTCTTCGAATCAAAGTGGAGGCAGTGGAGATGGATACTGGATATGTACGCCCAAGATTCTTCTTCAAATCAAAGTGAACTGATCTGTAGAGGAGTGGACTGCTGATCAGTAGAGTGGAGGCAGTGGAGAAGAGTCGATGGTGAAGTGGAGGTAGTGGATGAATTTTGATTTTTGGAAGAGAAGAGTCGGTGGTGGAGATCAGTGGAAAAGAGTCGGTGGTAGATTTTGGAGGTAGAGGAGTGGAGAATGGAGGCAGAGGAGTGGAGAATAGAGCCCTAGTTCAAATATAAGTTTAAGTGTTTAATTCATAAATTTTTGGAATAATCGGATCTGATGGATATTCCGAATATTTTTCGGAATAAATCGGATCGGAATATATTCGGAATTATCTGATCAAAAAATTCGGATCGGAATTATCGGATAGGAAAATTTGAAATTTCGGAACTGCAAAATCTGTTCCGATTCTGATCCGAAATTTTTCGGAAAAATTCGAAAATTGGAACTGTAAAATAGTGTTCCAAAATCGGAAAAATCGGATCGGAAATTGAAAATTCGGACAAAAGTTGCACCCCTAGGCGTACCTCCATTTTGCTTATTCAGTATTAATTCGAACCGGGTTAATTTGTACCACAGCCGCCCCTCGAGGCTTCTGGACTGTGAGCTTTTCCATACACTGCACAAAACCCTGAGTGACAGAGTAAGAAGTCATACTCTATCCAATTCACCACCGTTCACCACTGAACAACACCCACACTTAACAACACCCACACTTAATAAATAACCACAGACATAAACACCAGACAAACACAACAACCAGTATATAAAGAAACCCTTATTTTCTGTCACAACCTCCCTTAAATTTCTTCCCAACAGGCAAACAAAATATAACCACCCCAAAGCAACTAGCAAAATCTTATATCGAAACCCTACTATATCATCAATTTCATCCTTCCCAAACCCAAATAACAACTTTACACAGACTACCGAGCTTCAAAACCCTTCCTCCCTTTGTCCAGTCACACCCATAGAATTCAGAGTACACCCACAAACCAAGCTCCTAGCCAGCAGCTCCCATCAAGGAAACCGGGTACAAGAGGGAAACCCTAAATAGGCAAAGAGAAAGGTAGGAAACCGTCCAAACGCACCTTGCCACTAGGCGACTAAGCTCGAAGAAAGAAACTTATCAAACCCTCTTTGCTTTCTCTCTTTTGGTCTCAGAAATATCTACAAATGTAGTTGTAATAGTATAAGTACAGTCTGACACACCAATGAAAACGCCCAAGCAATAGCCAACTTACGCAAGTTTTTGACCCATACCAACACCAACAACAAACAGAAACAGGAATAACCTCCTATTATCGGTTCAGCCCAAACCCATCAGCCCATTTCTCTCACCCCACTTATCCGTGATAGGCCCACACCACAGTTTCTTCAGGCCACCAACAAGAAAGCCCACTCAAATTCGGCCCACAGGCCAAACCAGAAATTCAAATCAGGCAGAATCAGATCAGGCCCCTCCTCCGTGGTTTATTATTATTATTATTACTTTTTTGCCCTCGTAACCCTCCAATGATCAAAGCAGAATACACTATCGTCTCAACAGTCTGACTAACCTCCACCAACCACCTCGCCATTCGCCGATCAGTTCATCCCACCCTCATCCTTACCTTACCATTCCTGGCGACCATCCGACCGTTACACACCGACCGGCTCACCTGCAGGAGGCACAAAAAGAAACACAAGAAGGAAAACAACACCAATCACAAACAAAGCAAAGCAAAGCTTATCACCCCCAAAAATCAATAGTACAAGCCAAAAACAGCTCCAAATCACCTGCACACACCACTCAAATCAAATACCAAGTCCAAAAACAAAAACAAAAAAAAGACAAGGAGGTGGAGAGGGAAAAAAGAGGTAGAAGGAAGACTTGGGAACCCGAAGCACTCTAGGGAAGTGCTCTTAATCACCGGCGTAAGAGTTAGCCGATCAGATTTACTTTCTTGTGTTTTCAAGTAGTGTAAGGTTTTTGATGTCCCGCAGTTCAGAAGTGAAGGCTTCCAAACATGTTTGATTTAAAAAATTAGTTTTTGATGTCCCATAGTTCGTTCAGAAGTGAGGGGCACGAGATCTACTAAAATCTTGACAAATGTCATTATATAATTGATTTTTGATGCCGTGGAGTTCAGAAGCGCGGGCTAATCCACCTAGCTGCTGTTGTGAGTGGAAAAGAGAGAAAAGATTGTGAATTCACTCTATTTGACCCCGTGACAACAAGCCAGAAGAGTGCTTTGATGCATGTGTGGGCTTGGGCTTTTGTATGGGCTCAAAGTAGCAGCCCAAGGTTGGGTTCGGCCACATATTGGAGGACTAAGTCCTTTGTTTTCATTGTTGGTATTTTGAAGGCCATCATTTTAATTTATTAAGTCAAAGTTTTGCTAAATTTTGGGGGGATTGAGCGGGACGCCTTGATCACCTATGTGCCTGCTCGCCTTGGAGTATCATGTAACAAAAAGTCCACAATTTATGTTATGAATTATAGGCTTGCTTAGACGTCGAGGGAAATCTTACCCCATTAGTGATTATAACTATATATGATTTAGAAGTTTAATCGGTGTAGTGGTTTGATTGATACCATGTTTCAACAAGAAGAGGTTGTTAAAATTATGTCAAAATTACCACCGCCATTAATCTTCATAGTTTGCATGATACCACATTTGTAAAATCTCTGGCTTAACTCGTAATTATAAAATCTCCGATGATCTGACTCAATTGGCTGAAAAAAAACTAAAATCCAGCGAAGTCCAATTTCATCCAACAATACTTCAATTGGTTTGTTTAACAACGGTTTAAATGTTCGGCGCCCATTTTATTTTATTTTTTAAAATAAAATATGTTTTTATTTTTTATTTTTTTCTTCAGGCGCCCGATTTGATTTTTTTGTGGAAAAAAATAAATAAAAATAATTGGGCGCTAAAATCTTAGGCGCCAAATCGCGACGTAAAAAAACAAGGTCGAGTTTTGGAATTCAAGACTCAACCTTACCTTTTGAGTTGGATATCTAAGTCAATGAGGTGCTGTTGGAGCTCGAAAATCCTATATGACACCATGAAACCCAAATTAGAGCATCCATAGTAGCCTCCCTAAACTTATTTTAGGGAGGCAAAAAGTATTAAAATGGCTTTTTATAGACTCCCTATCCCTATTTTTCTCTTTCTCTCTCCTCAGGACTAGGGAGCCGAGGGGAAGGTTTGGTCAGCCACGTTGCCAACTTCTCAAATACGTGGAAATGGTTTTTCTGAGGTGTAAAGCAAATTTGTGGCGGAGAAAGTATATTTTGGGAGGGAAAGTGCCCACGATCTAATGAAAACCGGTCTCATCTCATTCATCTACAATAAAAGTTCTTCTCCTCCCTTTTGTTCTTCTTCCTCTAACTTTATTTTTTCTCTTTCTCTTGGCAGTCCTCCAAATCAGGTAATAATCAACTTGAATTCCTGTTTTTTTTACCATTTTTTTTGAATAGTTGATTTCTTCTTTGATGTTAAGAGATGGTGATTCACTCTCTTTGGGATGCATTCATCTCTCACCATCTCTACCTTTGATTTTGCAGTCTTCATCATCTTGGGTTCACGTGTGTTGGAGTTAAGCCTTTTGGTTTTACACTCTGTGTGTGTGTGTATCAAACTCTAATTGAATCCATTTTATCCAATGCAGGCATTGGATTAAGTTGAAGAAGAGGTGAATGCGTTGGAGAAGAGGTGCTCCTATATTTCTCTTTGACATCTCAAGTTGGTGGTCTTGGTCTTACACTTACTAAAGCAAATCGCGTTATTGTGGTTGATCCAGCGTGGAACCCAAGGTATACAACTCTTAGTATTGGTGTAGTAACTATATAGTCATTTACTTACTGTTTACTTAATTAAATCTCTTCAAATCAAACTAAAAATATCATACATTATAATGCACTTGTAGAGATCATGATTGCAAAGATATTATGAATTCATTCTTTGGATGCAGCCTACGAGTATTACATGTTACTGTTACCATCAAATAATGGTAAAGGGACTATGTTTTATAACTGATTCATTGCTACCATTAAATGAGTTCCCACATAAATAACATGAAAACCAATGCATTTTTTACAATTTTTTTGAAGTAGTAAAAAGATCATCAAACCCTTTTAAAAATACATCAAGCAATACTAAAGAACAAAGCTCTGGGATATAAAAGAAGAGAATAAAAGAACAAGCTACAACAAGATTACTAGTTTATGAAGGCCCAAACCAAGATTTAGATGAGAACATTCCCTCAAAATTCGGGTTTATCACTGATAAATAAAGAACAGAGGAAGACCATAACAAAATTTATGAGCATGGCCTATGTTTTCTTATATTTCTCCACATATGCCTGTACAAGTTTAGTCAGCCTGGTTTACAACTTGCCAAATACTAATCAATTTTGTGTTGTGTCTGGGGAATCTGGGATTCTTTGGTAGTACTAGTTACTTTCTCCACCACTTTCTTCACTATAGTTTTGTGAGTATCTCTACCAATTTCTCCTTCTTTCCACTTGGGCTTTAGAGCCTCCTTTACAAACTCCGCGAGTGTTGACTTGACCAAAACCATTTTATTCCCTTTTATTTGCTTACAATTTTTGGGTATTATTGTTTCCATAATGTAACCGTGTATGCGTCGCTTTATTGAGAGATTTGAACCTATGTCTGTGGTAAACTGGTAATAGATTGCCAAGGTGTATGACAACAACAAAAACTAACTTCCTTCCAAAATCTAAAGAATTTCACAGCTCATGTGTTTCATCTGCGTTATAAAAACGGACTCATTTATAGGTTTGGTTTATTTTGTAGACATAACACGATGCCTATTTGATTGTGTGGATATTTACAAGCAACCTGCATTCGATAATCCATTGATGAAAAATCACACCATTCAGGTAATTCATCAAATCAACTTATGTTCTTCAAATTCTATGTATTTCATCTTTTGGTAGAAGCAAATATTTGGATATTTCTGGTTAACTTTTGGGGATAATAGGGCTTTTGGCCTCCATTATACTAATATTTTATTTATTCTCTTTCATTCATTTCGCAGGCAAAGTCTTCATTTACTTAATAACATATCTCTGTACCTAAAAGTTAGGTGATTCAGATATAACACTTAGTAATCAAAATCCGTCAGTTGATCAATTCACCAATGACTCTCAACATATGCGAAACTAGCAATTTAAGGACCAAGTTAGAAATTTATGATTACTTATTAGCAAAATTCAAACATAAAAAAAATATGTTATGGGTATTTGTTATAACAGATTATGTTCTTCAGGAGAGAGAAGGAAGTAAAAGAATAAAGTGTTCTTCAGGAGAGAGGAGGAAAATCTGTTGTAACAGATTGTGGCTTTTTGTTTTACGTGACATACTTCCTTTTGACTTAACTTCTATTAAAAGATGTTGTTTTGTGATAGGGATAAATTTGATTTAAAACTTCCGAAAACGACTCCCTGTTTCAAAGAGCCTACTGTGGACGCTCTTAGTGAGGCACTTGTTAGTGCTCACTTTGGCGAAAACTGTAGAAAATAAAAAATAAATTTTCCCAGTAATTCATTTTCCCGCTGTTTGGTTTACCAAGGGAACTCGGTCAAGGAATTTTTCTCTCTCTCTACAAATCCATTTTCTGAGTTTTCTCCAAATCTCTCTCTCTCTCTCTCTCTCTCATTTAGGGTTTCGAAAGCAGAGAGGCAAAGAGGTTGTTTTAAACATCATCAAGGTAAGATTCACCAAACAACTTCAATTACCTTGATTTACCCTAATGTTTAATCGTACAATTTGATAATTACAAACCCTAATTTTGCGTTTTTTTATTCAATTTAGTTACATCTGCAATCTTACAACTTATGGTACAAGTAGTAATAATAGTAGTAGTAAGTAATTTAGGTCTTAGGAGTTGATGGGTTGGGCAATTTTTAATTGGAAAATTATGCAAAATTTTGAGGTTTCGAGGAACCCCATTTGAAAAATAACAAACAAGTTTAGAATTTTTGTTATTTGCTATGTTTTTTAGGGTTTAGGGTTGCAATTAGATTTCCGCGGATGGTAAGTTATTAAGGGTTGAAATGATTTTGGAGGATATTTGGGTGGTTTCAAGTGATTATGTGACCAACTACCTGTTAGCCCAGTGGTTAAGATGGAATAAACTCTATCTTGGGGTGCGGGGTTCGATTCCCACCTCTGTGTGGGTTTCGAGGTTGGTATGAGCCCGTCGGCTTCCGGGTCGGCTTGCCCGGTTCGTGTGGTTTGCGGGCTATTGCACGAACCCTAGGGGAATGTAGTCGAGAATTGACGGTCCTCGGAAACCCCTAGTCAAAAAGAAAAAAAGAAAAAAAAGAAAGTGATTTTGTGAATCTTATGTTATGTCGGGTTATAACGCGACATTCTAGTCAGCCAAAGAGATACAATTATGTCCTCCTAATCAATGACAGTCTTTAAATTACCATTAGTATCTTTTTCATGGTTAAAGTCTTGAATAGCTTCAATGATCATAAGAACTCCATAAAGACGATATGAGGTCAAAACTGTATAGTCAATTTATAAATGATGCAAATAAAGTGTTTAGTGAATCCCATATTAAAAAAAAACAATTATCAGAGCTTTCCTTGAACTAGAAATAAAAATCTCAAAACCCCAAATCGTTGTACTTGAATTTTTTTCTTCTTCAAAATTTACCCCTAAGATCATGTAAACTCCATGCACCTGTCACAATCAGTCTATACATCGATTCAAGAAAACCCCTAAAAAAATCCTCGTACTAAAAACCAATAATCGGTGACTCCCTCGAGTTACAAATCAATACAACAAGAAAAACAACTCCCCAATCCCCAAAACTTTGTGTTTCAGAAGTATCATAATATCAGTATGGCATGTAAACTCCAGACACATCACATATCACAATTTTGGAGTACAACAATTAGTGGACTGTTAAGTGGTTATGGAAATTTCAATGTGATATGTATGGAGTTAATTGATCATTAGTGTATGTTAGTGAGTTTTTTGGAGTACAACAATTTAGGGTTAGGAGACTGTTTTTGTTGCTTTGTTTTTTGACAGGAAAGCTTTGATGGTTTTCATTCATTATGGGGATTTATTAAAGGGTTTTCATGCATCATATATTGATTGATTACAGGATTTAGATACGATATTTGTAGGTAGTAGTCATGTTAATTGGGGCAATTATGACTTGTATATTTAATTTTTTGGAATACGACGACTTGGGTTTTTGATATGTTGTTTCTTTTTTTGTAGTTTGGAACGAGCTCTGACTCTTGTTTTGTAGTTTGAGATTTATGACATTGCAAAAAAAAACCCGATTAACTTCGTGTCATTTTTCATGGATATGAAGTTTGAAACAAGTTTTAGATTCATTAAGTACGAACATTATACAATGTCATGCTTCTGTTTTTACCAGTGTTATTAATCGCCCTATAACAATCATTACAGTACATATAATGAGTATGATTCCGGAATCTGTTATTTGCGATGTTTCATGTGGAAGTTGTTGAAGGTTGGTGCTCCAAAACCAGATAGGTTGGTTAAGCCCCAAATGAACCTTGGGACTTGTAATAAAATGATAATGTGAATTTTAGAATCTTGTGCAAAGCGATATGAATTTTTTTTTCCTTTTGATAAAGGCAGAATCATATGTAATGTATTTGTTCCTCATTTGGTTCTTTGTGTTTTCTTTTCCTTTTACATTGCCAGGTTGCTTTTTCTTGGTAAATAAATGTCAAGTAAGAAAGAGGATGCGGCAGAGAGAATTAAGGCGCAAGCTTTGTCAGCTGCAAAGGGACTAAGCCGTGCTCAGGCTGAAAGAGCAGCAACAGCTGCAGCTCGCAATGTAAATGCATATGGGCAAAAGGAAGAAGGACCAAGCAGATGGCAAGAAAAAAAGGAAGCCAAGCGTCAGATGTACCTAATGAGTACTGAAAAGGCTGTAAAATTGGGTGAGCGGAAAGACCTGCTTAAGACCTCCTCTACGCCTACCACTGGTGGTATATCTTCACAATGTCAAAAATGTTTTGAGAAAGGCCATTGGACCTTCGAATGCAAGAACGAGCGAGTTTACATTTCTCGTCCTTCTAGAACCCAACAACTCAAAAATCCGAAACTGAGGACGAGAGTAGCAGTCTCGTACGAATTGGATAACCCGGATCTTTTCCCAAAGACTGAGGAGAAGAGTGAAAAGGTCAAGGCCAGTAGCAAGAAAAGCAAGAGGAAGCATCGGTCATCTCGGGCTGATTCAGAGAGTGACAGTGAGGCATCTGTGTTCGAGACTGATAGTGGAGCATCATCAGTAACAGGGTCAGATTCTTCATCAGGGAACAGTAGCTCCTCGAGTTACAGCTCGTCATCGGATTCTGAGGAAGAAAGAAAAAGAAAGAAGAAGAAACAGAGGAAGAGTAAGCATCGAAAGTACAGCTCAACTTCTGATTTCTCTGATTCAGATACTGATTCTGATGATAAGGGAAGTAGGAGTAAGTGGGGCAGAAAGCGCAGCCCCCGACTTATTGGTTAAGTATTGATATGACCCCGGCCAACTACCAACTAAGAGGTCATGAGTTCGAACTCACATGGGGCTTCTTACAGTAGAGTTACGGACCTCCGAAAAACCGGCTTTACCTTTCAAAAAAAGGAGCAAATGAAATGCTAGAGAAGATTTATGCTCTAAGTTCTTCCTGTAAAATTGAGCAGTGTGACTGTGAGTTTAACTATGCGTGGAAACTTGAAGAGCTACACCAGGTGAAATCTTATGTCGAATTAAGAATTTCAGGTATTTTTTTTTCTTCCAGTAACCACTAGCTACACAAGGTGAAGTCTTATGTCGAATTAAGAATTTCAGGTACTGTTTTTTTTTTTTTTTTTTTCCAGTAGTGGTTTTAGTTACCTACGTATTATCATGCCGCAAACTTTGTGGTTTTCAATTTCCTAATTGTACTCTTTTTATTACCTTATAAGAAAGGTTCATTCTTGACGTGTGTTTAGTTTTAACATGTTAATCGTGCATGAAGACTTTTCCAAAGATTTAAAGAAGAAAATGGACAGAACTCAGTAGCATGTGTTGCATACGGGTTAAGAGTGTTCACTTCAGTTCCTAGGGCCGTCGTGCTAGCAATGTTGTCCAGGGGCAGGGGTGAGGTCGCTCCCTCCAGAGTAAATAGAGAGCTCGAGAAGCCAAGGAATTAACAGGGAAGGAAAGGCTGACTGGAGTGGTTTCGATGATGTGAATAGAACTTAAATATAAAACTTTACATATCTTATTCTTGAATGAAACATATCAGAGGGTTTTAATTCAATCATCTACGACGTAATCAAGCAAAAGGTGACTTTGCATTGCTCTTATCCACATGAAAACATTACCATTGTCTTTCACACGGTGACCTCCCATAAAAAAACGTTACCATCACCATCTTTTAGATTGGGATTCCGAATACCCGTGTGGGGAACTAAACCCGCGTAGTGAAACGTACTGTTGACCTTGACTTTTAATTTTTCGAAGTTGCAATGCCATTGATCTATTATTATTTGTATACTTTGAAGAGACGAGGAGACCTCAGAGAGAGAGGTAGTGATGAGCAGACCAAGCTATGCTCTACGCATTCAACACTTCAGCCATGATCATCCTCTAGAACTGATCTTGAATACCCAGCAAGAAAATCTGAACATTCTTTGTTCAGGGTGCAATCTCAAAGTAAACGGGTCAGTCTACGGCTGCGAAAGCTGCAAATACTTCCTCCATATTGCATGTTCTGAGATGACTGAGATCATTCACCTCCAAAGCCATTCTCATCCTCTTTACCTCATGTTATTCCCTCCTTATGATTCTAAAAGGTTTATTTGCAATATCTGCCGTGGTTCGGGATTAAACCATTGGGTCTATCGATGTGATACATGTAACTTTGATGCCCATCTCGGTTGTGCAACAGCTCAACAACATCCCCAATCTCCTTATTCAATCCCAAGTTCTAGTCATGCACAGTTTATGTTTCAACATCAGCATCAGCATCAGCATCAACATCAACCTCGGATTTTACCATTACCCAGTTATGGTCATACACAATATTATCATCCTGGAGCTTTTGGACCAGGGAGTGCACCTCATGTGCCTGTTCCAGCACAGAGTAATTTTTTGATGGGAGGTGTCGTTGGACGTTTTCTTGGTGGTGTAGCTCAACGAGTTGGCGTAAACATCTTAGTCCAAGAAATCTTTGGTGGTGGTGATAATGGTGGAGATTTATTGCCTTTTCTTGATATTGGGGATTCCTCTTCTTTGGATTGATTTTGCTTGAAAATTGTATTGAGTTTTCTTATTATAGTTGAAGATGATTCAGTATTCCTCAACTTGATATTTAAGTTATTTCGAGGACTTATGATATGTCTAAAAGATGAAGACTCAGATTCTTATATGAAATTGAAAACCCAACAGTTAGTACTTTAGGTTCGAGTGTGATGGGATTGTTAACGTGGTTAGGATGCCTAGGGATGCCAACCTATTTTAGTTGTCCTAAAACTTTTGTTTGAGCCTCTGTCATCGTCGTTGGTGTAAATTCTTTTCCCTTTGGGACCTTTACAGTGAATGTTTTGCTTTGAGTGATCCTTCATGCTTTGGGGAGGTTTTTATCTTGGTTCTTGTTTTACTTTTCATATTTGCTTTGAGTGAGCCTCTGTCAAAAATGTTTTGGGGATGGCCATTGGACCTTTGAATGTAAGAACGAGCGAGTTTACATTTCTCGTCCTTCTAGAACCCAACAACTCCAAAATCCGAAACTAAGGATGAAGGTAGGAGCAGTCTCCTACGAGTTGGATAACTCGGATCTTTTCCCAAAGACTGAGGAGGAGTGAAAATGTCAAGGCTAGTGGCAAAAAAACAAGAGGAAGCATCGGTCATCCCGAGCTGATTCAGAGAGGGACATTGAGGCATCTGTGTTCTAGACTGATAGTGGAGCGTCATCACTCATCAGTAACAGGGTCAAAATCTTCTTCAGGGAACAGTAGCTCCTCGAGTTACAGCTCGTCATCGGATTCAGAGGAAGAAAGGAAAAGAAGAAGAAACAGAGGAAGAGTAGGCATCGAAAGTACGACTCAACTTACGATTCCTCTGTCTGATGATAAGGGAAGTAGGAGTAAGAGGAGCAGAAGACACCCCAAGAAGGGCGAGAGAAGATTTATGTTATGATTTCTTCCTGTTGAGCAGTTTGTGAACATTCAACTATGCGTGAGAACTTGACAATCTACACCAAGTCGTCACCAGGTGAAGTCTCTTGTCGAATTAAGGACTCCAGGTACTGTCTTTTCAGTAAACCATGGAGTAGCGGTTTAAGTATCTTACATATTATTATCATGCAACAAGTTTATGCAGCTTTTCACTTTGTTGTTTCAATTTCCTACTTAAAACTCTTCTTAATATTTATAGAAAAGTTCATTTTTGATGCGTCTACTTTAGTTTTAACATGTTAATAATAATGCATTACGTCTCTTCAAGAAGGATTAAAGAAAAAAAATGAACAGAAGCATCTGTTGCATAAGGTTCAGAAGTACTCACCAGTTCCTGGGCGGTTCCTAATGGCAGGGCAACAATGGTGTCTAGGGGTTGAGAGTGAGGTCAGGTCGCGTCCTCCCGAGTTGTAGAGAGCTTAAGAAGCTAGGTAATCAGGAAGGGGTGGGTTGGAGAATAATACCATAAAAAATCCCTGAAAATTCTTAGTAGCGTAACATATCTTGTCATCTCTGTTTACGTCTGCAAACTGGGCCAATGAGTCTTATTTCAGTCATCTTGAAATCGGTCAAGCAAAAGGTGACTCTACGAAGTCGAATGTTGATCTTTATAGTTTCTACTGAACTTGTTTACTGAAAACATTGCAATCTTCTAGGCTGTTGGACTCTGCCTGGTAGAGCCGTACCCTACGACTCTGCGGCATTATCAAACAATAAAATTCACCTCTAAGCCTTGAATAAGCATTTTTGTTAGTCTTACATCATCATCATTTTCTGCATCATAATCAGCCGCTGTTATATATATCAAGGCAATCCCATGGCCTCCTTTCACTACTAAATGTTTTAGAGTCCTGGGACATTTATTTAATGTTCCTGCTAAAACTATAAGCACATATACTGATGTAGTTGTTATATTGAAGGTTTTTTTTAATATCTTAATTAATCTAGGATTATTTCCAAAAAATAATATTTACAACCTGATTAATTCAAGTATAATCCCTCCAAACTTTTACTTAAAGAAAACACAAATTTCCTGAAAAAATCTATGAACAATTAAGGATTAATCTTAGTCTCAAGATAAATCCACACTGAATATTTTAGCTAAATCTTATCTAGATATTGCAAAAATCCAATTCAATCGAGATTAAACGAGGTTAAATATATTGTTGGGTCATAAGGCCTTAAGTAAAAATAAAGATAATTTTTAATATTGTATGTTGATTCGAGAGTCATACCCATCTATTTGGATATTCAGACCCATATGCCCAAACATACGACTATGGTTATGGGTATGGTTATGCACACTATCAGGGGTATGGGTATCTGCCCGAGCAGGCATATGATGCTTCTGACCCTATAAGATTTGATAGCTCCCAAAGAAACATAACAGTATTGGGTTGTCCACCGCTCAGAATTCTTCAGTACGTTCCGCAGGTAGTGTATAAGGAATACATATGTCAGTCCATGCATAGGTACGAGGGGACAAACGTGATAAGGCTCAATATGCTGCTCATATTGAAGATCAAGATGACAGATATTGAAGAACAAGTAGCGCACTCCAATTATTATTAACTTTTCAACTTGTGTAACAAATAATTTTAATTGTAATATAAATATTTTAAGTCTTTTAATTTTATTATTTTCTTTTAAAGAACATCCACATATTAGCAATTTACTGTTTTTCATTAACCTACAATCAATTTATAAATAATTGCGATTAATTATATGATTAAACTCGACTAATTCAAGGAAAAAGTAAGAAAAAACAAACTATAATCTTCGATCTTTACTTAATTTTGTTTTTTTAAATGATCAATAAAAAAAACCTTTGGTTATATTCTGGTGGTCTAGTGTATATAATTTAGTGGTCTAGTGTCTTTAAATTAGCTTACAAATGATACCATATGTAATTGACTTCGTATTTTAGTCTCAAAAGTCATCGCTCCATGTTTGTTGATAATCTTTGGTTTGCATATGTACCAAGAGAAGTTGCGTGTGTTTGGTAGAGAAAAAGAGAGATGGAGATGGGAAAGCAAAGCTACCCTCCACATTTTCAACACTTCAGCCATGCTCACCCTCTAGAGCTCTCAAACTTCCAACAAGTACCAAACTTTCTATGCTCAGGGTGCAAGCTCGAAGCAACCGGATTGATCTACTACTGCAAATACTGCACTTATGCCCTCCATGTCGCTTGCTCTCAAATGCCTCAACACATCAACCACCCTGCGCATACTCAACACCCCCTCACCCTCCTCCCCACCCCTTCTTACCCGGGAGGCATATTCAACTGTGATGCCTGCGGTCAGAAAGACAACACTGGGTTCTCCTACAGCTGTAGTTGCTGTAACGTTGACATCCATATTTTATGTGCTACATCTCCTCTCTCAGTTAACCATCAAACTCATCCTCATCCTCTAAACCTCAGTTTATTCCCTCCTTATGAAAAAAAATGTTTCTCTTGTGATATATGTAAGGAACCGGGATTGAACCATTGGCTTTATCGATGTAACTTGTGCACATTTGACGCTCATCTAAGTTGTGCAACAGCTCAACATCAACACCAACATCAACCGCTTCTACAACCTCAGCAGATCCAATTTGAGAAACCTCAGCTTCAGTCTCAGTCTCAGCCTCAGCAGTTTTTCCCACAAGTGTATCCTCCAGGAGCTCAAGTGACAGGGATTTGTACCGACCTTCAGCAGGTTCCCCCACAGTATCAGTCACAACAAGTATATCCTCCTGGAGCTACAGTGGCAGGGATTTGTGCCAGTCCTCAGCAGGTTCCCTTACAGTATCAGTCACAAGTATATCCACTTGGAACTGCAGTGGCAGGAATTTGTGCCGGCCCTCAGCAGGTTCCCTTACAGTATCAGTCACAACAAGTATATCCTCCTAGAGCTGCAGTGGCAGGGATTTGTGCCGGTCCTCAGCTGGTTCCCCTACAGTATCAATCACCACATGTATATCCTCCTGGAGCTGTAGTGACAGGGGTTTGTGCCGGCCCTCAGCAGTTTCCCCCACAATATCAGTCACCACAAGTATATCCTCCTGGAGCTGTGGTGGAAGGGATTTATGCAGGCCCTCATCAGCCCACGCGGTCGGTGAGTAGTAACTCTATGATCAGTAGTCGTAACGTTAAATCGATTATGAAAATCGGGTCTATGCTACTAGGTGGTTAATTGTATTTGGAGAATTTATTCCTGCCCCATTTGTTCCATCTGAATATTCCAATGATATCAAACTCTTTGTATTTGTTTTCCTTTTTTAGGTTTAGTGTTCTTGTGTAACTTATTTTTGTTGAGCTAACCAAACACCAAATTGATTCGATTAATGATGAACAAACTAAACAAAAAAACACAATCAAATGAGAATTCACAATTTATCGTGGTTTGGCAAATTGCCTACGCCTACACACTAATAGAGAGAGTTTTATTTGATGATTCGAGGTTACAATCACTCACCAACCAAATTGAGGTCTATCAAGATTTTCTTTCTTGCGTTGCAACTTATTAAAAACCTAACAATAACAATAGATATAGAAGAAGAGTTCCTAAAATCGGATCCCCGTATCATGAGGCAAAACTAACCATGCACCTCCAAGTATTTGAATCTGGATGCAATCTGGATGCCATCCGAATCATAAGGCCATCCGGATTGCATATGGATCTTACTGGCCTCTTTATCAACAAAGTTAGGATGGAAATTCGGATTTGCTTATTACCTGACTTCCATCTAGATTCTTCTTTTATACCCGACAATTCTCTACCTCGGTGAAGATTTCTTCAAATCTGAGCTGAATTTCACTAACCAAACAAATCGAACCCTTTTTTACAAATGTTCTCAAGGACCCAAAAAATAAACGTCCCAAATGACCAAATCAACCTGGTTATCATTCGGGTGAATATTCTTCAACCAATTTCACCTTCTTCAAGTACATCTCTGACAAAATGATAACGTACACCAATGTGTTTTGTGCATTGATGATGAATTTGATTTTTTGCCCAAAAGATAGCACTCTGACTATCACAAAACACATCAAGATGCTCTATCTTGATGCCCAAATAATGCAAAAAAAACCTTTCATCCAAATGGACTCTTTAATCGCTTCAGTAACCGCTATATACTATGATTTTGTAGTAAATAAAGCCACCGTAGACTGTAGCGTAGATCTCCAACTAACCAGTCCTCCACCTAATATAAAATATACCTTGTAGTAGATCGTAATTTATCCAAATCACCCATATAATCAGAATCCACATAACCCACACAAAACTGATCAATCGAATCCTGTATAGGAAATTCTAAACCAATATCCACAGTACCTTTGATATACCGTAGAATCCGTTTCACTGCTCGCCAATGATCTCTTCCCGGATCATGCATATAAAATATCTGGCCGTGTACATACCATTGCATATATCAAGTTACCAACTGCGCTAACATAAGAAACTTGACTCATATAATCACGTTCCTCATCGATTTTTGGAGATATAGTAGCTTTAAGCTTAAAATGAGGGGCAAGGGGTGTTCTTACAGGTTTTTTGTTCCCATCAATACCAAATCTCTGAAGTATATCCTCATGTACGTCGTCTGAGAAAGACGCACCGTTCCCTTATATTTATCTCTATGAATCTTCATACTAAGAATCTTATTCGCGCCACCCAGATCTTTCATTTCAAATTCTTCAGCCATTTGTTTCTTTAACTTATCAATCTCACTTTTATGCTTACATGCAATAATCATATCATCCTCATCCAAAACCAAGTAAATAAAAGACCCGTCACGTAGCTTGTGTAAGTAGACACAGTGGTCATAATGACTACGTTTGTACTTCTGCTCAATCATAAACTGATCAAATCGTTTGCAGCATTGTATTGGAGACTGCATCAACCGTACAACGATCTCTTCAATTTACATACATAATCTTCATTTCCAACAACTTTAAACCCATTAGCCTAAGTCATATAAATCTCTTCTTTCAAATTCCTATATAAGAATGTCGTCTTTATATCGAGTTATTGTAACTTCAAGTCAAATTGTGCTACCAAGGCCAAAAGAATACGAATGGATGAGTATTTTACCAATGGAGAAAAAAATTCATTATAATCAATCCCCTCATTTTGAGCATAACCTTTGGCTACGAGTCTTGCCTTAAAAATATATATCATCATTTTAAGATCCTTGCTTTCTTTGTGTAGACCACTTATAACCAATCGCCTTCTTTCCCTTAAGCAACTTCAAAAGTTCCCAAGATACGTTCTTAAGAAGAGAATACATTTTTTCCTTCATTGCTCCCTCTCATTTGTTAGCTTCAAAACCATAAATAACTCTTTTATAAGTGGAAGGAACATCTTCTTCAACGATTAGTAGTGCGTAGGCTACCATGGCCTTCGCCTTTGGAAGTACCGTGTCATTTGTAAGCTATCCTGGCTTACTTGCATTCCTTGGTGGTTTACTAGTTGCAATTGACTCCACAATCGGAGTCTCCTCATCTGCACTACCAAATGCTATACTTTCATCTGCGTCTTCATCATCTGGAACATGAGCTAACGACTCATCAACTGTTATCACACTGGTAGATGACACCGCTTTTGGTATATAACTATTTGGATCATGTAAAGATGCATCAATCTCCACCCACTGCAAAATCTCGCTTGTCTTATTCTCTTTGTACTCAGAGACATGTGATTTCATCATAGAAGTCTCATCAAAAGTGAGATCCATGCTAAGAATAATTTAATGGTCTTTCGTATTCCATAAAAATGGTTTTCCTTGCTCGAGGATCCAACTTACTATATTTGACATGATAGTATGGTGAACACCTAAAAATACGAATAATATTATAATTTGTAGCAGGTTCTCCCAACCAAGCTTCTATTGGTGTTTTACCTTCAATTGCAGCCGAATGTAACTTATTAACGAGGTAGCATGTATATGTCAAAATCTCAGCCCAAAACGCTTTGCCTAACCCAAAATTAGACAACATACATCGTACCTTCTCCAACAAAGTACGATTCATGCGCTCTGCCACCCCATTTTGTTGCGGTGTTTCCCTAACGATGAAATTTTTCACAATTTCCTCATCCTGATATACTTGAAAGAACAAATTACTTGCAACTCTCCACCATTATCTGAACGGAGCAATTTTATATTACTGCCAATTTAAGTTTCTATCAACCTTTTCCACCTCATGAATATTTATAGAACTTCATCATTTATTCTCAGGGTATATACCCACATATGCCTAGAAAAATCATAAACAAACGATACAAAATAATTTTTATCTTCAAGTGATACATTCTTGGAGGGTTCTCATACATCTGAATGAACATAGTCAAGGATTTCACGAATTTGATGGATTGTCATGGCAAACTTCACCCTTGTTTGCTTGCCCAGAACACAATACTCACAAAAATTTAACTTGCACACCATAACACATTTTAATAACTATTGATTCGCAAGAACTCTCAAGGAATTCTTACCCGTATAAGCTAAACGCATATGTCATAGTCGAGTAGTATCTCTGGAAGTAGTCTCCGCACTTCCCGCAATAGCAACATCCCCAAAAATAGCCGTACCATATAAATGATACAAGTTGTTACTTCTTTGACCCTTAAAAACCTTCTGAACCCCATTTTCAGACACAACCCTGTAGCCTTTCGCTTCAAGTAAACCAGTTGAGGTAATATTCTTCTTCATAGTCGAAATATGCCGAACCTCTTCAATTTCTTGAACCAAACCATTATGCAACTTAAGACGAATAATACATATCCTCATTATGCGACAAGAATAATCATTTCCCATTAACCCAACTCTACCTTCTATCCTTTTAAAACTAGAAAAATAACCCATTTCGGGACAAATATGATAGGTAGCACCTCCATTATCCATTTTTTGGAATCAACAATGCATGCACTTGATGATATGGTTAAAGAAAAGTTAGAATCATTACCATCATTTACCTTACGGTTTTGAGCAACATTCACTGAAGAGTTAACTTTTCCAAATGTCTTCCTCTTTAGAAGAACAGGGCGCTCATTCTTCCAATGTCCCGTTTCATGATAGGTTGCACATTTATCGCTACCTAAATTATTGTAGTTAACACCGCGATCTCTCGACTTCAATCGAGAGTTGTTACCACTAGACTTTTTTTGTAGACCTCCATCTTGCCATCAACACCTCAAACGTTGACTGAACAGACTCACGTTTATCCTTCTTTTTTGTCCTAATCACCAACAACCTCTTCTAGATTCGCTAAGTTGGCAAGTAACTTGGTAAAATTGTTTAAATGCTTCGGCATAGAAATCCCTTGTCTTATAGTGAAGCGGTAAAGCTTCATCTTCGAATGGAGTCAATTTTGGATGGTCTTCATCAAATACTTCTTAAGAATCCTCCAAATCTCTTTCGCTGAGGTTTCATTCATCACAAGGTACTTTATGTCTTGAGCTAGGCATGACCTAATTTGACCATATGCCCGTTTGTTCATCTTTTTCAAACACTCTCTTCAATCTCCTCAAGTTTGTTTTCCAACACCTCGTCAAAATCTTGTTGACTAAGTGCATCAATAACTTCGCATCTCCACATGCCAAAGTTCTTTGTGCAATTGAATTTCTCAACTTCAATTTTGGCATTGTTAATCATAACCATTGTGTTTAGGCGTCGTTGATGAACTTGGTTCATCTTCTACCATTGTTCCCCCAATTTTCATATACTAATCAAATTAAAAACAAAGGTAATTCGAGATAAGACGTTACCTTAAATTACGAGAACCACCGAGGATAAACCTCGCTATTATACCAAATGTTGAGCCACACAGCATAATCAATTACCAAATCGATTCAATTAGCGATGAACAAACTAAACAAAGAAACACAATCAAACGAGAACACACAATTTATCGTGGTTCAGCAAATTATCTACGTCGACACCAATAGAGAAAGAAAGAGATAGAGTTTTATTCAATGATTCGAGGTTACAATCACTCACTAACCAAATTGAGGCCTCTCAGGATTTTCTCTCTTGCTTTGTAATTAATTCAAAACCTAACAATAGATATAGGGGAGAGTTCCTAAAATCGGATCCCCGTATCACGAGGCAAAGTCAACCATGCACCTCTAAGTATTTGCATCCGGATTGCATCCGGATCTTACTAACAAAGTTAGGATAGAAATCCGGATTTGCTTATCATACGACTTTCATCTGAATTCCTCCTTTATACCCGACCGTTTTATCTTCCTGTGCTTCGCACGATTTACCACAAGAAATATGAATCGAGTTTGTCGCTTTAGGATAATTTTTTAAGCACTGTATTATTTTCAGGTGAACATAAATCTCGAGACATAATTAAGAATTAGGTGAATATCTCGGGAAAAAAAAACAAATTTGCTTTCATGCTTAATTATCATGCCGATTATATTCAAGTGACATGTTAAACACCCATCAAACAATATGTAATTTGTACAAATCAATATTTCTTATACAATAATGCTATAGATAACAAAGCAACAAAACATGTAAAACACCATTCCGCAGGCCTTCAACCCTTTGTGTCTTTGATGTTAAAGCCATGTTCAAGGTGCATATGTCATATTGAAGTTGCAGTAGATTCCACCCCATGAAAGTGCTAATATTACCCTAATTCTTCAATACTACAATTTTGATATTTAGAGAGAAATAATTAAGAGAGAGATGTTATGCCAAGATATGGAAGGGGGGAAGAGTGTGTGCAAGAATAGTTTTTTTTTTAATTTTTTAATTGGCAAACTTTAGTTTAATAAGCATAATGTGTTACAAAAGTAGTATGATCTCCCGCGAGGGTCATATATAGCCACTCAGGGGGGAATCACACCAAGTCCAAAAAAGATTATCACCCAGTGGCCGAGCGGCTAATACATGGGCGACCAAATTAGCGCTCCGTGGAGCATAACAAATATAGATATCTACAAACATACCAAAAAGGGCCAAACAGTCCTGTAAAATAACATTTGTAGTCCAGGACACCGCTGCATAGTCATTCCGACAAAAAGAAACTAGTGCCTCAACATCTGTCTCGATAACCACCTTCAGAACCCCCCTCTCTCTTGCCCATTGAACACCAGCCAGGACTGCTAGCGCCCCCGCCTTCTTCAATAGATACGAGCCGGCAGGAGGAGACTCGGGCTGCACCAAAAGTATTGTGAGTATCACGGATAACTAAACCAATATTGTTGTAACTTTTATCTGTACATAATGAGGCATCAACATTAATTTTTTCCCATCCAGACTTTGGGGCCCCCCACGGAGTAATGATAGGAAGACGTGCAAGGCAAAAAACTGGGTCATTAGAAGAGATTTTATTTACAATCTAAGCAAGCCGAAGCGGATCCGACTTTATACTTTAAAAAACCCAGGCACAGCGGGCCTTCCAAGGCATCCAATAGAGAGAGAAGGCCACCAGATTCCAAATATCCTGGAGATAGGGCAATCCACAGGTGGCGATATCCACATTAAGATCCATTCCTGAACGGAAAGGTGGGAGATCATTTGAAGCCGACCACCAAACGCTGTACCGAACCAGACCGCACGCGTACAGGAGCAATCCAGAATGAAATGACGTAAAGTCTCCAAGGGGGCCGAACACAAGCGACAAAAAACATCCGTTAAAGCCAGACGAGCCGCAATCTTAGCCCGGCAGGGAACCATATCTCTTAAACATTTCCAGGCAAAAAGTTGAGCCCGAGGAGACATGTAATGTGCAAGAATAGTTTATATATGGTAAGAGTTAGCGAAGATTAAATGTATGTGGAGATCAAAAGTTTGGTGGTTTCAAAATTAACTACTCCACATTCTTTTAGTTAAGAGATCAATATGCATCATGGGGCTCATACATAATTACTGATTAATTACCCCACCTCATTTAATAAAAATTAAGCAAGTGACACATGGCACTCTAATATTTGAGAGATCCGTGAAAAAAACTTTTCATTCTCCAAATTCCTTACATTTCATATAGGTATAGATTTGACCTTTATCTTTAAATAATATTGGATCAACTTGTTTTTGTTTTTTGTTTTATTGGTAAGCCGTAGATTTATTGCTATATAAGGGGCATTACAAAAGTGATTTTACCGTCCTTGAGTACATCCTGAAGCCACTAAGGGGGAGAGCCACACCAGGTCATACAATCGATTTATTGGATTAACTTGTTATTAAGTTATAAATTTGGTGAGAGATTTGACTTGATGATTTTATATTTAGAGTAGACTTCACAATTAATAACTATAAAAATAGGTCAGAACATATAAAACCGTAGTTATCCATTTGCTCTATTAAGCAATCATCATAATGAACATGAACGAAAAATTATTATCGACAGACTCAGTTCCGTACCTAGAAGTTTAGTGCCCAAAAAAATAAATAAATAGAAGAATTCTTGTTTAAATTCCTACTATTTATGGTAAATATATACCTTCTTTCTTTCTTTTTAAGTGCCCTCACTGAAGTGTTCTCTGGGGTTCCGGTGCCTGTCTTAAAGTGGTAACCAAAGACGATAAATGCCGTTGATGACAAAATACTTTGGAACTTTTCTTTTATAGCTATTTTAACAAGTGATGACAATAATCCACGGCTCTAAGGCTGTGCGGGATAAACCAATATATTTAGATAAAAGTATAAGCTCAATAGTAGTCATCACCATTGGACAGACTCAACATAGAATTTGAACTTAAAATCAAAAATGGACAAGGATTTACTATATGACGCTTCTCCTAGCCATCATGTCATATTGTCTCGCACCTGACGTGGTGCCATTCTACGTAGTGGTGCATGGAGCAAGTCAAAAAGATTTATCCACTATTATTTTCGAAATCTTGGACCAAGCAATATAAACTAGTCGGCAGGAATACTATAATGCTCTTAAAGATAATTATGGTTGCTCAACATTCATTGGCTTTGGACATTGACTTAGAACAATGAACCTAGTGGACTCTTGGGGCACAATCTCTTACTTCTATCTCTGATTTTCACTTTTGAGAGAGAGAGCTAGAGATGGGAAAGCTAAACTATGATCCAACAATTCAACACTTCAGCCATTATCACCCTCTACAACTTTTGAACACAAACCAACATACTCCAAACTTAGCTCTATGTGCAGGGTGTAAAGTTGCACCATCAGGATGGATCTACAGCTGCAAATCTTGCAACTACAATCTTCACATCTCATGTTCCCAAATGCCTCTAGTCATAAACCACCCGGCCGACCCCAACCATGCGCTCTCTCTCCTTGTATCTCCCGCGTACCCAGAAGGCCGCTTTAACTGTGATGCTTGTGGCCGTCAAGGTAACGGTTTCTCCTACCATTGTAATACATGTAACCTTGATATCCACACTTTATGTGCTTCCGCACCTTTATCAGTAAATCATCAAACCCACTCTCATACTCTAAACCTCACTTTCTTCCCCCCTTATCAAGCCAAAGGTTTTTCGTGTGATATATGCCACAAGATGGGGTCAAACCACTGGCTCTATCGTTGTACTACGTGCGAGTTCGATGCCCATATTGGATGCGCGACGGCCAAACCAAGTGCACCACAGCAGCATCAACATCTTCTGGCCAAACCAAGTGTACCACAGCAGCAGCATCAACATCTTGTCCAACACCAATATCAGTCCTTTCCTGCTTCTAATCATATCCAGACCCATTTTAAGCTCCCCGGAACCCAAGTAGGGTCAACGGTGCCTCTTTATCAACCGATCGTCGTCCAGAGTAACCCTTTGACGAGTCATTCTTTTCCTGGTTACTGTCACACACAGTACCAGCATCAGGGAGCTGGACGAGCAGGAGGCATGCAACGTCCACCAGCACGTCAACAGGGCGATAGTTTGATGCAAATGGCTATTGAAAGCTTTGTTGATGCTGCCAGTCAGCAGGCTGGTCAAACTGCTGTTCAGGATCTCATGGGTATTGGTGGCAATGGTGCTGATCCTTCATCTTTTCTGAATATTGAGTGGTAATTATTTATGGGATTTGTGGCTCGTCAAATAACTGTTTGAGTATATGTATGTTCATTTGAAGGCCTAACTATTCGTGTTTACTATTTCATGTTTGAATCTTTGTGTGTTTCATGTATGGAATAAATTTGCTGAAATACCAAAATTTGAGTCCAATGTTCAGATTTTGGATATATCTTGAAATTTCTGTCTTGTATTTCGGAAATTCGATCATTTCCGGGGAAATATTTTTTTTGCTATTGCTAAAATATGGCAGGAATGTGGCTGAGATTTTTTAGAATTTTTGTTTCGGCGAAAGCTAACTGCCAAAAATTTCCTGAATTTTCCCCTATACAGCTTTAATTTCGCTTTCTTGAGGGGCCTAACACTCCGTAACGAAATTTTAATACTTAGATTCATGAGAGTTGACTGAGTATGTGTTGGTGAAGGTAGCTATCACAGATCCAATTTTTAATTTTTTTTATTATTTTTCAAACAAAGCATTTCATAACAACCAAAGTTATAAATACATAAGTTTGACGGATTCATAAATCCAGTCAGGCATAGTAGTAGAACTAAATATTACAGCCCACCAACACGAAAGAAGCTAACTTATGGACAATAAAGCTAAATTGTCTAGGAATAAACACGAAGTGCTTAGACAAAGGAATAGGGAAGCAAGAGTCCAAGTATCGTGCAGCAGTCCATGAAATAACACCTTCCTTATTTTGAATGTACTGGATTTATCTTATAAGCTACTTATCACTAACTTTATCTTCAGTTAGCAAGCTTAATCAAGTTGAAATGTTATTCTTTTTCCACGTACCCGCTAGGTCATTGTTTATTTGAGTTCAGGCTTTTAGCAGGACTAAACTCCATACTAAAAAGGATATCGTAGTCTTTGAGGGTAAGAAAACGTTAAGGGATTAATCATGACAGGGTTGGATGTTCTCAGTTATACATATGATATTGGGGTCTTACAATTAAAACACCAAAATATATAGATGCTTACTTTTCATGCTTTTTAATCCTACAGATGAATCACAACAAGATGAAGATAGATCTTCTCCTTGATTGTCTTTAGGGCATTTAGTCGGCTGAATGTCAATGGAAATAAAATAGATGATTAGTAACTTTGTGTTTGTTAAAAGTAATGGGGGAGGATGACGAATTTACTGTTTTTACCTGGTTCACGTGAAATAATAACATTGCCCTGTAAGAAAATAAAATGCAAATACAGATTAAGGATCCCCAAAACCTAAATTATAGATTTGGTATAGCAGTATTTGGGTTGGTGATTGATCGGGCACCAAGGGATAAATAAATACAAATATTCACTGTAATTTAAAAATAAAAAATAAAACAGCCTGGACTATGCAATAAAGAACTTGATCGAGCTCACTCTCTTTGATTTAATTAGCACAAAAATGTAAGTTAAGTCGTAAGAAGTTTGATAATCTACGGACTTCTAAACAAACAGCTGACTCTGATGTTGAATAGTTTAAGTTGGGGGCATCATGTACTTCCAACTACGGCTCTAGAGATCTCAACAGACCTTTTGACATTCATACTAAATTCAAGATTACAAAATTCTGGATTCGCCAACTATCAGACAGACTGTGACATCAAACCCCTAATTCTAAAATGGATTTGCCTCGGTAGTTGTATCATCTTACGACTGCCACCTCAAATCTACCAATGTCTACGACTATTACGGGATCTCACATCAGACACAATCTGATAGTAGGTGCGACCCAATATGAAAATGTAGTCGTCATATATGACCTCTGGCATATGAAAAGTAGGAGAGTCCTTAAGGTCACACCGTTAAACGGTTTGTGCACGCTAATACTAAAACTGGTAGATCAAGCTCTCCTTGGGAACTTGGTATCCGCAGTGATAATACTTTAATTTTTGTCTTCTTTTTTTTTTGGCAGGGGAAACTAGGGTTAGGCAGGAACCCTACCAGGTTTACATCCTGAGAATTTCCTTACCTCTAGTATCCTCCTGAATTAAGGAATTCAACGCAGGTAGGAAGGAAACAGGGGTTGAGGTTAATTCATTCATATACTATCATAATATGAAGCCAAGTCCGAGCACCTATTCATCTATTTGTCTAAATATGTGCTTGATGCTGAAAACTGTACACTGCTTAACCAATGTAGTGCTCCTGGAGTAACAAAATGTAATTCCATGGAGGAGTGACCCCTTGACAAATGTAGCTAACCATGAGCTCCGCATCTGTCACAACCTGAATGTGGGTGATACGGTCATGCTATATAAACTCAGTTGCAGCCTCGACAAATTACCTTCATTTTATGATAGGCCACACTGACTAGTATTTCCTCATAACCAATCAGAAAAAAAAAAAAAAAAAATCACCTTCACAGTCTCGCGTACAACTCTATCTTCTGTATATGCCCCATCAGTATAAAGAAGCCATATGTTTGGTGGGTGGTACAGTACTGTCTGTGTCAATCATGAATGTTGATCGCGAACATTGGACTTGCCTCTTATTTTATTTTATTTTTTGAAAGGCAATTCGACTTGTCTCCGTCTTTCCCAACATGCAAGCCTTATGCGGATTGAATGATTTGAAGTCACATTAGGAGTGAAGTGTATCATGGGACCAAAATTTCAACTAAATTCTCTACCTAAGGAGAGCAGACACTTCCTTTGATTAGTGAGGGGAACATATATATATATATATATATATCATAGTAAGTTCAAATGAGAGCTAAGAATTTCTACTTTATAGGGGTTTCCTGATGTTGCGAATTTTCTCCTAGAAATATAGAAAAGTCAGAGCTTTCTAATTATCATGTTAATGCCAGAGGTTAATTGCATTATATGTCTCTTATCGATCTCAAAAGTCAAACTGAAACACGATGGGAGCAAGTACAACACCATCGGGTAAGACACAGGTGACCTCCAATTCGCTAATAGTGGAAACTGGAAACTTATAGACAGTAAAATTCTAATTTATTATGGATGTATGCTATCAGTTGTAGATCATATGGGTTTATATAGATACAACAACCCCATAATAGCATTTGATCACCTTCTCATCAATAAAACTGAATTTTCTTCGAACAAGAGAAGGGAGGATTACCAATGTATAGGGAATACCTATCTCTCGCGTACAACTCTGTCAGGAATTTCCATTTTTACCTCAAAATTTGCAGAAATGCTTACATGACTACATCTCCCTGCAAGAATACAAAATACATGAAATGGTGAGTGCTGAACTTGTCGCAGTGATTGTCATTTGATAATTTTGAAAAAATTATACGCGTAAGGATGGGAAAAAAAAGAAGTTATCATGTATCAGGAATTTTGAATTTTCCGGACAACAATGCATGCCGACTAGGACAATGAACATTCCTTATGGTTGAGAACATTTCTATTTAACTAAGCTTTTAGAAATCTCAGATACTCTAATTTTTGCAGTCATCCGAAAACAACCAGTTTATAATATGCAAACGACAAATGCAAAGCTATTACAGAACATTACGTAATACGGTAATAAATGCAAACGACAAATGCAGCTCTTATTTTAGCAATTGTTACGGTTGCAGCAACTTTGCCAAGCAAGAACTATGTAGTCTGGATTGATGCTGCCCGGGAACTTGAGAATTCTAACTTTCACGGTATGTCACGATTGACTACCTCAAGTAAGTTCAGCTATGACAAAATTAAAAACAAAGAAACCAAATTGCATTTCTTGCTTAATTTGTTGCTTATTCCCTGAAGATCACAGGATCAGCGAGGTTGAACTATTCATGTATGCAGTGGGGGAAAACGTACTCAGGGATGTCAACTCTCTAAAAGAAGCGAGGGTCAGGTTGCATGCAGTGGGGGACAAACTTATAGCTTCAAGCTTGTTGCTAAAAGGTGATGAAGATGGATATGTAATGATGCATGACATTGTTCGTGATGTTGCTATTTCGATTGGATGTGAGGAAGGTAACGGGTTCTTTATCAAAGCTGGCATGGGATTGAGACATTGGCCGAAAATTGAAAGGATAGATGAGCGCTTGCAAATTTCACTAAAGAGCAACATTATTAAAGTCTTACGGAATCAACTTGAATGCCTGAAGCTCTTGAAAGGTGTCACGGCCCAGCCCGGGACCGCCTCTACAGTTCCCGGAGTGCAGCGGAATAAGGGACCATGCGGCGTACACGGAAGCGCGGTCGGCGTGTACCAGCCATCTTCACGGGCGCGGCGCGCCAGTGACATACAATCCACGGATACTAGAGCGACATCCGGATAATCCTGGATACTCGTGAGGGGTCATCGAATATGTATTCGGTATAGGCAACAACGCTGAAGGTTTCCTCAATAATCCCTACAGCGTAATCTCTCGCGACGCGCGCGAGGTACGGAAAGCACACCTGTCCTGTAGCGGATCAGGGTAGCTCAATATGCCGGTTTCCACATTAGGGACTCATATCTCAAGGGGCGACGAGCCTGGACTATTTATATTGTCCATCTGAAAGTGGCGGTAAGTCTCGGATAGCCCGCGGGGCATAGCGGCGCCATATGAATCCCTCTATTGAAAACCGGCCCGCATTGCGAGGCAATGTCCCCTAGTCTTCCCCAGGCCTAGGAGAACTCATAACTATTCCTTGTAGATAGTCCATGAGCCGGGGTCCTTGATGACCAAGCATTAAAGCTCTTTTAGTCATGGGGAGGATCGGACCAAGGTTCCTCCTTAATATAGCTACTAAGTAAGTAGTCAATTTCCAAAAGGAAACGTTAAAACATGAGACGAAGCGTACTAGACCTTTTCGCCCCCTTAACTTAATCCGATTGCGACGAAACTTGGCGTGCTGCTATATTAGGATATAGAGAACAAATACATTCGGACAGAACTCAAAACACTCGGGTGGATTTGGCCGGCGTTCGGTAGGTCGTCACAAAAGGGCTTGCCAGTTTAGACCTCAGCCATACTTCTATCATGTCATTGCCACCAACAATGTCATGTCTCACGAACCTTCGGATGCTTTGTTTAGATGGGTGTTCTAAGCTATGAGACGTGTCTGTGATTCAGAATCTAACGTCGCTTGAGATAATTAATCTGAAATGGACTGTTTACAGTCTGAAGTCGAAAGGGGAGCAACCCACTGAGGCAAGATTAATCATACTGTATTGTTCATTTCCAGTTTCAATTTCATGCATAGTACAGTGGTGTGATATAATTTTTTTAAGTTTATTTAAAGCTGGTAATGTAATCTCTTCTAAATATTGCCCACAGATCGTACCAAAGGTTAATGATGTGATATCAAGGATCTTTAAATTTGGAAATGCACGGTGACAATGAACCAAGTGTAGTTTTTGAGCTTATACTGTTAGTTTCTAAGTAGCGACAATGAACCAAATGTAATCTCTCCAATTACATTTCTAGGGTTTCAAGAGCTTTACGCAAAAATTCTAACAAGAGAACTAAAAAACAAAGAAGCCCCTAACATGTAGAGAAAATAGAAGGTAAGTAGCCGTGGCCGTGGCCTTGGCCTCGAGGTAGACGTCCCCACGAGGCATGATCTATCTTATACCTATGAACTTCATAATCAGTTTCGTTAATCATAGGCTCAGCCCTTTTGATGAATCTCAATTGCAGAAACTACAACTACAACCTCCACATCTTATGCTCTCAAATGCCTCGACTAATCGCCCACTCAGCCAATCCCTACCACACGCTATATATTTCCTCTTTCCCGCATACCCACGGGACATGTTCCTGCAACTGCAGTATCTACAACCTCTGTTTTCATATTATAGCTTCAACTCCTCTCTCACTCAACAACCAAACCAATATAATGACAATCATTTCTTAAACAATATATAAGCCCACCAGAAAAAGTGCTCTCCTATTCCGACTTCCCCAAACTCCCGCAGCACAGCCGGGATGGGATCAAATCTATGGCAATATTAATTACAAAATAGTCCCAGAACGTTAAGTTAGAGGTTAATGGTTTTTCAATCTCCAGTTATTCAAAAAAATTAGTATGACTAACACCAAAACACCAATTTGCTTCCGACAAAATTATGAATGTATTCCGCGCATGACATATAGTAAAACACGTATTTATTATGGGTGCATATTCTCAATTATACATCATATGGGTATTACGGCTACAACACCAAAATAGCTCTTGACCTTTCATGATTTATCACAACAAAAAGAAGACAGGTCCTGTTCTCAAATGTCTTCAGGGCCATTGATTGTCTGGTCATCAGTAAAAATACATTCAATAAAAATTTGTTTTAGGTATAAGAAAGGGGGTGTTACGATTTTACGGATCATACCTTATTCTCGAGGACAGCTTTGTCAGGAATTTCTAGTTTCACCCCGGGTTTTGCAGAAATGCTTACATTACCCTGCAAGGGAAAGAAATAAAGGAATTGGTGAACAATGATGATTGGCCATGAGCTTGTCACTTTGGGAATACATATAAAACGAAATTTACCAAAGGAAGGAAGATTTCCGGTTAAGTATACAAGGGAAAGATGCAAACAAGGACATTAAATTTTGCCTATATCTGCTTTACCAAAGATAAGAATATGATTGAGCTCCAAGTGATACTATAATAGCTGGATGTGATATTGGTAAAAAAAAAGTAAATGAACTGCCATAACTTGCTGAAATGAGTGTCTGATTGTGCTTTCCCTAACAAACTGTTGGTGCCCGTAAGGAATTTAAATACTCAGGATTGACGAGGCATCTACTCATAAGATTTTAGAGGTCCCTAACAATCCTGGAAGTTAAAAGGAAATGAGAAAAGAGAAACTGTAATTATTAAACAGGAGTAAATGAACTACCTTGAGAGTTACGCCGGCACCAAACCATACATCACCAGACACCTTCAGGTTATCAAGCTCAATGATGCTAGGGATGGACTTGAATCGACTTAGGAAACTTCCAACCTGGAGAGTAAAACGAAACCATTCTTAAATTTTAAATGTGCATTTTAAGGCCACTTTAGTGCAATCACCCATGGGATATTCTCATTCCCACACCTCAAATAGGGGTAAATAAATTTAAAAGTTGCGGGCCATCAAGCCACACCGATTAATAACAGATGTTTACCTTCTTAAACTCTGGCCCCAACTCAATAGACGGATTTGCAGGACTAGTTCTAGCTTTGTTACGAACAACAAAGCCATCAGCCAAGGTGTAAAGATCCGACTGCCAAACCAACAAAGGTGTCAATCAGACCAAACTAATATCTGCAAAGCATAAGATAAATGGAGTAATGGGTGGATTTAGTGTAACCTGAACAAGGAGTAGATCAGATGTTGCCTTCACTGGAAGGAACCGTGATCGAGGAACATTGATACCAATAGCGTTATCAAAGAACTGTTCAAGAAAGGGGAACCCAAGATAATGTAAGCAAATCTAGTAGATTCAGGTTATTGTCATGCATATACTAAAAATTGGGTGACTACGTGATTAGCACTCTGATATGGAATTAAGTCAGATGATTACCCTGATCGCAGCTCCTGCTGCTGTTTCAAGCTGAAGAACTTTCACTCCATCCACTTCCTAATAATACCAAATTTCATTAGCAATTAAAACACCAGACATAGAATATTTGCCTCCCCCTTCTTCATTGAAAAAAAAATAAAGAAAAAAAAATCCACCTTAGGATTTGGAATAATTTCCATCTTAAGAGCATGAGCTTCAACAAGTCTTTTAACGGCCTTCATATTTAGCCACCTATATAACATATACAATATATCCATCAGAATCTGTTCTCTGCTTAGCATTTACGATCATTTTCAGAGGGAAAAAAAAAAGTATACATACAAGTTGTTGGTGTTGAAAATTTTGAATTTCTCAATTGACTTGAATTCATTGATCTGAATGAACACAAATCAATACACTATAAGTATATCAGGCAGATACGAGTGGGCTCAGATAAATACGAGCATTCAATAGAAGAAAAAATAGTTTTTTTATCATCGGAACTTACATTTTCATCGGCAACCTGAGCTATCTCCAAGAGCTGCATTTTATAAAACCAAAAGCACGTCAGACAGGTCGAGATACTTTGAACTAAACTAATCTCTAATTTAATAAAAGACAGAGTTCATTTATGGCGTAGCTTATAAATAATTATAACGGACAAAAAGAACGAAAACATACCTGAACTTTCCCCTCATAGGAAATAAGGGTACCACCTTTGACATCCGCCAAAGTTTTGGGAGTAACCTGCGTAGATATGGCGTTTTAAAATATAATCTAATAAAGGAAAGAGATAGTGATTACGACCAACTTCAGACATACCTCCATGCAGTACTCATTCTTGTTTTGGATCAAATGATTTAAGATTTCTGTTGCATCCAGTCAAGGAAGAAAGTGTCTAAAGGACCTCGCTCTACATGCTACACCATATACATTATAAGCATATTAAGGTGTAGTTAAATTATTAGAGCATCTCAAAAGGTGCTCTTGCATGGGTAGCAAGAACTTAGAAAAGGATAAATGAATTTTTGTGCGCATTTGTTTTGTTTTCTCCCCAAGTGGTAAAAACAGAGGTAACATGAGAAAAACCTATTTCATATTATATTTCTGTGTAACCCATGAACTAGCGCCAAGCTTTCCAAGTAGTCCTTTTTGCAGAAGAAAGAATCATATATGACAAATAACAATGGCAAAATTACAATTTTTTCAGGGGGCTAAATTTTTTTACAGCAAAACTCGTGGGAAAACCATTTCAAAAGTCATCAGCCTGTAAAACTAAAGTTTGCGACTTGGGATAACAGTCAAGCTTTAAGTGGTGAAAACAAGCAACTTCATTTTTGAAGTTACTGGACTCATTTTTCAAGTTTTTGCAACACTAATGGAGAGCCTTTTCATGTGTTTCAAATACACAAGCTTTACAGAAGTCAGGCATAAAACATTTTAGTCAATACAATCAATAATAAAGGATACTTAAGTCGACAATAGCACCCAAGTTGTCTGAATTAGCTGCAAATATATATTCCTTACCCTGAACGTGAACAGAAAATATGGGGTCAGAAAATAAAGGAATAAATAAGGATACGCCAGAAAAAAAAGAAAAAAAAAAAAACAATGTCTATCTACAGAACCTGAGCCAACAATGCATCAAGCTTGCCACTGTTCATCAAGGACGAGAATACATCGCCATGGCCAGGAGGATACCTTTACGTATATACAAAAGGTACAAGGCAAAATTGAATAAAGAAAAGTCAATTTTACTATTGCATTCATAACAGTTTTTCTTGTGAAGCGGTTACTAGATCGATTATCAATAAAGTTTCATACGACGAAATATACGCAGATTTTAGTTCAGCATACGAAAACATAACTTCCCCAAATAAAAGTTATAATTAAGAACACCAAAATTGTGAGAACCTGATATCCTTAGTTAAAAGTTAGTGATTGAGTTTGTGTATTTTAGTTTTGGTTGATGCAAGTACAGAAGTATTTGTTAATCCCTACTTCTTTATTGGCGCTAGGGTTAGGTACCCCATGGACCAAGTAAATCAAAAGAATTGCAAAATTACATCCTAAATTTATGATTTGCCCCTAGCATCCTTCTCAATAATAATAAACAACTTTTATTATTTTTTCCACCTCCACAAAATATATCATTTTTGCCTCATATGGAATAACACTCTCTCATGTAATCAAGCCATCCTTACTGTATGCTTCTCCCTTATACAGGTACAAATAAAGGCATATGATTATTTAAGTAAGGTCCTCTGACAGATCCCCTTGGATTTTATGCACAAGACCAAATACCCCTCAACTTTTGAAGTAATCTTCTACTACCATTTCTAAAGTGAAGGCAATTCATTTTTTTGAGAAAAAAATATCTACTTGAACCATTAAAGGATCCAACAGCATCAAATCCTAGCACTGGTATGGTACGAAACTCCACGTCAATGAATATAGCTCGTTCAGACTATAAGACAATCAAGTACATAAAAATCCTAGCTAGAGGTAGATGAATGAAGCGTACCAGCCATCCTTTCCACTTTGCCCTTTGCATGGCAATGGCATAAAATCTTCGACAACCAGTCTAGGATATTGGCTCTGTAAAAAAGCAGATCAATATATAAGGAAAACTACAAATTACAGGTTACATTAGAGCTACAATTAGTGAGTTAAGAAAGCATAGCATGATAACTTCATACCTGATTAAAAGTATGGATCTGGATGTTTGAGTTGGTGTATTTATCCACAATCTACATCAGAGAATTCATTTAATTAGGTTACTAGTTTGGACTGTTAAGGAGCCACCATGAATTCAGTCAATTGATTATATTACAAGACCTTATTCAGAAATGCCCACACAATGAGATAGATTACAAAAGGAAAATATTAAACTAAAAGTAGGAATCACGTACCTTGAGAGTATCATCATGTGTATTGAATGAGTTCATCAGAAGCAGGGGTACGTTGCAACCATACTTGGAATTGAGAGACTGCAGAAGCAATTTTAAAAGCTAAGATATTTACGAGCAAATGTAGAGAATTGGAAGAAGTAAATTATACTACTGAATAACCTCGATTTGGATGACAATTAAATCAAGAAATGTCAACCCGTTGCGAACTTCAATGACAGACCTGCAATAGATCATTTGGAGCAAGTTCAGTACCTAGAAGTAGCCACAAATAAGAAAATAGAACAGGGAAGAAATATTAAACCTACAGTATATGCTAATGATATACAAAGAGCATATCATTTGAAAATTCTGTTTCACCAAAAACTTAGTTTAGGGCTTGATCAGATATGAAAAGAAAACAAAATCTTAATAATGTGCTTAATTTTTTGAAGTTCAATAACCCGATTAGGAGCTTTTTTTCATTAACTCCGAGATCAAGTAAAGTACTAGACATGAAGTAAAATATCCATATCTATCCACATGTTAGTAAAGGCAAGATCTGAAATATTTACTGAAATTGACATATTTTGCTGTAGTATAACATATCAGCTGATACATCACTTCTTCTATCTTTACAATCATTCTTTTTAGATATATGACGTCGTTTATACTGAAAATCAAATATTGCAATTGCAAAAGGCTATAGCATGATTTAAGTCATAAATCAGACTGACTAATGTATAAAGTCCAGAGTCTATATTGACGATATATCATATATGGTTGGATATTTGACCCTTGATATTAAATCATTCACCACACTCCTTAGTCCTTAGACTTAAAACAACACCCTTCGGATCACTACTTAAAGAAATTGGAATAAATTGATTCGATACACATTTCAGCTCCACAAACAGATAATCAATGAAATGAGAAAAAATAACTTACAACTACTAAACTAATCATTCCTAAAATCATGCATCATATATTTCAAATGCTTCATTATGCTTTAATACAAGGAAGAGAATCTTACTTGGGACCAGTGCACCCCATTGTCGTCCCCAAGCCTCCATTAAGCTTTAGTACAACAAGTTTGTCCAAAAGCTTTTTGGTTTCCGCGAGATCTGGCATTCAATCGTCTAATTATACACTAATTTCATGATTTATAACGAAATAAAACAGTAATAATAGATCAATACAATCAGATCTTCTAAATCAAGAGTCAAATTATTACCATTGGGAAGTGGAGCTAAGCTATCGTAAGGCACAACGACCTCATCCGTAGGAGTTTTAATCTTGCTCCACTCAATAGTCTGAGCTTCTCCACTTCAAATTCAAATCCAAAAACAAAAATCAGAGCTCAATTTCTCTCTATCTCTATCAATCTCTGTACGATTCATATTTCACGATTCCAACTCAAATGAAGAAATCAGAAAAACTACAGTTCTCAAAACAGACCTCAGTTTCTCTGTCTTTCTCTCTCTAACTACATTGCGGATTTCATGAAAACGATATCAAATCAAACGAAGAAATCTAAAAAACAGTTACAATTCTCACCTGAGATAACGAGAAACAAGACTCACGAAGCCAGATTTCTCATTCTCACTGCAACAGCAACAGCAACATCATCATCATCAACAACAACAACAACAACAAATTAATCAAGATCGAATAACCAAAATAATCAAACATCGCCAGATCTCCAATTTCATCAACAATCGAATGATTTGAAACCGTAAGAACTCAAGCTCACCTGATCTGATTGAGTCCTGAAACCGCAGATCGAAGCTTCGTGATCTTCTCTGCGTCTGTAAGGTTCAGTGTTGCCGTCGCCATTAGAGCTTCTCAGAGAGTGAAATCTAGAGAGAGAAATTTCGTAATTTCGTGATTTTTTGAGAGTGTTTGAGGAGAGAGAAAGTGAGGGAGAGTATTTATACAGGTGAGTGAGATTCGTAAACGTTGGTAACGGAAAACAGAATTTGACGGTTTTCTAAAGCTACGGTTATGACGGTCTGATTTCTTCCGAAACAAATGGCGCGCCCTTCTTACGCGAGATTGCCACGTGTGTCGATTTTTTTACGTAGATTTCTATAAATTGGAAACGTCCTTACGTTTTTGGATGCGGTGGGACCCACTCACTCACCCACAGTTTACCATGGTTTCGGGTTTCGGGTTTCGGAATATAAGCATATTCGTTTCATTGCCCCATGTGTACGTTCCTTCTTATCTGGGTCTAAAGTGGGCATAATGGGTACTTTGGTGCTCGTTTAAAGGTGCTCGTTTAAAAGTAACCCAAGGCGAGGTTAAGGGGGGAAGGGTGTGTTTGGTTCGTGGAAAATGACAGAAATTGTAAACCAAATTTTCATGGTTTTCACCAAAATTGTAGAAAACCCATTTTTTGTGAACTAAACTCACAATTAATTTTTCAAGTCAAATTTTAGGGTGAATCGGAGTTTCATCAGGGATTTTAAGTCGAAAGTCGAGAGATCTGGGTCTGACACATTGGTGGAAAACACATATAACTCTCATGGAGAAGAAGTCAAGTTTTATATATTTTGTTATATTTCTTAGAACCATGAAAAATGAGTTTTCCATCTTATGTTTTTCGTCCCCAACCAAACAAAGGAAAACAAATTTCGCGAAAATCCCGTTCACCATTTCCACCATTTTTCACGAACCAAACACACCAGATAGGCGATGTTCATCTATGTGCTGAATCGAGAGAGGGGAATGAAGATGCACCAATTTGAAGTAACAACAAATTAAGCCACAATCATATGAAATACCAAAATTGAATTGCGGGGAAATTACTTCTGCATCAATTACTATTGTAGAAATTAAATTGGCTCTATTAAAATTGTGGGAAACACCCAACCGCTAAATATATTATGAGAGCATGAGTTCAACTCTGCAAAGATGGAAGAACTCTTAGATAAAGTAAAAGAGGATCGAAGAAATGAAGAAAACCACAAATGTTACATTCCCACATCTCATAATTTAAGAGAACCATTAGAATGTTTTCCCTCATCGTTGTCTAAGCTCTTTCAATCCTCCATGCCTCCCAAAACTCAAAAACAAAACAGGCAGAGTTTTAGAGTTTCTTATATATTTGTTTTCTAAAGACGAATTGGAGAATAAGAGAGGAGAATCGATCTAATCATACATCTCTGGGAACTAAATATCTTAATTTTAAGAGAGAGAAAACAGTTAAGAAGACAAACACAGAGATGGATAGCGAGGCAAAAGAGACAGATTTGGGCGATTAGGATTTTTATGTCGAGGGGAATTTTTGTCATTTAAACTAAATCAAGGGCATTTCTACCAATTAGAGTGACGAGAAAAATAGCCAGGACGACCAAAAATGGCTTAAACGGCTCTATGGCCTCTTTGGGTTATAAAGTAGTATAGATTTTAATCGGCTCGAAAACAACGGCGGTACCCAGAAGCTACTAACTAGTTGTTCTATACCACACAGGATTATAATTTATAATTGTTAGAGTAGTTTAAGCCTGAGGGCATTTATGTCATTCTTACTTTCTCCTTTTGTTGTAGGCTATTAAAGCCTTCTCCTGTAACCCATATAACATTATCTTCTTCTAATGTAACACAACAACTCCTTTTCCTTTTCAATGGTAGATCCCTAATACAAGGTTTATTATGGTAACATAGTAAGGTTTGGCATCATCAAAGAATGATTAGGGATCTCTGCTCCTGCTAATTGTTGATTAGATTTATAAATTTGTTTTGAAGATTTTCATTTTTTGAAATCCTCATCTACTCTAATGTTGAAATCTATGTGGTGCTAATTATTTCCTCTGATTAGGGTATTTGGACTATACTCCATTGATGGTTGGGTTTTAATCGAGTGATTGAGGTATCTTTGTTACTCATCTCTTGCTTATTTGTTTATTGTTATTGTTGAATTAGTTTTGAAGTTGTCTGAATCCAAGTTTGGGACCTTTTAATTTCTGGTTCAAGAGTTGTTTGATTCCATATTTGGGTTCCTTTGATTTCTGGTTCAAGTGTTGTTTGATTACATGCTTGGGGTTGTTTGATATCAAACTCTGTTTGCTCTGAAATTAGTTGGTGTTAGAGTTAATGTTGGTCTGGTTTCATAGTACCAACAATATGTTTGGTTTGATGGTATAAAGATGCATCATAATCTAATTAGTTGGCTATCCATTGATGTTGGGTGTGTAAATATTTCTTCTGTCTAGTTGATTGATTAAAATAATTAGTGCCACAAAATGGGCGATGATAAATTTGATTTGCAAACAATTAATCTAAAGTTAACAAGCCCTAACTATGCATTTTGGAGCGACACTATGACGTACTTTATCATGGGTAGAGGGTTATGAGAGTATATTGATGGTACAATTATGAAGCCTACCAACTAAAAAAAAACTAACATTTGCAAATGACTAGAAAATGGCAAATGAACAACTCCAAAATTATTACATGGATCAGTAATTCTGTAGAGTTATCTATTGGTGTTAAACTGGCTAAGTTCTAAATGGCTAAAGAGAGGTGGTATCATTTGAAAAAGTTGTTTACTAAATCAAATTTTGCTCGTCAATACCAATTGGAGGTTGATGTCCGTGGTGTTAGGCAGTGTAATCGTAACATTCAGGTTAATTATTACTCTTTGAGATCAACTTGCTTTGACTAAGCCACTAGGGCTCACTGCTTGTGTGGATTGGATCACGTATCGCGAACAAAAGCGGTTAGTACAGTTCTTGGTTACATTCTTTACGAGTTCTATTCTCCATAGAGACCCCCTTCCTAGTGTCGATTATGTTGTTAGAGAGCTCCATGCTGAGGAGGATCATTTGAGGACGCAAGTAGGAAAAAAGATTCTTACTATACCCACTAAGTCAGTTCTGTCTATTCAGCCATCGGTTCACTCTCAATCTCATATTTCTTATCAAAAGCAACAGTATTAGCGACCTCGTAACGAGTGTACATTTTGTTACCAGAAAGGCCATTGGAAGAGTCAGTGCCCAAAGAGACTACAACAATAAAGCCAAGGTTCAACCCCGTGGACATCTCCGCAGCAGTTTAGAGGTCCTCCTTCCTCCTCAGTCATATGGAGAAGCACCTCCATACCAATATGTTAGACCTCCTACATAATATCAGCAACGTTCACCTGCTCCTCCAACTCAACATGCACATCCTACTCAGTCAACAGCAGTATCCTATAGTGATGCATCTTTTTTGATGTTGTAGCTCATATATAACATTTTTCTTTTTTAGCGTCCCGACATCATTCCACATGCTGGTTCTACCTCATATGGTCTATCTTCAGGTAGTTGTCATACTACTTGGATTTTTGATATTGGTGCCACACATCATATGACTAGTAATCGATTCATTTTTACGTGTTTTAAATGTCCTTCTACCATTAGCGTTATGGAGCATTTATGCCCTTAGTTGGTGTTGGTCATGTTTTAATACTAAATTTTTCTTTGCCTGATGTTTATTTTCTCCCCCATCTAACTTTAAGTTTGATTTTTGTTAGTCAGTTGTGTCTCTGGTTATTTTGTTTACTATTCTGACTCCCATTGTTTTGTGCAGGACCGTCATTCTCAGAGGCTTATTAGAACCGATCGTAGGCATGGCGGTCTATACGTCTTAGAAAATTTTTAACCATCGGCTAGAGCTGCTTCTACTAGTTCATCTGTTGATTTGTCTTCTTTTCGTTTAGGATCTAAATCTAATAATTTTTACTTATGGCATACTAGATTGGGTCATGTGTTTGGATCCCGACTGAAGTATCTAGTTTCAACTGGAGCTTTAGGTAACGCCCATTGTTATGATATTTATAGGTATTCTAGTTGTAAACTCATAAAATTTGTTGTTGTACCATTTTTTATTAGCGCATCTGTTTCCTATGCCCCTTTTGATTTAGTTCACTCTGATGTGTGGGGGCCTACTCCTCATCCTATAAAAGGAGGGTTAAAATATTATGTTTCATTCATTGATGATTATTCTCGCTATTGTTGGGTATTTTTGATGAAACTTCGATCAAAGTTTCTTTTTGTATTCTAAGCCTTTAAAACTGTGATCCAAACATAATTTTTTATTATTATAAAATACTTTTAGGGTGACTTAGGAGGAGAGTATACTTCTGGTGATTTTTCTAATTTGTTAGCATCAGATGAGACTATGCATCGGTCTTCATGTACTGAAATGGGGTTGCTGAGAGAAAACATCGACATATTAGGGAGGCTGCAAGATCTATGCTCATTTCTGCATCTGTGCCAAGTATCTTTTGGGGTGAGGCAGTCCTTACAGCTGTTTACATAATTAATCGGATTCCAACAATTCTCACTGCTAAAATTTCTCCATATGAGCATCTATATGTAAGAGCTCCAAATTACTCTATCTGGAAGGTTTTTAGTTGCACTTGCTTTGTATTGTACCATAAGATTGATCGTGGTAAATTTTCTCGTCGATTTATTATGTATGTTTTTCTTGGCTACAATGATACTCATAAGGGGTATAGATGTTATGATCCTATTGGTCGAAATTATACGTATCTTGCCATGTAGTTTTTCTGGAGCGCATTCCTTTATATTTGATTCATGATCGTTCAGGAAAGATTCACAAGTCTAAATTGCATTTTGTAGATCCCTTACCTACGGATGATACTAATTTTTTATCTGATATACCGGCCATAGTAACTGTCATTGTGTCCATTCTATTGACTCTGGTTTATGTTGGACCATCTCCTTGATGTAATCCCGTGCGTGACCGTCATCCTCCCAATAAGTTTGGTTTTTCCAACTCTTGCTATTTGACAGAGTTTGCTTCATTTCTGAGCACTATCCACAGTCACTCTGAGCCGACTTCTTACAAAAATGTCAACAACGATCCTCTTTAGAGTCAGGCCATGGACGAGGAGCTATCTGTTTTACATGAAACGGGGACTTGGGACTCGATGCCTCTACCTTTAGGAAAGCAAGTTGTTAGTAGCCACTAGATTTATAAGATAAAGACAAAATCCCATGGATCAATAGAGTGGTACAAGGCTCGCCTTGTAGCTCGTGGTTTTATGCAAGAGTATAAGATTGATTATAAGGAGATTTTTTGCTTCCGTAGCAAAGATAACCATTGTTCGTCTCTTGATTGCTATTGCTCTGCCCACCAATGGGAATTGCCTCAACTAGATGTAAAGAATGCATTTTTGCATGGTGATTTGGCTGAGGAAGTGTACATGAGTCCTCCTCCAGGAGTTATTCACTCGCCTGGTGAAGTCTATAAATTTCCCAAGGATCTGTATGGTCTTAAACAAGCACCTCGTGCTTGGTTTGAGAAGTTTTTATCAGTTATCCGTCAGTATGGTTTTCGGTCTGTAAACAACCCTTCTCTAACATAAAGTCTAAACAAATCAAATAGGAAAACAACAACAAATTAATAATCAGTTAATAAAACATTTTCTCTCAATCAATTTAAGTTTGATCTCTAGAGGTAGATGGGGAAGAATGATTGATTTATACAGAGGAGAAGAATTTGTATAGGGAGAAGAAGGTTAAAACCCAAAACTACCATCCAATTGGGCAATTTAGGGTTGAAACTCCTTCAAATCCTAAAAAAAGTACCAAAAACCCTAATTAGATCCAATTGGGAAAATTGAGAAGGAAAAAAAATAAAAAAAATAAAGATTACTTGCAGAGATTGCTTTTGGAATATTAAAATCAGAGTGTTAGAGGACCCAATTGATAAAATAATCATTAGGGTTGTAAGAAATCGAGATTGGAGATGATTCATTGTTGAAGATTGAGTTTATGAGAATGAGAGTTCAACCAAAAGAAGCTACACCTTTTTCCCTTATTCATCGATTAAACCTTATAATTTGAACAAACTCACTCACGGCCACATTGATTACAAGGACATGTATAATCAATGATCACGACCACCTGAAACTTGTCTCGGAGTTTGATTTAAAGTAGATGGGGGAAAGAAGCTTGATTTGTAAAGAGGAGCTGAAACCTACACCTTAAACCCTCAACTTGAGTAGATCTGTAATATCAAGAGAGAAGGAGATAGAAACCCAAAAATGCAATTCAATTTGAGAATTAGGGGTTGGACGGCCCCGATCAATTCCATGGTACAGAAATACCATGAAAATAATTTAGGCCTTCCAAAGCACGCTTCGTCATACGCGTCGGTGGAATGGACGGCTGAAACCCAAGAAAAAAGATGGGTTGTTTTCTTATTATTATTATTATATATATATTTAAGAAGTGGGAATTTATTGAATATAGATAAACTGGTACAAAGGAGGACGAGGCCAATACCCTCAATTACTATATAGTAAAATGAATAACAAGCGTAGAAAATCTAAATATCACAGACATGGGATGGCGATAGATCGATACCATGCATTTCATATGTTTATGGGATCGATGAGCAGCAGGTGGATGTTATCTTTAAACTCTATTTTCTGCATGAATGTATCCATGTATATTCTTGTAGATGACTTCGACTATATGCAGATGCAATTCAACACTCATTCAAGAACATTCATCGGTGGACCAGTAGGGCTAAGGATTAATTCATGGTTTAGATCCTTCCATGATGTCTCGGTCATTTTAGTAAGTTCCTGGTATGCCTCTGTTTCAGATACACCATATTCCTCCATGTAGCACTCGACAGCCGAAGCAATGTGCATCCTCTGCTGATCATACTTCAAATTTCGAAACAAATTTGTCATTAAAAGGTATATATTGATATGTTCAAATAGTACAAGTTAGGGTTTTTTTATCATACCTTGTGTCCCCTAATATCATATGTGACTCGAAAAAGTCTATTTGCTGCTGACCCAATCAAATGCTTCCTTGGTAAAGTTATCTCCCATGCCAAGGATGGATGCATTAGTAAGTATGGTGGTGTCTCCGTTAACTGAAGCGGCGTTTAGGTACTCCTCAATTGTAGGCACATAACTCTGGTTGCACCACTTAGCTTCAGTAAGGTAGGCTTTTACAAGATCTTTCATCTATTAAGATCATCAACAAAATCAACCTTGTTTTGTAAGGTGGGTTTTTTCAGTAAGTTATCATCACAATGTAAGGTAGGTTTTGTGATGATAACAAAAAACAAGGTAGCATTGTGATGATAACTTAACTTCAGTAAGGTTGGTTTTTTCAGTTATCATCACAACGCTCATGAAAAAACAAGTTGTGCAACCCTTACTGCTCCTTTTGCATAGGGGATACGGTATGATCTTGTTGGAAAAAAAAACCTTGTGGTTTTATCCTTAGTTTGAATGGTTTATATCTTAGTAGCTTATTTTGTACCGCATTGGGTATGTAGGTTACACAACTTTAAATTATAAGTAAAAGTTTACTTATAAGTTGTAATGTGCGTGATTTGAGCTGTCTTCAACAGACACATCATGAGGTGTGCCTTAAGGTGTGACCCTTGGTGAAGAGTCGTAACTTGAGGTGTGACCTTTGGTGAAAAAGCATTAACTTGAGGTGTGGCCCTTGGTGAAGAAGCACTAACTTGAGGTGTGACCTTTTGGTGAAGAGGCACTAACTTGAGGTGTGACCCTTGGTGAAGAGTCACTTATACTCTATATAACCCAACTTCGTTTTCATTTTTTTAATAATCAGTTTTTCAGAGTTTCTTGAGTCATTTTCAAGAGATAAAATAGACACAATCAAGGTTCGTTTGGCAGAAAGATAGAAGTGTTTTCTTCTTTAAACTTCTTAAACACAGTATGTCAGTTACTAAGCTTGAAGTAAAGCTTTCGTTATCATCTTAAACTTCTTAAACACATCTGCAATCAAAACAAGGGGAGATTGAGTAGTAATATACTATTTAACTTTGATTTTATAAGTTAGTCGATTAATGACAAATAGTTATATTTACCACATGAAGCATTGTATCCGTGTTGTCGTAGCAGTCTAAAATGAAGAGAAGCAGTGTAGAGATCATCAAAATCATTGACTTCAGAGTATAGTTGCTGGAGCCCTTCTTTGATCTCCGTTTCAAAGATATATCCCACTCCTAGTCATAGGACTTCATTGATCAAATTCATTTTTTGTGACAATGTGATGGAATCATCGATTAGTATCTTCCTCACTTCTTTTTCGACACTTGAACTTGTTTGGTATAATCCTTTATTTTCTGTAATTCAATTTCAACCTTATCATTAGACTCATATCAAAAATTGTATATAATTAACAAATATTGGGAGTCAAACACATGAAACACACTCTTCATGAGAAGTGCCCGGTGGTCCACGAGGAAAACTTAGCCTTAACTAAGAAAGTATTGCATTCGATAGACTTTATATTTGTAGACTCATCTTCTAAGCGCAATATAACAAGTTATACATACCTTTCCAATCTCCAGATTTTTCTTACTAGAATTTGAAAATGAATACCTTCAATTATAAGGATACCTTGTTTTTTCCTTGAACACTAGAATCCCAAATACTGAAATGAAACACAAACAAACTATAGAAATGATAAATGATACCTGAAAATATCTAAGATGATGCCGCCGCAGTTCCTTTAGTCCTTGGTGCAGGTTGAGTCCCTAAAATCTCAAACCAAGACATCATCAAAACCCCAGTAACACAAATCAAAATCAAACCCCAATTCTATAAAAATAAAATTACCTGCTCCGTGATGTTTGTGCCACCAACAACAATGGCAGTTCTGAAGGACTCCAGAGATCTGGTAAAAGCTTTGTGTTATTTGTATTAGTGTCACTGCTACACGGTGACCACCATGGTTGAATCAAAGTAAAAGGGGTTTATCATCAATAGGACAGAGGCAGAGTAGGTTGAGACTGGGTAAGAGTTTGAAAGATAAAGTTTAAAACCCAAAACTGCCATATAATTGGACAATTTAGGGTTGGACGGCCCAGATGAATTCTTCTTTGCATAAGTACCATGGAAATGATCGAAGCCATCCAACGCACGCCTCGCCATACGCGTTGGTGAATGAACGTCTAAGATGAAAGCAAAAGGTTGGGCTATTTTTTTTTTTATAGATGTGTGAATTTATAAGGTTTTAGCAAAATTAGTAATTAGTTTTTGGTTGATGGTTAGTGTAATAGCTTATTTCGTATCTTGGACTAAAAGTTTCATCTTCGATCTCATCGGCATACATGAAGTACTAGTAAAGATATGATCAACTTTTCTCAGTTCGAGACATTGCTTTCGACCTCTACACCAACAGTTCGATTTGTGCAAAGTGTATAGTCATCAATAGAGCCGTTATACAGCAACAGAGATTATAACGTTACACAATCTGGTCAAAGAATATCTCACATACACTTTGTAACATCTATCATTAATGGACTTAATGGTCGTCAAACGGTCATATTAGAGGACCGATAAAAAGACCTAGAGAACTGCAGATGAGGGACGGAACATTCACCACAGAATAGTTCATACTCTATCATCCTATATTCTCACAACGCTCATTGTAATAAACTAGCAATCTCAATAAGATCATTACTTTCTCAAAATCCTCAAGAGAAGTCTTGGTTTTTAACTTAGTCAAAGGTTTTCCACTCTAAATCATCTTATTGTTTATTGTCTACTATTCTTGAACGTTCTGAATTCATTTTGTATAAAGGTTAAGTTCGAATCCCAGAATTAGGCTATTACAGTTAGTAGACGACTTACTAATATGAAATTATTCAAACCGAACAAAACCGACACAACAAGGGTAATTCATATATGAAAAACATTCAAAACACTTTGTTCACTATTCTTGACGGCTTTTTTCTTTGAATCAGTTTTTAGAGTCTCTCTCGTCTCTCTCTACTAGAATATTTTTGTCGGCCTATTCTTATTCTTGGGCGGCTTCGCTAGCTAATCTGCTTTTTATGCTACTCTCCTATCTTTTGTTTCTTTGGCCAGTATTGTAGTAATATGGATGCAGTGGTTTGTTCGTAACGTACTAGCATTCATCAAACTCTGCCTTTGTCGTTGTGACCACTGCATCATCAACATTTACTATCGATGTAGTGGTTTCTTTGTAACCTTCATCTACCTTGGCCTCCATCGCTTTATTTGCTATTCACATACTCTTGCGCTTCCCTAAAGTATCGTTCTTTTTTCATCACTCCACCAATCTGTTTTAGCTTACGTTTCGTGCTACTTCATCGGTGACCACTGTTTGTGCAACATTTTGCCATTTTGGGGAAGTTGCTGCATATTTTCTTGAACAGACCTTGCAAAATTCTTCTCCATTTTCACAAACTTCACCACCCCTCATCCCAAAGGTTCTTCCGAGGTGACGGTGGGGAGTGCCTCTTCAGTGGCTGTGTTTTCAGCAACTTAAACTTCAGCCTGTACTGTTGTTGTTGGCTTCTTTGTAGTAGGAGTTGTTGGCTCCTGTAGTGTGCACCACCTCTTCTGTGGGGGCTACCTCTTCATTGGGTGCACCTTACCGCCTAGGCATCTTACTACTTCTTGCCTGTATAGTTACTTCTTCAACATCTTGCTCTTTCCTTCCCTCGGTTTCATTCACCCGCTTCCGCTTCCTAGAAGACGAACGTACTACTTTACATGTTGGTTTCTGCTTTGTCTTCAAGGGTTGGCGCGTTCTCTTGTCTTGTTTCCTATGATAGAAGCTTTTGCCTTGGCATATTTACCCTGCATCAATCGCTGCCTCACAAATTCTTCAATTGAGTTTTCATCCGGCTGTGTGATTCCATCGTCTTACCTTCTTGGACGTTGGTTGATAGAAGACTTGTACGAAGGTTTTCATTTTGTCACTGTCTTCAACTGAGATAACCACGAAATTTCATATACACGAAATGAGACAAACCAAAACCTTTCAAAGTGAATGTTTCTCAATCAGTAAGACGGACGTGTCGAGCTTTAAGCCCGTCTCGCTGTAGTTGTACTATTACATTTTTGATATGCAATGTTACGGGTCCGAGCCGCTTTATCATTCCCGTTACCCAGTTATTATTGGGAGGGCATGATTCTGCGAGTTTGCTTGATTACTTGGCCCTTGAAAACTACAAACTGGATTCAAATTGGAACTTAAGCATGATTCCTAAACATAGTCTACCACTGGTCCATTCTTCTTTCCAATCTTATCTATGTCTCCGACGGATCCAAATCCATATTGAGAGGGTCCGCCCCTGAATGTTGCGAACAAGGCGAACCAAACCTGGCCAGTAAAAACATTCATTGTAGTCACTTCTCACGAGATGGGCCAGATAAAACATTATTTCATCGGAAGCGAAATAATAATTGTGGCAAAAAATACTAACGCAACTCAAAAAATGTATTTCTACCAACAAACATGTACGTAATTCACGAATTAATTTTCTTAATTAAAATTTTAAACAAGCACAAACTATAACGATTTTAGGGATCAAAGCCCAACAAGTATGGAACGATTTTCAATAGAGGTTCCAAGGTGCTAGGATGAAATTTTCGAGCAAAAAGAAAACAAATTGAGTGAGAAACATTGTCACCGTTGTAGCTACATTTAGACTCTCCCCTAATCGAACTCAATAACGCTTTCGAAATATCTTTTCTCACAAATTTTATTGGGTGAGAGCCGCCTTTAGACCAATCAACCCACGTAACGCTCCTATTCGAGTTCATCTCCGGGTGCAACTTCACCACTAGGGTTGCTAAGTAATGCTCGTCCATATAACACGGAGGCCGACAATGGTTAACAAATACCTGGTAATATTTTTGGTCCAATATTACCTTAAGTGCAAGTTTTCGATTAAGTTCAAACCACTGAGACCCTTTCCTCCAGTCTAAGATCGAGAGTGTAGGCCACATTCGCTTGTTGTATCGACCACGGCCTATGGGTCTTGGATCATCAAATGAGCTCACGAAACTATACTTTGAGTTCACGAGGTAGTTGTAGATCATGGTGAAGTTGAATAAGGGGATGCACGTCTCGGAGAGTAACACAAATCTCTCGTTGGATGAGTCTAGTAAGGCGTTGGCTAGTAGTCGTCTCTCCGCATCGATCATCGATGCCTTTCCCCATTGTACCTCCTGTAAACAAAATGTACCCATAAAACTTAGTCCCATCTTGGTTAAAACCGATACCCGGTAAAAATAAATCGGAAACATACCTTGCTTGGTATTCGACGTTTATGAAAGACGGAATCTTGCGGTGGCTCTCGAGAGAAACCGGGAGAACAATGTACATAAACATTGAAGAACATCTCATGTCCCTTAAAGAACATCTCCCAAAGAGGTCCTAAAGGTAATCCTCCCCTTGTCAAGAACATAAACGCAACTTTGGGTGTTCTCTTGTAATATGAGTAGTAGTAGTAGTAATTGTAATCTGTAACGTGCGATGCTCGCAAAAACAACTCTTCATCATCCATCGAATGCCATACGGTTCCAAGCTGAGAGAAGTAGAAGTTCTTAGTCGAAATATGAAACTTCTTCGCGTAATCCCCTAGTAATGACCCCATCAATATCAGAAACATACCCATTGAGATACAAAACGCCGATGAGGCTATATTTTGGAGACTCCTCTTGTTCATCTCTCGCTCTCCAGACACACATACACACGAAAGCTATAAATGCTTGGGGGTGTCTTTGAAAACGTTTAGGGACACATGATAAGTACTAGCTAGTTAGAAATAATGCAAAACGTAATTTCGAAGGTTGATTACATGATTTACATCATGATATCTTTTGAGGATTAAAGAAGGGAGAATACTTACTTTGGTAAGTTTTACAAAAGAATTTATAAAGTAGGGTTGGGATTAATTGGCAATATTATGGTGATTTTTCAGGTAAAACTAGTGAGAAACTGCGCTGATTAGATTAGGTTTTGTATTATGGCGTACGTTTCAGCTAAACAGTGCAGGATCACATGGGAAGTTTTTTTTTCTTTTGTGGGGGGATGAAGAAAGGGAGATGAAGAGTGTTTTAGAACGTTTTGGGAAAGGATTTGCAAAGTATGTTTATGCAAAAAATGGCAAAATCTTCAGCAATATGACCTGTTGCGAAGAAATCAGCCCCATTTATGCTCTGTGTTTGGTACGTCCGGAGACATAAGTAATACTACATGATGCGTATGTCTTGCCTTCTAATCCTGCATAACACGGCAAAACACATCTGTATGTTTTGGCACAACGAAGGACATAAAAGAGGCATTTCCACGAGAATATAATGTGTGCAAGGTGCCATTTCGACGAGAAAGCCAACTTAGTGGGGTACGTTAGAAGATGCTCTTATATGAATGAGTGATATTACTAAGCAACCATAGAGGTGAAATTAATCGCACCCAGAGATGAACTTCAAAAGCTCGCTGGGAGTGTTTTTAATTCGATAATTATAGGTTTAATGGTAACTATAAGCTATTGTGGCAGCAATACTAAGAGCATCCACAACAGTTAGGTACACCCTGACTTGGCAGGTGGATTCTCAAATCCACCCTCTTTGGTTCCTAGCAGCTAGGTCGATTTGTGACGTGGCGATGAATTTTCCACCCTGAGGGTGGATTTTTTGTGGATGTCGCGCCTTTCTGAACTATGCGTTGGGTAATGGGCGTTCCAGATGGAAACACGTGGATTGGATTTGATATTTTTGATTATGCCGCACATTTCAAAACTACGGCGTAGTGATATTCACCTTGATTTGTTCACGAACTGCTGTGGGGTGGATTGGATTCACCCTGATTTTGGGCAAATCCACCCACCCTTCTGCTGCTGTGGATGCTCTAAGCTCACTGTGCCTACTTTCTGAACTAAAATTTCAGCAAAGCACCGAACTTCTACCAAGAGGAAATATCAGTCACATATTTTGGGAATGAGAGGCATCCGAAATGAGTATAGCAAGGTCAACGAAAGATTAGTAGAGAGATTTTCTTCGTGCTAGCAGTAGGTTCATCATAACTTCAACTTGTAGCCTAAAGACCTCGGCACACAACATCGATCTTATGTTGTTGCTTTCAGTCCAATTTCGGGATAATATGTAGTTGTGAGTTGTAACTAGCAAGTGCACTATAAATGTTGTTTAGGCTTGCCCCTTTTTCCTTTTTCTTTTTGTTGTAATCTGTAAACATAGGATCGTGCCTCGGTATCCTTGAGTTCTAAGTATAGTGGACGAATTGATCTTACGACCAGAGTATGATCAATTCATCCAGATCTCCCTCAACGGGAGAATTTGATCAGCTGTATAGGATTATTCTCACCTCGGATCAATTCCCATCACAAGTCAAGCACCTTACCTTTAAAAAAACTTGAATCCCTTAGAGCATCTGCAGCACAGCTAGGTGAAAGAATAGGATGAAGTGGCAAGGAGAGAGGGTGAACTCACTTTCTTTTTGATCAACTGCAACTAGGTGGATTGGTGTAGGTGGCAACGCAAAACTAACCCTTTTTTTTTTTTTTTTTTTTTGGGAAAGTGAGCTTGGATAAAAAAAAAAAAAAAAACAGATACAGAGTAAAGCAACTCCTTACCTCAAAGACACCTACGCCAGAGAGCAAGGAGCAACCTAGAATAATGTACAAAGAGCTACTCCCTTAAGGTCGGCACACCAAAAGGGCAGAAGCAATAAGAAACAACCTTGTGGGTTGGTTTACGACCTTACATAGTGAGTTCTTATTTAAATCATGCCCCTTACTTCAGAACTGCGGCGGCAGTGAGGACCAATAGATGAGCGCCGTGTGTTTATGTTTTAATAGAGCCTTTACTTCTGAATTGCTCGGTATTTATTGGCCGTTATGATTTTTAACACATGGCCACTCCAGAATAGTTGGTTGGTGCCACACAGTTCAGAAGTAAGGGGCGGAGAATTCACCAAATTTTGGGTTTGAAATGTTGTGGGTTTTATTGGGGTCGATCGTGGGAAGGCCAATTTAGTGGGTTTTCACCCTCCTGGTTGCTTCAGATGCTCTTAACTCACCGACCTACCAACGCCTATATGTCACCGTTAATTATGTAATTTTGTTAGCATTAGGCATAATTTCAGCTCCACCCCATCATAAAAGTCCCCAAAATATGTCTACCTAAGTACCAAGTTGACCCTCCAAGTTAGGCCTGTTTTCAGGTCCGATCGGGAATGGGGGTGGTTGGAATTTTTTTGATTTTTTTCGGAAACGTAAATTCCGTTTTGATCCAATTTTTTTCGGAAAATGAAAATGGATACGAATCCAAAAAAATCGGATTATTCGGAATTCCGAACATTTCGGGGAATTTTTTTTTTGAAAATTTGGGAACATTTTTGGAATAATTTCGAATATTCTGATAAAATATAAGATTTTGTATTTGGCCTGACAAAGAATACTATCATAGAAACTTTGGTACATAACCAATAATAATATTGAAGAATTATAAGTTTATGAACCTGTTATTCGCTTTCCCAGTAGCACAATTGTGGTAATCAACTCTATGTATTTTGGTAACAGCAACAACACGTAAACAGGCAGCAACAACAACTGAGTTACAGGTAGCAGATGTTGAAACATAAACAGGCAGCAACAGCAAGACCGCAGTAGTATAACAACAGCAACAACAACTGCAGTAGTAGTATAATAGCAGTAACAAACAGGCAGGCAGGTTCCCGCAAACAGCAATGTATACAGCAGGTTATTAGTGCAAGAACAAGCTGGTTTCAGCAACAATAAACATACAGGTTCAGTAGCAAGAACAACTCTGGTAAACAGTACGTAATGTGTTAACAGTTCTTGTAACAAAAAGACAGCATAACAGTAACAACTCGAGGCGTGGGTCGCACTCTCTTTAAAGAATATTTCGATCTACCTCGGGTACAAGTAAATGGTCTAATCTCTCCCATGATACAACGAGCATATACGATAGCTTCAGTACTGGAAGTCTACGTACAGTAACAGTTATTCGCACCTCAGTAAATCGTACAAACAAACGAGAAAGAGAGAGTTTGAACACATAGAGTAAGAAAGATGAAATTGGTTTTCTCTGTAGTAATTTAGAAGGTGGTAAACAAAGGTATTTATAGAGAGAGGTTTTACAACGGCTATCTCTATTCAAACGTGTCTCCCTAAAGATCAGGTCTCTATTGTTATGGAGAGAATAATGTGAAGACCAAAGACCAAGCAAACAAGTCAAGCCCAAGAAAGCTTTTGTTAAAAAGATTAGGGTGAGCCAAGCCCAATCCCAAAGGTCCCCCAAGGCCTCCAGAACCAGAAGAGCCAATTGCCCAATCCCAAGTCTGAGTCTGAGCCCGAGCTGGCCCGGCATACCGGGCCGCCCGAGAGAGGTCCAAGTGTGTTTAGGGTATAAAATCCCCTCACACACTCACATACCTATACACTCTCTCTATGCCACATGTTACACACATGTCGCATGGGTAATACCTTATATGTTTAGTTTATTTATTGTTTATAAACAATGTGGGACTAAACTTTAGGCTATAGATTAAGAGTCACATAAAATAGATAACCAAGAGGTTATGGGTTCAAGGCTCAAAATGAGGTACAAGTTTTGAAAAACTCTTACAAATAGCATCTCTAATAGCATGGTATTTTATGTTAAGGTTTTCCCAGACTCTTGCAAAAAACCCATCCAACAGCGGTATGGTGTTCCACATGTAATGACCTAATTTTGGGATTCGGACTTAGCCTTTACACCAAATATGTATAGAACGCTCAAGAACAGTAAACAATAATCAACAAGATAATTTAACGGGGAAAACCTTTGAATAGGTTAAAAACTGCGGCCTCTCTTGAGGATTTGGAGAAAGAGAAGATGATCTTATTGAAGTTGTTAACTTATTACAAAGATCCCTCTGAGTCTATGGAATTTTGGAGTAAGGATTCTTCTGTAGCGAATTGTCATCCTCTCTCTGTAGTTCTCTGATCCTATATATAGGTTTTATAATATGACCATTAAGATTCTTAATGGTGGACGTTACAAAGTATATGTAAGATATTCTTTGACCAGAAAGTGTAACGTTCTGACATCTGTTATAGTGTAATGGCCCCATTGATGACTGCACACTTACATAAAACGAACTGTTGATGCAGAGGTCGAAAGTGATGACTCGAACTGAAAAATATTGAATATGCCTTTAGTAGTATTTCCTGTATGCTAATGAGGTCGAGGATGATGCTTCAGTCTGAGATACGAAATAAGTTATTACAAGACGGCTCTCAACCAAGAGTACGAGTAACATCATGGATGAGTGGTGTTGGTTGAGAAACTCGTGTTGCATGTGTTTCCCGATGTTGCTGTCTTATTTCTGTCTGTGCCACGTGCTCTGTTGGTGAGGTTGAGAGTTCAAATGTTGGTCGAAGATGACGTATGAGTCTAAGATGCAGAATAAGCCACTACAACCACCCCCTCTCAGCCAGCAGTACGAGAAACCTTGCAGGCTAGTGATGTTGGTTGAGAAGTGTCATTAATGTTGTAGTTAATATCTGGGAATCATTTCCAATGCATATTCATAAGTATCTTGTTTGTGCCTTTTGGGTTTCCCAGAACCAATGGTTCTAGTCAATGTTTATTGGCATAGGAAATCCTTCTAATGTTGGGAATCTAAAGAGTATATTTTAAATGCTCATCATAGTATAAAAGGAATTTATAAGTGAGAGTGATGAACCAAGTCTTCATTTCTGACTCCCTTTTTCTCCATTCTTGACTGTGGTGAAGAACTTGACTGTTGAGAGTATGGTGACAACCAAGAACCAATCTCGGGAGTCTAGGATTTGTAAAAAGATGAAGGAATTACGTATCCGATAATTTGGATACCAACCTCTGCATTTGCCGACACCGATTCCTGTGTCGCCTACCTATCACCGGATGCCATATAAAGAAGTGATGGAAGCGGGGGATGATTATTATCAGATGACGCAGTTTTACTATCTGCTGACATCTGAGGTAGAGTACCGAAATGGGCTTCGTTTGCTGGCAGAGGATGCTATTGAAACTAAAGATGAAGTGGCAGGCATTCGTTCGAGAGAGTCTCACCGGTATCCTGGTAGTGAAGGTGTCTTTTCTAAAAGGTAGGACCTTCTATATGTCTCTAGCATGTGGGGTAGGGGTTATGGTAGAAGAAGTGGGAAGATGCAGATGATCATTTTCTTCCATGGATCATAGATTTTGGCCATGAAAAAGATCTTTCATCTGTGATTTCTAGTTTTGACTGCTTCCCAGACCTTCCAGCATGGGATCAGGGTTTGGGAATTGTTTTAGCTTTTCATCATCTTCTCTCTTAATTCTTGAAAAATAATTCAAACTATAACTGTGTAAAGTAATCTGTTGGATTTATTTGGAACATGTTGTTATTTGTAAAGTATTATGTAAGAGAAAATTTCAAACTTAATGAAATAACTTCGTTCTGGCGTCATGATTCTTTGTCACGAACTTAGGTATAATGGGGTTTGCTGTTTGTAAAATACAAGTTATGTATAATGGGGTTTGCTAGGGAAAATCGAGCTGAAAAGAGTTTCGTGTGTATGAGAGTGAAGGTAGCTATAACTAAGGTTGAAAAGAGAGGAGTTTAAAAATGTGGTGATAAGAAGTAGATAATTTATGTAAGATGACTCATCAGGAAGTAATTATATATTTTTTTCTATGATATGCGTACTCAAACTGAATGACAGAGTATTTTGAGCTGTAAGAAATGGTTGATATTGATCTGCAGGTGTTACTGCTGGATTTGTTTGATCTTGTATGTTGTCATCGTTATATTTGTTCGTATAAAATCTGAGGAGATATTTCATAATATGAAAATGATGACTTGTTACAATATTCTTCACTTAATGTTGATATTCTGCTATCCCAAAAATTTTCTTTTTAAAAAATATTATTTTCAGCAAAATTTGTGGGGAATCTAGATTTGTAGAGATCTTCCTTGTGTCTATAAAATAGCGATTCTTAGCTGTTATGATTTAGATCTTCTGCAGGGATAATTTTACTGTGGAGGTGGTATGATTATCCATGGTGAGGACTCGTGCTCATCAGGCAGCAGATGGTCGCTTTCATACCAAGGTTGTTGAACTTCTTGAGCGGTATTTTCGCCTATTCCCTTATGATGCTGTGTTGCCAGAATGGCCGTTGAATCTGATTGGACTAGATGAAGAAGGTAAGCGTGCAGAGTATGACCGCTTTTTTTGGTGTGATATATTTTGGATGTCGCTATTGAGTGCCGCGGTGTGGGAATTTATTGTTCGACAGCTCGCGCATGATATGATTATTGAAGAGGATGTCAGGGTAGCAAGAGGGGAAATCATTATGTGTAGGGAGGAGAATCACCGAGGCTGTTTTAAATGTGATTGGAGAGCTCGGTAAGCTCGAAGCATGGGAGCTCGTAATAAGTAATTTGTTTGTGAGTGTTATGTGGTTGGGTTTGAATAAATGTAAGATAAGGGATCCTGAAATGATAAACGAATGTGATGTCCCGATCTGATTGAATAAAAATAAAGTATTCTGTTTTATTCTTTGTGTACGGATATTGTGGGAGACAGCTGTAGGATTTTAACAACTGTATTGATATCTTTGAATTTTGAATATTGATCTGTTTTAGGAAAGTTGTACGATCTTGGAAGGGTATAAAAGTAAGGTGATTGGTCATTTGTACTGTGTTTGAGAAAAAGGTGACGAATTTTATAATGGCAGACAATAGAGACAGACGTGATGACGGTAGATGTTATCACAGAAGTCATGATGGTGCCTTTAACCAAAAAGATGTGCCTGCAAAGACATTAGGGATGGCTAACGTGTGTCAGAAGGAGCCATCATTTTACAAACTGAGGGAGAGTATAAAAAGGCGTATCTCTCTCCCTCATAAATTATCTATAGTTCAAAGAGAGATAAAAGTGGTACAAATCTTATTTCCAAGGAGAGGAAACGTTTGAGCGCTGAATGTGATTTGAGAATGAAATTGTCATCAGGTGAAAGAAAACTGTCGGAGAAGCGACGGGAGCATTCGTTCTTGAAAAGAGGTCCGGGGTAAAGTAGAGGATTGATGTTCTTCAAGTACAAGTTGGTAATATAAAGCTCTGTCTGGTTGATTTATTTAGTTATCTGGATAATATTTGTAGTAATTTGTTAGATATGTGTAGTAACCTGTTTGATTTGTGTATCTAATAATATAGGGGTTTTAGGGGTTTTTGTGAATGAATATGAGAGAGTTTTAGAGTTGTAAAATTTGCATATATGAACAGACTATAGAGAGGGAGAATTTGTGTTTGAAAAAGAAGGGGGAAATTTGAAATGATTGATTTTTTATTTTTGTTTTTGGGAATTTGTAAAATAGACATGTTGACTGGCTAGAAGGTGGGTTTGTTTTGCTTGTCTGTAATGTAGAGAAAATGACAAAAAAAATATTTATGTATATGTAGGTTCGATATGCATTATAAACCTAGTATTCCCACTAGTAAATTTATAGTATTGTCCAGTTTTGAGGAAACTTTGTCGTCAGGGAGGGGGGACGAGCACAGTGTGATGGAGGAAACTGTAAACAGTGGAAAGAGAAGCATAAAGGGTAGGGAATCCAATAAAATTGAGGAGGTGATTGAAAGGGAGAATAGATCAGAGAAGGAGAAAGTCCTTGTTATATACCCAGAGGGGGTAGATATAGGGAAAGAATACTTAAAATATAAAAAGAAGTTGCAGAGAGAATGGGGAAGTTATGTGATGGAGCAAGGTTTATGGTTTAGGGCCTATATCCCTAGTAAGGGGGTGGAGACTGTATATTACCAAGTCCCCTGCTTGGCAAAGTGGAAAACGGATAAAGGTATTGGTGAGGGGTAATCTCTCTTATTATAATGGTCTCGGGCTATCAGGCCTTAGTGATGGATTTTTGTGTTTTTTGAATTAGGTCGTATACGGCCTTAAAATTCTTCTGACCTTCTTTCAGAAAAGGGTTATGAACGTGCTACAGTGTTGCCCTACCCAATTAAACGAGAATGTTTATGAAATGATGAGGGTATGTGGGGTAATGAATGAAAAATGGAGGAAGGAAGGGACTGCAAAGCAGTTTGAAAAGGATGATGTGATGAAGTTTTATAAATGGAAATATGTCGAAGGTCGAAGTAGTGGTTACCTATATAGTGATTCATCTAGGCCAAAATTCTTTGATTTTGAATCTGCGGTTATACCATGGAACGACTACCTTGTGTGTGTAGAGGGTAACTGTATGCAGGTTCCAGATGAACCAGCGCTCGAACTGAATCATAAATATTATAATCCGAGTAAGTAATGTTGACCAACCATCAAATAAACAATAATCATGTCTTCGCGCTGTTATATAATGTTTTGTTCCTTGTATTGGCAGAGCCCAAGCCTTTATCTACACCGGACAAGACCAGCATGTTCGACTATGTTACTCGAGATCAGAGCGAGCTAAAGTAGGTACTCAGTGAGTTGTGTATCCGTAGAGATAAAAGGGTAGATTTTGCAGTACCCAAAATTTAGCGAGCTCATGAAAAATGAGCTATGGCTGAGGGAAAAGCTATCTTGACTGTTGCTGATGTTCTTAGTGTTCCACCTCCTGTACCTCAGAGCACAAAACTGAATAATTGGCGGCCCGTGAGGCCAGCTCGGCAGAGTACTTCAGCCACCAGGGTGGCGGTCATAGCACAAGAGATTGCAAAGTCTGTTTCTGGCGATATGGCTGAGAAACTTGAAGTGAGTGCGATTGCCCCTGCTGAGGTTGAGAAGACCTCGCTGAAAAGAAAAATGCATGAGGGAGAGGGTATTCTTTGAACTAATCCTCATGCAAAAGTTAAGATGGTCGAGCTGGAGTTGAAATACTGTCGGATGGCGGGGACGAATCAGGAGTAGCTCGATGTAGAGTATTATGAACATAATTTCGCGATATATTCTTGAAATCCTTAATTTTCTTTGTATTTGGATTAAAAACTAGTTTACTAACTTTGTCTATGTATGTTTGTACTGGCAGCTCTCAATGCTACTGAAGGGGGCGAAAAAGTGTCCTGAAAAGAGGAACCAAGAGTTCGGGGCTCTGACGGCAAAGTTTGAAGTTCAATCTGCTCGCATGAAAGAGTTTGAAAATCAATCCGTTCGTGTGAAAGAGCCCGAGGCTGAGCTCAAACTGGGGAAGGAGAAGAGAGCTGAAGAGGCTACAGCTGCCGCAGAGCTCGCAGAAAAATATTTAGATCTTGTGGAGCATGATGATGTGATGTTGAAATCGGTTGAGGCCCTTAAGTGGAACGAAATCACTTCATCCAATCCTATTATAATTTTGGATTGAGTCCAGCTAATGTGAAGCTAGGATAGGTCGGAAGGTATAAGGAAATAGAGTTTCCTTCAGAGGTTCCGAAGGAAGTGATGGCGGACGTTAGAATTTCTCCTGAGAAAGCGTTGGAGTTTCCACCATAAAGTACTGAACCAGTCTGAGCAGCAGAAAAAATATTTGATCCTTCTTCTGAACGTGTTGATCCAAGCCATCCAGTTGGCCAAACATTGGATCCTTGTTGAAGTTGGAGTGATGATTTGAAACATGTTTGTTTTGGATGTCTGTACTATTACAAAATATTTGTACTCTGTGTAGGAGATAAAACGACAGAGAAAAACTAATTTCGAATTGGAGAGGTCGTTGAATAGAGCGAGGGATTTTGTGGCTCGTATTCAACAGGTACTTAATAAAACTGAATATAAGATAAGGCAATTTAAGCTGAATTCAGAGAAAACTTTTAAAGAGTTATATGATCTTCAATGTAGATATGCTAAGATAAAAATATAAATGGATGAGGTATTAAGAAAAAAAGAGGAAAATGGGGCATTAGTTTGAAAACCAAAAGAGTTAACCTGTTTTAACGACCCGAGTGATAAGGCTAGGTGTCAAAGTATGTTAATAGCTCTGACATTGTATTTTGAGGTCGAAGTAGATAGTGAGCGAGGGTTAAAGGAAGCTTATGTAGAGCTTTTGAAGGAGAGAGGTGTAGTTCTAGACCTAACTCGAGTTATATTTTTAGCTCAAGAAGCACATAATCGTCATAGTTTAGAGGCGAGAAGGTGCCCTGCTCGAGCTGGTGTGTCTGTTGTATGGGGTGATATAAAACCTTTATCTGATACATTTGGATTTATGTAGGATCGGAGGGCCATGAGAATTATATTTTTTAGGATAATGAAAGAGCAAATAGAAGTTCAAAAGCGATTAGAGGGTGAATTAAAGGTGTTACAAGATGAGTTACGACAACATCTGGAGAAAAAAACATCTTTAGCAGCGCGATTGTCGAAAGAAGCGACTGTTCGAATGAAGGTAGAAGCTGACTTGAGGCTTTTGGTGTATTACAAAAAGACATGCGTCAGTGGCTGCACAAAGCACAAATGATATTGAAGGAGTAACTATATCCGTTGCGAGCAAAAGTCATTGTTCGAACAGACCATGAGCATCATATAGACACTGTTATTAATTTTTATGGGGGAGAACTATCTAGGGTAGAGAATGAATTTAGGAATTTCGTGACGAGATATGGGAAGGATTTTGATATAGGGAACGCCAAGGCAGAGAATATGTGGTTTACCAAAAGTGACGGAGAAATTGTTGCTGACATACCCATTCTGAGGCTGAGGGAATTATCATCAAAAGAGGGTGAGGAGGAGGTCGAAAGCCTGATACCCCGATCGCAGCGTAAACAACGTCAGCAAGAGGTGGTGACCTTTACCACTCTAGTAGATGTACAAGTAACCAATAGAAAGAGTTCGAGGGATAAAGGGCAGTCTTCTCATTTGAAGAATAAAAAATAATTTATTCTTGTTTTCCCTTTATCGGACCTGTATATGTGTTAGGCCTTTGTATACTGTTGTTGATGATAAATACAATCTGTTCTCTATGATGATGAATGGAACAGTGTATCGATATTACTCAAATACCATGTTTTTGATTTAAGTTTGTTAACTGTTATACGTGATTTGTTGGTATAATTGAACTATTATAAATTCAAACTATGATGACAGGTGGAATTGATAGCTATTCAAAGTTAGTGTGATGTGTTACGCATCCAAAATGAACAATTGAACGCTAAGCTAAGTTCGAGTCAGGTAGCACTAAAAGGTGCTAATGAGGTAGAAAAAAGACAAAGGTGGAGATGGCGAAAGAGCGAGACGTAGGAGCTCGATTGTCCGAGGAACTACATAAGAAAAATACAGATCTAGCCAACGGACTGAGAAAGATAGAGGAGTTAAGAGAAATTATAAGAAAGAAAGAGGCTGAACTTACAGGTGGCTCGAGGCGAGTGAGCCAGCAGGGAGCGGAGTTGACATCTACCCGAGTTTGAATAACAGAACTGCTGGCAAAATTAGAGGAGGAATGTAAGAATGTGAAATACTTATAATTCCAAGTAAACGTGCTTGGAGCGGAGATAGCTGATATGCGAGCTTGCACTTCTAAGTATAAAGTATTGTGACTAGTTGCTGGTGTTCTGATAAAGATGATAGAAGAGAGGCCCGTAATAAACAGGACAAAAACATAAATATGGGTTAGAAAAAAGTAGTGACTCTAGAACATACCATACAGGTGTTGAGGTTAAATGCCTTGGAACACCTGGAAGAGAATACAAAATTGTGTGTTGTAAATACGAAGTTAGATACTGACATATTGCAAGCGCAGATAGGTCTTGATGAAAAGAGAGTAGAATGGGAGAGTCGTGACGTGGAAATTGATGGGTCAATATCATTGATTTATCATATAGATTAGTTCATGACAGTGTTGGAGTCTTGGAATTCTGATGTGTTGGGTAAGAAACGACGAGTGGAGAAGCGTTACAACCATTTGGAAACTTCATTGAAGGAAGCTCAAGGTAAACTTGGCGATCTCATCCTGTCCAACAGGTGAAGACTGAAGCAGGTGACGTATATGAGAGAGATATAACCGCGGTGACATCATTTTTTGTATCAGAGTTCAAGAGATTGGAAGTAGAAAGTAAATTCTTGTATGATGATTTAGCCGGCAAAAGTACGCAGTGTGACATGGAGTCAATATGGTGTGAGTATCTAGGTCCCATGATAGCCAAAGTTGGGGTTCTGAGACAGAGTATGGTTAGAGACGGAAAGAAGATCGTGATGGGGAGAATGCCAGAGTTTATGCGTCAACGACTGTACTAGGATAATGCACATAATGATCTGTATTGTAATAGATGATTAGTTTGGCCAAAGCAACAAACGATCTGTAACCTGTATATAAAAGTACTTGTTGGATATATTAGAAAAGAACTGTAGTATAGGGCAATCGAACACAAGTATTTTATTGGTGTAAAATTAACGTACGATCAATGTGTTAGATAGAGTAATAGTAGAAAGTACTCAGATGTAAGGGGATCGAACATAAATCTTTCATTGATGTAAGATCGTCATACAAGATGGCTGATTGATTTGCAGAAATGTACACTGTGATAGATTTTTATCGGTGATACAATTTTAATCTTCTCGTGTTTCAAGGATTATGAATTCTATCTCCGTGTTCAGTGGCGAGATCGTAAGATCCAAGGCCACTTTTCCCAATAATAACAAAAGGACCTTCCTAATTTTCGTACAGTTTTCCAACATTTACTTCTTTTCTGTATTTGTGAATTTCTTGAAAGACGAGATCTTTGATTTTGAATTCTTTATGATGAACGTACTTGTTGTAAGATCGGGCTAGAGCTTGGTGGTATCTTCCCAAATTCATGATTGCTCTGTCTCTAGTTTCTTCGATCCAATTTATGTTACATGCCAACTGGAATTCATTTTCTTCATTTGTCATGGTATGGTCGCGTATTGGGTGATGATACCGAGTGAGGATGATTGCTTCTGTACCGTAAGCCAGGAGGAGCGATGTACATCCTATTGATACTCGAGGTATTGTGTGATACGCTCATAACACGTGTGGCAATTCTTAGACCCAATTCCCCTTTTCTCTGTTAAGCATTTCTTGATTCCATCCACGATAATACGATTAGTAATTTCGTCCTAACCATTTCCTTCTAGGTAATATGGGTTGGAGGGAGAGTGTATGATGTTGTGCTGGTTGTGGAATTCAACGACTCTGGAACCAGTGAACTGAGGTCCATTATTGATTCTGATGAGATGGGGGCACCCAAAACGGATAATAATGGTTTCCCATATAAATTTAATAACTTTGTCTTCTCGTATGCGATAGAGTAGGACTGCTTCCACCCATTTGTGAAGTAATCCGTTGCTACTAAGAGGTGCTTCATTTTACCTGGTGCAATGGGAAATTCTCCAACGAGATCGAGTGCCCATCTCTTAAATAGCCAGACAACATTGTTGGAATGGAGTTCCAAGGCTGGAGCTCGAATTTGGGAGCCATATTGTTGACAGGCATCGCACTTGCTCATGGGATTAATGGCTTGAGCTTTTATTTTTGGCCAAAAGACCCATTGAGTAAGAGCTCGATTAGCTAGAGATCGTCCTACTGCATGGGAACTACAAGTGCCTTCATGAAGTTCGTGTAGGAATTTTTTAGCTTATTTGCTAGATAAGCATTCAAGATACGGCCCTGTGACAAAAAATTTGTATAAGAGACTGCTTTCCACAATGTACCATTTAGCATTATCAAGCATGCGTCTCCTTTCTGTGGGATCTGTCGGGAGTTCACCTTCAAATGTGTTTTTAGTCCCAATATACTTGAGGAAAGGTCATCTCCAATCGTCCTCGTCTTCTTCAACGCCCCCAATATTGACAGAATTTGAGCTTATGATGTTATTGTTGGGGGTGGATAATACTTTGATCTCCAAATAATGAGCCTTCGTACCAAGGATTACTGCCATATATGCGAGAGAGTCCAAATACCTATTTTCTCTAAGGGGCAAATGTTCGATAGTAATTCTTTTGAATCTACTCATTCTGCCGGTTACTGCTGATGCGTAGTCGATCATCTTTTCATTCTTCTGGAATTTTTCTGTGTAATGGTTCACGATGAGTAAAGAGTCCGTATACACAGACAGCTTGGAGACTCCAATCTCAAGAGCCATATCTAGACCGTGAATCATTACTTCATACTCAGCCGCATTATTGGTAGCTTCAAAATTGAGCCTGATTGCTTTCTCGATCCTATCATTGGAAGGTGTGATAAGCACGATTTCAATTCCAGATTCTGCAGGTCCGGAAGATCCATTAGTTAAAAGATGTCACCCCTTTTGAGTTATCTAGTCTAACTTTTCTTCGAACTTTTCTTTGAATTGTTCCTCATTAATATCCACGTCTTCTTCCCAGTCAGGATCTTCTACTGGGAAGTCCTCAAGGAAGTCGGCTGCTGCTTGACCTTTTTCAGAATGTCGTGGTTCAAAACGGATATCATGTTCGCCAAGAGTGACTGACCATTATTGTACTCATCTAGATTTTTCCCATTTGGATAAGATCTCTCACAAAGGGTAATTTGTCACCACTCGAACAGAGCATGCTTGAAAATACTGTCTCAAATTTGTGATGTGTACGTGAGAGCTAAGAACAATTTCTAGATCTTGGTATACTGGGACTCTGCAGGAGTGAGAGTTTTGTTGATGAAGTGGATAGGTTTTTCCGTCTTCCCATCAAATTGAATGCAAACATAACTTAATGATTCGTCGATAACTGCAAGATATATTGTGAGTTCTTCCCCCTCGTTAGGTGTACTCATCACTGGTGGTGATTCCAACTAAAGTTTGAGTTCCTGAAATGTTGCTTCACACTCTGCTGTCCACTCAATCTCAGGATCCTTTTTAGACTTCTGTTTTGTTGTCCCTTCACGCAATAGGTTAAACAACCATCGATATCGATATAAATACTTTGAAACAAAATGATTTATTGCAGTAATCTTGTCTGCTAACTTCTATACATCTTTCTTTGTTTTTGGAGAAGGAATAGGCAATAGTATGCAAATACGATCTGGATCAGCTTCTATACCCACTTACTGATTAAATGTCCCAATAATTTTCTTGAGTGGACCCCGAACTGGCATTTTTCAAGGTTGAGCCTCATCTGGTAGAAACAAAGAATTTCGAAAGTAGTGCGTAAGTATGTAATATGGTTCTCCTTTTTAAAGCTTTTACATAACATATCATCAATGTAGACTTCCATCGTCTTTCCGATGTGATCTTTGAACATCTGTGTCATCAACCGTTGATAAGTGGCTCTAACATTCTTGAGACCGAAAGGCATGACCTTATAGCAGTATAAGCCATGTTCCGTTATGAAAGTTGTCTTCTCTTAGTCATCAGATAGCATAAGTATCTGATTGTATCCTGATGCGGCATCCATCATGGACAAGAGCTCATGTCCCGCCATAGAATTGAGTAGATGGTTTATGATAGGGAGTGGAAAATTATCCTTTGGAGTGTGCTTGTTGAGGTCTATGAAATCCATGCACACTCTGATCTTGCCATTTTTCTTTGAGACTGTCATGATGTTCGAGATCCATTATGGGTAATTGGCTTTCTGATGAAGCCAACTTCGATGAGTTTGTCGATCTCTTTATTTGCTTCTTTTCAGAGTCTTGGTGTTAAGGTCCTCTGCTTCTATTTGACAGCTTCGGTTTTTTCTTTCAAATTGAGTTTATGGCAGGCCAGAGTTGGATCAATGTCTGGTATCTCATGAAAGGTCCAAGCGAAGACTTCACTGTTGTCTTTGAGGAATTGGATGAGGGCATCACGTTCTGCCATTGGCAGAAGAGTACCTATGTATGTTCCTTATTTTTCTCTACAGATTTTGGCGTACTCTGTTGTTTATGTGCTTGGCAGATGGTTTTCTGTAGAGTTTATTGTATAGTTTTCTGCAATGTGTCCTATTATGTTCTGTAATTGCTATGCGAGCTGCGGCTCCGAGGATTCCGGGATAATGACGGCAGAATTTTTACACGCTCGAGCTAGCTTTTGACTTCCTTTGATCTCATATATGCCGTCATTCTACTCAAATCGCAGTACCAAATGATAGGTGGACAGAATAGCTCGCATATTGTGTAACCAATAACGTTCTATTATCCCCAAATAACGGGATTTTGTGTTGATAACATAAAAGACAACGTCGAGAATCACAGGTCCTGCCATGATAGAAAGTATAATCCTTCCTACGCGTTCTTCTTTAGATCTGTTAAAACCACAAATATCAATGTCACTGAGCTGGACTTTATCGGTCAGTCCCATCTGATCAATAGTACTTTGAAAAAGTAATTTAATAGTACTATCTATCATCATCGTGTGAAGCACCATATTTTTCATTTTTTGCATGATCACCAAAGCATCATGATGAGGATAGTTGATATGACGAACATCACAGTCGTCGAAATAAATTCTTGTTTGTTAAGAGCTAGACATGGGAAGTAAATGAGCTTCTTTGTTTTTCATGGACAGATCGTGACATTGGTTAACCCGTCGCCTCTTAGTTCTGCTTGATTGGTTGACGATTTGAGTCTCAACGAAGTGGCAGAGCGACATATGGTATAAGTATTTCTCTCTTGCCGGCTCTTCGGCTTGTACAGTTTTTGTAGGAAGTTTGTAACTCCTGTTCTTGTAGCTTTCAACATTTACAATGTACTCATACATTCGTCCATCAACGAAGATATATTTTAACAACCACTGCAAGGCAAAACAATATTTTGTTTCATGTTGTCTGACCTTGTGGTGAATACAATATGGTTTGGTCTCAATGGGTTGAAAATACTGTGCATTGCGAAAAAACATATCCTTCTGAATTAAAGGATAAGCGCCTGCTATGGTCACATTCATCTTGGGAAGGCAGGGCTTTGGCAAGTTACTTCTCTTTCGAGGTCGCTCGTCGTTAGGTTTTGTCTGTTTCCTATCTCCTCCCTGATCGATAGCACGATTAAAATCTTGGTTGGCAAACGAATCTCAAGCTGTTAACGTTGACTTCTGAGGTTTTTGTCTGTCGGACACCATTCTTTCCAGGTCGATATACCCGTTGACTTTTTTGATCATATCTTCCAGGGTTGTTGACTTATTTAGGACGAAGTACTTTTTTGCCTTTCCATCAACAAGTAAGGCATTAGTGAAAGCTGATATAGTGATCTTCTGGTCGAGTCGATCTACCTTTCGAGCAAACTCCAGAAACTTCTTAGTGAATGTCTCGAGCTTCTCTCCAGGCATCTGCTTAAGGCTGAAAATAGAGTATAGATTCTTTTCTTTGTCTCTATTGTGTGAGTAATTTTTGACGAAGAGTTCTCGCAGCTGTTCAAAAGGTGTGATGGATCCTTCAGGCAGTGTATGGAACCATTACAAAGGTTCTCCGAACAAGCTGGTGGGGAAGAGCCGACAGAGAATGTGGTTGGACATGGAATGTAGGCCTAAAGCATCCTGGAACTCTTGGACGTGCTCTACTGGATCTGTTCCTTTGTATTTGCGGATCTTCAGAGTATGGAACTCTGTGGGGACCTCACCATCCAATAGATCCTGTGCGATCAGGCTCTTCTGTAATCTGTTGTGGATTCCTTTAGTAAGAGTCTGAGCTTCGAGTATTTATGTGATTGGTCTCTCGACATGTTCCTGAGTCATATATTGTCAAGCTGCGGTGGCTGGGCGGGTGGCGCGTCCTTCTCCAGGATTATGGTTACCGTTTCCTTCACTTGGACGTTTTTTTGCTGGACTCGAACTCTTCGAGGTAGATTTTAAATCTATCTGACTCCCTCTGGGCCGCCATCTACTTCCTGGTGGGTCTCCTGGATCGGGATGGGATCCATTTTCTGTTGATGATGGTATGATCTAAGCGCACCTCCTATGTGATTGCCTTTCGGAGGAGGTCCTATTCTGTCATAAACGAAAATTCGTGAGCCTTCAGGTTGTACGGCCTTGTTCTTCTGGGTGGCGATCTGTTGACCTTGTAGAACCTTCAGTGCGTCCTTTACACTTGCTAGTTGTTGTTCCAAAGCAGCACGTATTTATGTTTCTGAATTTAAAGTGGGCGCAGATCTGCTAGTACGACATTTTTTTATGCGTTAACTATCGGCATGCTTTGACCTGGAGGTGACATTCTAAAAAAAGATGATCAACGGTTTCTGAGATAATGGGATTGAGAACTTTGTTTTCACAGACGGTGCCAAATGTAATGACCTAATTCTGGGATTCGGAGTTAGCCTTTACACCAAATATGTATAGAACGTTCAAGAACAGTAAACAATAATCAACAAGATAATTTAGCATGAAAAACCTTTGAATAGGTTAAAAACCACGACCTTTCTTGAGGATTTGGAGAAAGAGAATATGATATTATTGAAATTGCTAACTTATTTCAAAGAGAACTCTGAGTCTATAGAATTTCGGAGTAAGGATTCTTCTGTATGGAATTGCCCTTCTCTATTTGTAGTTCTGTGGTCCTATATATAGGTCTTATAATATGACTGTTTGATGACCATTAAGATTCTTAATGGTAAGCGTTACAAATTGTATACAAGATATTCTTTGACCAGAAAGTATAGCGTTCTAACATCTACTGTTGTGCAACGGCTCTATTGATGACTGTACGCTTGCATAAAACGAACTGTTGATGCGGAGGTCGAAAGTGATGACTCGAACTGAGGAATATTGAATATGCCTTTAGTAGTGTTTCTTGTATGCTAATGAGGTTGAGGATGAAGTTTGAGTCCGAGATACGAAATAAGCTATTACACAACATACTCACTCTCATACCCCTCCAAAGTATGCGAAACCTAAACTTGGTGAGGAGTATTTGCATACCTCCTAGGCGCTGAACCGTTCAGCACCCAACAACTTTTAATTACAGCAGACATCTCTCTCTCCCATCATAACTACTATCTTTAATATACCACTTCCTAGGAGTTGAACCGTTGAGCGCCCATAAACTAAAATTACAAATCATTTGGGTTTTTTTTGTGTTAGGAGCTTAACCGTTAAGCGCCTAAGAGAAAAAAAATGTAAATTGTTGTTGGACGAAAACAATATGCGATTATGGAATACCAGTATGGTAAACCGGAATTGCATACTCTTCTGTTAGAGAAGCTCTCACAACTTAGAAATAAATATTATCCAAATTATAAAATTTACAAAATTAAATATCATTTCACGAGTTTATAAAGAATGATAGAGAAATATATCAAACCTTAAACAGAGTTTTAGAGAGAGAGAGAAGAGAGAGAGATTCTTACCAAGAATGGAGGCAGACCTAGATTAAATAGGAGTGTAGAAGAGGGAAGCGGACCTGTTGTTATGTTTGAGGTTTTAATGTTTTGTCAAGTTAAACTTCGGATTAATTCAGATTAGAAATTTCGAAATAGCAAAAGATTATCCAATTTCGATCCGATATTTTTCGGAAAAAATTAAAAATCAGAAACATCAAATCAGAAAAATCTAATCAGATTTGGGAAAAAAATCGGAATCGAAAATCAGAAACATAAAATCTGAAAAATCGAATCAAATTTCGGTCAAAATAGGAACTTCTGACAAAAGTTAACAGCCACACCAGTACTCAAGTTGTCATCCATGACATACCAACCGCAAAACCAAATAACAAGATAACATTAATTTTCAAAAAATAAAATAATATTTAAATCTGACTAGACCTTTGAAGAAGAGAAAGATACCTATCAATAAAAAATAATACTTTTTTGTATTATCTCAAAATTAAATATCAAAAGACATTTATAACCTTATAATTTAGTGGTGCGTATTTTCTAAAGTATTTAATTCCGACCCACTTATTTCAGTGGTCGTAAAGCATCTCGTATCTTCCAAAAAGCATTCTGCTAAAATACGCGTGTCGCGTTCGATAAAAATGAACGGTCAGTTTGCTGATCTGGCAAAAAAGTGCAAACAATCTCTATCTCTTGGTTTACGCTTTTTTCTCTTCTATCCACCTACTATTTTAGTGGTTGCAGATATTTTCTCTATTTTCTTTGTCTTATAACAAAAACTTTAAAACTTTTTGGAATTTTTTGTCTACATAAACTTTGAGATTTACATTCGAGGCGATTATCGCCTTGACGAGAACAGTATGGTTGGATTATGTTTGTTTCAGGATTCTGGTGATGATTCAATCGACAGCGTTTTAACATTATGTAATCCTATTTTATTTTTTTCCCTGTTAGTTTTGAAACATAATTAAAACTTGCTTACATAAGTACGTCATCACGTTACATCTCCAGTGTTTTAGTGTTGATGTATCGGAGAAAATATCATAAATTAAGTTGATTATTATTTTCTATTTATTTCGCACATCAGGTGACGGGTGCACAGTTTATCACCATTTGGCTGAATATTACACAGAGAATAAGAAAAACCCACCAACCCACATGCCAGGTAAGCCAGGATAAATCACGACGACCACTGGTGATGTTGATCAGTGATCAACAAAAGTAATTACACAATTTTTTCATCACAATCAAGTTAATTGAAACTCTCATGCCTGAAAGATTTCCAAACGCGCCTAGAGTTTTTTTGTGATTCGAGAAAAAAAAAATCATCAAAAATCTCAAAATTCATTTTTTTTTTTTTTAGGATTCAAATTTGCCTCCCCAAAATTAAACTTTTCGCCTTGTAAAATTTGTAATCATCTATTTTGTGGACGACAACCGCTCCTCATTTGTGGTTAACATTAATCACTAATCAACAAAACCGATTACACGATTTTTTTTCGTCTCAATCAGGATAACTGAAACTCTCCTGCCTTAAAAATTCTCAAACACACCAAGAATTTTTTGTGACTCAAGAAAAAAAATATCATCAAAAATCCCTCTTTTTTTTTTTTTAGGGTTCAAATTTGTCTCCCCAAAATAAAACTTTTGGCCTTGCAAAATTTGCAATCAGTCTATTTTGTGGTGGAGGTCTACACTTCAATGGTATTAGGATCACCATTGTCTCAAAATAGAACCCAACACCACGTGTATCACCAAATATCTGGAAAATCTTACCCACTTATCCACTACTTTAAGGAAAATTCGGGTCACCAAGGAAAATAAATATGGAAAAAGTGCAAGCCAGAAAACAAAAAACGCCACGTATCACTCGTTTTCAACCACAAAATTTTCCCGAATTATTTTCTTTCAGAAAATAAAAAAAATCATCTTACGTGGCATCCCCCTCCTCTTTTCTCTCCTCTCCTCTCCTCTAAAACACAGCTTTCAAACACACACCAAACACAGTGTTAAACGTTTCATCATCTGTTTCTCTCTCTAGAATTCGTCTCTTTCTCTCTCTAGACTTTGTACTTGTTGTGGTATTATAGACGTACTTGGTCTTGTGTCCAAGTTACGATCTTTCAAGAGAGACTCTATTTGTGTGTTTTCTCTCTCTACAACTCAAACTACAAGTAAGTTTCAATAACAGAGGAGGTGAGAAGTGGGTTTTATGCGATTGGGTTGGAGATTTTGAGCAAATGGGTGTTCAGGTATTGCATCTAATTAAATTGGGTATGTTTTGATTTTGTGTTTTAGTCTAGTTGAGATTTGATTGAATTGTGATGTGAGTTGTGATTGAGTTTGTTTGGGAGTTTTAGGATGTAATTTGATGATTAATTGAGACCCCTTTTGTTTGATTTGGGTTAAGTAGGTGTAATTTATGTGTAGATTAGATCTAGTGTAAGATCAATTGGTGAAATAGGTGTAGTGAAGCTAAGGACTTGCTTGTTTGATTCACTAATTTGTCAAGTATGATTAATGTTTTTGTTAAGTATGATTAATGTTTCTTTAGTAAGGTAGCACTAATTTGAGTGGTGACTAATTTTGCGATTCGATTATTTCGACTTATTGGGTAATCATCCTTAGAATTTGCCGATTTGATTGAGATTAGGATAAGTACTAAATGCAATTTTGTGTTCATTGTAGTAGTGGGATTTTCTCTTTCGTGTTTGGATTAGATTTGAGATGTTCCATTTATGTATTTTGTTTTCAATCCAATTGATGTCTCTTCAAATTGAGATGTTGGTTTTTCAAGTTCGTAACCGAGTGTCATATTCTTGCTTACGAATCTGTGTATATCTTGTGTTTTTCCAAATTTCAAGGAAATGAGTGTTTGTACTTACAGCTATTTTGAGGAGTCTCCTGCATTTTGTAGTGTTATCAACAAATCCATACATGTCAAATAGATAGATGTGTATATATAAAGTGTTCTAGATTTACTTTTAAAGAAGGAAGTAATTATGTTCACGGTAAGTTCTAAGTTAACTACTAATTGAGAAACTGAAGTTGTTAGTGCTACCTTGGTCTTGAGAAAATATAGAAAATGGAATAAAAGAAAAAGATCTGTAGAAATGTATCTATAAGGTCTAATGAGTACTTCAATAATCTATGTATTCATTAGCTTTTAATCATCTGAATTTTTTTATACAAAAAACTTAAGATGGTGTGTGTAGGGATGCATGGTCTATGTAACCGTAAATCAGTATTGCTCACCTAATTATTCACGGTCATCAATCAGTTAGCCTCATGTTTGTTTCTTCCGTGAATATAGGATAAAAGTGAAGGAACTGTTTCAAATACCATTGTCATGGGTGACAATCGGGTGTGTTTGGATGTTGGCGGACAATCAGCGCCTGCAACCCAACTGAAGGAGTCATGTTTGTCGGCAGATGAACATACACTCAAGGTACTATTTTTGGTATTGTTTATAAGTTTTGTATCTAGTTGATTGGTGATTCCATCAAGATATAACATGTTCTTTGCTATATTTTCTTCGTGGGCAGGCTAGAAAACCATACACAATTACAAAGCAACGAGAAAGATGGACAGAGGAAGAACATACGAAGTTCTTGGAAGCTTTAAAGCTGTATGGTCGAGCTTGGCGAAGAATAGAAGGTACAAGGGGTGAAGGAATTCAATGCCTTTTGGATTGTTTTTTTCCTTCTTCCTTGTCAAATATCTTGATATTACTCCCGTGTTTTTTGCAGAACACGTGGGTAGCAAGACTGCAGTTCAGATCCGTAGCCATGCTCAAAAGTTCTTTTCTAAGGTTTATTGCCTTTCTATCAGTGCCTCTTTCTACAAACAATATTACATGTTATCTTTAAAGTAAGTGAAGGCATTCATGACCCGAACCTTAACTGGGTTTTGTTTGTCTTGTCTCGTGGTTACTAAGTTTTTCTCACTTTTTCTTTCTCTTGTATACTTGATGTAGGTGATTAAGGAAACAAACAACACAGTGAGTTCTGAGAAGCCAATTGAAATTCCTCCTCCTCGACCAAAGAGGAAACCCATGCACCCATACCCGAGAAAACATGTTGAATCAAATCAGAAACACTTTTTGGTCACTGAACTACCTGAAAGATCCTCTTCCCTGAATATATCAATCACGGACAAAGAAACTGAATCTCCAACATCAGTTTTATCTGCAACAGGATCTGATACAATGGGATCTCTCGTTTCTAGTGAGAAACCTGACAACTTGTTACCTTCTGAGGAAGAGAAGATATACTATACTTCATTTGTTGACGAAGAGAGCAGATCCTCCTCGTGTTCAGTATTAGTAGACCAAGCTAACATGGTAATTAGTAATTGCTATCTTTTAATATCATTCATTTATTGATATGCGTTATTTCAACAGTTCAATAAACAAGAAACTTTGGATATCAGACTAGTGTTAGAAGCATATCAAGATATCTGGTATATTAGCCTGATACATTGTTGTATTGAATCGGTACCGGACTGCAATTACGTCAGGCTATGTTTATGTAGATATTTGAACCATTACTCTCTCTAATTAGTTCCATCTATATGTTTCAGAAATCCGACTTTGCCTCCAACGAAGAAAGATCGACTGCTGAAGCACCTATCACATGTCTTAAGCTCTTTGGGAAAACGGTCATGGTCACCGATTCCCACAGACCACTTTCTGTAAAATCAGAGACTGCTAATTGTCGTGGTGAGAACTCTGGTGCAAATGAAGGAAATAACCAAACTCAAAATGGTTTTGTTACTGACTTTGCTAGTAGAAGTGCTTGGACTTCTTGGCCATGCGGAGGCCAGAACCTGATGGAGGGAGGTTTCACGGCTCCTCTTCCTTGGTGGCCTATATATGGAGGTCTACCATTTCGCTTTTATCCATCTCTCAACCTGAGCTCAGCACATATGCATCCAGAATTCACTACAGAAGAAGGCACTGAGTTGAAGGAGAGACAGACTCCAAACAAGGAAGGATCATGTAGTGATTCTAACACCGAAACCGCCTCAGGAAGCGCTGAGGGGATAACAGAGAAGAGAGGGGATGTTGTTGATTCCCAAAGACAAGAACCTTCTTCTGAAAAGATATCAAGCTCGGGTTTCCAGCGGAAACATAGTGAAAGGTCTGCTTTCTCTCAACTAAGAACCAACCCTGAGAAGTGCTCAAAGGGATTTGTGCCTTATAAAAGATGTTTCACAGAGAGAGATACCAATTCGTCAGGGACTGCCGGAGAAGAGAGAGAGGGGAAAAGAATTAGATTGTGTTTATAGTCATCTCGCATTTTTCCTTTGTTTGCAAAGGTGTCATTTATTTATTGTCTATCTCCTCTTTCTGCGCGAGCTCCTTAGCTGCAAGGAATGTGGAAAATGAGATGGATTAGAGTGGGACTCTGAACAACTTTCTAAGCAGCTTGTAGATTTCAGCTGTTTTTATTTTCTTTGTACCATTCAATTGATCAAAAGTTTAACCACTACTCACATTGTCCTAGGTGTTTTTTTTATCCAATTAATTTTATTATTTGATGAAATTCTTCACGATAGTATTCTGTAGATTGTGTTTCATCACCATTTCCTTTCCTGAAGGACAGGATAGAGTATGTTATTAACACAACCATGTAGTTTCCACTAATCAACGATCCCTGATACATAGTCTTAGCTGGGAAATGTCTTTAACCTGTCATTTTTCAATAAGCAACTGCAGGTTTTTTATGTAGTATTCTAAGGTATGATCTGGATATGTTACGCTGTCCAAACTTGGATATGTTAGGTCATCTTTCAGTGGTGTAAATACGTGAAGTTTCTGTGTTAAGTCATTTGGAAGTAGTGGTTTCAGGTGTTGCTCCTGTATCTGTCATCTTTTACAAGTTTGTTTCGTTTGGAATCCACCTTATTGGACATCTATAACAAAATAGTCATCTTTCTGGTGGATAAAATAAATTATCTTCCCTGAAAATGTTATATTAAAACATTAGCAAACACCTTTTGAGAAACTGAAACAAAATTCTCTTCACAACATGGTATACATCTTTAAAACCGGCTTGCCTTCCAAAAAATATATATATATCATACATCTTCTGCATTCTGTGAAAATTGAAAATACTTAAGTTATCTACGACCAATTGCGGAAGGTGGTACGTGAAGATCCTCCCCCATACTGTCTTGGGGATTGTTTAAGACCTTGACGCAGTTCTGATTTTGGTTTAGCAATTTCCACAAATATCACCCTGCCATCCAGAAACTGAGAAACAGGAAAACATGGACCCGAATCAGAAATCTCCTATAAAACCTGTATCTCTGGCTTGCAAATTAACACTAGATTCCTTAGATAGCTAAAGTAAGGAGGGACTAGGGAGGAGAAGGGATGGATTTTGTATGTTAAACGAATTCTTTAGGATAGTGGAAAAGATATCGATGGTTTTCTCTATCAAATTAAGAAAGTAGGAGGGGGGTGCTATTCCAAATGTGTCTTATATTTACAACTTTGTGATAGAATGCTTGCCCCTTAGTTGTAAAAACTCTCTCATTAACCATATAGGAGGAATAATGCTATTACAGTACACCATAGGGGAGCTTTTCACCCACTGTATTTCAAAGTATAGAGAACTAGCGGAGATGCTCCAAATAGTCAAGAAACAAATAGTGGTCATATTTATTGCATGTCAGTCGAGATGAGTACCTTTCCATGCATCCCTTCAATGGCTTTACTGGATTCCTCCTCAGTTGCATAACTAAGGAAAGCAAAGCCTCTTGGTCTATTTGCAATTCTATCCATAACAAGATTAACTGTAAAACAATAAAAGAGAGTATGTTAGGAATTTATGAAGCAAGAATTATTTAACCAAACAAAATAATTTTTCAGACATCACAATAGAAATCATGATTCCCCAACCTTCTACAAGTTCGCCGAAGATTTGGAAAGCATTTCTCAAACCCTCTTCAGTGGTGCGGAATGAAAGCCCTAGGCTCAGACAGGAAATAAGCTAATTAGTAAAGAAAATATCGGGAGAAACATTAATATCTCTCAAGATAAAAAAAAACGCAAAAGTTTCATGGTTTGTCATCGCACATCGTAATCGAAATAAGCAACAGGGTTTTTTCATGTAAACAGCAATGAAACTGTTACGACAATCAGCCACAGTACAGCTTGCCGGAAGTGTTTAACTAAGTCATCTTTATGAAAGGTAAGCATGTTTTCAACGAAATCAGTAACATAAAATGCTACATGATTTAGTCAAGCAGGTGTGGTTTAGAGGACATCAAGTTTTTAAGAAATTGCAGTATTAGACCATGTCATAACCACATGTTAGCATGGCAACACACTTGAAGAGAGAAGAATTGGATTTCTCGTTACTGTTATACGTTGGGTATAAGTACACAAATATTATCAGAGTACATTCTTCTGTATTGTGAAAATAACATAAAGCAAGGTATTAGAAAACCAAAAACAAGAGGCTTCAACAACATATGGCATTTTAGGGCATACTTGGCTCAAGTAAAATGAAGGAAAAATGAATCATTTTTGTACAAAACAGTTTTTCGATTGAAAATGGTAGAACATAAAATCAGATAAAATCTATCTTTGTTGTTTTTGCCGAAGGAAATGAAGGATATAAAAAAATATATGCTCATCTATAATAAGAAAAAAGAGACCCAATATATTGGTTGGGTAGTAGCCATTTGATTTCACCGACGTGAACAACGAGGCGAGTTTGGATGGTCCTGATGGAGTTAAGGCGGGTTTTGACACATTGAAATGATCTGTTTCATTGAAACCCTCTTCAAGGTTTTGAAACATCCATATTTGGTATTGGTTTCGTTTCGTGTCTAGAGTAAGTGTCAACACTATCTCGTGGTTCTTCATCGTCAAAGAGTGCATGGGGAACGACTACAGCTGGACTGACACTGAACGGGTACGTTGGTTTTGTACCTCATTGCTAAAATACTCAATAGCCCATTAGTGTTTTTGATAGATCGTAGGTTGTCTACGATGGTCATGGTTACTACTCACGTCACCCACAAGCGTAGAAACGATCTTTATTTTTATTTTGTTTACATAAGTCAGGGGATACTGGAGCTCTCTAGTAGAGGGGTTGATAGTTTTTGTGAGAGAGAGTATTAGTGAGATTTGTGAGTTTTGGGGAAAACTCACGAAACCCTAGAAACGAATAATCAAGTTAATCTAGTGTACGAGCTTCCGCTTTTATTGTTTTTATCAAATCTGGTATCAGAGCGAAACCACAATCCGAGGATGCAGAAATTCATCGATTCGAGTCTAAACTTTCTACTTAAGTTAGCGAAAATCGAAGCCGGAGTAAAGGTTCTCGATGAAGACAACGATTGGCTATATGAAGAGGCAGATAGTCGCCAAGGGGTTCACTCCGCGAAACGTAGTCACGACCACCAAGTTTGGAGCGCGGTTTTGGGGTCGGGAGGTCGGGAAACACCGACAAATTTCTCCTTGAAACGGACGGAATCGCCAAAGGAAAACGGCAGGGAGGATGCTCAAATTCACGGGCTCACACGACCCACAATCGCGAGCCCCACGAGTGAATCACGTGCAGGCCCAAACAAATCTGAAAATGCAGCTTGTGACCCAACTAAGCCCAAACCCAAGTCATCTAATCCAAGCCCAATACCAAGGATACGGGTCCAAACCCAAGAAGACCCAACTAAGCCCAAGAACTCTTCTCTTTCACCCACAACCACAACAACAATTGATCTCCAATCGACATCGACAAAAGGGGCTGACGAAGAGAGGATGTCTCTCTCACTCGCGACTCAAATTTCGCAGCGAACTTCAGTCCCCACGATGGCACTGTTACCGACGACGACATCAACTCTGCCGACGACCCCTACTTCTCCGACTATGGTACAAGTAGCGATGATAACTACGGTTACATCGACGACTACCTCCACGCTAGCGGTGCCAACAACAGCGCCGATTGGGACAGCAGGAAAAGGGGATTTAACGGTACCGCCTAAGACGATAGCACAATCACCAACAACGTTCCAAACAGCGGAGAGACAATCGGCAACGCCGACACCAATGATTCCAACGACTAAGGAGGGGAAGAGCGTCGTTGTCGACCTCCTACCACACGAGAAACCGGAGAGAATTTTGATATCTCACACCCTTCCTTTTTGCGGGTCTAGTGTTCGGGTACCTGAAGAAGGGTTAGAGAAAGACGACAAGTATTGGAAAAAGCATAGCATATTCCGTACAAGAGGTATAGTAGAAGGTAAGCTACTTGAGATCATCATTGATGGTGGGTCTACAGAAAACCTTATTTCGGAGAAGGTGGTAGAGAAGCTAGGCTGCAAGCTTACTCCGCATCCTAAACCGTTTACGATTCACTGGCTACAGCGAGGGGGTACGAAGAAGGCATTGTACCGTTCTAAGTTGAAAATCAAGATTGGGGACGCTTATGAGGACACTATACATTTCACGGTAGTCCCCATGGATGTCTGCCATATACTTCTAGGCAAGCCTTGGCAATATGCGCGGAATAGTGTTCATGTGGGGAAAGAGAATACCTATTCGTTCAGGTGGGGCGAGAAGCGGATAGTGTTAACTTGCCTTCCGCCAGTAGGGCTACAGAGACAGATGCACACCAATTTCCTTGCAGAGGCGAAAGTGCACGGTTGTGCTTATGCTTTGGTGAGTTCTCTTTCGACTCCGCTGGTTCCAGTTCCACCTATATTACAGTCTCTTATTACACAGTATGATGATGTATGTACTGAGCCTGATACACCATGATACACTAGAGTTGCCACCCCTGCGAGACATCCAATATGCTATTGACCTAGTCCCAGGGGCACCGTTGCCTAACCTACCGCACGATCTAGGAGGATCTAGTATGTTTTTTTGAAGAATTGTCAATGTCGTTCGAACGAGTTTGACATGTTCGCTGGAATTTTGGCTCAAAGCCATATTTCGTTCGAACGAGTTGTCATGTCCTTTGGAATTTGGCCCAGAGGCATATTTTCGTTCGAACGAGTTGTCAAACGACTATCGTAATTCCAGTTCTAGTTTAAAAGTTTTAAATACCTTTTAGAGTTGGATTTCGAGTTGGATTGTAACTAGGACTTGTAACCTCTATAAAAAGGCAAGCCTAGGCTAGAGTTAATTATCTAGACGTAGATCATTGTTTAGAGTTTCCTTTAGATCTGAGAGATTTGTAACTAGGGTTTGTAACCTTCGATGAAGGGCAAGACTAGGCCAGGTTAGATCTAGGTTAAGCTCATTTTTTTTAAGCAATTGAAGCTTATTTTTCCCATCGAATTTGTGTTCTTCAGACTTTTCAGCTAACTAGAGCTTCTTCATCGTTTTGTGGATTACCACATTATCGCATGACCCTGCGGAGCATGCTGAACTACAGCGGCAGGTCGCTGAGCTATGTGACAAAGGTTTGTTGTGGGAGAGTATGTCACCGTGTGCTGTGCCGGCTTTATTGACACCAAAGAAAGACGGGAGTTGGCGTATGTGCATTAATAGCAGGACTATTAACAAGATTACGGTGAAGTATAGGTTTCCGATTCTGAGACTCGCGAACATGATAGATGACCTGCATGGGGCAAAGTTCTTCTCCAAGTTGGATCTAAGGAGCGGATACCATCAGGTACGGATGCGTCTGGGAGACGAATGGAAAACTGCATTTAAAACCAAGGACGGTCTCTACGGGTGGTTAGTTATGCCTTTTGGTCTCTCCAACGCCCCATCCACTTTTATGGGACTTATGACTGAGGTGTTGAGGGAGTGCATTACAGAGAGGTTTGTGGTTGTTTATTTTGACGATATCCTCATACATAGCCGATCTCAGGAGGAGCATTTGGTACATATTGAGCGAGTATTACAACTTCTACGAAAGCACACGCTTTTTCTTCAGCTAAAGTGTTCCTTTATGGTGGATTCAGTGGAGTTTTTAGGGTATGTCGTTTCAGCAGATGGCATTCGAGTTGACGAGGGGAAGGTACAGACGATACGTAACTGTCAGTTCCCACCAATACGTCACAGGTTCGGAGTTTTCATGGGTTGGCAACTTTTTACCATCGGTTTATTGATGGGTTCAGTCGGATAATGGTACCGATTACATCTCTAATGGCGGATGTTCCTTTTGTTTGGTCTCCTGAAGCTGACGAGGCTTTTCAATTGATCAAAGAAAGGCTTACTACAGCACCAGTTTTGGCACTCCCCGATTTCTCAGGTTCCATGTTTGAGGTTACCACAGATGCCTGCAAGATAGGCATTGGGTTGTTCTGTCACAAGGGGGGTAAGCCGATAGCTTATTTTAGTCAGAAGCTATCTGGGGCTCAACTGCGGTATTCAACCTATGATATAGAGTTATTAGCAATAGTACGGGCTCTTCAGCATTAGCGTCACTATTTGGTTCATAGGGAGTTCCTTATCCACTCGGACCACGATGCACTCCGCCACATGCACAGCCAGCAACGTGTTTCTTCAGACAGGCAGGCTAAATGGTTTAACTACTTGCAGGGTTTTCATTTTCATGTTCAGCACATCAAGGGGAAGGAGAACGGATTTGCAGACCGGGTTAGCAGGACAACGCATCTACTTGTTACGTTACGCGCATCAATTTTTGGATTCTCAGAGATACGAGAGTTATACCCAAAAGATGCGTACTTTAGATCTATCTACAGTTCTTGCTTGCAACACCACGGAGACCACGAGGAGTATTCAATACAGGATGGCTATTTGTTTAGGGGTACAGTTTTATGCGTCCCAGCTTCATCGTTGAAGGAGCAATTGATTGTTGAGGTTCACGCGGGTGGTTTAGCAGGGCACTTCGGAGTGGCCAAGACTTGATGCGGGAGAAGTATTTTTGGGGCACTATGCGTCGGGATATAAACAATTTTATCAAAAAGTGTTACAATTGTATCATGGCAAAAGGGCGCGAGCAAAATATTGGCCTCTACACCCCACTTCATGTTCCCAGCATTCCTTGGTGTGATATATCCATGGATTTTGTGACAGGACTACCGAGGACTGGAGGTTTCGATTCTATTTTCGTGGTGGTTGATCGGTTCTCCAAGATGGCTCACTTTATTCCATATACGAAGACGGACGACGCCTCCCATATAGCACGTTTGTTCTTTCGGGAGATCGTTCGCCTACACGGGGTTCCTCAATCGATTACTTCAGATAGGGACGTTCGATTTACAGGGCACTTCTGGAGGTATTTGTGGAAGCTCCTGCGGTGTAAACTTCAGTTTTCTACAGCATTCCACCCCCAGACAAATGGGAAGACAGAGGTAGTGAACCGGAGCCTTGGTAATCTTCTACGATGCCTCACTGGCGACAGACCTAAGGAATAGGATTTTGTCCTATCCCAAGCAGAGTTTGCAGTCAATAACTCCGTCAATAGCTCAACATGATTATCTCCTTTTCAGATTGTCACAGGGTATTCTCCAGAGACGGCTCTGGATTTGGCACCGATCTCGCAGTTGGTCCCAGTTTCTGCCAGTACAGTAGATTTTGCATCATCCATTCGAGCTATTCATGAGGGGGTCCGTCATCGGTTACTAGAACATTATGCTAGGATTAAGGAGCGTACAGACTGCAACCGGCGAGAGGTCATATTTCAGCAAGGGGACCTCGTGATGCTCTATCTTGAAAAGAGGAGGCGTACAGGTGTAGCTTCTAAGCTACTACTTCGACGTACAGGACCGTTCTGTGTCATTCAGCGCATTGGTGAGAATGCGTACGAGCTAGATATGCCAGAGGAGATGAGACGCTCACCTATTGTGAACGTCAAACTCTTATCTCCTTATCATGGCGAGACTATCCCACCAATTACATTACCCCCTCTACCCGGGGTTCCTAAGGGAGGGGATCGTGTAGATGAGGTTCTTGAACGGGATGTCAGCCACACCACGAGGCGAGGTCGTTATGTCATGTTTAAGGTCCGATGGATTAATCAGGCTATGGATTCGTGGATCCCCGAAGCTACTTTTCGTCAGATGGATCCGGTCTTTTACGATGAGTACATAGCGCGAGAGAATTCGAGGTCGAATTCTTCTTAGCGGGGAAGAGTTGATAGATCGTAGGTTGTCTACGATGGTCATGGTTACTACTCACGTCACCCACAGGCGTAGAAACGATCTTTATTTTTATTTTGTTTACTTAAGTCTGGGGATGCTCTCCAGTAGAGGGGTTGATAGTTTTTGTGAGAGAGAGTATTAGTGAGATTTGTGAGTTTTGGAGAAAACTCACGAAACCCTAGAAACGAATAATTAAGTTAATCTAGTATACGAGCTTCCGCTTTTATTGTTCTTATCAATTTTACAAAACTAAAACGAGTTGTGTTTTTTGTATAAAATAGTTTTCTGTTCGAATAGACAAGGCAGGTACCTTTCAATTCGAATAGAGTGCGGGATTTTAATATATAAAAAGATTATTTATTATTTTTAAAACCAACAATTTCAGAACTAATTTTTCAGGGTTTGAGATATATGAGATAAGAGAGAATTCTAAGAGAGATACAATGAGAATTAAACATCAACTTGATTCGATCTTAGAATTTCAAAAACCTAATTTCAATTTGAGAGCTTGAGGGATTCGAGCTTAAAAGGCTTTGGTGCGTGATATGAAGCGAGGAGTTGTGAGAACGAATGATCAATTGCTAGAAGATTGTTTAAAGAGAGGTAACCACGGGATGTGTTTATCGAGTCTGTAAGTAATCGAACTTCTTGTAATTTTTTATCATAGTAGATTTTAGTTGTCGAGGATTCGACAATGACCTGCGAGTTTTTCTCCTGAGAAAGGTTCCCAACAGGGCTAATATTGTGTGTTGATTATTGCTTATTGCTACTAGATTATATGATCAAATTGATTTAGGCTAGGGTTTTGTTATTGGAAAATTGATTTTAATGATTATTGACCTAGCCAATTTAACCTAATTGTTCATAATCGATCAATCTCAAGTACCTAAAACTTTCAGGTTTCTTCCCTCTCCAACACATCAAACATTCCTCCCTCTTCAACTCTCTATCGACTCTCTAAACATCCTCCCCCTTCAACGCTCTATACCCATTGAAAGTTCTTCTATCTCTGACTCTCTAGCATCAAAGGTATTTTTCTCTTCTCCTAACTTCATATGTTTTGCTCACCAAGATAAGCAGCGAACAAGATTTCTGTTCATCACACTATGACGTGAACCCTAATCTTAGGGTAGTATTGATATCAGGTTTAGGTTTTTTAATGGTAGCTCAACCCCAACTTTATTCTCAAAGAAAGGTGCTTGCACGAGCGATGTAATTGCTCATCTACAATAAAATATGATGTTTGGAGCATTGTATGGTGTAATGCTTTCGGAAGTCCAAGTTATATATAAAATCAGTCGTTTCGATGGACAATGGCCCGAGGTGGTTCAGGTTCAAAAATGCCATAATATTGCGACGAAAACAATATGATCAGCTAAAAGCAACATCGAATTACAGCTTAAAATTCCAAGATTTTCTCTCTAAATTCTGTGTTTCCAAATCTCCTCCCTCAAAATTCTTTCTCAGTTGTTACTAAAATGTATGTACACTTGTTACAAGGTAGTTATGTACTTCTGAGGCGATTTTTCTCTCTTTCTAAAGCTATATCTCTTGAGATTCTCTTATGTTCATATACTTTTCAAACCAGATTTTCTCGTGATCTTATCTTTCTAAATTATCTCGATTTTTTCTTCCACATATTTCCTCTTTCTCACTCAAAATTTTCTGTCAAGTCTCTCTTTCTTTTTCTTTACTCTTAAAATCTGCTCAACGATAAAGAAATGGTGAGATCTTGTATTACTGAAGTGATGATAATCACGCAGAGGTATTCTAAAAAAAAATTACTTATATAGAGGTTCGAATTTAAAACCTCATTTTACTGCCTTATCCGGGCATTGATTCAGATATTCTCTGATTTACGAATTAAGCTCTGAAAAGCTAAAGCCGTGTGAAAATCAGTCCTGCAACGAGTTTTTCAGTTGCAAAGTGACTTGTTGCACCACCAATCAATTCCACAACAGCATCAAATGCCTATTCTAATGGACAATCTCTAATAGAATGTATTTACTAGACACCTAACGCATCGTGTAAAGCGCCCATGTCTTATATTATGCACCCACACATGCCATTTCCCTTAGCCCTGCAACATTCCTAGATTGCTAATATGTTACCCTATGGTTAGACATTCTCTGAACTACAATGATGTCTTTGTTACACATGATATATTACTCTTGCACAAAATGGTTATCCAAACATACCCTCTCCTAAGCTCATATAAAGCATTTCCGAAAACCCGAAAACCAAAAACATGTAACAAACAAATTAACACCCACCCATACCCATTTTCTTAAGAACAAACAAAACCCAGAAAAGAAAATCCAAATGAGATAATAATAATAATAAGTGCTGCAACAACAGATAGAGAAACATAATTTGGTTGAGAGTCTTACCACTAACATAGAGCTTTGTGGAAGCTGTGGTACTGCTCTTGGGTGAAGAAGGAAGGCAAGCAACAACAACAACTGAGCCATGGGGGTGTCTCTGTTGAGGTGTTGTTGTAGTTAGGAACAGAGATGGGAACAACTGCAAATGAGAAGAGTGATAAGTTTGGGGGTTTAGAGGAGAAGAAAGCAAAGGGGTTCCTATGTTTCTTCCTCTTCTTATAATTTGGGATGAAGATATGGGAGGAGAAGCTGCAAATAATACTCCTACCATCTTCAATTAGGTTCAGACTTTAGAGCAACTACAATACTTATTTGCCATGTAGTATTGTACTGATGACGGTGGGAAACAATAGTTCGGTAGCGTCGGTGCGCTGCTTTGGCCTTGATCACCGGATAAATTTATAAGTATGGGTATATTTGGATTTTTTTTACTCCTATGAAACTCAATAGGAGATAGAGTCATGGGAGTCAAATATGAAGAAAAATTTCTGACCGAGATATAAACATATTTTGTGACATCTTTTGCCTTTTGTAATTATGCATATCGAAAAAACACTGATTCCCTAAAGTCATTCAACTGTCTACATTTGTTGATCGAGTAAGACTTTTAGAGACTCAGAATTCTCTCTACATCATTTAACGAACTCTGTTGCTAAATAATCTACCAGTCCACCCTCATCCCCGGAGATCAAACTCCTCGGCGACGACAATGCCGGAGCGTCGCTAAAGTGTATTTACAAAAAAAGATGCCATTCTCCAGTTGCCCCCCAACCAAACAACTCTTTCAAAAAGAAAACAAAACTACCATTTCAGGTGGGGATCAATCAAACACACACTCTCTCTTGTAGAAGAGAAGATTTGAGACTCAAACAATGGAGTCACAACTAGCACTCCTAAATCTCACTAAAACCCTAACTTTCCTCCTAATCACCCTCACAATAAGCACTCTAACAACCTCAGCAGACCGTTACTCCTCGCCCTCCACCTCCCTAAGTGAATGGTCATCTGCCCGCGCAACCTACTACGCCCCTTCGGACCCTCGGGACTCAGTCGGTGGCGCGTGCGGGTATGGGGACCTTGTGAAGCGAGGCTACGGCATGGCGACAGTCGGGTTGAGTACGGAGTTATTTGAACGAGGGCAGATCTGTGGTGGGTGTTTTGAGTTGAGGTGTGTTGAGGATTTGAGATGGTGTATACCAGGTACTTCTATTATTGTTACTGTAACGAACTTTTGCGCGCCCAATTATGGGTTGGAGGTGGATGGAGGTGGACATTGTAATCCTCCCAATAGGCATTTTGTTCTACCCATTGAAGCTTTTGAGAAGATTGCAATTTGGAAGGCGTCGAATATGCCCGTGCAATATCGCAGGTAACAGATAACAAAACCCCTTTAGATTTATCGCTCTAGTTTTTTAGTTTAGTGTGAAAAATTGCATAATGTGGTTTATGAGATTAGAAATGCACAGTGTTTAAGTGCTAAAAGTATGTGATTTAAGTTTAGCAATGGATATGATAGTGTTTTCGTTCATCAATTGCCAAGTAGAGCTTTCATTAGCTTATCAGTTGTTACCCAAGTGTTGAATTGAACTTTTGTTTTTTTTTTTTTTTTTTTTGTGGTTTGGGCGATTTTATTTTGAAAAGAAGTAGGAGGGTTAAACATCAAAATCCTAGTTAGTAAGGGACGTTAGGGAACATTAGTTATAAATTTTCCCATTGTTGGCAGATTTGGGAGTCAATGATAAGGTGCTTGGCCGATAAACTTTTGTAGGGGTATTATTTTGCATTGTGATGAATAAGAAATATACCCGGTGAAGATATCACCGAGGATGGAATCCTTTGAGCGATTCCTAGAGGATTAGTTGGCAAATAGGTAAATTGCAAATAAGATAAGTGGGAGGTTCACTGTCACGCCCCAAAATCCGCTTTCTGATAATAAATCATAAAACACATTTTAAGGCTTGACAAGTCGGGCATCCCACAGATGAAACCCCACAGATGTATTATATTTCAACAAAAATTACATCTACTTACCAAAGAAACGCAGCGGAAAAATAATTCAATTATCGAATAAAATAAATAATATTCTCAACAAAATATACTAACAAGAAAATAGATTACGACAATGAAATCTGAAGTAAAAATCATAAATACCCTACGACACCTCAGCGATCCAAAGAACTCCAAAGAATCCTGAAAAATGATCAACCAAGCTCACTAAGCAAAACCTATTGTGCTCGACCTCCTGTAAAAATATAGCGCACAGGGCGTCAGGCAACCACAATTATTACCGGTCACGGAACATGACAGGCCGATCTATTATACAAAAGTACTAGTGTGATATAATATCTTATAAATATGTATATTTATATATATATGTGCGTGTGTGTGTAAATGATGCAATGCTTACTGAGGATATGAGGTTCAATTATTAATGTTTTAAGCGTCGGCGCCAACCGGTATTATAAAGTAGTTATAGAGTATTATTAGGTGTGGGGGATAACTAACAGACGATGTACACAGGGTCACTTTTAATTCAGTGGGACCACACTCTCGCACCCTTCTGTCCTCAACAGAAGCGTATCCCTTATTGTCGAGCTAGGGATTGGCGGATTCCTTTTTAGTAAGCCAGGAATTAGCGGGGAAATCACCGGATCAAGGTGGTCAAGGAGTTTTAACCTACAAGTCTAAAGCCTGATTTATTTTTACTTTTAGGGATCTATTCCCACGGGGAGTATTCACAAAGAATAACAAAGCCGATATGTAACTGAGGAAGAGTTTTAGGGGCTCAACCCTGGAACACTGATAAACAGTCACCTAATCTTTTGTTTAGGGAATCGAACCCAAGGACCCTGACATCATAGCCCTACTGTGTACACGACTCTAAGTTATCCTATGCATGAATGATTTAAGAGACCGACACTCAATCAAAATGACCCATCTGTCCTTGCTCTATAGGCAATGAGACTATATCATATGATTGGTGATCTTAAGCTCAATGACCTTTCTACCCTCACAAATATAGGAGTGGGGTCTCAGTCGATGATATTATACATTAACTATCAATGATCCTTCTACCTTAAGTTAATAAAGGTTATATCAGTGAAGTCCTATAATATTAGCTAAGTTAAGCCTATTACAATTTATTACTCAATGCATAACTATTTTAGATAGTAAACATAGCAATGCATATATACACGGTTCCAATAAATTTTAGGAATACCGCTCCTGATATGCATAACTACATCCGGTTCTTCTTTTATATACGCGGTACTTAGATCTTGTCAAACAATCATTTTGTAAATTTATACGCAACTATAAAGGTTTGAGTTTATAACGCAACTCACAATCTGTGAAAAGGAAAGGAAACATCCTTCCCTAATAACTATAACTAAGGTTACCTAATCATATTCTATTTAAACTTAAAAGCTTAGTTTAATCCCTCCAATTAGTTAGCATATAAAGAGATGCTTCACCATTCTTAAATCCTTCAGTACTTAGTATTTACGTATTCAAGACCAAGTATAAGAGATCATAGATTCCAACAGGTAGTATGCTACACGACCCATAAATCCTACAACATTTGGTAATTAACTATTCTCGACCACATATATCATACGAGACTTTCAATTCCAACAGGTAGTATGTACATAAAACATGGAGGAGAAATTATCCAACATAGCTAATGATAAAAAGTTAACATGGCTGCATTACAATTATCTGATTTACTCAGGTTACTACTAAATCTTACATAAGCGTTTAATCTAACATGATCGATTCATAGCAATTAACTAAGCTTTACTAACATAGCACGCAATAATCAAAACCTTCTAAATACAACCTATAGTTCCTGTATATGTATATCAGAAGTATTACTCCATATCACGAATTCACTAAGCACAGTAATCACTCGATGACTAGTAGTAATTGTACTTGCCTGATCGACGAATCCGGTTTAGAAGATAATGAAATCTGCCCTTAAAGCTCCAATGAAAACAATAATTTTCCCAAAGTTGTCGAACTAAAAAGAATGGTCTCTCTCTCTAATACTCTAGGTTGCTCAAAGGTTACAGTAGAGGAATAGCTGCGTTGGAGAGGAGTTTTGATGTTCACAAGAGAAGAGGAAAGAAGAGATTTTGGTGAAGAATACTCGAGAGAAAATTTGGTGAAGACGGTGGTTGTTGTTTGAATGAGTTTGGGGAAAAATATAAGAGCTATGATAACATACTCCACATGTAACTTACTAAACTACAATAGCTAACTAGAACAAAGTTATATAATGGAAAAAATAAAGCGGGGCGCTACATTCACACTCCCTTTAGAGATGTACTTGGAGATATCTAAGCAACTTATCCTCAATAAGGACGACTTATGGTTCCGTGGTCTTTATCGTCAATGAAGATATAATGCACCACATAGGACTATGCAACTTCCCATGTGCATACTATGGCACTGTACCAAGGATATTACTTGTGCTTTCTATAATCTATGATCAATATGTCTATTGGCTAATTTTATTCGAGGACTGTGACGACTGTCAAAAAGTTACTGCAGATCGTCCAAACTAATGTTGGTTATTTTTTGCAAATGTGTCTAGAGATCTCTATAATGAGTTCAATCACCTAACCCCAGACCTAACTCCCACCAATAACAACTTTCCTCGAAATCCTCGACTCTCAACTCTCATAAGTTGGTGAAAAGTATCTTATTGCAATATATTTGGCTCTTAGAGCACCCTTAGCCTAAAAACTTGGAAAGCTGTTACATGACAAAGGTTGTATATCAAGTAGTTATAGTGGTTGGCTTTGTGTAAGTTGGATACAAGAAGTGGACTAAAATCAAAGAAACGCCTATGGAGGCATTACATTATTCAAAGGGCAATCTTATGCTATAGATTGTTGGAGAAGGATTGAAGTTTGCGACTAGACGTTTCTTTCCAATGGCATTGACAATGATGTCATCCTGAAGATAAGAAGGATTTGGTGGATTTATATGGGCAACTTTTGTTGTTTAGGAAGTGTAAAAAAGACTCCATGATGTCTATAAGTATACTTTATCATTATAGAACACAAAGGTTCAAAATTTTCATGTTGCGAGTGAAACGTAAGAAGCAAAAGTGAATCTACCAATATCTTAGATGAAAATAACTATGTTATCTTTATCTGCAAATGATTTCCAAGGGGCTAGAGCTAATTGCATCTATATCACTGACAATCATCTAAAGGAACAATAATAGTAGAATCACGCGGTATCAACTTTACTTGAAATTGTTATAGTTGTCAAAGAAATTTTAGTGGGCTCATGCGAATTTGAAATTTGTTGATAATTCCTAAAAGATCCTGTTTTTCAGTATTAGAACATCTCCGTGTTGAGATGCATGCCATAATTATTGCCACCTACCCCAAAGAGAAAGTAGCAAGAGTTGTACTTTGTTCCCCTCCGAACTAAAAGATTTGGGCTCTCTTATGTAATAATATTTGCATGTTATCTTCAAAATAGAGACTTGGCTTCCCTAGCTTGAGAGCTTTCTCTTTTCTAGGCGCTTGTTCTATATGTTGGAGTATATGTCATCATATACTATATTAGTCCCACATAAGGTACTAAGAGGGCTAGACTTATGTTCCAAGCTATACTCTATTAGTACCTTATGGAACATAAGTCTAGCCCTCTTAGTACCTAATGTGGGACTAATAGAGTATATGATGACATATACTCCAACACTATATAGGTACCATGCACATGGCAAAGTCACCCACTCTGGGTCTAGGCGTTTATCGCAATGTTCTCATGGTAAGTGCTTGGTTCTTCTACCTACCTTCTTAAATTTCCCACCACTCCTCACTCCTACCTATTGATACCTCAGTGAGGCATTTTCTTTCCGACCAAATGCTCCATTCTCTATCTCTGCAAAGATTTTTCTTTCTCTAGACAAATGTCTTATATTTACTTTTACTATCATTTCAATCCATTCTCTATCCCTGCAAAGATTTCTCTTTCTCTAGAAAGCTATATTTTTCCTTTTCTTCCATATTATGTATCTCTGCAATGATCTTGTTGTATAAAATGTGAATGCCAACTAGTTCCAACGTATGTACAAGTAATTTTAGAACCGATGATGATTCACTTAATGCCGCAACCATTCAGCAAGCCATAACTTTCCTGATGGCCTATTAACTATTATATGACACTGATAATGGTCTGAACCATAGTGCTTTTCGGAGTGAAAAAATATGGGATAATCGTCAACATTCGAAAGTCCGTATAGTTGATGAAAGGCCTCTTCATAAAGAATTAGACATACCTCAATCAGGTGCATCAGTAGTGATTCTGTATGGGAAAGAAGTATTCAACGATGTTATTCGTTTGATTCATATGGCTGATGTTTTTTTATTCCAAGGAAAATGCATTTAAGAAGTTAGGGTCTGCGGGTCACTAGAAGACGATTACGGTATTATGTATGCTTGCATACAGAATGACAAAAAAATGATTAGTATGTACGACTAGGAGAAAGCACTTTATGTATAATTCTCCGTGTTACATGTACTTACCAACCATATACCTTGTCTATTCCTTATGCAATCATAGGTAATGTTGCATTCACCTTTTGGTGACCACTGTAACCCCAATGTCTTAAATGCATTTTTCTTGTAAGTAAAAAATATCAATCTATTGAATTGAACTGATAATATAATAAAATACCTTCTTCCCAGCATTGAATCGTCATTAAAACATGTGATCGGGTACGTTTAATTGTAGACCGAATAGTGTTGTGTCAATCGCATGACCTTCTGAATGTTGGCAATTGTGCTAATTTTAGCTTCTTCGAGACCCCACTACACTTCAAACTATTGGCATTGCCATAGAATAGTTGATAGGTGAGAACAAGTTAGTTGTAGTTTGTTGAAATGATTACAGCTTTAAGTGAGTCATCGTCTGATGAAAAATCACTCACGGATTGGTAGTCGGAACTCGATGACATACACATTTAAATAACACGAACATCACCAGGATCCATATATGTGGTAGAAAGAGATATTAAAGGGCTTTCTAGTAATAGATTATGGCTTAAAGTGATAGTTTTATAGGAAAACATAAAACATTTGTTGAGAAAGGAATTTTCTCACTTTCTTTCCTCACTATAGACATTACCACTACTCCTATAACTATGATTGCGACGCGCAGATAGAAGTATCCATAATTGTTGGGACCAAAGTTCTCTTACTAGAAGAAGAGAAGATTGGGAACCAATATTTCATGACTATTTCACTAGAACCTACGTAACATGGACACGCCTATTTAAAAAAATAATCCGTGTCAATACATATCCGACACAGATACACGTGTCGGAACGGCCGAGCACGGGGTTAGGTGCGGCAATCTCATATCCAAATCCAAAAACGAAGAAAAAAAAGGAAAAGAAGAAGAAATTTCAGATCTAGATTCAAAAAGGAAGAAATCTCAGATCTAAAGAAGAGATCTCATTCGTATTGATGGATGGACAGTCATGAAGGAAGAAATTTGTTGATAGAAGAATTATTGCCGCTGTTTGCAGTGCTTTCTTGGAGCCCTAGCGGCTAGGGTTTGAAAGAAAGAGCAGACCCTTCTGTTTTTCTTATCTAGTCTTAGAAGTTTTATTGTGTTAGTGGTTGTACTTTAGTTAAACAACAACAATCTCATCTCCTATAATTTACTTTTACTGTAAAAATATGCTTTGTTATCCAATGGGCTGAAAGTGGTTGTTGGTTAAATAAATAAAAACAGTTTATTATCCTCGAGACTGGGCCAAATATAAAATGAGATAGATGTATGTTTAAATTGGAAAATAAACACTGAAAAACATTAATTATTCGGCTGTGTCCCCGTTTTCACTGTTTTTGAGGTCGCTGTGTCAGACACCCTGTACCCGTGTCAATGTTACATAGACTAGACCCCTAACGTTTTTCATCTTCACAAATACTCTAATATTAACTCTAATAATGTAAACATGATAAATTGACAACCTTATATGATTTATTTGAGGATTTAGCAATGAAAAAACCCTTCTAATCGAGTCCAAAGTTAAAGATGGAATGTACAAAACGGCTTACTACTTTTTAAAATGCAAGAAGAGCTAAGGAAAGATGTAGAGATGTTTTTTGGAGTCTTACACGCACGCTTTATGATTGTTCAAGAACCCGCATAAGGTTGGAAATCCGATAATATTTTTATGATCATGTGCGTCTACATCGTTTTACACAACGTGATTATAGAGAATGAGCATGAGAATATGGAAGACATCGAATTTGGAGTAAGCGTACACCTGGTCAAAGTCCATGGCAATCTGGATATTTGGGATTAGGAATCGTTTTGCAAGGGCTACAAAGAGTATAAGAATCATGTTGCTCATTGCAAAACTCAAGAAAGATCTCGTTGAGCATTTAATGGGCAACATGATTCCTACATTCTCCGGCTTTACAAAATGGTTCCCAATCCAGAATACCAGGATTGCCAGAATGGACTAGGACCTGGTGTGCGCTTACACCTTCAAATTCAATGTTCCTGGATTCTCACTCGTTTTTATTATCATTCTAAACAGAGTAATGCAATTGTAAGGGTTTGTAACCTCGTCGGGTCCTCAGACAATAATAGTGCATGCTTGTATAACCCCTAAAGCTCTTTTCACATGCTTCGTTACCTCCTTCATACGTTTTAACTACTCGTTTTTTTAGGAAGGGTTGGGAGATGGTTTGAAGTATCATGCTGCACTTTGGGTAGATATCATGAGTTAGGTAGTAAGTCGTTTTTCTGCCTTAAACCGTCAACACGTGATCGGGGTACGTCGTACTCTCCGCGAAATAGTGTTGCATCAATCACGCATAACCTTTCATATGTCGACAACTATGCTATTTGTGTCCAGTTAGATATCCACCAAGCTTTAAATTCTTCGTCGCTGCAGAATAGTTTATAGGTCACAGCAAGTTAGTTGTAGTTTGTTGGAGCGATTAATCGAATCATTGTCCGATGAAAAATCACTCGGAGAGTCGTTGGAACTCGAGGACATTCACATTGATAGAACAAGGTCATTATAGGGATCCATAGTAATGGGAGGAAAAGAAGTTAAAGGGCTCTATAAAGATATATAATGGCTTGAAGAGATTTTTTTTATAGAAAATTATTAAACATTTGACGGGAAAGGAGGCGCTTGTGTTAAGTATTGGTAAGGAGTGATGGAGTTGAGGGAAAGTATGTGGAAGAACTATCTATCTATTATGAGGTGCGATTGTGATAAGCGCCCAGTCCCCAGGGCCTATCGCATAAGCACCCAGGCTGAAGGAAGCTCCCCAAGCTAGGGAAGACCATATCTGCTACTTCAGGTAAGTAGCAAGATTTGTACCCCAATACTTGGAGAGGATCTGAGCACGTTAATTCTTCGAAATTGAGTTAAGATGGAGCAATCAATTTGGAATGGTGGTGCCTTTATGGGAGGATATTTGCTTGGTGGTCTCCTAGAAGAAAGTTTTTTTATACTTTATGTTATAGTGAAAGAAAGAAAACAAGTTGTTGCCCCTTTCACAAATTGGGCAAGTCACATGGTTATCTGAAACTATTATTTCAGATGCGGTTTCCAGAACTGCGAAATGCCCTTCTTCAACAGTCCTATGGAATCTGTATGCACTTGCTATCCAAATTCTATTAGGGGCAAAAAAAGGTTTGCACTGTCATGTTTGTCTTCCAAACTTGAGGGATAAGTGTCACTTTTTTTTTCTCTTGGACATTTCTTTAGGAATGTATTGATTATTTAGTATTTCATTACTAGGAGTTCGACATCATTTAACTTTTGCTTCATGTATAAAGCGAGTGCTAGATTGGTGAACCACCTTATCTTCAGTGTAGTGGCATTCCCGCACTTTGAGGCTTTGTAATAAGGACTATTTATCTTAATACCAGATTAGCAGTTCATCACAGCATAATACCAATCCAAGATACCATTTAATGCTGATCTGAAAGGTTCAATGGTGAATAAAGTAAATGAGCCACTTCGAGGCCCCATACTTTAAATTTTCAAAAGAGTAAGGGGTTGATCTATAAATCATTTAGAGCTAGTGAATTCATCTGGCAATAAAATAAAATAAAATAGCACGGGTAAAGAAAATTGGAGAAAATATAAGTTCTAATTTTCCTCAAATATTTGGTATCTGAAGATCTAAATATTTTGAAGTGTTCTGATTGTTCCCATTAGGATGAGCCAAATTTAAAGCTTTGTATGTTATCTTTTTTCGGCATTCTTTATTGCTTGTACTTGATCGTATTTTCGTTACTTTTACAGTCTTTATATTCACGTGATCTTTTTTATAATTTTTTGTGATAGGCACGGAATTTTATTTTCCAACTAATATATTCCTGAATTGATATCTTTCATTCCTCTAGTTGATTCTGCTCATCTGGATTTCTCAGGATAAAGTGTGTAAGAGAAGGGGGGATTCGATTTATAGTTGACGGATCCGGCTACTTCATTTCAGTTCTCATCACCAATGTGGCAGGAGCAGGAGATATAACTGCAGTGAAAGTTAAGGGTTCCCGAACAGGTTGGCTTCCAATGGGAAGAAATTGGGGTCAGAATTGGCACATAAGTGCAGATCTCAAGAATCAACCCCTCTCATTTGAGGTCACTACGAGTGATGGGGTGACTCTCACGTCTTACAACGTTGCACCTAAAGACTGGAATTTTGGTCAGAGTTTCACAGGCAAGCAATATGAGCCCTGAGTTCCACACATACAGAAAAATTGCCATTTTTATGTAATGTTCCTTCCCAAATAGGGATTGTTGTAAATCTATTTGTCGAGGCTTTCGCAAATGATGTCGGGAGCAATATTCGGAAACATTAAGATCTGATCACAAAAGAAGAAAATTTTGTATACAGAGTTGTATTATTATAAATGAAAAATATGTCTTCTGTTTTGTTCGCAAGATGGACACTATTTGTGGAAAAGGGAATGTAAGCATATACTTCGATTCTGTGAAGAAAATAGTTATGAGGGATTCCAGATTAAGGGCGTGTTTGTATCTCTATTTTGTCTAGTAAAAGGCCTATTGAGCGGCCCACGGCCAGAGTTACTTTCGGCAGGCTAGGGCGGGTTTCTAGTCAACCCTAACTTGAACATGTTCAATGCGATCTCTTGCCAAATCCAAATCCAAATCCAAATTATCTTGGCACTAATTCGATGAATCATTTTTGTTAGGAAGAAAATATGCGATTCTTCGTACCATTGACTATAAGCAACTTTAATAAAATCACGGCAAATTGGGAGAGTCAAATCTCTTAAAATATTCAGTTTCAAAACATAGAAAGACATCGATATTTGACTCAACAACTAAAAATCAAAATGCCTACAGTGTTTTACCAAACTAAATTCCTCGACCTATTTCACTCTCCAAACCAAATCTTAATGCTTATGTACCACAACAGGTCCCCCCACAACAGCGATTTCCTCGATTGCTTCGACAATACTTTGGGGACTGGGGTACACTAATTGATATTGGTTAAATATTGCGAAACTGCTGGAGTTTACGCACACTTTCAACGTGTTCTAGAATGTGGAACCGGGCTGGGCCCGATCAGGTATAAGCAGCCTTTCGGCCAAATTTGACTGAACCAGTTTCCAACGTTTTACCAAACAAACAGGTCCTAAATTTATTTTATTTTTCAAACATAATTCGATCAATCTCGCATCCAAAAACTCATCTCTCTCTTTGTCTCAACCACCATTGAAGCTCACAATTCTCTCTCTCTTAGGGTTTCTAAATCGCCAATCTTCTTCGTTTGTGTGATTGATTGGGTTTCCAGTGATCACTGCTTTGATTGGGGTGGTTTACTTTGAATCGTGCTCTGGTTGAGATCCTCAAACAAACAGTGGGAAATCCTTCAAAAGGTACAATTTTTGGATCTTTTACTAGTTTATGATTCCATAATTGAGTGAATTCTACTTAGTGTAAGATAAACCTTTAACGTAATTGAAGTTGCAACATCTGATCTAGTCGATTTCTGTGGTTTTTAAGCTACATTTGAAGTGGGATTGGTGTGATTTGGTTTATGAGTTTTTGTGTATTTGGGGTTGGAGTTTTGGGGATCATTTGGATGATTAATGCTAATGATCCAGGATTTTGGTTTAATTAGCTTCTAATCATTGGAAAATGGATTTATTTTGTGGGGTTAGCGTTTTTTGAGTTTGAAGTTGTATTTCTACTTGATCAATTAGATTTTTGACCATTTGATTGTTGGGGTTGGATTTAATCCAAATCTTGTGTAGGTGTGAAAGGTCATATTATCCTGAATTGGTTCGGTAAACAAGTATTCATATATCTTCCACTGTCCCTCATTGGTGGCGGCTGCGCTTTTAGTGTCCTTCGAGGTACACAGTTTTCCTCTCATGTTTTCATTGCATTTCTGTAGATTCAACCATGTTGATAATATATTAGTGGACATTAGTTACAATTTGATACTTTCTACAGGTTAAGTTTTCGGCGGTTTGAAAGATAATATTTGCAATATGTCTATTGCAAACGGTGATCATGGTAAATATCCTCTCTGCTTTGTGGTGTTTGCTTCATCTTTTAGTACATCATTTGTCCAATCTATTATGTGCACTAGTTAATATGCATATGACCTTCCGCCTGATACTACTTCTTCAATGCCATTTCTATACATATGGCGCATGCGTGACTGATATTCCCTCCTTCGTTGCAGTAGTTCTTGCAATTATCTTTTTTTGGTCGCCAAAACTGATTGTCTCAGAAAATGGAACACACATAGATTCTGCTTACCTGCAGTCTTTTTGCTCAAGACTGAATTTAATCATCTCCTACTCACTAAGATTGTAGATATTTCCTTACCCATGGCCATGGGCCATGTCCTACCTTCAGACTTTTATGATATGTTTGATTTCAGATAGGAGGTAGGTTGATGGGCCTAATAGTTCTCGCTTTTTAACTAGAATTTCTGATGCTCCATTCTAAATTTATACAAAATTTTACTTTCTGAAAAAACAAAAACAAAACTGACTGAACCTGTTGAATTTTTTCCAGCGTGTATTGTATATAAGACACACTTAGGGCTGTTAATGGGTCGGATTCCAAATGAAACAGTTCCAAACCTATTTTTCGTGAAATTACAATCTGATTCGTCATTTTAATTGTCGTTCCCGAATTTGATCTGAGCGGTATTTTGTAATCCGAATTCGATCAAAATCCCATTTCTTGTTTACTTCAGCGCACAGAAATTCATAACTCTGGTAACAGAAACCTTATGTTTAGTTTCTTGCTCATCGAGGAATTTTGTGATTCACTAAGGATTCCTTGTATCTGGTGGCAGAGCCCCAAATCTGGTTGTATTACCCTTACACCAAATATGAACATACCCTAAATTTAGTATGTGTTTCTGAAACAAAATATTAAAGGTAAATTTAATGATCAACACCCAAATTTGAGGTTAACCTTCTTCTTGATTTTGCTTTGTTATGTTAGATACTTTGAGAGATTATTTTGGTGAAACATCGGCGGTTTTTGAAGAAAAACTGAAAATAAGCAACAGGGGGTAATCAACACTGATGCATGAGTCTAAAGGCTACTTGATTCTAGTTCAAGGTGCTTAGGAGAAACACTAAATATGAGAAGTTACACAGGATTAATCATACTAAACTTCTATATTCATCTGAAAAATGGGTCATTTTTAACTTCTTAGGTACATTATTCTTTTTAGAGACTAGAATGTTCAAAAATAATTTTCTCTATGCGTTTAAGAGATAGATCCATCTCATGTCTTCTCGTACTAAATTTCCTGTCTGATCTATGATCTATTTTTGTTTATTCCAATCTTATTTCTTACACATTGATGAAGATCTTTATGCTAATATTTTACTTCATTTTTATCTTTATTTTGCAGAAAATGGCGGTGAGGTCTCTACCCAAGTCATCGACGGAGATGGTAATTTCAATATCAGTGGCGTTGACAGTTTAGTCAAGGCGGTGAAGCTGGGAGACTGTGGACTTTCCTATGCCGTAGTTTCTATTATGGGACCGCAGAGTAGTGGTGAGCATTTCTTTTTCTACGTGCTTACCAATTTAGCATAATTTGCGTGTCTTTAGAGGGGTTTTTCACTTTAATGTCATCTAATACAGTAAAAAGCCAACGTTGGTGTATCTAAGATGTTGAACAAAATAAAACTAGGAAAGACTTATGTTTTGAGTGTAAAATGTACAAAAAATGTTTAACCATGTCCAACTTCTTTGGCAGGGAAGAGTACACTCTTAAACCATCTATTTCGTACCAACTTTAGGGAGATGGATGCTTTTTTGGGCAGGCAAGTTTATATTGTTTCTTTTTATTTGTGAACCTTATTATCTTACACCATAGGTACAAACGCTTAAAAAGTTAAAATGTAGCTAACTTTAATGAATCTATTATAGGTCTCAAACAACTAAAGGAATTTGGATGGCAAAATGTGCTGAGATCGAACCTTGTACACTTGTCATGGATTTGGAGGGTACCGATGGTAGAGAAAGAGGAGAGGTTGTTATGCAAGACATCTTACATTTTGGTTTCTGTTTTTCATGTTACTGTGCTAGTGATTTGCGAATCCTATATCTTCTTATAGTTTCATAACTGTATCACGTAGCAAGGTTTAAAATATCAGAAATCGACCTGATATCCCTATTACAGAAGTTCTCCTAGGTGAATCCTCCGGATTTTAGAGGATATATATATAAAAAATTAAACCATTAGAAGATGCAAAGATTCTGTCCAAAGAAGAATGATATATTGTCGAACTTTGATATATATTTAAAAAATTAAAGTTATCAGAAATGGATTGCAGATGATAACCGAGTGAGAGAGGGAGCATAATAAAACTAATTTGGTCTTCGACTATTCAATCGTGACATTTCGACCAATATCGACTTTTGAAACCTTGCACTCACGTTACTTAGTAATACTAGTTTGTTAATTTGCGTGGTTATCTGATATTTGACGATACTAGATGTTTCACATCCTTTTTCTCTTTTACATGTAACTATTAGCCTGCTACATTGTTAGGATGCTGCATGATGTCTTTTTTTTATTGCATTTGGCTCTTTTTTTTATCAAAATAATTATTTTTGTGATTAAATTTCAGCAGTATCTTCTAAAAAGTATATAACAGTTTTTTTTTTCTTCTATTGTATTATAAGCTTTAATGCTATTTTGAAGTTTTAAGAAATGCTTAACGGTCAAATATTCCTTCTGATTAATTCCCAGGATGATACAGCATTTGAGAAGCAGAGTGCTCTTTTCGCTCTAGCAGTATCTGATATTGTCCTTATAAACATGTAAGCCCAATGGTGTATATCTCTTCATATTTTGTTGTCTTCTGTAGTTATTTACGTATCTCCAAAAATGTGGAAATTAAAATTTCTTGTGGATAATTACTGTAGTGTGTCGCTCAATACACATATTAAATACAATGTTCATATCTGAAAAATGTGAGATACTCGTTTTTACACATCTCTATTGACTTTAAATGTCTTTTCATCATACTACTAAATACTATATTTGTTTTTATTATCCATTTGTGAATCCTAAATAATTATTTATTATAGGTGGTGCCATGATATTGGCCGTGAGCAGGCTGCAAATAAACCTCTTCTAAAAACTGTGTTCCAGGTATCTTAATTGTTTTTGCATTCTCCAGCAGCTTTGTTACATTGAAAGTTTTGATTGATTGATCATTCATTTGGTAATAATTATGTTACAGGTCATGATGCGGTTGTTTAGTCCTCGTAAAACAACTTTGTTGTTTGTGATACGTGATAAGACAAGGGTGCGTTCCCACGACTTCTGTCCCATTTTAAAAGTTGTAGTTAAAAATATTTGCGCATCCATAGAGACGTGAAAAGAAAAGTCATTTGGCTGATTGTCGTGAAATTTCATGAAGATACACATAATAAACCCATGTTATGTACTGCAACAACTGGATGAAGAAAAAACACAGGAAACACTCATGTCCTCGTGTCTCTAGAAACGTTAAGTTACAGTCGTGATCATCTTCTTAATCTATGCACTTTTTTCCTTCTTCATTTGCAGACACCATTGGAAAATTTGGAACCTGTTTTGAGGGAAGATATTCAAAAGGTACTTGACCTAAATCTCCTTCAATAGAGTAAATGTTTTATCAAAAATTACCACCTTTTTGAATATATAACTGACGTTTACATGTGCAGATATGGGATAATGTTCCTAAACCACAAGCCCACAAAGAAACCCCTCTGAGTGAATTTTTCAATGTAAGATGCCACAACCTCGCTCAATACATTTTAGCTATGTCTCATACGTCATCTTTTAGAAATACTTGAGCGCCAACATTCTGATGAATTATTGCTATTTAAATGCCCAGGTTGAGGTTACAGCTCTTTCAAGTTACGAAGAAAAGGAAGAGCTATTCAAAGAACAGGTCTTTGATTATACATTTTATTAGTCTGCACTCTAGATAACTAAATTACACATTCTTGTTAACGTATATTATTCATGATATTTGCTTTTAACTCGGAATCATATACTTCAGTGTAAACTGCTCAAAACTGGTAAGACATTTCAATATGCTACAAAGTAATTAGAGAAACCCACAGTATACTTTGCACAGGAGGTTGCGACATGGTTGTGTGATCTTGTTTAGATTCGTAGAGGGCTAAATATTTTATTAGAGAACCTTCGTACCAGAACTCAAACACTTGACCTCACTGATTAATGCAAATTACAACTCAGTTTGACGAGTGTCCTTTTGGTTGGAAGCCAAATCATGTTGTTCGAAATATGTTTTAAAATCTGTTTTATGTCTTCGACCAAATCACAACCAAATTCATGTTGGCCTCTTATTTTAGACCTGAGAGAGTCTAACCTTAATAACCAATCTGTGAGAAGAAGCACCGTATTATCGATTCCAACTTGCTGAGTTGGATTATAAATTCTCCACTAAATTACATTTTTAAGATGGACATTGCATGGTTGGTTTTTTTTTTTTGATGCAAATGCAGGTAGCTAGTTTAAGGCAACGGTTCTTCCATTCCATTGCTCCCGGTGGACTTGCTGGAGACCGGCGGGGTGTTGTTCCCGCATCAGGGTTTTCTTTTAGTGCACAACATATCTGGAAAGTTATTAAGGAAAACAGAGATCTTGATCTTCCAGCTCACAAGGTAGGAACTCGCTTAACGTTTAAGTTAGGACCTACCAGTAAAAGATGAAGCCTTAACTTATATTTATAATTATCCTTTTGTTTGCATTGTAGGTTATGGTTGCGACTGTACGTTGTGAAGAAATTGTCAATGAAAAGTTTTTTAACTTAACTGAGAATGAGGTATTCTCCTCCCCCCCCCCCAAAAAAAAAAAAAATCTTTGGTTTCTCTTTCCCATTTTTTTTCTTTCTTTTAGAGACTGGATTTTGAACCTACAAATCTTCGTGAAAACTGTTATAGGAATGGTGTCACTTGGAAGAAGCCGTACAATCTGGTCCAGTTTCGGGGTTCGGAAAGAAGCTCAGCTCAGTACTTGAGACATGTCTATCAGAGTGAGTAGTTTCTATGTGATACAACAATAAAGCTAGGTTTTTCCTCCCTCAGATTTTAGTATGATTGTGGTTTACCGATTACGTTTGTTTCTACAAGCGTTTGAAACCTCAAAACCTGATAACCCCCTAGGTTAATACTTTTGAATTTTTTTTTCTCGGTTCATCTACTCTGAGTGACCATGGGAAGGTTTTTGTGCATCGCGTTTGAGATTCGGCTTTGCCCATCTCAATAAAGTATTCTCAGGTACGTGTTCATTTAACGAACAACAAGGTTTAAAAAGGCGAAGCTGGGGGCGGTATGAGGCATAAGTCTCATTTTTCTTCTGAAAAACTATTGATAAAATCAAAATTAATTATAAAATCAAAATTTATACTAGGACCTTGCAAGCATTCTTCCGGCTTCCTCCCCCGATTGTTAAGTCTTCAAGGCTAAAAAGCTAGGAGAAATATGATAAAAAGCGTAATAGGATAAGAAGCTACGAGAAATCTTTGGAACTTGGTTTCGTTGAGAATTGAGAACTCAATCTCATTTTTAGTGAAGTAAAAAATCTAAACCCTCAAACAAAGAAACTTAATGTCCAAGAACAAATAAGAGAGAGAAACTCAATCTTATTTTTAGTGAAGTAGAAAATCTAAACCCTCAAACAAAGAAACTTAATATCCAAGAACAAATGAGAGGGAGGAACTCAAAAACAAGACCCAAAGTGCCTTTTTTGTATTATGAAAGACCTTTTTTTTTTAAGAAATAAAAAATAAAATAAATAAATTACCCTTTTTTTCGCCTTGCCGCTTTCAAGAACGTCTTTAATGTTCCTCCTATCCGCCTCCATAATATGAGGCTATAGCCTCAAAGCCTCATAATTGGATATGAGGCTATGGCCTCAGTTTGGAAAACCCCAAAACCATGTGAGGAGGTTGGAGGCCTAAGCAAAGGTGCAGTTTTCAAAATCATGACGGACACGTTCATGTTTAAAACTTTTTGTTGTCGTATAGGATTACAAGGGCTGTCGGTGGATTAGATTTGGACCAGATTGAGGCCCATTCAAATCCGATTCAACTAGGTATTGATATCCGATCCAACTAGGCATTGAGGGCTCAAAAATATACATGTCAACTCCGAATCCGGTTAGTTCCGAGGACAATATTGAAATCCAATGTGACAACAAAATCCGACCTATAGATCTCTATGTTCTTCTCTTCGCATAAGATTTTGATGAAGAGAAGATCTTTTCCCAAATCGGTTAAGTATTCAATCAAATCTTGAAAACCTTTTCATTGATGTGAAGTTCAATTCAATGAGAATACGGTAATGGAGGTTGATTTAATTTCAAGCTTAATCTGATTTGAAACCTAAAGAAACCATTGATAAACAGATCAACTAATTAGTAATAGGATAATGAGAGTGATAAAAAAACAAGTAGAAGCTTCTTCATCTCGCAATAACTTGATGATTCTTCCGATGAAATAGGGGAGCGGTAAAGAGTGATTGAGAGATAGAAAGTAAGATACAGGAGCGGCGGTGAACTTTGGAGCTGTATACTTAAGTTAAGAATGAAAGTCTTACCTAGAATGGCTATTCAAGTGTTTTAATATTCGGATTTGCATTGCGTACTTGCATAAATCCGAGTCCGATCCAAAAATAGATTGGGCTTTATAGTCAGATTCCATATCCGATCCGAAGTTTTGAAATTAAATCCAACTCCAATTATTTTGATTAGTACCAGATCCGATTTTGGGTTAAATCCAATCCATTGATAACCCTGATGATTAAGTAGAAAGTACATAACATATTTTATCAAATGTTTATATGATGTATTTGTGTTGTTGGTTTTGCCTTTTGTGTTATTGCGCTCTCTCTCTCGCATGGTTGATATTTGAATATCTATGATTTTGGTCCAACTTTGAGATTTTGAGTTGCTTTTTTTCTTTGTAGGTATGACTCGGAAGCAATATTCTTTGATGAAGGTGTCAGGACCTCAAAGCGGGAACAATTGGAAGCTAAAGTGCTCCATGTACAGCCCTATGCCTTCTTCTTTTATTATAATGTTATCTTTTAATCATCAGATTTTTATATAGAAATTATCTTCATCATACTTATACATATTCATTTGGCTATAATGTGGTGTCCCTTAGCTTCTTTCCAGATGACATGTATGATAATGAACGATGTTAGGGGCAACTCTATACTAGGATGTAGTTCTTTCTACTGTGCTTTTTATTGATTTTAGTTCATGGGTTCCCACCTTCAGTGCAGTTTGCATCGTAAAAGATCTAAAATTTCCATTTGATTGACTTGTAAGATTACCGAACTTGTTAACTTGGCATGCTTTTTTTAACTAAGTCAATACCCTAGTGCTTTCTCTTCATAAACCTCGCTGATCTGAATTTATACTGAATATGTGTGTTCCTGTATCTTTCATGATATAATCTCTTCTTGAGTTTTAATCCCATTTCATGTGTTGTATTGAATATATTTAGCTGGTCCATCCTGCCTACAATTCAGTGTTAGGACATCTTCGGTCCAGAACGTTGGATAGTTTCAAAGAAGCATTTGATAAGGCTTTGATGGGAGGGGAGGGATTTTCTGTTGCTGCTCGTAATTGCGTCCAATCTTGTATGTCAGTATTTGCTGAAGGATGTGCAGGTATAAAAAAAAAATTGGTACATGTCTTATCAATAATTTTTGTTCTTTACTATTGCATCCATACATGAGGTCACTTAATTTTCAAAACATTTTTCTTATCTTTGTCGATCTTAGAGATTGTATGATTTAGTATACTGATCTTATTGAGGTTATAGATTCGGCTATTAAACAAGCTGCTTGGGACCCATCAAAAGTTCGGGATAAGCTCAAACGTGATATAGATGCGCACATTGATTCAGTCCGTGCTGAGAAACTGTCTGAACTTACTACCCTCTATGAGGTATGAGATCATGAATTTTCCCCCGTAGAAATTGAACTACTTGTGAGTTAAGGTAGAGGCTTAGAGAATCATTATATGTTTGATATCATACAGGGAAAATTGAACAAAGCACTATTGGAACCCGTCGAAGCTCTTCTAGATGCCGCTAATAAGGACACTTGGCCAGCCATTAGAAACCTTCTTGGCCGTGAGACACAGACCGCTGTCTCCGAGTTCTCTAATGCACTCTCTGGTTTTGAGATGGATAAAAAAACTATGGATCAAATGATCTTTGGTATCGAAAACTATGCAAGAAGTGTAGTTGAGACAAAGGCAAGAGAAGAAGCTGGAAGGGTTCTGACAAACATGAAGGAAAGGTATGAAACCTGGCAACATTTGCACTGTTTAATGTGATGTGTTCTTATGGTAATAACAAAGTAACAATAATGTAAAAATTGTTACAGGTTTTCAACATTGTTTAGTCATGATTCCGACTCAATGCCAAGGGTTTGGACCGGGAAGGAAGATATACGAGCCATCACAAAAACTGCTCGCTCTGCTGTATGCCAACTTATTTTCTAAATACTTAATTATTGATTTTGTATTTCATGTAAAACCCCAATTATGTTTTTGAATTTTACTTGCAGTCATTGAAGTTGCTCTCTGTTATGACTGCACTTCGGTTGGATGAGGATGCTGATAATATCGAAAATATTCTCTCAGTTGCTCTAGTGGATCCAACTACCAATAAAGGTGGTGCTAACAAGAGTATTACATCATTTGACCCATTGGCTTCAAGTACTTGGGAAGAGGTGACCTTCCTAGCTTTTGGTCTTGATTTTCTTATTATTATTTATTTGATGTTTACTATTGAGTTCTCATACTTTTTTGGGTGAAACTAAGGAGTCTCATGTGAAAAAGCTTACCTAAAAACAGCTGATGTCCGTACATACATCTTCACTACTTCAATGCCTATGTTGTCGGCTCTTGTTAGCACCCATCATCTTTTTTGAACTGCTCCGCACTTAATAAGAGATCACTCTCCATACTAAAGTCTATAAGCAAAGATGATACACGTCTCATGACGCAGAGGTCCTGGGATCGAAGCACCACCAACAAGAGCCGCCCACTAAGAATTCTCTTGACTTAAACGGCTCGTGCAGAGTGTGGGCTTTTTAACGGCCCCATTGGAGTAATTGGGCGAGTGGTGAAAAATGATGCACCCAGTGAACCTAAAATGAAAAATAAATAAAAATGAAGATCATATGAACGTTTTACGGAAGCAAGAGATCGTTTCGTACACAATGATTTTTATAAGACACTCAATTAGAACTAGAAAATTCATGCTTTATTATTGAATCTAGGGTTTGCAACTTTTCTCCAAACTTACATAAGTTTCTGGAAAATAACTTACTACCCAAACCAACCTAAAAATTAAAGTTATAGGAAATCTCCTTTTATAGAGAAATGTAGCTCATCCACAATATAGAAACCTAGTATAATTAGGAAAACGAATAAAACCTATTTTTTCTTCTAGAATAAGACGTACTAAAAGCAAGTGATTATGATAGGTCTTGGGTCGTTCCCCATGTCATGCACACACCTCTTATATTTTATTTATAGTTTTGGTTTTATCGTATTTATTTAATTTAGAGGATAATCTCTAATAGCTTAATTTTAGTAGGGAATAAAGGATTCTCATCCTTTATATAGGGATGGGGAGTTAGGGTTTGAGTTACTGTGAGTTTGAGTTTGAGAAAGAAGTAGTGAGATTAGAGATGAATTTGTAGAGAGTTTTATTTGAGAATTGAATAATAGTAGATTAGAAAAATTGCGATCTCGTGTTTTTAGCTTCCGCGAAATATAGAAACTATCAATTTGGTATCAAGAGCAAGATTCGTTCCTTGAGTTTTTTTTGTTTTTTTACACAACAAGATGAAGTCGATTTATGCGAGAATCGATCAAAAGATGGATGCGATGATTGCCCTATTGAGTGCCCTCGTCAGTTCCAATGGTGACGGAAGATTTGTCGACGCTATTGAAGATGAATATGAAGAAGAGATAATTACTAGATTCGGAGTAGTAGTTGCCAAAAAACGGAGATACAAACCAAGCGTTAACGCGGGGTTCGCAGGACAAAGCTGTGGGGAGAACGGTGCTGAAAATCGGCAGTGTTGGATTGAGGAAGATTGTCAAAAATCTAATCAAAGGAGTTCTCAAAATTACTCCTAAAGTCTCGTCAGACGATTCACGATCGTTGTGGTCACATGGAACACGAGGTCGAGAGAGAGGAGTCAGGGAAGGAAGAAACACAAGTCATGTGCTTGTCATACCACCCCTTTTCTGCTTTGATCCAGGCCCACTGTAAAGGATCATGGCCCGGGATTCAGCACACCCAATTATGTATGCGAACCCAAAAGCCCAACTCAACTTCACAGAGGCCCAAGCCCAGGAACCAGCCAAATCCAGCCAGCTCAACCAGTCCCGTGTTTCACACCTCTCCTTCCACAACAAAAGCACCAATAACGGCAACGGATCTGCTCGTGTCTCCGATTACGGCAACAAGAAACACCGGGATAGAACTATTATCGGTCATAGCTCCGGGCGGAACCACATCAGATCTGACCTGTTTGGGGAAAGAAAGAATTGCGACTGGGGAGAGAAGAGTAGGAGTAGGAGATGATGGAGTTTCTCCTCGCGTACATTTCACACTTAACTTAGATTGTGAAGAATCTAGACCGAGCCCAACAGTGGGTCATGCCCAAACCATTAATGCCAAAGGAGACAGATTGTACCAGCTCACAAAGCTGAGCCCAGTCCAAATGACTAGAACCTGGGTCCACAATCTCACCACACCAACAGCAGCAACCACTACTTCGATGGCACCAGCCACAATAACAATTCCGGTTGGATCCTCGACAATTGCTACGACGATAACCACAATCCCAAAAACGTCGGGAAGTAATGCAAGGGTTGTAGGTCCCACCAAGTTGGCGATGATTCCGACAGGTACTACGACAACACAACCATTTTAGGGATGGCAATGGGGCGGATTTGGGGCGGGGGAGCCAATACCATCCCCATCCCCGCTTAGATTCCCACCTCCCATCCCTGCCCCGATCCCCATTTAAATTAAGCGGGGATCCCCGAATCCGCCCCACATAAATAAGTTCAATACCAGACCCGCTCCATCCCCGCCCCATTTAACTTATAAAAAAAATAAAATGTATACTGATATATTGACAGCCTGCTAATATTCTGAAATTTTGTATAAATGACAAATATGATATTCTGATATTCAAGCATTACATATTCAACATCCATTATTCCATTCATATCACAGGTGCCGCTTCCTTCGATTGTTGTAAGGGAGATAGACGATGAACTAAGACATCTAGTGTTTCCTTCATCCACCAATTCAGACAAATATCTCTTGCCTCAGACACGGTCATCTGTTCATATCAATTACATAAAAAGTTAGGCTCGTAGATAATGATTGAGTTAACCATACTAAAAAGTTAGGTTTCTAGTATTTCTTTCATGCATAACCCTTCCACACTTTGTATATTTTGAAAATTTATAAAACTCTTGCTTACCTTGCAAAAAAAATAGAAATAAATAAATGTGAATGTCGACCTTTCAAATGTCATGTCGACCTTTCAAATAGAAATAAACTCTTGCTTACCTTGTGCTTATTATCATTATCAGAAGAATAAGAGTCAGAGTCAGAGTCAGAAGCACTGTTATGTCGACCTTTCAAATGTGTATTCCTATTTCCTTTACGAGGTTTATCACTGTTGTCTGTATCAGAAGACTCAACTTTCAACTTTCTGATGCCTTCTCTTGACGTTGTCTTGTTTCTCATACCGCTTAACTTGAGCATCACCCTGTTTTTCAGTTTTGAGATCTATTTTGTGGTTATCATCCTTCAAATCTAGTTGGTTATGGTCATCTTCCATTGGTATTTCCCCTTCACTCAATTCAGCCTCCTGATGCTGCTTTAAGGTTTCGTCAGCTCTAGTTATCCCAAGGGCATCTCTAAATATCTCAATCTGTCCCTGCTTTCTAGCTGCAATTTGATAGGACTGTGTATCTGCAACCCTAGCAACAAGCAATCCAAATTGAGCATATTAATTAAGACAGGGTTTGTTGATATATATAAAAAAAAGGTGGCAATCCGTTATTCCAAAAGCGCATTTTGAGAAGAAAAAAAAAACTAGAAGCAACAGGTAATAAAATTAATCACAGTATTTGAAGAGATAATAATAATGAAGTTGTATACATACTTGTTGAAAAATTCATTAGTACTACATTTAGACTACCTTTGATTGAGTTGATACTCTTCACTGATTAGTACTACATTTAGAAACCTTATGTAAACCCAACCCATAAATATGGAGAGAGTTTTAGATACTTTATGTAGTCTTTTCTATATATACACCTTGATAGTATTCTTTGTAACTACAAGTTCATCAATAAAGGTTCTCTCTATATTGTGTTATATCATGATACTAGTAAACCGCAACAAGGTATGGAACGACTGTTCTTCCCCAATTGAGAATCATTAACCGTGTGCCTATACCTATTTGAAATTGTTACTGCTTAGTTACAAATTAAAGGACCCATCTCCTCTTTAACCAAATTGTGACCAAAAACGTCAAATTTGGACATAATTCAAGCACCTATTTTCAAAACCAAAAATCTAGATCCGAAACTTAATGTTGAATTTAATATAATTGTTTGGTTTTACATATCAGAATTAAGTAATTGAGGATTGGAGATGATGATACCATAAGAGGAAGAGTCATGTAGATAATAATAATATAATGAAGTTGTATAGTATACATACTTGTTGTAATCAGAGACAAGTGGGGCATCCGCGGCTTGGAAGGTACACCTTGCTTCATCGAGCTTGAGAGAGATCTATCATCGGTGTAACCCTGGTCAGCAAGGTTATCCGGTCATGCTCTAAGATGTCCTTGTTGGCCTTCTTCACACCACCAACTCCTCCTTCTGATGATCCTTCAAGACTAGAAGAGGAGTTATTAGTTCTTGGCCTAACGAAGAACTTGTTGGTTTGTACATAACCATTCGTTCCTGAACCTCGCGCTGTCTGCAATCCGATACCGTTATACATCTTCTTCTTCGAAGTCGAAGTCGAAGTCGAAGGAGAAGGAGAAGGAGAGGGAGAGGGAGAAGGAGAAGGATCTACTTTACACAATTCTACAACAATTACCTCTCTTCAACAAATTGTTGATTTCAGATTTCAGAGAGAGATACTTTAGGTTAGGGTATAATAGTAAAATTATTAGGTTGATATTTAATGGGGCGGATGTGGGCCGGATAACGGATTTTATGTTAACAGTCCCAAATCCGCCCCGATCCCCGACGGATTTTGGGTAGCTTATACCATCCCCGCCCCTACCAAATCTGCCCCGTTCGGGGCGGGGAGGGGCAAATTGCCATCCCTAAACCATTTGTTGATCCGTAATGGGAGGAGTTTTTGGGTCGTTCTTCAAAACGCGTGATTCTCCAAATTGTAAAATTACAAGTACTGTTAGTAGTTGTTAATCCAATGAAGCGACATGGGCATCAAGATGATGTGTGTTAACACGTTCGGTGGGTATACTAGTAAGTTACGGTAAAATTTGTAGCAGTCTTCCCGCTTCTTTCAACGTGCACTTTTGGTCATGTTTGACTCGCAGATTTCCTCGCTTGATTTCGTGGTCGAACTCTTTTTAGAAGGGGATAGTTTATATGTCTTGGGTCGTTCCCCACATCATGCACACACCTCTTATATTTTATTTCTAGTTTTGGTTTTATCTTATTAATTTAATTTAGAGAATAATCTCTAATAGCTTAATTTTAGGAGAGAATAAAAGATTCTCATCCTTTATATAGGGATGGAGAGTTAGGGTTTGAGTTACTGTGAGTTTGCGAAAGAAGTAGTGAGATTAAAGATGAATTTGTAGAGAGTTTTATTTGAGAATTGAATAATATTAGATTAGTAAAATTGTGATCTCGTGTTTTTAGCTTCCGCGAAATATAGAAACCATCAGATTACTAGTAATAATAAAGTATAAACTAGGAGAACCCTCTAGAGAAAGAGAGAAAACTAATCCCAAAATAGTCTTGGCCTAGGGGGGACCCATCAAGCCGTGATGGGTGGGTCACAGCCTTAGGCCGAGATCAAAAGGCCTTTCTAGAGATTAGAAGCTAGCGACGTGTCTCCACCAGAAAAGAAGTTTAGGAACATGATCATCCGCCACCTGCCGTGGAGACCACATCTCCAAAGCCAAGGCTAGGAATCTTACTCCAAGGCCCAAAGATGTAACCCAAATCGGGTTACCCGGTCCCCCCTTATGAGACCTAACCATTCCCAAGCCGTGTAACTATCCAACCTCAATCTGATGTTTATAGACAAGGGTAAATTGAGGATCTTCTTTATTCGCCTCTATCTCTTTCTAAAAACCCTGGATAGAGGAGAGCGGTTGTCGGAGCAGAGTGGTATCTCTTTGAATGGCAAAAACAACTAAGTGAAACAACTAGTTGGTCCTTAAGTCCCACAGAGGACTACAATAGTATCACGCCAAGCAGAAATGGCTCCTAACAATTCTTCTTGAATCCTTGGTTTATAGATGATCCATTCTTCAATTTGAACTTTATAAAATGGGAAGCTTTTTTGTTATGCCTGCATTTTAAGTGAATTATACTACTGTCCATTTAGTGAGAAATTGACTTCTCTCTTCTAAAATGTTCCAGTCAAGAGCTTAATTTCTATTTTGCACATCTGTGTTACTTATGCTTGATGTTTTCGTCCTAGGTCCCCGCTACAAAGACAATGATTACCCCAGTCCAATGTAAATCTTTATGGAGGCAATTTAAAGTAGAAACAGAATACAGTGTTACTCAAGCCATTACCGCTCAGGTAACGTCTCAAAACATTTAATGGTTTTAACATCATTTCTTCTCCTGGTTTATATGTCCCTGATAGTTATGCATACCACACGAATGTGAATTCAATAATCGAGGATGTCTGAAACGAATTCTTCTGATTATATTACTTTTCAGGAAGCTAATAAACGTAGTAGCAACTGGTTACCACCTCCATGGGCGATTGTCGCCTTACTTGTCCTCGGATTCAATGAATTTATGACACTCCTAAGGTAGATAGTCACCTTTGCGTACGTAATTAAGACGGGGTCTGTTCAGGGGTTATTTAAATTTTTTTCTTCTTCTATTAGTGTATTGATCTTGGTGTACGTCTCTATGACAGGAACCCTTTATATCTTGGTGTTATTTTTGTCGCTTTCCTTCTTTTCAAGGCTCTGTGGGTCCAACTTGACATCTCGGGTGAATTCCGAAACGGCGCTGTGAGTATTGAGTTATTTAACATTTAAATTACTCTCACCTCTGTTTTATTTGGCTTGAAATAAGTTTCTTTCTTTTCATTACTGGACTTGCGTCTAATGCAGCTTCCTGGGCTTTTCTCCTTGTCTTCCAAGTTTCTTCCAACTGTGATGAACCTTCTTAAAAAACTAGCAGAGCAGGGCCAAGCGCCTGTAACAACTGGTCCTCAAAGAAATCCCCCTCTGGAATCAAGTTTGGGAAATGGTGACACGGCATCGAGTATGTCATCTAATATAACATCAGAGACTGGGATTGAACACTCGAGCCCTTTGCGGCAAAAACAAGCTGAGTACTAAATCAGTATATTTTCATCAGCAGTACAGGGCTGCAAGAGTAACCATCTACTAGTAATTGTACGCATATGCTAAAACGAGTGATCAATTTAATCTTCGTCCCGGGTTTGGAAGCTAACGTTCGTCGCCCCGTGAAATAGTTTTGTCAATTTCCCTTCTGGTTTGTTGTATGTTGTGTGGGGTGGGTTTGAAGTTATGATGATGATGATATGATTGAGGGAGAAACTGCAGGTATCCATGAACTGAAATGAGAATAAAAAGTTAGTGCCTCGTTGCGCTTCATTATATAGGTGTTTAAATACAGTTGGTTAGAACAGCTGAGATTGGGTGATGTTTTTTTCTCCAGAAGAAGCATTTTCTTCTTATTAGTTTCAGATGATAAAACAAGTTCAAATATTTGTTATAGCAAGATTTTGTCTTCCTGCAATGAAATCTTCCAAGTTACAGTTTTGCATTGACTTCATATACTGCAATGATTGTCTTAAGTATCTATATACAACAGGGCACCGAGTGAAAAAATGCGTACAACTTCATATATTGATCTGTCGAATTGACTGAAACACAGGCAAGGGGCAAAATCTCCATATTATATCTTAAACCACATACAAAGCAAACCCACTTCTTTGAAATTATTATTCCAAATCTATATTGTTTCCCTGTTTGCGTCAAACATATGGCATCAACTGTTCATTAGTTCAACCTGTTGTTTATAAAACTTTAACTGATAACAATCCCCTGCTGCAACCAAACCAAGTTTTCCTGTGTTCTTCCCCTTGGTGGAACTTATCTTTCCCCGAAAGCGTCCATATAAGACATCTCCAGGACATTTTTCCGAAGAAAACCCGGCAAAAAAGACTAAAACAACCATTGAGGACTGATAAATAATGCACTTGGCAGAAAAATCCTTCAATGTCTGATTTGTCCAGTCAAAATTATGAACATGAGGCCAACATATAATGCAGATGGCAGCAGAAAAAAATAAATGAGAAGGCATTAATACCCGAATCAATATTAGTTCAAGATAATGCAACAAAACTTCCTGCAAGGCAAAACATGCACAAACTTCAGTCTTCACTTCAAGCTTTCCAACTATATTTCACCTTAGAAAATTAAATTTGACCATAATATTTCTCCCCTGGCTGTAACATACAGGTGATATTTATTTTATTGCATGTATAGATAGCATAACAGTCACACAAATATGCTTCTTCAAGCGAAAATACCGTATAAATCAAGATTGAATGCAGTAAAGTAACAGATTAAGAGAACAGACCATGCTCTGAACTCAGAGAGTACCTTTCAAGTTAGAGGTATTTAGTGCAGTAGAGAGGCGTAATACATTTCATTTAGGCATATCCCCACATTTTCTTACTAAATAACATCACATCTGGCAGTAGTAATGGCTTCCCACATTGCTACAAGAGCTTACTCTTGTGAAGATTTCAAGTATAAGCATCTTATATAAGTTTAGTAATCTTCTTCCTTTTACTCTATTCAACATTAAACATATCAATGTCGATAGCCCAAACACAGTGAACGTAGTGATTGCATTAATACAAACTCGTTACAGTTAGTAGACAGACCATAAATTTAACCCAAACCAAAGTCCACATCCCTGTGAATCATCCTGAAGCATATGTTACCGTCCTGACACCATTACCAAGCATTGGATACTGATGATCATTGATTTTTCTAAAATCACTCAACAAACTATTATGGGTGTAAGCGCTGTGCAAAAGATACAATTTGACACCAATTCATCAATCAAGATTTGTAGTCACTATGACACTCAACAAAGCTCCCTTAATCCCTTCGATCTATCTAACCCAAAACTAATTTAACTAAGGTAAACAGATAGACCTAGCGTGTGAATTCCCAGTTGTAACATGACGTACCAGGCCATCCTGGTGCAAGAGACCAAAACCTCTCACGTCCATAGCAGTATTATTCTCAGTCCATGTCCTAATTACTTACATTTAAGGAAAAAAAATCTCCATATAACCTTCTTTACAAATATATCCTTCTTTACAGTTGTCCTGTACCAGAGTTTGTCTGTCCGAAGCATTAGAGGTCTCCATGGTATACTCGCTCTGGCTTGCTTAATTTGCTAGTACACATAGTAGACTTCGAGCTGCTTGGAAGTCTTCGAGTATCTGCCTGTTCTCGAAGGTTGCGGTCAGCAAGTAGGCTACTACAAATAGAACCTTGGAGAAGATTTCAATGAAAACAATCCTCTGGTGCTTTCATTCCCTGGGAGTGGAACTTATCCAGGTTTCCCAGAAACCCGCAATAGAAGACATCTCCCACATTAAGATCTACGCATCCATGTTTCTCAGAAAGAGGACATAGAAGATATCTCCAGATTATTAGGTTCAAAATATCAAGTTACTTCTGTAAAATAAGGCATTGTTTACCACAGAATTTTAGCCTAGTTCCAGTGGTGCAAAACTATTCTCGCAGCTGCTTAAATATCACAAATCCCTTATTTAGCTTAACTATAGTAACAGTAGCAACCTTCTACAGAAAATCATATGCTGAATCCAAAGAATCTTGTAAAGGATAAACGGAATTTGTAAGGGCAAAGCTTGAGAATTTCCCACACTAAACCAGTGGTATCATCCAAGTTATCTTCTGTAAGCTATTTTATACCTAGAGGTCTAAAATATCACGATGATGATAACAAAGAGAACTGAAGTAACGTGTACAGAGAGTACAGTTTGTACAACAATCTCTTTCTACTTCTATAGTTTATTCTAGATAGAGAATAGGTGCTATTACAAGAAAAACCGATTATAAACCCTACAACTAACCGCTGATATAAAAGCACCAGGTGAGCCGCAAATCCTAATATAATCTAACCAAAAAATAAATATTGAGGAGTGCCTACTTAACGCAGGAAACCTGGAAAATGGAGAAGCTGCTAACCTCTTCGAGTGTCAATAGAACATTACAAGTTCATGTTGGCAATCCACCCTAATATAATGGATAGGCTACAGAAAAGGACAAAATGACAGAACAAAAAGAACATAGGGATAGTATACATAATCTCAAAGCAAATGCTGAAACCTTGAAACCAGAAAACAAAGGACGTCCTAGAGGCTTTTCAAGGGTGTGAAAAGTAGGATATTACGCAAGAATAAAACTTCAGAGAGAATTCAAGTCTAAAATTGAAATGATTCAGGAAAAAAAAAACTGCAGAATATAACAGTTCCCACCACAAGATCAATCCCCAACCCAAACACACAGACATCACCTTTTGAGGACCAATTCAAAATAACAGCGTAGACATCCAAAACTGCCACTTCGGTAATCCTTGCCTTCCCATAAAAGTATAGAGCAGTTAGTATGTAATAGATCTCATACCTTTAAAAAAAAAAATGTAATAAATCTCATCTATAGTATAGGGTAGGATCCTACAACACTATCCCAATCCATCTAATGCCTTGCACTGCACCAGAATGCCTTCAAGGAACTACAAAATTCACCTTTGACTACCCAATCTGAGATGATTTATGAATATGTTCCCCCATATGCAATCAATGGACTCATTTCAACAAAGAAAACAAAATGAATCAAGTGATGTGCCACCCCAATAGAGAAACGTCACTTTAGAAAGGATAATCTTCTTCCATATCCTGCGAACCTCGATAGCCACAGGAGGAATGACCCCAATCCCCCCGAACTGAATAGGTATCATCTGATTCTTAATAGGACTTTGGTGTCCCGTCCCTATTAAAAAAAGATCCATTCTTTGCTAGAGATCATCTGATTTGATCATTGTGGGAATAGATAACCTGTCGCCCTACCTACTTGATGGCCTCAGACCTATCTGTGCCATATTAAAGAAAACTTCTGCATGTACCCAAGAAACACGACATGTACTAACATGGAATTTGAAGTGCTAAGGAAGGAAGCTAGCCAAAGCAGTTGAAACTAGGCAATCAGCAAAATGGAATTTTCTTTTTTGCAACTTAAAATGAGAAAGATAATGCCACAAAGGTTGCAGATTATAAAGAAAAAACGTTAACCAAAGTTAACACTATTGCTTCAAAAAAGTGCTACAAAAACTCAACCTTCATATAAAGAATTTTATATTGCAAAACGTGATATTGTATTATACCTCAATATTGTATTTCCAATTGTTTCTTCACCTCAAAAAATCCTAATCATATCTTCTCTGGGTATAACATACAGGTCATATTTGTTTTGTTACATATAAAGACACGAAAAAAAATGAGTCTATGACAAGACACTATCCATGCTAGAATTTCAATACAAAGAAGTACAAAAGAAAAGGAACAGGCCGACCTCTGAAATTGTGCGGCGCTTCTCTGTTAGTTATTCATCCAACACAAACTTCTTCTTTAAAGCCTTTGTTGAGAGTCAATAAGCAATGCATTTAGCATAATATGAACGGCAGCTTCATAGACATGTTCATCGTAATGCATTCCATCTACTGTACACATAACCCCGCATCTCCCACTCAACGACTTAATGTCAAGCAAAAGTAGTGGCCCCCCAGATTGCCGCAAGAGCTTACTCTGGTAAAGCTCTCTATCATAAGCATCTTGCATAACTCCATTCATCTTTTTCCTCTTATCTTCTGTATTCAACATCGAATTTATCAACGTTGGCATCCCAAGCCAAAACAAATGAGGTGATTGCACCGAAACAGAACCCGTTACAGGCCCATCATTCCCAAACTCTGTCGATAACAAGGAGACCACGGATTTCCTTACATTCCCTAACGAATCCCCATACTCCGATGAATTCGTAACGTGAAGCATATGCCATAACCCCGACCCCATTACCAAAACATCAGGATACCGACGATTCTTCTTAAACTCCGTTAACAACTCGGTTACATTATATGCATAAGGCGCCCACAAAAACTCCAACTTCACCCCAATTTTCTCAATCACAATCTTATAATCGCTATGACGCTTAAACAAATCACCCCTAATTGACCCCATCTCCTCCCCATCCATAACCAAATTCAACAAAGACAAAACAACAAGCCGCGCTTGCGAATCCCCAACTACAACAATCCACGACCCGTTAAGCAAAACCGACGCCTCAACACGACTTAACTTCTGAAACTCACAAGCAACAACAGGCGTGGATCTCTCCCAACCCCATAACACCTTATTAGAATCCCTAACATCCCATACAATCTCATGAAGGAAAGAAATGCAAGAATTACGATTACTTACTACAGAAGTTACCGATAACGACGAAACGAAATCTGTAATTGATGGAAAGTAAGGTGTAAGATGAACACCTACCGCTAGGGTTATAAAAAGCGCGCCACTGAAGAACAGCATCTTGTTTCGACTCAAATGCCATCCGGCGAGACCCATCGGAACAAATAATACGATAAACGCAGCGAAAATGCCGAATTGCACCGCACCAAACATGTTCTTTCTCTCAGATTGCTGAGAACCACATTGGACTCATTTTATTTGTCAAAGAAATCTCAATTTGGGGGAAATTGAGATTTGCAAATTAGGGTTTTTTAAGGATAGGTATGGTTTGCTTAGAGTCCAAATTTTAATGAGTGAGTGAGTGAGTGAGGTAACTTCAACAACTGAATAGGCGCATCAGAGACAATCAGCTCACGTTGGCGAGATACTAAGATGCGCCGAAACCTCGAGATTCGTAAATCCAGTATTTTTGCCCTCTATCAATGGAAGATAGGAGAAGATGAATGACAGAGCAGTAAATAATGAGAATCTACGAGGGCAAAATCGTCAAACTAATATCTTCTAAAATGCGCCGTTTGGCAGCGATGGAACTAGTAATTGCAAAAATGCGCCAACAATTAACCAAAGATACAAATCACAAATCAGTAGAAATCACTCATAAACCCTAAAATTTACCAAATTAAAGACGAAATTGAGATCAAAACAAGCTAGATTTCATTGCAAATGACAAACCCACAATTTGATTTAAACACAGATCTGAAACATAAACCCCCAAAATTCACAACCAGAAACCCTTGAAACAATGCAATCTTTTAACCTCCGAACCCATACAAGGTCCTTCCTTGCCTCTTCAAAGCATAAACAACATCCATAGCAGTAACAGTCTTCCTCCTTGCGTGCTCAGTGTAAGTAACAGCATCCCTTATAACATTCTCGAGAAAAATCTTGAGAACGCCTCGGGTTTCTTCATAGATAAGACCGCTGATTCGCTTCACTCCTCCTCGCCTCGCTAACCTTCGGATCGCTGGCTTTGTTATACCTTGGATGTTATCGCGGAGAACCTTTCGATGTCGCTTCGCTCCACCTTTGCCTAAACCCTTGCCTCCTTTGCCTCTTCCTGACATCTTCTTTGAGAGTTTTCAAAGAGAGAGAGTGTGTTGATGAGAGGTTGAGAGAGGAGAGGAGGGTATTTATAGATTTGGGGGTGGAGTTTGAAAGTTTTGGTTTCGCGGGGTTTGAAAGAGGGATCTGTGTGATAACTATTGGTGGCCGTTGGATGGAGATTGGATGGTGTGGATTTGTTTATTTGAAGGGACCTGGATTGATGAGTTTGTGTTTTCTGAATGTTAGCATCTCCAATTGAGATAACAAATACATTTATTGAAGTTGATGTCTTCGTGGTTGTGGTGAGTTTCTTAATCGTGCATCAAGCACGGCACGCACTGCTTAATCGTGCATAAGTGTTATTGGCATGATAACGAAAATTTTGGGCCGCATTTACCTTATGCGCCTGACTTCAGGCTTGATATTCAAGTATGAGATTTAAGTATTGAGGCAACTGCTGGAGGCCCTAAACTCGAATAATCATACGCAACATGTATTTTTTGAAATAGTTATTCTATCTTCACTATCCTCTTTACTAAAACACTACGTAAAGGAATCATTCATTGGGTATGTAACCCAAAAGAGGGATGACTCGAATCATAAAAAAAATCCCTCTCTCATGGATTTCTCTCCCTCTTTTCTCATTGGCAAGTTTTATTTTTATCTCTAAAGATTTTTCTCCCCGCTTGATATTTTCATGATCGCCGTCGTCTATTTTTTTTGCTCTTTCTTGATCTCTCTTTATTTAATTTTCTCTCTAGCTATATCTCAACTCAAAATTTTAAAGTTATGTATAATAAAAATTAAACTTGAGAGAGAGAGATTAAGTCAATTTGGGTATATGATTGTGATAAAATTTTGTTAAAATTCATGTTTAGATAAGCTTTTGAGAAGAAAAATAAATAAATAAATCTTCTTCCAAACAACGTTAAGAGCATCTCTGACAGCCAGTTGGGTGTGGGCTCTGACAGGGGACCCACAAAAAACTCAACCCACACCTGACCTCTCCCAACAGCCAATTGCAGTATGTGACGTGTTATATATTTTTTTGGAAGAGATCAGAACACCGCGCGGTGTTCTTTTTACCGCGCGGTAAAAGGATTACCGCGCGGTGTTCCAAACACCGTTGCTTGCATTGTTACCCCAAAATTAAACCCAACTCGAGTTTATTAACATTGTTTCATCCTCTTTCTCAAACTCGAAGGTATACCTCAAAAATCCAACCAATTTCTTTCTAAACACAATACAAAACCAAGAGGAAGACCCACACCCCAGTACATTACTTGGGTTTAGAGTGACAAAAAATCCAGAGCGAGCCGTAACTCGGTCGAGGTCCGGAAGGAATAAAAAGTGAGTAAATTTTGAAAATGTCCAACAACCTATACCAAACCCATCCCAAAAAAACTACTCGGGGAGGTGTATTACCCAACTCCTATAAGGCGTCACTCGTATCTATTACACTGCCAAAGAATTCACGGTAAGTTTTAGTATAATTGTGAATACACGTTATTTCCATAAATCAAGTGTTTTACAAAATGCTCCAATGAACGGAATCGAGATTCGATGCGTCCGCATGGCACATTCACTACGGTGATCAAAGTTTGGAAATATATTTATACAATTCCACCTGCAAAGGATGCCGTGGTAAATATTTTTGGGCAGTTTATGAATATACGCTTGGGCAATTTCAATAATCGGTTAATTCAGGCGCTTACAAAGCGTTGGTGGCCAACAACGCATACGTTTATATTCCCGTGTGCAGAGATAGGGGTCACTAATCTCAATTTCACTATGCTAACATTATTGCCAATCAGCTGATATCCGACGCAGGTGCCGTATGACAACGCATGGTATGTTTTATCAAATGCGAGACAATTACTCCCCAATATTGATTCCAGCCATATAAAGAGTGAGAACGTCAGTATTTTACATTTGAGGACATACTTGACCACCGCAACTGATCGGGAGGATGATATTACTATTGCTCGTGTTTTTATCATTTTCATGATGTGACATTTGTAGTTCCAAACGGCCAACGACACCGTCCCGCTTGGATATCACGCGGCCATGACCGATTTGGACGAGGCTGCCCGATATTACTAGTACTTATCCTTTCGTGTTTGTGTGTTGTTTCCCTTTATTTATTTTTTGTAATCCCATGATGTAGTGCTAGAATAGTTTTGGGGAGAGTTTGTGTGATATTCATTAGCCATGACTATTTAATGTTGAAATTGACTGAAGTTTTTTGGTTTTTGGGAGAGTATTTGTCTGTTCGAATAAATTTGCACAATTTTGCACTGAACAATTTTATTCGAATAGACTTTTGCACTCGAATATACTATAAGTTTATTCGAATAGAATCAGGGATTTGACGGTGAAAATAACACCGCACAGCAATCTCCGATTTCCAAGACCCATATTTTCTTCCCATTTTATACTTCTCTCTTAAATTGGAAACTTGTTCACTATTTGCTATTACACTATTCTCTCAACTCGACAGCCTCAAATTCATCAATCGGTGATCCTCCAGGTTTATCGTCCTCCTTCTCTGACGATCTTATATTTGATTGTGCGGCGGCAATTTGCTTCTGCACCAAGCTGAAATCAACGTAGTAGTACACGATGTTACAGAAACCCAATGCCAACCCAAAACACTGGAGAGAAGAAAGAAGAAATCTGGCATGATGAAGAAATTATCATCAGCTGTTCTGTACCACTACCCATGCCCTGATGGCGCCTTCGCCGCACTCGCTGCGCATCTCTATTTCTCCGCAACCTCTCTCCCTGTTCTATACTTCCCCAACACTGTCTACAATCCCATCAAGTAACTCTCTCTATCTCTCAGTAATTCTCAATTTCTGTCACTAAAATGTGTTTGCTACAGGGCAGAAGATCTTCCCCTTGACGACATAAACGACCTCTATCTCCTCGATTTTTCCGGGCCGTCTGGTTTTATCCAGAAAATCTCTCCTCGTGTTGGGAGGTAAATCATTATTATTAACTAAATAGTGTTCTATTAAATTTGAGAATATTACAATTTGGTATCAAATTTATTACTACATTTTATTTAAAATAGGTTATATTTGTAAAGTCTTGAGGTATAAAAGTAAATAATGCATTTCTTCGTATATTAGTGGGTAATAAAAGATAATGCGAGGGGAATATGTATTTTGTGTTTTATATCATTTTTTTTTAATTTTATTTGTTTTTCGTTCTCTTGTTTTCAGGGTCATTATTTTAGACCATCACAAGACTGCACTTGAGATGTTTAGAGAACAATCTTTGTTTGATGATAATGTGGTAAAAGTTATAGATATCAAGAGGAGTGGGGCCACTATTGCGTATGATTACTTTAAGAATAAGTTCATAGAGCAAGGCATTGGTCGCGAGTTTGTGCCCCAGGATAAAGTCGAGAAAGTGAATAAGTTGTTTAATTACGTAGAAGATGGAGATCTATGGAGGTGGAATCTACCAGATAGCAAAGCTTTTAGTAGTGGGATGAAAGATTTAAATATCGGGTTCAATGTTAAATCAAATCCCGCTTTATTTGAGCAGGTACACATTCATTCCAGTTCTTCGTGATCTTTTATGTTTGCACAAATCGCCATGCGTGGGATAAATTTGCAAATAGGTAAAGTGTTAGCAGTCCTTCCATGGACCTAGAGGTAAACTTTCATATGGGTTGGGAATCTATATCCCATTAATTAATGAGTTCGAAGGAAACCATGAAATCTGAAGTATTTAGTTGAAAAATATGTGATGCATCATGTGAATATACCATCAAGCAATATGTTTTTGATTTATATCTACGGGTGAGGGCCAAAATATTTATACAGCTCGTTTCTTGGGAGATCTTGATTAGTTAGTAGTATACTGTTATGGAAAAGATGGTTTTATGCATTGAATTTTCAGATGAAAGCCCAGTTCACATGTTTTTTTGAATACAAATAGGGTTGTCTATGGGGATTTAGTGAGAAATAGCCGAGGTGTAAAGGTTAGGAAGTCTAGGATTGGGAAACCCTTGAAGGGAAGTTTTTGTTTATGGATAGAAGATATAGGTTGTGCATGACATTCTTTCTTTCCTTTTTCGAAACATGTATAGAAACAATGCCAGAAGAAGTGTTGAAAAAATGGATTATTACAACTCAATGACGTAATTTTTTAGGAGATCAAAGGTTGTAAGCAATGTTATAATTTTCTTGTTTTTTCTGTTTTTTCATTTTTTTCATTTTTTTAGTTGATTTATAAAAAGATAAAATTAAGATAGGACTCATAGGAGGACTAAGTCTTTCCCCAACTTATCACAGATGAGAGCCTCTCTTATATCCCTGGGTCACGAACCGGTGCTCCAGAATTCGTACATAACCTGATTACTACCAAGTATAGCCTACCAACCTGATTTCGTTTTTGCCTAATCCTCACTTTTGGGACTATTACGGACATTTTCACAGTTTCACTCCACAACTCTCTTCTTCTCAGTGTTGCTAGACTGAATCTTTAGTCTGTGGAAAGTGTTACGAGCAGTTACTGATGCAAATCAAGTCGTGGAAGCAAAGAACTTGAATTTGCTCAAATAATTAATTTCAAAGACTAGGATTTTCTTAAAGGCATCTCTTCAAACCAATACAACTGAGGAACTCGTCCCTCTACAAAGCTATTTATTAATCTAGGAGAATATTTTCCATCCTTAATTTACTCTAACTTAATAAATAAATCCCCCCCAAAATCACTTTCTAATTTCAAATTCAAAACGAAATAAAGAGGGAAACAAGTAACTTAGAAGTGGTAGAGAGGATTCAAGACATCACTAGGTCATCTTTGATTTTATTTTGAATCTAGTATGAACTGAACGATCGGTTGCGCAAGGGGTATTTTGAGGGTTCGAGCTGTGTCAAACCTGTGTAGGGTGTAGGAAATTCTCTTGCCTGATATTGCATATGTATCTATATTGGCAGTTTGGCACCTTATTCTTTCACCCACTAATTATAAAAGGCTCTATTCAATGTGGCATTCCAGTTGTTGATTACTGATTGTTGCCCTTAATATTTACACTAATGCTTCGTATTTATTTTGTTGATAGCATGACCACCTGTCTTCTAATTGGGTTAAGGCAATTGTAAATTATTTTTTAATGAGATGAATTTTTTAAATCTGAGCAGTTATTGGCGTTAGATACTCAATCAGTGATTAGTCAAGGGAGGGTGACCTTGTCAAATAAGCAGAAGTTGATAGGTGAACTTCTCGATCAGTCATATGAAATTGCACTAGGAGATGGAGTATTTGGACATTGCCTGGTATGTTTTCATGTTTCCCATTATTCATTTAGCCATTATGTTCCAATCTTTTCTTTACCAATCCGTGTTTGAATTGACTTTTATTCGCCTGCGATGAACCTTAGCAACCACGGAATTGGGATGTCTCCCAATTTGCACTAGTTTAAATCAAATAAATGTAGCTGGGTTGCATTGCATTGTTTTCAATGCAACTTATCTGCAATGTACTGTATAGTTGTATTACAAATCATCTCTTGCAATGCAACCTATGTGCAACTTTGATACTTGAAGGTAACATCGGAACCAGCCGTGCATACTTAATGGCAGCACTGATAGTTGTACAACCTCAGCAGCCATGCATTTCTCATGTCATTTGCTTGTGCCGTACTGGTACGTGTATGTTTGATGACATTGATTGTGGAAGAAATTATTAGAATACTGTAAGATGTTTGTGGTAAGTAGTTTCTGATGCGTAGTAGGAGGTTGGGGAAGGTTGCAGAGCTTACGATCAGGAATAGGGGTGGTTTAGGATTGCTGATTTGGATCTGACAGGCCTTCCACTTATCCTAATCTTCTGCGGCCTACTAGCGAACTTTTCATATTTCTTTTCTTGCAGTTATGATACATGTTGACTACTTTTTTCTTGCTTATAAAAGTTAGAAGATGTCTATGAGGTCTTGCTGTTAATCCCTTATATTCTGTGTATTTGATTTTTTTTGTAAAACAAAAGGGTAATTTGGCAAGTATGTAATAAATTTTTAATATCGCTAGGTAGAATTCTTAATGTGATCCAACATAGGATAGCCTATCATGTCCGTCAGTTGCTAGAAACTGGTTTATGACAAACTACACCCAAATCCTCAAATTGTACCTATCTAAGCTGTTGAATCTTATCATCTGGTCACTTGCGAAAAATCTCAAAGGTTTTTGCTTCACTACAAAATGTCCACTAAAATAGAAAATGTAAGGCTCTTCTAACAGTTCACTTGTTTTTCACAAAACCTAGTTTATAGAGGGAAAAGACATTCTGAAACCCTACACGACTTTCTCAACAAGTCACTTAGACTATGATATCATGGACTTCACTAATATCATATGTTGTTCCACACCACGGTGCAACTTGTTATCTCACGAGCTTAGTCGCGCTTTTCACAGTAAAACTTTGGAGATTGGATAATGTTGGTTCATAATTTCCTCTTGGGTTCAAGTTGACGTGGTATTGATTTTGTGATTGCGTCTGTCATTCAACAATTCAATGGATCAACTATTTTTTTTTTCTTGCATGCATTTACCTACTGTGAATGTCCTTCGCTTATTTGCTGTTTTATGACCTTTTGTTGTATCTTCATCTATTTATATGTTACAGGCTGTTGATGCCGACTCTATTGCAGAACTGAGGAGCGAGCTTGGACAACAATTGGCTAATAAAAGTCGTAACCTAACTTTAAGGTTGGTGCATTATTCTTCTTTTCATCTTTCAATCTAATGTATATTTTAGTTAGTTTTATCCAGTTATTCTTGCTGGAAACTACCTTGAATCCATGTATATTTTGGCTGAATCTTAATCAATTTACTTTTCTTTCCCTTCCCTGTAATTGAAAAACCTAGTAACTTCAGGTTAGATTGTAAAAGTAATTAACCAACGCTAGGACCTCACGCCCTACCTTTAAAAGTAACAAATTTTTATCTCAGAACTTCAAGCCAGTATGACCTGAATTACATTTGTGTATTGTTACCTTTTTCTTTCTTTACGACTCGTCTGTCAAGCATATATTTCAAGTGATTGGAATTGTAATTGTAATTGTACAACTTATTTATTCAAGTTACTCTGGTGGTTGAACGCTGCTTATGTCTGGTCTCCTAGAAATACTTTATAAGAAAGGCCCCCTTGCTGCACCTTTGTGATGGTGCTGCAATTGCTAGTTGTTGCATTCATTAAAGTGTATGGTAAAAAAGCATTTGGCGATTTCAATGGTTAGCAATTGTCATCACACTTGGAAAACACCCTGCCACAGAGTTACGTGGGTTACTGCTGGGGTGCAGCCCGGTCTGATGCAGTACCAAGGCTTGGTTTTTCCATATCTTATCTTCTTTGGGCTTCTATAGAGTCGTGAAGTAGGTTTTCTATCCATATTTTCTATGAATTTGAGGACTGAGGTAAAATCCTGCTAATCCAAATCGAAGCACTAGGGTTTCCAACTCATACCTATAAACACTCAAAAACAATAAATTCAACATTCCGCTGTTGTCACGGGGTCCACAGATTACACTAGACACATAAATGGACAGCAATTCACATATAAGATGCCTTGATCACGAAATAGAGATACATCTGACTCAAAAAGGGGGAGAGATTTCAGTCCCCGTCAAGCCAAGATAGACGTGCGATATTGTTGACCATTGAATGCGCAAATTTTTCTAGCCCTTAGTCTAAACTGCGTCAGAAACCAGTTACTATTCGGTTTAATTCTGCATAGAGCATGTTTTCTGTTATGACTAATTTATTCAAGTTCATTGGCTGCGACCTCAATCAATGTTCTTTTAGTCTTCCATCCGCCTTATAATTGCAGTTCCTAATTGTCGGTTCTAGCATCAGTTTTGTTTTAATGATGTACACATCTGTAGATATAATGGATCAGATGAGCCTAGAAAAGTATTACTCGGTAGGCATTCTTGTCAAATTGTAATCTGCAGTCTTTTCTTGTCAATTTATGTATGATCTTAAGTAGCAGCTTTATTTGCAATGTTAACACATCCCTATGTTATTATTATTTTTGTTTGTAACTAGAGGTATCCGGGCCAATGGCCCGCGGACAGTCAATTCCCAACTAGATCCTATAGGGCTCGTGCAATAGCCCGCAAACCACACGAGCCGGGCAAGCCGACACAAGGCCGACGGGCTCGGTACCAACCTCGAAGCCCACACGGAGGTGATAATCGAACCTTTGACCTCCCGATGGTGGGTTACATACCATCTCCACTAGAGCACAAGGTAGTTAGAGCATCTCCAACAGAGAATGTATGCTATTCCGGTTTTGAATACTAGTATCTGGAATAGCATCCCACTTTGCTCTAACAGATTTCTCTTCAAATTCAGCTTTTTATTAAAATTGGGACCCATAATATTATTTTATGTGAGATTTTTTTTATTAAAAATTGGGGCCCACAATGTTCTTTTATTAGAGAGAGAAAAGAAATGAAGAGAATAAATATTTATAAGGGACCCACAAAAGTAGTATGCACATACCACTCTCGAAGTTCTGGATTTGTATACTTTGGAGGGGTATGGGGGTGAGTATGCTGAACATCATAACCCTGTTGGAAGGGGTTTTTGCAAAAGTATGTAAAAAGTATAACAGCATACCATGCTGTTGGAGATGCTCTTAGCCATTCCTATCTTACTTGAGGTTGAGGAGAACCCCTCCCTATATTACTAGCACAAAATAGGTAAAGAGGTAGACTAATATTTAGATATTGAAATTCATTTGGTATTTTCTTTTCTTCTTCAACAGTTTTTGGTTTGTAAGCTGGTAAATAATATCACATGGTGTTTGTTTTTCTCTTAGTTCTTGGTCTGGGTATTTGCAGGGGCATTGGAGCTGTTGTGTACAAAGTTCCTGAGCTTGAAAATGACCGGCTACTGAAAATAAGTTTACGGAGTATTGACACAGAGGACACAACACCCATCTCTCAGGTTGATGATATCTTTTTTCTTACGAGTTTTAAAGTCTTACTAACCTGGCTTTTAAATCTTCTCCAATGGTGCTCTTTCCAAAAAAGGAAATAAAAATGAGAAAAATTGAAAAATTCAACTCAAGTTGCCCCATTGGGCAAGTAATAAAAAGAGGTTCAAACTGTAGAAACAATGTGCATTTTTTATTATTATTAACGGGGTTCTATGTTTGGGGTTGAAAAAATGACGGATCCATCCCCTTCAACTTTTCTAAGAGGCATGGGCCGCATTATGTAGCAGGATGCTACTCATGTTGTAGAATTCCTTATTTATATAGACCGACCTTAAGAGTAGCCAAATACAAATCTTTTGGGCTTAACCTATTCTTAGGTCTTGGATAACCTTCGAAACTCCACAGTTGTTTTATACTATTTTCGACATACAGGAATTTGGAGGAGGCGGACATCGAAATGCCAGTTCCTTCATGTTAAGTTCCGCGGACTTTGACAGTTGGAAAGTTCAAGACAAAGCTCAAAGATAGGCAGAGAAAGCTCCAATATAAGCGAGAATGGTATGAAGGCAACTAACTGTGAGCCACGGCCAAAATCAGGTCCAAAGTAATATCGGAACTTTGATACCTCCAAATCCAACAGATCTCTCAAAACACAATGCTCCTAGTCGTGCCTTATCAGGCCATGGCATCTGGATACTAGCTCAGGCCTATCTAAATTGTTCGGACATATATGTAGTGCTACAGTGTTTTAACGAAGATGGTATTCATAATTTTATTGATAATTTTATTCTTTTTCATCATAATTTATCTAGAAAGAGAGTTCGTAAGTATAATTTTTGGCTGGAAGTTGAATTCGGTGTTCAATTTGAGCTCAATTCATTTCAAAAGTGTACAGAAGGTATTGGCTACATTTGACTATTCTTTGTTTGGATCTCAAATGTGCCTATATTAGCGATTTGGAATTTCTTCTTTATCTCATGATTTTGAATTTCTTCTTCATTTTCAGAAATTTCTCTGTAAGCACGATTCATGTTATGAATTTGCTCATAATTAATTTAATCATAATGTAGGTCATAAATTTCTGGTGATCTTCTAGCAAAATCTCGAGTGCAATTTTGCTGGCTTCCAAATCAATACCCGCCAAACCATCTCTCACGCTTGATTCCACTGAAATCACATTTTCTCTTCCCTTTTTCTTCTAGGACATACACATTAGCATGATGCTCCTGTATTTACGCCTATTGCAGAAAAATAAAAATTCTTCCTCCCCAACTTATTCAGTTTCCTCCAATATCTTAATCCTTTGCAGAAAAATAAAAATTCTTCCTTTCAGGTTTTTCAAACTTTGCAATATTATGATGAAATAAAAAATAGATGCCTAATATTGCCTTCACAAAATGTTGTGAATGGTTTAGAAAGCTTTATGTATACAAAAAATCCTTATTATTTCTTCATACTGGATGCATTCTCAAGCATTTACTCCATGAACACAAACTATATAGTGCATTTGCATATTTCATGGCAGTGGTATACCTGCGAAATGAGTTAAACATGACTTCTCTAATCCAGCAGCAGCATGTAAGACTTACTTCCCACTGAAGCAACTCAAATAAGGATATATGCATGCAAAGTTTGCAACACACTTAGTCCCCATGTATGATGTATGTCTTTCTAAAATTTGCAACGGATGAAGAATCCCTAAGAGCATCCACTGCAATAAGGTCATCCCAAACTGAGACTGACCCGACCCTAACTCTGAACCCACCGAGGGTCGTTTGTTCTCATGCACCCGACCTTATTGTTGTGGATGTTCTAAATGCGTGCTCGACTCCATTGCTAGACGTGAAGAGCTAGAGAGGTCAGGGGTACAAAACATTTCTATTTACACGTGAGTAACACGTGCAAAAAGCATTTAGCAAACCTATAAATAAGTCGGTGGTTTTCCCTCTTCAATTACAAATTACATTTTTATTATTTCAAACTCAACAAAACACTCAAATCTACTCTAATTGTGATCCGTATTGAGGGTGTTACTACTTCAACATCGAGGTTCTTCGCTGCGATTATAAGGTTTGTTTTGCACTATTGCTTAGATTTTTTGTAGATATAATTGTCACATAAGTATATGCATTGTAGAGCTGTTGTAGTTTAGTAAGTTACTTGTGGAGTATGTTATCATAGCTCTTATGTTTTTTCCCTCCACCGTCTTCACCAAATTTTCTCCAAGTATTCTCCACCAAAATCTCTTCTTCCTCTTCTCTTGTGAACCTCAAAACTCCTCTCCAAACGCAGCTATTCCTCTACTGTAACCTTTGATCAACCTAGAGTATTAGAGAGAGAGAGACCATTCTTTTTAGATTCGGCATTGGTTGGGAAAATTACTGATTTCATTGGAGCTTTAAGGGCAGATTTCCCTCTCTTCTAAACCCTAGATTCTTCGATCAGGCAAGTACCATTATCACCGTACACTTAACATTGAATGATTGTTATGATTCCGGATGCAAATTGAGTATAGTTAATTGTATATACCGTATTAGTTGTTATCGTTGATTTCGTATACTCTCTTGCGATTTTAGGTCAGCATCGATAGTTTGAATCGGTATATGTTTGGAAATTGGTTATAGGCTATGTATAAAATAGTTGTTCATATTTGGGGATACTAGTTGTATTAGTACAGTAGGTTATATAAGTGTATAAAAATTAGGAGGGAGCTTTCTAGCGCTTATGACATTTGAATTTGGGATATCAGGTTATTATGAGGGGTTAAATACTTCATCTTCTGTGTACAACTACTATTGTATGTTCTATAACAGTTAACTATCATGCCTACTATTTATAAGTAATGCACTACCTCATTTTGTATGTATTATTTAAAGGATCATGAATTACATAAATATGCAGACTTTATATATTCCCTCTACTTAATATATATAGGTATATATATGCCCTTAGGAGTAAATACTTGAACTTTGTAAATATATATTGGCTTTGTGATATTATTAGTAAAGGAATGCAATAATTAGAAGAGGGTCTTGTAGTATGTGGCTTGTGGGCGAGCATTGTGGTTGTTAGTTCTTTTAACGTAAGGATCACTGAGAGACCCAATGTACTTTTAGTATATTATGGTAAGTGTACAGATGTTTACCGATAAATAAAGATATTCAGTTAGCGGCTTAACTTAGCTACTATTTTAGGACTTCAAGTGATATAATCTTTAATAACTTAAGGTAGAATGATCATTAATAGTCAGAGTATAATATCAGCGACTGAGACCCACTCCTATATATGTGAGGGTAGAAAGGTCATTGAGCTTAAGATCACCAATCTTATGATATAGTCTCATTGCCTATAGAGCAAGGACAGATGAGTCATTTTGATTAAGTGTCGGTCTCTTAAATCATTCATGCATAGGATAACTTAGAGTCGTGTACACAGTAGGGCTATGATGTCAGGGTCCTTGGGTTCGATTCCCTAAACAAAAGATTAGGTGACTGTTTATCAGTGTTCCAGGGTTGCAATCCCCTAAAACTCTTCCCTTGTTACATATCGGCTTTGTTATTCTTTGTGAATACTCCCCGTGGGCATAGATCCCTAAAAGTGAAAATAAATCAGACTTTAGACCTGTAGTTTGAAAATCTTTGACCACCTTGATCCAGTGATTTCCCCGCTAATTCCTGGCTCACTAAAAAGGAATCCGCCAATCCTTGGCTCGACAATAAGGGATACGCTTCTGTTGAGGACAGAAGGGTGCGAGAGTGTAGCCCATCTGAATTAAAAGTGACCTTGTGTACATCGTCTGTTAGTTATCTCCCACACCTAATAATACTTTATAACTAATTTATAATACTAGTTGGCGTCGACGCTTAAAAACAACATTAATAATTGAACCTCACTTTTTCAATGCATTGCATCATTTATACATATTTATAGGATATTATATCACACTAGTACTTTTGTATAATAGATCGGTCTGTCATGTTCAGTGACCGGTAATAATTGTGCTTGCTAAACGCCATGTGCGCTATATTTTTTCAGGAGGTCGAGCACAATAGGTTTTTGCTTAGTGAGGCTTGGTTGATCATTTTCGGGATTCTTTGGAGTTCTTTGGATCGTTGAGCTGTCGTAAGGTATTTATGATATGTATTTCATATTTCATTGTCGTAGTTTTATTCTCGTTTTTAGAGTTAGTAGAGAATTTTATTCACTTTAATCCATTTATTCATTTAATTTATATTGAGTTATTTTCCGCTGCGTTTCTTTGATAAGTAGATGTAGTTAATTTCTTTAGAAATATATTACATCTGTGGGGTTTCATCTGTGGGATGCCCGACTTGTCAAGCCTTAGAATGTGCTTTATGATTTATTATCAGAAAGCGGATTTTGGGGCGTATAAGGCTGGTTGTTGCGCAAACTATCACAAACATTACAAGCCATATATCTTTCATAACTTGGACTGCTCTTAGTCACAAGTCGTGAATCTGATAACATAAATGTCACTAGCTGTTTTTTGATTGCTCCCCTTTCGAACCTTTTGCAATAAATCTTTGTTAACAAACATATAAGGCACCAGATGTGAAGAAGGTATTCTCTGCAAAACAATAATGCATATTTACTGAAGCCAAAGTACACTTAACATTACAATGACTTAAGACCCTCATTATAGTTTGAGTTTTATCAACTGGCAATGTCTAAAACCGGCATTGCCGGTTTTTCAGTCATACTTATTTGTTTAATTCTATTGGCTTTGGGTTTTTCAGCCACACACTATTATGATGCCTAATGCATTTGTTTTTCAGTCACACACTATTATGATGCCTAAAAAAACACACTATTATATGATGCCTAACAAATAATAGTGTGATTTTGCTCAAGTTTAGCTCAAGTTAGGAACTTACTTAACGCAACAAATGCATGTGATTTTGCACACACTATTATAATGCCTAAAAAAACACTATTGTTATTCATAATCGATTAATTGTAATACAATATAGACTTCATTTCTGCCGAAGTTTGAGATCTCAGAATAAACTAAAGCGTGGTTCATTGGTGTATGATTGCGAATGATTCATTGGTGTATGATTGCAATAATTGGGATATGGGAGGAAACTAAAGGATTGCACATTTGCACTTGGTAAATCAGAAATTATAGAAACCCTTTTTTGCTGTTTTATGTTTATGTAGAAAATCATAATTATTAGAAACCGAATGGTGGAAATTCCATTATGGTGTAAAGGCGTGGTTACATTGTTGGTATTTAATATGCTTTTAGAACATGTAACCCATTTTTTTTTACTGTAATGGGAATGCCAAATTGAGTACAAACATTGTCTATATTCAGCCTTTTATTACTGAAGTGTGAAGTTAGTTGAGTGATAAAGGCACAATTGATTGGAGATCCATAATACTAATACAAACTTAATCATTACTAGTATGTTTAATGAGCTACTTCCTGTTAACTGATCACGTTGGGGTCCATATTACATGTATTCTAAACCCGATAGGTTCGGGTTATGGTTGACGAGGATGTTTCGCTAGTTGCTTGATATACCTTTTCGAGGATGTTTCCGCGAGAAATAAACTGCGGTGAACGACACCGCTGCCACCAAGATGTGGTTCTCTAAAATAGGGAACTGCGTCGGCAGTGGTATCAAACGCTCTCTCACCAATCACCGTCCCAATATAGTTCATATTTGTCATATTACAGCATTTCTGGTAGATACGAGGGGCTAACTATGTTCGACTAATAAGTAAGTTCGCGACATCTACTTTGCCTTGACCTTTCATTAACCCCTGAACTTGCACGTCTTGAAATTATTGATTAGATATGAGGGGCTAACTATGTTAGACTAATTCTTTTGCAGATGATGCTGGGATGTTTTTGGGGAATTCAATACTACAACGACATGTTACTTCAATCAGGCAATAAAGGGAATGTACAAACTGAATTGTTATTTCACAAAACGGATGGGCTTTCAACGGTAACCAATGTGTTATGCCCTCCTGATGAGTACCCCAGACCCAGACTCCCCAATAGCAGCAGATCGCCAAAACCCATTGTAAGACCTTATATGTATCTTCTTTTATCTTTCCTGACATTAATACTACTGATACAGTAAATTAGATTGTTGTTTACGTTATTCCAACATATCTTTGGTCATAAAATATAAACGGATATACATAAATCATGAAGACGTTAACTTATACATGATATATTTCTAGTTCATAACACCTGCAACACTGCAGTTGCATTATGCCTGATACCAAATGTTCTATACTAGTACGGTTCTTTGAAAACTACGACGTAATTAATACAACAGATTGCGAATATTATAATTACCCCATCGACAGTGAGAGCAGTCATTGCTTGATCGCTCAATGTCATGCTAATCCCACCGAGTCTGTCAACCATAGGACTTAAAATTCTTCAATTCAACCTCATAAGGATCTTCTAACTTTATCTTCAGTTTCTCAGCTTTTCGACTTACGATTTCCTGAGCTAAAGTCCAATATTCGTAAAATCTGCGAGTCTCTTCATTGCTTAAAACATTGTAGACGTCTCTTAGCTTCATGAACTTCTCCGATGCTGCTTTAAGTGGAAACGATGTCGTGTCCGGGTGATATTCTTTTGAGAGTCGCCTGTATCACATAGTTCTTATCTCTTCCAAATCTGCTCCAACATGTACTCCTAAGAGAACCTGTTTCAGCCATAGTTAACGCATATACTTATGTATGCGGAATCATAATTTCAGGACGTAAATTCGTTGGTAGAAGCAAATAACAAAATTAAACATCAAAGATAACTATTAAACAAAAACAATCCAACTTGGAGTCGAATTTTACAAAGAGGAAATATAAATTCTCAATCACTTGTGCAAAATTAACTGAAAAACTATGGAACTCTAAGGACGAAATCCTCTATGCCATTGCGTCACTTCTTTAACCAAGAACAACATTTCATTGTTTTGTAACATTCATTTGGGTGAAATTAGGCTCTCAACATAACTCTCCATCCCATACACTGAAGGTCGAAGCTCCTTACTTTTCTTGTCTTTGATATTATACAAAACTAGATTCCTATTACTCGTCTTCAGAAGAACTTCACTATCATTTGAAGTGTGCAACATTTTCATATCAATTCCATATATGTCAGATCTATGAGTCTCAATGCAAAACAATTTATTCCAAGATTCGTTCACGCCATAATCTTTCATTACCCATATAACAGACTCAACAAGCCTCGTATAAGGCCCATGCTCAAACTCAAACTCAAGAACACAAAGACTCCCTTTTAACACTCCAACTCTCCACTCCCGCGTCATGACTCCATGAAGAGATACCTCTCGGAACTTCTCATCCCTAAGATCAAAAGAAAGTATTGTTTCAACAGATTTAATGGTTGAGCTAGAAGGTTTATATGCCTTCCAATGAATAATCCCATTTAAACTTACCCCGGATTCTGAATACCGAAAATATTTTTCCTTGACTCCGTACTCAGCTGTCATCTTAATCATTCTCCATGATTTGTTTTGCATTGAGTAGATATGTACTTTGTGGATGCAATCCCGATTTGGATTGCAGACAAGGTATACCACCTTGTAATCTTTGCTAATTTCATTGTACCCAAATCCAAGGTTTGCAGTATAATCACCATGAAAACAATGTCTTGAAAGTTTCTTATATTCCCGAGTAGCAGGATTCCATAAGAAAGTGATTTCATTGCTTCGTATGAGTATTAATCCATCACAAGAACCAGCAATGTCAAGAGCATATGGATATTTGTCCTCAAATGGCTCATAGTAGTTTACGATTAGATCTTGTTCCCACTTTTCATTAACTACATTGTCTACAAAATCGAGAGAAGAAAGTGAATATGAACCTGTTTGGATCATAATTTTGGACTGTTTTGCTAGTTGTAGATGTAACTTAACCAAATGAGGATCATAAATTAAACAATACCAAGGTTTAGATACGTACTTACATCTTACGAGCGACTTCAACGGTAATCTAATGAGTATATCATCAATGATGTCCTGTGAAAGTGACTCCATATCTCCCTACCTCTCAATTCTTTATTTGCAGTGTGGGACAAGTTTAGGGTTTAAAGGTTAATAGTATACTACTCTATTAAAAACCCTAATAAAAGGTTATAAGCCAAATTTGAAATTTCATCTTTGCTAGCATTTTCGGAAATAATATTTAGTTTAAAATAGCCGAATAATTTGGTGAAACTAGCCAAATGATTTGGCATTTCAAGCAAACCCATATTATTAAAATCAGCCAAATGTTTTGAAAGTGCAAGTCATGAAACTTCCTTGATGAAAGTTGTGATATTAGGACTTAGAGGCAAGCAAGGACAAAGTAGCGGAACCTCAGAGGCACTGAAAGAATCGAGTAGAAGCAGAAATGAAAGATTAAGACTTAGGGGCTGAAAACTTACCCAAATTTAGGGTTTCAGAGCTCAAACTTGCCGAATAATTAGGCATTTTTAAAGAAATGTCGAATTATTTGGCTTTTAAAGCAAAACTAGCAGAATGACTTGGCTTAAAAACAAAACCTGCCAAATGATTTGGCATATTTGGGAAAATTTATTTTTATCAAAATTAGCCGAATTATTTGGCTTTTAAAACAAAACTAGCCAAATTATTAGGCATTTTCGAAAAAAAAATTTATTCAAATTAGCCGAATTCTTTGGCAATTAAGAAAACATATTCATTTCAAACTTGCCGAATAATTGGGAATTTTTTATTTATAGAAATGGCTAATTATTTGGCTTTTAAAGCAAAACTAGTAGAATGACTTGGCTTAAAAACAAAACCTGCCAAATGATTTGGCATATTTGGGAAAATTCATTTTATCAAAATTAACCGAATTATTTGGCTTTTAAAACAAAACTAGCCAAATTATTAGGCATTTTCGAAAAAAAATTTATTCAAATTAGCCGAATTCTTTGGCCATTAAGAAAACATATTCATTTCAAACTTGCCGAATAATTGGGATTTTTTTTATAGAAATGCCTAATTATTTGGCTTTTAAAGCAAAACAAGCTAAATTATTAGGCATTTTAAAAAAAATTGTATTTAAATTAACCGAATGATTTAACATTTCAACAAAAACCATTTTATTTAAAGTAGCCGAATAATTTGCCACTTACGAAAAAATATTCATTTCAAACTTGCCGAATAATTGGGCATTTAAAACAAAACAAGCCAAATTATTATGCATTTTCGAAAATAAAAAAAATTATTCAAATTAGCCGAATGATTTGCCATTTCCACAAAAATCATTTTATTTAAAGTAGCCGAATGATTTGCCGCTTACGAAAAAATATTCATTTCAAACTTGCCGAATAATTGGGCATTTAAAACAAAACAAGCCAAATTATTATGCATTTTCGAAAAAAAATAAAATTATTCAAATTAGCCGAATGATTTGCCATTTCCACAAAAATCATTTTATTTAAAGTAGCCGAATAATTTGCCGCTTACGAAAAAATATTCATTTCAAACTTGCCGAATAATTGGGTATTTTTTCTAGAAATGGCCAATTATTTTGCTTTTAAAACAAAGCAAGGCAAATTATTAGGCATTTTTGTAAAAAATAAATTATTTAAATTAGCCGAATGATTTGCTATTTTCATAAAAACCATTTTATTTAAAGTAGCCGAATAATGCGGCTTACGAAAAAATATTCATTTCAAACTTGCCGAATAATTGGGCATTATTTGGCTTTTAAAACAAAACTAGCCAAATTATTAGGCGCTTTTTATAGAATTTATCTGCTCTCTTCCTTCGATTCTCGTCGTTCCGCCAAAAACAACTCTCTCTCTAATCTGATAATAATCTTTTGTCGAACTCAAACCCCTCTCGACTCAGGAGTGTGAAGCTGTGGTAGTAAAATGATGGACAAGGAAAGGGATCAAACCACAGGAGTGTGAAGCCAAAGTAGCAAGTGATGGAGAGAAGGGAGAAGGGAGAAGGGAGAAGAAAGTAGCAAGTGAAAACTTATCAGGGGCATTTATTTGTTGCTTAATGTCTTGAGATACAATCTTTTGGTTGTCTTTAGGATTAAGTTGGTACCTCTCCACATATGTTTCTTTGGTTATCTTGACAGTATCAATGGGTTTATATATAGTTCAAACTAGCCGAATAATTTGGCTTTTAAATGAAACCTGCCAAATGATTTGGTATTTCAATGAAAACCATATAAATAAAATCAGCCAAAATACAAGGATTGATACAAGAAATTTAACATCCAATCAATTCTTCAACAAGGTATGCCCTCTCTCCTCATAATTTCGTAATCTTATTTTCTCGCTAAAATTACCTATTTTAAAGTCTCAATCTAAATATTGGTTGTAATCTACAGGTAAGAAATTGTAGCACCTTACTGTGGGGGTTGTCTATTGTCTTGGTCGTTCGAACGAGGCTGATAGTTGTTCGAACTACCCTTGAACAACTCCCTGGAAGAGGTTAAAGGGCTTGCAAATGCTGCCTTTTAGAATGAGAAATGGGTCGAAATAGTGGCGTGGATAACTCTAATGAAATATGTTTTCAGATAGTTGTCAAACTACCATCACTTGCTTAATGACAATTGGATCTCATGTGTTTTTGAGTTATATCTACACAATTTGAATTGCATTTTTTCATACTTTTATAAATAAGATGTTTCATCAAGAGTTATTAGCAGTATGATTTGGAGGACAAATTTGGATGATTTTCAGAAAACCCTTCGGTTCAATGTCCAATATAACATATACTCTAACATTGCGCACAAATTTGGATGATTTTCAGAAAACCCTTCGGTTCAATGTCTCTGTAAAGATCCCGATACATGTTATGAATGGTTTTAACACCGTCAAACATTTGCTCATAATTAACTTAATCATAATGTAGGTAATAAATTTCAGGTGTTCTTCTAGTAAAATCTCGAGTGCAGTTTCGATGGCTTCCAAATCAATACCTGCTAAACCATCTTTCACGCTTGATTCGCCTAAAATCACATTTTCTCTTCTCTTTTTCTTCTATAGCATACACATTAGAATGATGCTCCTGTATTTACACCCGTTGCAGCAAAAAAAAAAATCTTCATTAGCAACTTATTCAGTTTCCTCCCATATCTTAATACTTTCGTAGGTTTTTCAAACTTTGCAATATTATGATAAAATAAAAAATAGATGCCTAATATTGCCTTCACAAAATGTTGTGGATGGTTTAGAAAGTTTTATGTATACAAAAAAAACCTTATTATTTCTTCATACTGGATGCATTCTCAAGCATTTACTCCATGAACACAAACTATATAGTGCATTTGCATATTTCATGGCAGTGGTATACCTGCGAAATGAGTTAAACATGACTTCTCTAATCCAGCAGCAGCATGTAAGACTTACTTCCCACTGAAGCAACTCAAATAAGGATATATGCATGCCAAGTTCGCAACACACTTACTCCCCATTTATGATGTATGTCTTTCTAAAATTTGCAATGGATGAAGAATCCTTAAGAGCATCCACTGCAATAAGGTCGTCCCAAACTGGGACTGACCCCCGACCCTAACTCTGAACCCACCGAGGGTCGTTTGTTCTCATGCACCCGACCTTATTGTTGTGGATGCTCTAAATGCGTGCTCGACTCCATTGCTAGAGGTGAAGAGCTAGAGAAGTCAGGGGTACAAAACATATCTATGTACACGTGAGTAACACCTGCAAAAAACATTTAGCAAACCTATAAACTGGTTTTCCCTCTTCAATTACAAATTACATTTTTATTATTTCAAACTCAACAAAACACTCAAATCTACTCTAATTGTGATCCGTATTGAGGGTGTTACTACTTCAACATCGAGGTTCTTCGCTGCTATTATAAGGTTTGTTTTGCACTATTGCTTAGATTTTTTGTAGATATAATTGTCAGGTAAGTATATGCATTGGATAAGAAGTCAGATTTAGAGGTTTCAAGTATAAATGAATTTTGGGTATAGTATGTAGCTTAAGATAAAGAGGTGGGCATTGATGTTAATGTCCTGCGTAATGTTTTTTGAATGGCAGTGTTGATTTAGTTATATCAACAGGCTTCAACAGTGAAAGGGTACTGGAAAGTTTAAATAAATATTTTTAATCGATTTCTTATTAGTAATTTTGATTCCATGACGAAGAGTATATTAGAGGTGGTGGGGGATGCATTGTAAACCAAGTGGTTATCCAGTTACTTATAGAAAGCTTTAAGGTGGTCGTCGTCGTTGATCATCTCGACCACTCTAAAAACGCTATTGGAAGAGTTGCAGAGAGTGCTGGAGAGTTTGGAAGGAATCTAGTCTTCCGTGTGGTACGCTGAAGTCGTCTCTTTTTGGGTATATTAGTGAAGATTTTTAGTAGTTTTTGTTGGTGTTGTAGATTCATAATACGGCAAAAGGAAGTGGTTTGAACTTCTATTGGAGCTGATTTGGTGTTTTAGCAGGCTTAGTAGCATACCATATTAAGGGTATTTTAAAGAGATCACTTTTAAATTTTAAAACCAAAACTCAGAGGGTATTTTCTACAAAAACTGATAAATGTTTTATAAGTTAAAATCGATTTTGAGATTCCAAGCTTCTGTAATTACTGAAGCGTAAGCCTCAATACGAAAATCTTCACGAAGCAGTGAGGCGCTTCGGAGTAGGCCTCCTTGGACGCTAGGCCGACCCAAGGAGTTTGGTCACTCAAAGCAAACTTCCAAAAGTTGTGCTCCTCTCTTTATATTAAGGCTGGACCCAATTATAAGATTACGTGGTGTTGGGGTTGTAATTTTAGTCTTCTACCTTAGATGCCCAAAGTTGGTGTCCTTTCCCTAAAGACGGCCCTACTTGGAATCCATTTCCTTTTCATGGTGGGCCCATCTCATATATAAAATCTATCAATGCAGTTTCGTTACATCTCTACTTTGCCCATTATAATCTATCAATAACCTCTATACTTCAGTTTTCTTGGTTTTTCATTGCACATGCCATCTATGTTATCAGTGTTTTCCTTTCAAAATTTTGGTATATGGATATATTTAATGTGAATAGCTTAAGAAATAGAGTGGTCAAGAGTTAGAGACACGATTTCAAGAGTTATGTGAGAAGCTGTAGCTCTAGGTAACCATTTATGGTTAAATGTTAAATATGTAGAGTGAAGACTATATTGTGTTGGTATATCATGATATCTTGTCTAAAATTTAGCTTATAGCCTATCTACTTTTCATTTTGCTTACTTACTACCTCTTGGCGACCTGATTTACATTATGGAAAGTATGAACATAGCCAACAAAGTTCCCCAAAACTAGACTGTACTGTAGAACTACTACATTTTGTCACGGTTTCGAGGAGATTCTCATTCAAAATAAATAATAAGAATCAAATAACATTTAACGGAGTTAACTCTTAATATTGTAATTTTATATTTATGTAACAGGGTTGGTCATAAGTGTCTTAATTGCTGTTTCATTCTATATGAAGGTAATTGCTATATATATATTTTTTTATTTTTGCTTTCTTGTCTTTAATTCCATGTCTAACACATGTTCGATATTGCACTAACTAGAGTGATTTGATGTATATGTAACTTTGCATGATTGGTAACTAGTAATTTATAAATGTGACTTCTCAGAGAGAAGGCGGGTGAATGTGGATGTGAGTCTTTTGACAAACTGCCAATAGATTTTTGCTCAACTGGTTTTGGACATGATAGTTGAAGCATGCAAAAGCTAAGACTCTCATGGTAAGAATAGTTTATTACTAGCTGATTTGTTATTTACTTCAAGTTTTGTTTCTTCTGAATACTGCATACTGCAGAAGTTTTTTCATCGAAAGTTAGTGTTGAGCTTAAGGCATTTCCTAAACGTTGAAGAGATCCAAGTGAGTATAATGTACCCATGCTTCTAGAAAATAAAACAAGATAGTTAGCTGCCTATGGGTTTTGCAGTAGGATTGAACATTATCTCTTGGTTTTGCGGTAGCATTGAACTTAATTTTGCTGGAATACCCTTTTATCTCTTACATCATGTAGGTTTTAGTAATTTTTAGGCCGCAATATGTGTGTGGTGATTGTTTTTCTCATGATTTTCTTATGAATCCATTAGCTTAAAATTGAAAGAACGCTCATCTTTTTGAGAGGATGGTGGTTCAATTCCACCTGGATTCAAATTGTTATGGTTGTTTAGTAACTATTGTTTAACTTCTACTGTTGATGTTTAGGATACATTTACTTTAGGAGAATTTTATTTTTCCATATATTGGGTAAGTTGTGTTTGTTGATTTAGGATTAACCTGTATGCTTATAATGAAAGAATAGCTTTTGCAATTCGTATAGATCGCCATAGCCCATAAACATCGCCTTTAGAATGAATCAAATTAGAAGCTTTGTTCTTTGATTTTATTGGTTATCTAGTGATTCTCTTAAATTTATTGGAGCTATTGAAATTTCAGGTCTCCCAATCACAATCTGACTATTAGATCCTCCAGCCCTCGGATTTCTTCCAGCAGGAGACGTTGAACAAATCGTAAGTAACTAACTTCTTACTTTGGCATAACTGAAGGTTTCTCAAGAGTAGAGAAACTCTTTGAAGTAAATCCCATGCTTGGTTTCCGAAGCCGCAGGTTTTGTCAAACGGATCTTCTAGGTTTTTTAATCTGATCTTCACTTTATTTTTTCTTCCGTCCAAACAACTTTGTGTATGATTAACTTAAAATACCTTAAATTTGTATTCATGTACTCTTTCTTAATCATGTGTCACCAGGCTCGGCATGTCGTACCTAGAACTGGCTGAAGTGCAGGCCCATGCTATTTTTCAGGCCACTAATCATTATGATTAACAAGGAGGTTAAAGTTCTTCCAGAAATAATGGTTCTTCTAGTTCAAACACCTAAGGCATGGTCATACTCCTTTTGTTCTCTGAAATCTCATTTTTTAGTTTACTTCTTCATTGTGTTATTTCTTAATAGTTTGAAGATGTGATATAAGATTATGCTAGTAAGTATATCAACTCCTTTTCAAAAGAATATTCTCTAGATCATGTCACTGTCTACATACTAAAGCACTTACAGTCAGAGTGGATCTTCTTCCATACATTCAACGTCTGACACATCCGAAACAGTCTCGAGCATATTGTCGATTTCGTTGGCATAACCATGGACATCAAGTTCACCTTCATTTTCTGGATTCCCCTCATTTGTATTTGAAGGTAATCCTTCCCTATGTTCAACGTCTGGCACATACGGAGCAATAACCCAATTCAAAATATATATCCTTTCTTCCGGATTAGCGTCGATGTCATCTAAGTTATTTATAGTAGCGTCATGTTCATCATCATAATGCATGTCATCATACATTTCGTCTTCTTCAGGTAACACCTGGAGTCCAGCTTCAAGATCTTCGTTTAATTCGTCTTCCAACTTATCAGAGTCAGTCTCAACTATATTTTCGCCGATAGTAGCATCATGTTCATCTTCATAATGCATCTCATCTTAGATTTCTTCTTCTTCAAGTAACACCTGGAGTCCAGCTTCATGGTCTTCATTTAAGTCGTCTTGCAACTATCAGAGTCAGTCTCAACTATATTTTGGATGGCGGACCCATCAACATCTACTTCAGCATCTCGATACCCCTCACCAGGGTCTTCCTCATCAGATTCATCTTTAGTATCCATGTGAATATCTTCATCGCCAGAATCGTCAGTCTCCAAATCACTTGAATCAACTGAGTTAGAAATTTTGGAATTTGGGGTATTGTCACTATCCGAATCACTTGAATAACCGGAGTCATTATTTTCAGAATCTTGCGTATCGTTACTATTCGAATCACTTGAATCATAAGATTCGGAATAGTCGCTCTCACCCGCAGACCCCCTTGACCAATAATATAATTCCCACCAATAAACCCATTTGCCCCATCCCATGACCATGAACGTCATTCACGACGTTGGGAATGGATTAACGTTTCTATGTAGACCATTAGCCACACCCGCATGTTCTCTTCCCTTTTTCTTCTATGACATGATGCTCTTGTCACAACTTATTCAGTTTCCTCCGATATCTCAATCCTTTAGAAGGTTTTTCAAATTCTGCAATATTATGATGAAATAAAAAAAATTGTTGCCTAATATTGCCTTCACAAAAAATGTTGTGGATGGTTTAGAAAGCTTTATGTATACAAAAAGACCTTATTATTTCTTCATACTGGATTCATTCTCAAGCATTTACTCCATGAACACAAACTATACAGTGCATTTGCTTATTTCATGTCGAAATGAGTTAAACATGACTTCCCTAATCCAGCAGCAGCATGTAAGACTTACTTCCCACTCAAGCAACTCAAATAAGGATATATGCATGCGAAGTACGCAACACATACTTAGTCCCCATGTGATATGGCATTTTTGTATGATGTATGTCTTTCTGAAATTTGCAACAGATGAAGAATCCCTAAGAGTATCCACTGCAATAAGGTCGTCCCAAACCGGGACTGACCTAACTCTGAACCCCACCGAGGGTTGTTTGAAACCGCTTTATTCCGTTCTCGACCCTATTACTGTGGATTGAAGCCACGTTTTGTGAGGTTGCAGCAGTGCATCAAACGCACCCGACCTTATTGTTGTGGATGCTCTAAATGCGTTCTCGACTCCATTGCTAGAGGTCCTGACTTAGATCCCACAAAACCATACGAATTGAGCAAGTCGTCCGATGGGTTCATACCAACCTCGAACCCCACACAGAGGTGAGATTCGAACCCTTGACCTCTTGGTAGGTATAACCACTGGAGCGATTTTCATCACATTTCGGTGAGTCAAATCATGTGGCACTGACCATTTATTTTCTTAAACTTTAACAAATCCCATTGCTGGAGATGTCTTCTTAAACTAGGGAATCATTTTGTAGAGAGAGAGAGAGAGAGAGAGAGAGATAGATGGGAACTACAGAAGCTCAAAGGTACGTTTGGGAAGGAGCGATTCCTCTTCAGATCCATCTTCACGATTCAGAAATTACCACTCTACCCTCTCCTCCACCTGCTCTGGTAATCTCTCTCTCTCTTTAGTTGTTGTTGTAGGGTTTAAATCCTAATTGTAATTAACATAGATGATCATATCAGATTTTAGGTCCTCGGATTGGTTACCTGCAATTATTAGTGACTCTTATAAAGCCCTATTTCAGTACCACACTTCCTCCTGGTGTAGACACTGTTTGGTTTGACTACAAGGGACTGCCCCTCAAATGGTATGTTCTCTTCTCTTATTAACATTACCAAGATTCAAATTGCGTATTTGGTTCAGCTAGGCCGAAGCGATACTTCGTATAGAAATTACCCAAAGAATTTGGTTTCATTCTACCACATTCCACTTTGCTAATGCTTTGTGTCTGGGCCTCGAAGGGGCCACTTTCTTCCGAATGGGTCTAATCAAACTTGTTAAGCTTTAGTAGGTTGGTCAAGATGATAGGCATACACACTTTTCTGCACATTGCTTTTTCGTCACCTTGTAGACAATACCGGTACCAGTCGGCCGCATGCAATGTTTTTTCGTGCCCGAGGAGGCACCACATAAAACATTTACTCTAGCTCTTTTCGTTTTCGACATAGTGACAAGAATAGCAGCGATACGCGCCTAACACAGCCAATAAAATAGCAAGTTTCACCCAGTAGGTTATAATTGTTGCTTTGTTGTTCGCTATGCTGAGGCACGGAAGCGTGAGGCCTAATCCTATAAGTCATAGGGGGCCAGGGTAGGGACAAATCAACGAAAAAGGTAGGAAGTCTAAAAAGCTGGGGCTTGAGCAAAGTGGCCTCAAACATAGCTTTGTCCTAGCCTTTTCCTCTCAAAGATTTGTCTTCGTCCTAGCTTTTCCATTCTTTCTGGCCTGAATGGCTTTCAATAGATATCAAGGGCTTATGATTGCTCAAAGAAAAGAACTCCAAGAAGGTTTTCACGTTCACACCTTCTTTCTTTCATTTTTTGAACCTAGACCTGTTCCTGCTATTCAACTACTTTGGACTTGTGTGATTAGTAGACGTTGAAAAAGTGGCAGCTAGGCAATAATGACAAGAGTTTCAACTAATGAACTCTTATTGCTACTCGAGGCCGTGTCTTATTCATGGCGTATGTCGAAAAGCTAGTAGTACGTGGTCAATCTAGGCGTCAGGCCCCTTTGCTAATGCTTTGGGACTCCTGTCGGTTGTGCGACATGAGTTAGCTCCTACTGTGCGTGTGATAGATCGATCTTCTGGGCTCCTTCACGATTACATGAGGTATGTCGTTCTTTTGGGGCCTGGACTCGAAGGGCGAGAGGAGGTGAAAAGCCGACATGCAAGAGGGCTCATATGGTGCGAGCTGTAGATCGAAGTTGGCTGGGTAGAAGCGACACTCTTATGGATCAAAGACATCTGTGTCAACATAAGTTCCACACAAAGCTGTCACATCTCTTTGATGAAGTACTCCTTGAAGAGAATTATGAAAAGAAAAAAAGTAAATTTCCTTCCACATCTCTTATTTAACTTTGGAAACTTAAGCTGTTGAGAAAGGATATATTTGTATGTATGCATGTTGTAAGCTATAACTTGAAACTTGCATGCTTTTTTTCCCCCTCTGATTCTCCTGTTGTCAGTTATGCGATGTCTATCATTACCAGATAGACTTACATGCTTCAATGGTAATGAGATTCTTATTTATGTGTTTCAGGTACATACCAACCGGAGTTCTCTTTGATCTTCTTTGTGTAGAACCAGAAAGGCCTTGGAATCTTACGGTAGGATATTAATTTCCCGATGCAGTCTAAAACGTTACTGTATTCAGTTTTGGTGTTTATTAAAATCTGGAAGTAGAGTGTGGTGTTTCTTGGAAATATTAGTTCTTCATTTGACTGTCAATGAATTGGTTTCAGACAAGATTGCTGCAAGCCTGAATTTGAATCTAAACAAATTGTTTCTGTTTTGCGTGAATCCACTTGAAATTCCCTTCGAAGATATATGATAAAATCTGAATCCACTCCAGTTGTGTATGAACAAAAGCTCTGATCCGAATTCAATAAAATCCAATTGTAATAGAATGAAAGCCTAGTATATATTGGATATTTATTCACATGGGTTGCGGCAAATTGAAATCCCATCCAACATTTCATTGAATTTTAATTTACCGAATGGGATGAAGCTTCTACGAACAAATGCTTGACCGCTTTTAATTTTTTTAGCTGATTGCTTATTGGGTTTTGGATATGTTCGATCTACAATCCAACTTCACATCGTGTAGTTTGCAGCTCAACGTTTTTTTTTTTTTTTTTTGCTTCGGGGGGATCTTTTATATCTGTATAGTTATATGTATGTTAGGCACTTTTGGTTGGTTGTTGCGAGTTCCTCCTATGCAGATGGTTATTCTACGTTTTGCATAAATACTCATTTCCAAATATTTGAAAAAGAACTACAATAGTTTACGGAAAAACATCTAGAATAGTCAGATATGAAGAGCAAATATATAGATCCCGATCTTATGATGTGATACTAAGACTTCATGTTTTGTCATCAAAGAAGACCAAATTACACTAAGTGAATGCAATATGTTCATTGGTGATTTTGGTTCTCAATTAGGCAAAAATTAGAGAAGGTCCATAGAGTCCTGTAAAATTTGATATTGTTGCCCCTCTTTTTTCTGTTTTCCTTTGTGGTAGTTTGTCTGAAGATGATTAATATTCTGGAATGCAAGTTCGCGTTCAACATTATAACATCTCTTTCTGTTATGCTTATATTATGGTAACGTCATTTTGCATAAAAAGTCGGCTTTGTGTAAATTATCAAGTTTTGGATTATATACTATTTGCGGATGACGACTTCTCTTTATAATTAATCTAGCAAACTGTATTTGCAGGTGCATTTTAGAGGATATCCAGGAGATCTTTTGACCCCCTGCGATGGTGAAGAAAGTATTAAGTGGAGTTTCATTAATTCATTAAAGGAGGTTAGAATATTTTTATTTCGATATGCCTTCCCCCCCTCTACATTTAGGTTATAACCTTTTACTGTGTAGCTACTAGCTTTAGAATTGCATGTAGTTGTAACATAAATTTGGGATATTTTGACTGTCTTCACCATGCTATGAGATATTATACTTTTGACTTTACTCTCACATTCTGGCATTTTCTGTGTAAAAATCTTAGGGGTTGTATTTCTAAGTTGGACTTCAAATGTCTAAATATTGCCAGAATTCTTACCAGAACAGTGGAGGTGGTAGTGGGGTCAAACTCCAAATTTCGTACTACAGAGGGGTTCAGCGTCAAAGATCTTCCCCTCAAATTTTGGATATCTAGTTTAAGTTGCCACACTCATTTCAAGGTGTTTTTGTGAACTTTTGGTTCCACTATCGATGTTTCCTTAGATAAGTGAAGATGACTCACTGATAAAAAAAAAGTAACAGAAAAGTTGAGTATACCTCCTGGGTAATCTACCCGAAAAGCGATTGAATATTCTTGTCTTTATGACTTTATTCAAATTTCATGAAGACATTAAGTGAACCACATTTGATCTTTGTTGACTGTTAGTATATCTATAAACCCAACTTTGCCCTTTCGTCTGGGAAAAAGACTTTTACACCCTAATTTACCAACTATATAGTATTGCATCGAGGTACATACCTATGATCCAATCATCTTCACTTAATCCCGATATGACCATCTGTAAGTGGTTGAAACCTCTTCTTAATGTCTGTGGAGTCATTTTTTCTTTCACATCCTCGGAAAACTGCTTTTTCTTCCTCAGAAAAATTTCTCCATTACCTAACAAATGCTTAGACCATTTTCGAAGAGGTTCTTAGGTTTATTTCGTGAAATCAATCTTCTGAAATTATTCAACTGATTCATCGAATGCAAATAGATAAAAGCTCTATAGGAAAGTTTTGAGGGAAAATAATTTGAAATGAGTCTATTTCCATCTTGGATGCAAGAATGTTAGCTGCTTGATTTCCTTCTCAATAGCTAACTTGGGTTATTATCTTGGGATGAACTCAAATTTACCCAAGTAAAAAACTAATGACGTGATCTAAAGAACGGTGTGTATTGATGACAATCATGTCCGGAAAGACAAAAGGGCTAAAAAATGAACTTCAAAGGCCTCTCCTTGCGGACGGGAGTTCAAAATCCTCTATGAGTTTGATGGAACACACTTGGTGCGTTGCTTTGGTCACTTGGGGGTATGCCCCAGGCACCTGGGGATACGTTGGTCACGTGGTGCATTGCCCTACTCACCAAAGGGTATGGCCTGGAGAGCTGGGGGCATTACCTTGGTCACATGTGGAATGCCCTGGTCACATGGGGGTAAGGCCCAAGCACCTGGATGTATGGCTCGAGCACCTGGGGACATTGCCCAAGAGCATTATTGTCTCAATCTCTCTTACTCCTTTCTAAATTCGTTGTGGATTCATCGCCATTCATCTATCCTCTTTATTCTCTTTACTTTTCTTTTCCAAGTCCTCAATTTGCCTAATCTGCTCTCTATTCTTGCCTAGATCATGGACTCGATCATTCACCATAAGAAATCTTCAACTCGCTTTTGCCGTCGCTATTATGATGTTATAAAACCCCTAAAGACACACTCCAATGTTTTGTAAAGTTGACAAAAGACCCAAAACTGCAAGAGCATAAAGAACTTTAAAGCATAGAGTTCGTTTGGTTCACAGGTTGAGAAAAGTGGCAGATGCCATTTGCAATGGCGTTTTCACTGGTGGACACTTCAAACCATTTCGAATGGTGTTTAACGTGAAAAACATTGCCGAAAATGCTGAGCATTGCATTATCTCGCCACTTTCAACCGTTTTGGCCCAATAAAACTCAACATTGAATCAAAACGCTTTTTTCTTAAAAAAACTTCAGAACTTTATCGATTTGACATGCTTTAATGAAAACTCTGCTTAATGTCCTCTGCAGGCCTCATATATAATTAATGGGAATTGCAAGAATATCATGAATATGTCCCAACCAGATCAATTGGAGCTTTGGCGATCTGTGATTAATGGTAAGTCTTTTTTATAGGTAATAATACAAATAAATGTTTACATTGGTCGTGTTGCTTGGCGTTTGCTTGTATTTTTTGTTGAATTTGTTAAAAACTACATTTGCGGAAGCTAAATTAATCTCAATTAAAACTATAATCTCTCAATTGCATAAAATAAAAGGTCAAAAACATGGTTTATGAGATTTATCCCAAATTCTACATATCTCTCTAAGCTAAGCATTTCTCTCTCACTCAAAACCAACATTGAAAATATACTAAGCTTAGGCTCTCTTTTATAGGAGAAGAGACCTAACACAAAATAGAAAACCTAGTTAGACTCTAATTAGGAGACTTCTTCTAATTATAATGCAAATCAAATAAACTAATTAGAAATAATTTAAATAGAGATAGTGGTCATGCAAGGTGGAGAGACAACTCTGAGCATAGGATAACTACAAATCTTCCCACAGTACTTGCCGAACCCGTTTTGTTTGCCTGCAAATAGAGAAACTATTGTTTCGCCAAAAATACCGTACGTGACTTCATTTTGAATCCCCAAAAAGTGATTAAAATCTTGACTTGAATAGTCTTCAAGCCCTTGCAAAAACAGATCACTAAACCCCGATTTAAGTACCTTTTCTAAAGACTCATCATAGATTGGGAGTTCATCCCAATCAATTAATGGAGAGGAATTACCTATACTCTGAAATCCGTGGTAACCCTAGATTTTTTACAGCGTCTTTTGGCTTTTTAGCGACTGAAAAACACTCCCCAATTGTTTGAAAGTTTGATTTGACAACTTTGTTGATCGAAGTTTCGTCAAAAATATCTTCGATTTGAGAATCGACGAATTTGTCGATTTTGGCAAAAACTTGTCGATTTTGGTGAAACCCACGACTTTGCAATCGCCAATCGCTAATAACTTCTTTCTCAATCCCATAATTTTATTCATCCCTGCTGAACTAATCGGCGAAGCCCCACTCAATTTGTTGAACTTGGGGTATTGGTTTTGAGGTGGTGTTGGTTTTCTTCGGTTGGACTTCATGATGATCAAAATCGTCAATCGGGTAAACTTCTCACATCAAGGTCGCAACCCTATCGTGGAATTTCGATCAATAATTTTTCAACACGTCTCCGTCTTCTCCACCTATAACATCAGTCGCACGGTGACCCTCCATTTCCGTCATCTCCTTGTAGTTAATGTTCAAGCCTACTCCATCGAATCTCATCAAATCCTCTGTCACAACACCCACCTCAATCTTCTTCTCTCCTACTTCTACTTCATCTTCAATGGCGTCGGTAAATCTCCCGTCACCATCGGAACTCGCGAGGGCACGCAATTTGGCAAGCATCGCCTCAAGTTGTTTAAACATCATCTTGTTCGATACCGTAAGCTCCATGTTAGACTCCATAAGCAACTTGGTAAACTCTTCTACCGTTTTCAGTTGCTTGCCTTGTGTTTGTTTCTTTGGCATTTTCTTCCCCATTGTTCGTCGCAAAAGAAAAAATTATCGCCGAAATCTATGTAGCAGATACCGAAATCACTGTAGCAGTCGGTGTGAAAAAAAAACCTGCAGAATCTTGTTAGCTCTGGTACCAAGTTCTTAAAAGCTACGTTTGCAGTAGCTAAATTAATCTTAATTAAAACTATGATCTCTCAATTGCATAAAATAAAAGGTCAAAAGACCTAGGGTTTATGAGATTTACCCTAAACTCTACGTATCTTTCTAAGACTAAGACTTTCTCTCTCACTCAAAACCAACATTGAAAGTAAACTAAGCTTAGACTCTCTTTTATAGGAGAAGAGATCTAGCACAAACTAGATACCTAGCTAGACTTTAATTAGGAGACTTCTCCTAATTATAATGCAAATCAAATAAACTAATTAGAAATAACTAAAATAGAGAGAATGGTCATGCAAGGTGGAGAATTACATCTACATTAATGGGTGGGAAGGCTTCACCTTTGGCACCGATATCCAAAACTCACCGAAGCCAATAGCAGACAACACATTTAAGGTTTGACAATTACATCTTACAAGGAAACAATCATATTTTTAGATTTCATTCAAAATAGCAGCTATTAATTTCTCCTTTTTTTGTTTGGCATTTTTAATGTGCAAGTAGCAACCATTGATCAAGCTAGACATGAATTTGGTTTTTATGGCATTAGGTAACATGGAAGGGTACTTCCGAATTTCATCGAAGCTTAGGCTCGGAACAAGTGCAGAGGAGTATGCAACCAAAGCAATATCTGATTTAACGCAGCCTCGGCAGACTACTAGCGAGACTGATATTTCTGGATCAAGTCGAACAGGTTCTTTTTTAACTCTCCTAGATGTGAACATTACTTCATTAGATACACATGAGATTTGTGCTTAAAATTGGTGCTTGACCTTATTCCCGTTACATTTTTTTCTTAATTAACATATTGCGAATAACTTATTGCATTTACCATTAAGAGTAATGTAAAATGAACTTGAGTATACAGGTAATATCCTTACTACTTGAGTATTGCAAGTAGGATTACTACAAGTTTAGTATTCCAATTAGTTTAGTTATGCATCATGAGGATCACCGTAAGTTGAGTATTGCAAGTAGATTTCCTAGGAGTTGGCAAAAAAAAATAAAAAAATCGTTATATTGGTGAAAACTGAAAAGCCTTAAAATGGTTGTCTTAAATGCTCTGGCTTTCGGATGAGCAAGTTTCTTCACAATCGCAAAAGGAAGCGGTATATAGAAATTTTTGTAAGAACAGGTCTATGGAGATCTGTTCAGTAACCAGAGGCATCATAGAGGAGGGTTACGAGGTTCAGATACATAGTTCCAGTTGAAGGACTTGTGTTTGTTCATTCATCCAATTCCTACAGTACTAGTTTTTGGAGGGCATCTCTAACATTGGGAAGAGATTCTTTTTGCGGAATTTTGTTACAGGGTTGAAGGCAGAAAGATGGATGGATTTTGTCTGGAGTCATTGTGTTAAAGAAATTCTTTGAGGGTTTGGTTGCCCTCTATCTATGCTCCGCAATGAATATGGCCATGTTTTCATTGTGAATGGGGGTTGATGATCATATCTTTGGAAGTTTGGCTTTGTAGGCTGTAATAGCGATGTCCTATGGTTTGTTGATTTATGCTCATAAGAGTCTCTAGAGGAAATAAAATATTTAGCATTGGATTCAACTATTAACTTTTAAACCTAAAAGTTGATGTAATTTTGGACTACGTATTTTCAATCAAAAGTTGATCCAAGATAGTAAGAAAGACAAAATCTAAAATGAACAAGGAATCCGAATTGACCTCCTTTTTTTTCTCTAGCGTAGACTATGAATAAATGATGCTGGTCATCATGTGGAAATCTCAGCCACATTTCCTTCTTTGGCATATTGCCAGTCTTAGCAAAAAGGAAAAAGAAAAAGGGAGTAAATAAGCAGTTCTGCTAGGCGTATGAATCAATACTTGCTGTGTTTTTTTATCTCTTGGGAGAGGATAAATTTGGAATTAAAGGCGAAATTCTTGGTATATAAATGTCAAGGTCCTTATGGTTTTCAATGTTTCTGTATGTGAAGGAGGAGAAAGTAGAAGGAGAGGGACGAAGTAAGGGGAGATGGTGCAATATTTCTGCAGCAGTCCAGGAGCATAAACTAGCAAATTTTTGGGGGAAACATGTTATTAAGGAGCTATCAAATCTGGTGGCAGCGGCTTGGCTGGTAAAGAAATTGGTTGCAGTGTTTAAGGGAAGCAGAGAAGAAAATGGAGGGTAGGAAGCTCTGTTGTTGGCTCATATAACAGAAATCTGCAATGGATCGCACGAGTGAAAATAAATACATATGGGAATAGGATAGGGATTTTAAACCTATGTATTTATGCATGTCCAAAGGTTGTAGAGGAGAAAGATGATCGACCCTTGTGGAGAGTAACCATTGTCTCAAGGTGGTACAGTGAGGAGAGATTCGACTCACGAACAACCAAATGCGCAGTTAAAATAGCTATTAAGCCAGTTGTTTTTCTGTTGCAGATATCGTGGAAGGCATGGGGAGGTGGTTGGAGGGTGGAACAGAAAAAGTTAATCTGCGATGGAGGAGGGATTCTTTAGGAGAATTGTATAGGGGCCGTAATTACAATTTAGATATTGACAGATTGACGTCATTAGTTAAAAAGGAGGTTGTGAGTAGTGCAACCCACTGTTGTCTGCCAAACAACGCATTCAGGGCTATAGTTAAAATGCGTATTATATGAATTACTATCACATGTACGACCTAGTACTTCTTAACGTGTCTGCAACCGAGCCGTTAACTCTTCTTCTGGGCCAGCTTGCGCAGCCGCATATTTTAAAAATGACAGCTGCCAATCTCTAACGGTCAGGAAGAACCCATGTTGCTCAGGGTTTTTTATCCGGCTCGAGAAGCTGGTCTCTGTAGGTTTATCATCTGTTTCAGATCTATGGTCAGCCTCAAAACATGTGTTACAACAACTGTAATCTTCACGTGCTTTTCCAGAAAACATTAAGGCTAAATATGTAATTTTAAGATATCTAGGACCTCTTATTGGATTATTCAAAATTGTGAGCCCCACGCGACAAAAACCCCAACCTGACGATGTTTTAGTTTGGGTAGATGTCTTATGTTTCCAAGACCACCATAAATATTAATTTTGCTAATGTTTGAATAATAAACTTCCTCCCCAAAAAAATGCACATAAAATGCAAGACGTAAATTGTTTTTTTAGTAATAGAGGGAGTCGCGCATGCACATAAATTTTCTCATGGAGGGAGTCGCGCACGCACATAAAGTTTCTCATGGAGTGAGTCGCACACGCACAGAGCATGTGCAGCTCGACTAGTATTGGATAAGGATATTGTAGTTTGCAGATCAAAGTTATTTTTTTCGGGGATTGTAAAACAATAGATCCTTATTAATCATTTTTTGCTTAAAGTTTGCATTAGACCAATTGAAGATGCCACACATATTACTGGTCCTTCATGTATATATTACACTATAGGTTCAAATTTACCATCGACTCGATTCCTCCCATCATTCTTGGTAGAAATCCTAATCGTACTAGCTTGCATTTGTAAAGAATGAACTTTTCTAATTTCTATTTGTCATGTCACTGTGCAATTGGCGAATCACCCTCCAGACCTTTCCCATGTGTTTCTAGAGCCAGCTAAACTCCTTTTACCTTCTCCGAATAGCTACAACCTCTGACCTAGTTTTTTCAATCTTTTTGAGGCCAGACACTAAACGGTAGCAAGGTATTGAAACCAGAAACATCTGTTTCCTAAGACAAATAAATTCGATAATTCACTGACCTGAGAATTTCAAGTTTTGATGCTCTCACTTGGACTCTAGATTTTGTTGTAGAACTTTTTCTAGTGCCATACTGGTGTGGTGTAAAACACATGTACAATCTTTTCATTTCACACTCTTGTCCCACCTTAGGAGTTGTATTTTGCATTGGACGAGGTACAGTTCTAATGCGCACGCTAATTTATAGAAGAATATTTATGTATAGATGGTATTGGTTTGTACTCAGCTCATTTTCTCTTAATTTTTTGTTTTTGTTTTTTGGACCTTTGGTCAGGCAGAGTTCCTGTAAGATTGTACGTGCGGTATATTGACGAGGCTATAGGCGATTTAACAGATGTACCGTCGATTGATAGTTGGGACGAAATCTCCTACATAAACCGACCAGTTGAGATTCTCAGGGAAGATGGTAAGTTTGTGACTACCTTGCTGTGTTTACGTCAAGTTAAGTTGTGAAATATAACTGAAGGTATATTTCTGAAAAGTCTTTTTATTCGTCCTTATGACCCTGAATAAATTTGTTTATGACCCCTGGATAACCTTTTCAAAAGTACTAAATCATCCTAAGCTACACAAACCAACTTATTTGCCATAAGCATTTTGCAGTTGCTTTTAGCCCGATTGGTCAATTTTTAAGATTTCCAAATTAGTTAAAAATAAAATCTGGAAGTGCGACCTAGAAAGAAAGGCTGTTATACAAGAAAGTATAGTATAAGCAAAAAACTGTTACCAAGTTTGGTGAAGTCGAGAATTTTTTTTCTTGTATTGTTGTCAAACACCAAAACAATCTTGTGGCCCGTACAAGAAAAGCACTTCTCAACTTTTAAGGCGTTGTTGGTGCCATATCAAGAATTAACTCGTACTTTCTCCTTGTCATATTTTCAGTGTGCCGATATTTTATCTCTCTGATCAATAGTGTGTGTATCATGACCTAATTACTAAATCATTGTCTCACTTATTATTATACACGCTGTGCTTACAGGTAAAATCTTCACCCTACATGATGCGTTGAAAATTTTACTGCCTGAGTTTTTTGAAGACGAGCCCTCCATTGATGAAGAAATATCATTAATGGAACTTAAAGACGCTTCTAAAACTCCTGATACTGACTCTTGCAATCAGGATTCTGATATTGCAGTCCCTGAGAAGAGTGAAGTATCCAGGGAAATATTCGATAAACCTCATGCAGAAGACTCTGGTCGGTGCTCATCTAGAAAGCCTGATATTAAGTTTGTCCGTGTACAAGGGATTAAGCCTAAATTTGACATTCCCTTCAATTGGTTAGTAAAAAATTTGATGTACGCAGAGCACTTCATTCATATCTGTGTTTACGTTGGAAGGACACACGATTGAGTACGTAACTCTGTATATTTTCCATTTTGACATTCTCCACCGATATCTCAATTGTTATATAGAAATGTACACAAGACTCTTGAACTGTCCATTCATGGCATATATCTTCTTATTCAAGTAGAAGACGTTACTTCAATCCTGTCTTGAATTTCATATAAGCAAGAACATTGCTTCTTATTTTCATGATTTAGTGTTTTCGTATGTTTCTGTTTGTCCAGATGAGTCAAAAACTAAACCCTTCGTACCTTTGAATTTATCTGAACTATTTAAACACTAGTATAACCCATGCAGTGAAGATTGACAATTGCGAGTTGCACGGCTGATGGGTTGTGTTACTGACTTGTTCTGTAGTGGGAGAGTTTATAGAGAGCGTCTGTGCAAATGATCATTAAGAAACTTAAATTGAATTTATTTATTTTCCAGACCAAGGTGATCCGACTGCATAATTAATCATTGCTTTTTGAGGCATGTCCCCTGAAAAGAACCCGGTACACCCAAAAAGAGGATTAGGCGACCGGCCGTAAATCGATCTAGTTTAAGCTATGTAAACTCTCAAGGTTTTTTTTGTTTTTTTGTAAGCAAAATGAATATGTAGATTAGGCCCGTGGGGCAATAAAGATACAGCAGAGTTTACGTGGTTTAATGCCTCATATATGGAGTATACAAATCACACTGGGATAATGAGCTTCCCATGCAGACAAAGCACGGGCTTCAAGAAATCTAGACACCAAAGAGAGCAAATCTGGAACCAAAGCAAGGGCTCCCCCGATAAGTCCGTCGAATTTTCAATGTAGGCTTTCACGAAACGTTTGTAATCTGTCAAAATGAGAACTCTTCCAATGCTTGTATCCTAAGCCGCTTTTAATCCTCTAACCACCGCAAGAGCCTTAGCTTCTTCAAGGTCAGCTGCTTTGGCGAAGTTATGACCTGCACAAAGAGTATTTGAAAGATGAGACTTGAAAACAAAACCAGTGCCACAATTAACGTTGCTAGAATACCAAGAAGCATCGACGAAAATTGTAACCCATCCTTCTTCAACTATAGGGTAAGAGGGGGGAGAGGTACAAATTAGATAACTCTTAGCTTGAGTAATAAGCTCTGACGAGGTGCTCCGCTTGTTATTAAAAAATAATGTTATTCCTGTCATTCCATATGAGAAACATAATAACACTAATCTTGCCCCAAAGCGAAGTTGTGTTCTCACCGGAGCAGCTCTTATTAGCAAGCATATACATCATCTTTGCGAGAGAGTCTGGGCAAGGCCAAACACTATTATTAAGAGACATATCAGAAGCATACCAGATTTCCTTTATATTCTTACTGTAAAAAAAAGTATGTGTTGTGGATTCATTTTCTTCACCGCATCTAGGGCAAATAATATCATTCATCACCTCACCAATCACCATTAGCCAAGTTGAGTTTTATTGGAAGGCCTTCACTCATAGCCATAGATTAAAATACCCATGATAAATTCATTATACCATGAAAAATATTAAGATTTTTACTTTGATGATATTATCAATGGTTCACCAATGCCTAGTTTTGTGACAAAAAATCGTTAATGTATCATGATTTTATAATTTATTACGATAATTAGATAATATTAATGGATAATTGATTTTAACTTTTAACATTCTCAAAACCCAAAAAAATATCTAATTTATTTTATTATAAAAAAGGTAACTCCGGTAGCACTAGTTGAAGAATATGTAATCCTGTTGAAAACGTTTACCCTCAAGTTATGATGAGGAAGAATAGATAATCAGAATGGTGAGAGCTCGATAAATACATTTGGTTTGGTATTTTAATCTATGCTCATAGCCCTCCACATGATGAACTGTATCCTGAAATAGACCTTGATTTTCCAAATAGTATACCAAGTTTTATCCGCAGAGTAACAATGGAGTAACAATAAAGCATTATGAAGGGGGTGAAATTAGCTGTTGTATTTTGTTGAATGAAGAAGTTGGTAAGCAAACAAAGACAGACCCTCCTTCCTCCTCTACCAAACCCCCTTGGTAGGTCCCACCAACCAAACTTAATTAAAATTGAAACCTCTACCCGCCTTCTCTTTCATCTCTCTCAATGGCGCAACTTAGCAACATTGCCAACAATCTCCAAAGCAGTAGTTTCCCTAACAATCTCCCTAAACCCCAGAAACCCAAAGCTCTAAGCTCTGTTTGGTTGAGATCACAATCAAAAAGTTTGAATCTTGGGGGTCTCAAGTATCAACAGAGGGTAGTTGGGGATTCAATTGTTTCAGTTAAAGGTGCTTCTCCTTCTTTCAAGGTCTTGGCTTCTGTTGCCACTGTGCCGAAGCCAATATCAGAGATTGTATTGAAACCAATTAAGGAAATCTCTGGGGTAGTTAAGCTCCCTGGATCAAAGTCATTGTCGAATCGGATTCTGCTTCTCGCCGCTCTCTCCGAGGTGAATTTAAGTGTTCTATATTAAGTTTTTGATAATTTGATGCATTGTTGCAATGATTTCATCTGGATTTTTAAAAGAATGTAAACATGATAAATGTTATATTGAAAGTACTACTTTGTAGTTAGAAACTACTCTATGGTGTTAGTTGATTAAGGGCATGCGCTTACAGCAACTTGTAGGTAGTAGCTTAGTTGAATTGCTTTTAGTGAACCAAGTTATCTTCGGAAACTTTGGGTTTGTTTGATTCGTGAAACTGAAGGGAAAGGGAAACTAATTTTGCTATATTTGGTGTGTTGGGAAAGAAAGAACTTTGTATTTATAATTCCGGAAGTTGATTTTCCTTCTGCTCTTTCGATATGAAAAAGGAATGTTAAAAAATCTCCGAGCTTTAAGAAAATGACTAGACTAGAATTAAACAAAATATAGACTGAGGGGGGAAATCTAAAGAAGTAAATATATGGAGTGAGTGATACAGACTTAGATTGAGAGAATACAGAGAGATTTTAGACAAAGAAATACTAGAACTTCAAAAAAAAAAAAACGCTAGAGAAATTGGAGAGGGCGAATCTAGAATATAAGTTTGGAAATAACCTAAAGAAAGATCATCCTAAAAGAGGAAGAAAATTTGGATCGAAAGAAAGTAGGGAAAACATTTTAAAGTGGGAGTGGAGATTTCTTTTTTGGAGAGAAAAACTCAAGAAATAAAATATATGGATAGAATATGTTTGACTTAGAAATATTATGTGGAAAATTTGAAAAATGAAAAAATGGAGAGAATATGAGGTTAACAAATTGTAGCAGATAAAATCTAGTGAGTGAGAATTTGGAAAGGGAGAAAAAGTACAAAAAAGAAATTTCGAACATAGGAAGATCTGGAATGAATGTGAAAAAATGTTCCAGATTTCTCTCCACCTCTCTGTCCATTGGTTCGACTTGGTTCTGCTTTCATACTTGAACGTGTTTTGAACAAGCTGCTTTCTTTTCAAATTTAATCAAGCTCCTTCTGCATCATTATGATAGTTCGTTATACTCTTTAGAGCAGTGAACATGAGGATTGACTTAGAATTAGATTGTCTCACGTTTGTTGGTCTCTTATGATGGTTGGAGTTAGTGCTACGTATTAACTAATGGTTTTCTCATCAGAATGTATTTTGGTCAAATTAGGGTATTTTGAATAGTTTTTTTCATCTTCTCAGGTCTCATCAAACAAATGAATTTTTTTCTTCTTCCATAATTCATTTATCTAGAGTTTTATGGAAAATATTTTTCCAGAAAAACAGTTATCTTTGCCTTCGTCTCAGCTTTTATGAATATTTTCTAGACAGCCACAATAGATAGTTGAAAGTCCCTTAACTACTTTTTTTATCAGGGAACTACAGTTGTGGACAACTTGTTAAGCAGTGAAGATGTGCATTATATGCTTGGTGCTTTGAGAACCCTCGGGCTAGACGTAGAAGAAGACAATGCAAATAAAAGGGCAACGGTTAAAGGTTGCGGTGGACAGTTTCCTGTGGGTGAAGAAACAAAGGAGGAGGTTCTACTTAACCTGGGAAATGCAGGGACTGCAATGCGTCCTTTGACAGCTGCAGTTACTGCTGCAGGTGGAAATTCCAGGTACTTATATCTAAATTATAATTTATGATCAAAACTGGACTCCCTTCCCCAGCCTACATTCCCTAGTGAATGTTGATCTTACAAACCAAACTTTCAAAATCAAGTTTTGGATTGGCAAACGAGTCAAAATATCCTTAAAATATATGGAGGCAATAAAATAACTGACTAGTGTTCTAACATTATTTCTTATATTAAAAAAATTGCTTCAACACCTCAGAACATCGGGGCCCTTTCATCTCAAACTCTCTAAATGGGTGATATATATTTGTGTAATCCAAACTAGATGATATAATCATAATATGTTATATTGCATGGATCATGGACTTTGAATTTCAGACTTGTGAAAGTAAGTTCTCAATCCAACGACGAGGGCTTGCTCAGTTGGTAGGACTAGTGGCTTGGAAAATGAAAACCAAGAGGTCCTCGGATCAATTCCCACAAGCAGCTTCCAGCCCAAAAAAAAAAAAAAAAAGTTTTCAATCCAAATTCGTTTAGTTGGATTCTTGACCAAAAAGAGGCTCCGATCAGGTTCATAAAATTGTGTTTTAGTCTCACATTGTCCATCCATGTGATTACTCATGTTTTCATCTCTTTATGGATATCTAAGTGTTCTCTCTTAATCTTTTTTCCCCTCTTACGTTGATGTTAAATAAATGAATTCAGATACGTACTGGATGGAGTCCCAAGGATGAGAGAGAGGCCAATTGGGGACTTGGTTCTGGGTTTAAAGCAGCTTGGTGCGGACGTTGATTGTTTCTTAGGCACTAATTGTCCTCCTGTTCGTGTAAACGCAAATGGCGGTCTTCCTGGGGGAAAGGTGAGCTTTTATTCTTGTCTATGTTGCTGCACAGTTTTTGTGATAAATATATGCTCGACATGGAATGATAAACTCATATGGGGAATGGCAAACACTCTTATGGGGAACGGTAAACACTTTTAAGCTTAGTACTTCTCAGGTTTCATCTATGAATCACTATCATAATCGGCACCGTTAGTTTAAAGTTTTGGCCTACCTGGGGTTTTTAAGTTTCTTGAAAATCAGACTTCATCCTTTTTCTGGGCTGTTTTTTTTATCCGCATGTAAACTTAAGAGTAGTGTTATCAAAATTGTTCAGGTAATCGACCTGGAGAAAAGTTAAGTTGGGCCAACCCAGTTGAGCAGCTTAGTTAACGTTGGCCCATTATCAGAAAATTGGAATTAATAAGATTTCACCCAGTTGTAGGGTATATCATTTGTTTAAATTGGTACCTCAAGTTCAAGTTTAGCACAGTTGTGACAAAAACATTAACTTAACCATAGGTCTCAGGTTAAACCCTGACCTCTTTGTCAAACCATGTAAGATAATCAAATTAAAATTAGGTTCAATCTTTGTGATACTAGTCAGCTGTTACACTGCCCGTCTCAAGGTACTGGTGGGTCACGCAAGTTGATGAAAGCAAAGTACGGGGGGGGGGGTATTGAAGATGCTAGATTTAGCAGACCAAATATCTGTCTGGTTTTCAACTCTATCCATTACCAACAGACAACCTAATCTCTTAACCCTTTCATCTTTTGGGTGCATTGAGTTTAGATTGAAGTTCATCTCACTTAATATGTAAACCATCTTTTCTGTGCTTTGCAGGTGAAATTATCTGGATCTATTAGTAGCCAGTACTTGACTGCATTGCTTATGGCTGCTCCCTTGGCTCTAGGGGATGTGGAGATTGAGATTATTGACAAACTAATTTCGGTTCCCTATGTTGAGATGACTTTGAAATTGATGAAACAATACGGGGTCAGCGTGGAGCACAGTGATAGCTGGGATAGGTTCTTGGTCAAAGGTGGTCAAAAGTACAAGTAAGTCCTGTTATACGGGGGTGTTTGGCAACATATACTCTATCGTTTACGAGACTAGGAATCGATTATTAGTCATTGATTGATTACAAAACTTATTGTCTTTGACATATGTTTTCATAATCTATTATTTCGGAGTGTGAAACTGTGATACGAATATAGCTGTTTTGTGAACCACTATCTATAGATATTTATAGCTGTTTCTGTACTACATTTTCATAATCTATAGCTGTCAGCAAACCATTTTCATAGATATGTATTTTTTGTAAAAATGCTTACTATGGAAAAAATTATAAGATTAGTAAGACTATGTGCATACTGCATACGGAGGTCAGGCAGCCCATATCTATAGCACGATTTTGTATTTTGTGCAATCCTAGTTACAGTGGAAGTAATGGAATGCAAAAAAAAAATATTCCAACAGGTCTCCTGGATATTCTTATGTTGAAGGGGATGCATCAAGTGCAAGCTACTTTTTAGCGGGTGCAGCAGTTACTGGTGGGACTGTCACCGTAGAAGGTTGTGGAACCACCAGCTTGCAGGTATAATCATACAACAATTTTTTTTTTCATTACGTAGTTTTTATGGACTTCTTAATTTATTGAGTTCTTACCGCTTTTTTATGCTAATACAGGGTGATGTAAAGTTTGCTGAGGTTCTTGAAAAAATGGGTGCAAAAGTTACTTGGACCGAGACCAGTGTTACAGTTACCGGTCCACCTAGAGATTCTTCTGGAAAGATACACTTACGTGCCGTTGATGTAAACATGAATAAAATGCCTGACGTTGCTATGACTCTGGCTGTAGTTGCAATTTTTGCAGATGGTCCAACTACCATACGAGATGGTATGCTACATATTACTTGAAATCGTAGAGGATAATGCTAACCATTTGATTTGTATTCCTTTCATTGTATAAATAACGTTATGATATTGAGGGAGACTTCTTCTCATTCTGTATCTCATTTTTTGTACTTCTCAGTGGCGAGTTGGAGAGTGAAGGAGACAGAACGAATGATTGCCATCTGCACTGAATTGAGGAAGGTTGGTGTTTTATCTTATACTTTAAAGTTTACATTTAAGCGCGTAACTATAGTAGTTTCATAACATTTACCATTTCTTCGGTTTTCATTTTTTGTTTTCAGTTGGGTGCTACAGTGGAAGAAGGGTCAGATTACTGTGTGATAACTCCACCCAAGAGATTGAATGTAACGGCAATCGACACGTATGATGATCACAGAATGGCTATGGCGTTCTCTCTTGCAGCGTGTGCAGACGTTCCTGTCACCATCAAGGATCCTGGCTGTACCAAGAAGACCTTCCCGGACTACTTTGAAGTACTTGAGCGGTTTACGAAACATTGAACCTGGAGTTTTTACACAAAGAACTTGCAGAGGTTAGCGTAAAGAGCGGAGACTGTTGTGTATTATCATTATTCACTTTCATGGTGGAGTGTTAACCACCATTTCCCTGTAATCTTTAAATTATATGTATTGTTATAAGATTGCATATTACGAGTTCAATCATTAATTTTGTTTTCAAAATTTGCAGATTTCCCGTGTTTCTGTCTATAAACATATGTTAGCATTGCACTAAGTTTGGCACAAACACTTGCGTTCTTATCATAACTTATGGCTGACTGTATTATTTATAGATCAATCATATCTTTACCGGCTGGTATTAACAAGTCAGTCTTAGCATGCTATATGTTGATGAGAAGCAAACAAGTCCCTGAAAGGTATTTTTTGCAAATTCCTAGGACATTCGAACTGGGCCGTGCTTCGCTCATCTACGGAGGATACAAGAGATTTTATTGGGACCTTAAAACATTGTAAGCTTCATCACACATTTGAATTAGTCCATTAAGAAACAAAGGTACATACAAATAACTCTCCTATAAAATGCAACTGATCTTCTCTTTTTCTCATACCACTCTACAAGAAAGAAATAAGAAAGAAAGAGAGAATGTCGACTGACAAAGTTATCTTATTGGATTTCTGGGTAAGCCCATTCTCCCTCCGACCGAAGATTGCATTGGCAGAGAAAAGCGTCGAGTTTGAGATCAAAGAGGAAGCTGATTTGTTGGGGAACAAGAGTGACTTGTTACTCCAATCAAACCCCATTTACGGCAAGGTACCGGTGTTGATACACAAGGGTAAACCTATTTGCGAGTCGACCATCATTGTCAGCTACATTGACGAGACCTGGCCTACTCCTGCATTGCTCCCACCTTGCGCCTACGGGAAATCCACTGCCAGGTTTTGGGCTGACTATATAGACAAGAAGGTTTGCTATTCATTATTCAGAAATTAAAAATAAATAAAAAACCAAAGAAGGACCTAGATAACTTTTTGTTGGGGAAAAAAAAAATTTAGCCCAAGCTCCAACACTAAAACTGCTAGACACGCACGATCAGAGTTCGGGTCCGACCAACATTCAGCCCTACTTGTATTTAGGTACATTTAGGATATATTAGTCCTTGATATATGTATTATTTTTGGTGCAGTTGTTTGATGCAGGATCCAAAATATGGATGGCCAAAGGAGAGGAAGCAATAAAGGTAGCAAAGAAAGAGTTCATAGAGATCTTGAAGGTGTTAGAGGGTGTTCTAGGAGAGAAGGACTATTGCTCTGGTGAAAGTTTTGGGTTTCTAGACATCATAACTATTTCCCTAGCATCATGGTTCTATGCCTTTGAGCAATACGGAGATTTCAAAATTGAAGATGAGTGTCCTAAGTTTTCAGCTTGGATGAAGAGATGTTTTCAGAGGGAGAGTGTCGCTAAGTTTGTTCCTGAACCAACTAAAGTCTATGAGTTTGTTGGCATGTTGAGGAAGATGTATGGGATTGAGTAGAGCTTCTCAATCTGTAGTTTGTCTTGTGTTTTTATTTGTGGTGTGTTTGTTATGCCTTGTGGTAAGCCTTTTTTTTTTTTTTTTTTTTTTCTACTTTGTTTGGTTAAGTTGAGTCCCTATTTCCCTATTTGCCGCTATTTCTCTCTGTTGAGAAAACCGGGTGGGGGATGAGATAGGTTTGATAATAACAGTTGTTCTAGTGTTTGATAATCACAATAATGGATAGAGCAATAATTTGGATCCTATGGTGATTGCTTCTAATTTGATATTTTATTTCACGAGTTTATTCAGAGATATATAGGACCTGAGATAGAAACCAATTTGTTTTGGAAGAACTCAAAATGGGCAACAGCAAAAAACTTGTACTCTGTATTTCCTTGAGTTGAATGTATACAAGACTCGGAACTTTAGATAAGCAAACATAATGGGCTAACACTCTTGAATTTGCCTCAACCATATTGTCCAGTTGCAGCATGACTCCTTCAAGTCGATGAATTAATTTGATACCAGGAATGATCCATCGCCAGCTTAAGTTATTACATTAGATGTCTATGCTTAACATTATAATCCATTGCGATCGTGTAATTAACATTATAAAGTCCCTTTGATTGAGTTTTTCAACTCTCTTTAACCTATAATCTCCTCTTCCAATACACCACTATCAAAACTCACAGAAATGCATTTTATAAAACACTCGCAATGAAAAAGAAGCTCTGCCTCACCTATTACTGAACATAGCTTAGTCACAGACTCACAATGATCGAGTTCTAAAGGAAGCTCAACCACAACCCCATTTTGTTATGTTTCCATAAAGAATTGCATTGATAATCTATCAGATATGTCAGGTTAATCTTAAGGAAGTTGAACTACTTTGAAGTCTCTGGTGAATTAGCAGATAATCTTCACAAGGAAGTTTCAAGTGGTTTCATGTACGACTTTGGAAAGAAAATATTTCACCTATAGGAAGTATAGGATCTTAGACGTCTTTTAGACAATGTCCAGGAGACCTGTCTGTCTATGGGAAGATAGAATTAGCATATCCAATTTCGCGGTTATTAAATATTAGTCTCCCGAATTCCTTTGGCGTTTTCGTAGATGGGTTCACTGAAAATCCCCACCAAAGACGTTCGCCTGTAGATACGACGACATGACGACATCTATAATCTTACAAACAGAAAATTAAAGTAATAAATCAAAAGGCTCCGCTTGTTATAAATTTAAGAATAGTTTTTGAAGGATCCAAGAAAGGTATTTGAACCCCTAAACATTGTAATTTACATCGCATTTTTATGATTGTTTTGTTATAGACAGCTATAAAACACCAATACAACTGTACGTCTGTACTTAAGACATACCGCAAGAAAAATGTCCAAGGACGAGGTGATATTGTTGGATTTCTGGGTAAGCCCATTCTCCATCCGAGCAAAGATCGCATTAGCTGAAAAGGGTGTCGAGTTTGAGGCAAGAGAGGAAGCCGATTTGTTAAACAACAAGAGTGAGTTGTTGCTTAAATCAAACCCTATACATAAGAAGGTGCCGGTGCTACTACACAATGGGAAGGCTATATGTGAGTCGACTGTTATTGTTGGCTATATTGATGAGGCTTGGCCTTCACCCGGGCTGCTCCCATCGTGCCCTTACGAACGTTCTGCAGCTAGGTTTTGGGCTGACTATATCGATAAGAAGGTTTGTGCTGTTGATTATGGTGGCTTTAAGAGTTACCATGAATAGATGGGAGCTTCAAACTTATGAAAATGTCATCAAAATTTATGGACTTGCGTCAAAATTTCAGTAAGATTATACACATGACAAAATTTTCAATGAAATTTCAAAAATTTTCGTGAATTTCATAAATAAAGAACTTTTGACACCCATTAAACCCGCTAAAAAAATTCCATGTTTTGTTAAATTTTGGAAAACTTTTTAACTTGGAACATATTTGTTTTGAGGGAAACAATACTGTCTACGTGATCTTCTCTCAAGTTACACAATTTTGTATTGAGTGCAGGTATACGATGCTGGATTCAACATCTGGAAGAGCAAAGGAGAGGAGTTAAAGGTGGTAAACAAAGAGTTTATGGAGATTGTGAAAGTTTTAGAGGGAGTTCTAGGGGAGAAAAAATTCTTTGGTGGTGACCACTTTGGCTTCGTCGATACAATTTTAATTCCTCATACTTTTTGGTTTTACGGTTACGAGCAATTTGGGGGGTTCAAGGTGGAGGATGAGTGTCCCAAATTCTCAGCTTGGATGAAAAGATGCATGGAGAAGGAGAATGTTGCCAAGTTTATTCCTGATTCGACAAAAGTTTACGAGTTTCTTTGCGCGATAAAGAAGGTTTTTGGCCTTGAGTAGTGCTAAAGATTTGTATTTTTTTCTTGTGGGATATCTTAATTTGTAGGGTTTCTTTTGGCGAATTATCCTAAATGTTTGATTGGTTTCTTCTTTTCCTGGTTAAGTATACAAATTATTTTACACTTATTTGTAATACACAGTAGTTTACACTGGGCTAGACCCCTATAGAATTGCCCTGTATGTAAATGTACAACGTCCTAAACACGCATATAATAGTAGTCAGCTAATCAAAACCGTAAAACTTAATTAAAAAGGAGCATATAATAGACAAAACCATCCCTAATATATGTCAAATTCTTATTTCTTTAAATATGCCCCATATGAGTTTCTAAGTATGAAGGAATGTAGATACTTTTCTATGGCCTATAAGCGTAAAGAGTGCTGAAACACTTTCAATTTACAGTGTCAGTGAAGAAGGTATTTTCGACATGTTCCAACTAGCTAGCAATACCTCCAGGGAAACACCATAAATATGAACTTAACTTCGGTATGAGTTAGTCCAACAGAGATGAAACACAAGTATAAAATTGCCACTATTCGACCATTTAAAATCACCCTTCCGTGACTTGATCCCACTCTTCTTGTCAGAAATTGGATTGGACTGCATTGTTACCTCAACTTCATTAATAAACTTGATCAAATTATCTTATAAGTAATTGTGTAAGAGGCTTTGATGCCTTCTCAAAATTATTGTTGTAAGTGGTTTTCTGCCATTTTCAGTTCATTCAAGGATCAACCTTTTATCTTCTCTGAATTATTTCAGTGCAAGTTCAGTTCTTCTTTTTGATAAATTCAGTAGAATTGTTCAAGTTTCGGTGTATTTCTTTTTGATAACTTAATTAAGTAGATTTTGTTCAAGAAAAAAGAAGTTGGTGTATTACCTGTTCGAGCTATAAATGCTGCATGCAGGCAATGATCATGGCCAATCGTATAAAAAGCGACATTATTGCCTTGAGAATCGAAAAAAAAGGTGCTCTCCGAGATCCTGGGTGCCTCTACGACCCCCTGTGCTTCTTATTGCATGTTGTTCAACTACAATCCTTCATTCTCACATTGACTCCCTCAATGCGAACTCCATGACCTATTCACCCAAACGTCAAATGTAAACTCATTTCAAATAAATCATATGTATGCAAGTTTTTTGGTTATTTAGTGAGACCTCCTGATTTTATCTAAGAATGGAGAAAGAGGGGAGGGGTGATTTCTCACGATCCTCTTTTCCTTTATAGTATACAAAAAGAAGGTAAAACAACATATATTTGACCTTGAGAACATTCGCAATGTACTTCTCTACAGAAGCAACACCACTCCAATCACGGTTATAATCCAGTGGGGGTACTGAAGTATGTATCGTCAAAGGGACTTGTATCAATGGAGAAGAATTCCTCTATTTCTGCGATAAGAGGGTTAGGCTGAGTTACACCTACAAACTTGTAAGTGACATGTCTACTAGGAAACTAACATCTAAAGTAGTAAGTTACTATAAATTACAAGAAAATTTAGTACAGTTTATGAAAGTAGGTACAACCATTTACTTGCAAGGCCATTGGATGACTACAATCTAGTTTCTAATAATGAATACTGGGGTGGAATACACGATTAAGAGTTGAGTCATTATCTCGTAAGAAACCTCTGAGAAAGTACACGCAAACTCTCCAATATATAGTTTGTCAAACCAAGCTCTGCTGCTGCGAGTGCAAATTATCTATATTCTGCCTTTATGCTAGATCAGAATACCTTCCTTTCCCCTATATATATATACTATACAACGGTCTCAACTTATGATCCGTGAAAATTAAAAACTAGAAATTAAACAACGATCATCAAAACCCTTCTAATCCGCAAATATAGTTCTATAGTCAGATGATTCTGAGACCTAAATCCTAGAAACCCTTCAGGTACAATATTTATCCTAGAAATCCTTCATGGAAATTAAAATTTATCCATCCCGTGCGTCTTTGTCTTAAGACTTAATGTGTACCCCATCCCGGAACCCTTTAACTTCACCTCCTCCCCCAATGAGTTTTAAATAAGTTTTACGAAAAAAGAAAGAAAATAGCAATCATTTTCTTTTCTTTGTAAAAACACACGAAAAATGCTGGAATTTGGCATCTATAATAAAAGAGTAGTGTCTCATTCTCTGCATTACTTGCCCATACCCCAAACTGAAACAGATCAATAATTCCATGTTTTGTTTTCGCAGACATAAATGACAGCAAACACTTCACTTTCAGCCAGTTGCTAGTACTCAGTATCTCTCCCCCACATCTGGAGAGATTCAAACCTCCCCTTAAATGGGTATCGACACCGACTTGCATGAGACCCTACATCCAACTGTTAACATTTTCCGAACAACCAACATGAGTGGATTACATTTTACATTTCCAATAAGGTCTTTAGACATATGGTGACTATAATGACTTGGTTCATGGGTCAAATAGTATATTTTAAGATGGGCACCCATTTACCCATACCAGAATGACTTGGTTCATGGGTCGGGTCTACGTAAACCCGGACACTTGTTCAATGAGGATAAGCTGATAAAGAAGGGGCACCTAAACATTGGGAACTGACCGATTTAGTTGGAGTGGGGCCCACTAACTGCGAATTATTGCCCAACTAAATCAGATATTCAAAGTGGGACCAACAATCAATGGTATATCCACAAGGATATGTGATGTCCACGTGTCTTTCTTTATATCTTATTTTCTCATACGTTTGTATTTATTGCTTTTAAATTATTGACAAGATAAAAATTTATTACTCATTAACACGCAAACTCTGCCTTATATAAACTCCCCCCCTACAATGGATTTCAACTAAGATTTCAGGCAAACCTCTCTCACTTCTGTGTTCTTTGCATGCTGCCATGCCTGCTTTTCTTAGGAATCCCATGGCTTTCTTCTCTTTGTTTATGATTAGTCTTGGGTTATGTTTAGTCTTGACTTCAGCAGATCTTCCAAGATTGGAACACCATGGAAATGGTGATGGAACACTTAACTTTTTAGTCGTGGGAGACTGGGGAAGAAGAGGTTTGTTTAATCAATCCGAAGTTGCTCTTCAGGTTCAATACTTCTTCATCCTTTTTATTTTTATTCTTATTCTTTTTGTTTGAAATAGACTTAAAACCAATTTCTGCATGTTTCCAAAGAGATTTTACAAGGTCTCTCTAAGACTCAAAAATCCAGAGTTTCGAATAAATGTATTTTTTGGAATGAGAAGGTGAAGTTAAGCATAAATAGTTCTTGTTGACCTACTAATGCAATGATTCAAGGAAGGATAGATTCCAAGTCAAGTAAGGAACTTTGCTATACTCAATGAAGAGAACATGCCTTTGCTTTTTTACATATGGCAATGCGCAAGACCATATGGCTATTGTCTCTTTATGTCAAAAATAATGATCTAATATTTATTATCTTTGTACAAGAAAAGGAGATACAATATTTACTCCTAAAACACCAAAAAAAAAAAATGGTATCTTTGTTATTCATGTTCTTTATTTTGATCTTCAATTTTTTATCATATAGATGGGAAGGACTGGAAAGAAGTTAGACATAAATTTTGTCATCTCGACTGGGGATAATTTTTACGACGATGGACTGACTAGTGTAAGCGATAACGCATTTAAAGAGTCGTTTACCAAAATCTATACAGCCAAGAGCTTACAAAAGCAGTGGTATAGTGGTATGTTCTTGCTCCAGTAAATAGATAGATATCAACCATAAACTTTAACGGAGGGAGATCGATAGTACTATTTTCTCATACTTCGAGTGAATGTTGCAGTTCTAGGTAACCATGACTACAGAGGCAATGTAGAAGCACAATTGAACCCTGTACTCAGAAAGATCGATAGCAGATGGCTCTGCTTAAGATCATTTCTCCTTAATGCAGGTATTACATTCTTCCCTAGGCACTTGAGACCCCTTCGCATATCTTCGGCCTCTGTTCCTTTGATTTACTTCATATAAACAAACTAATTTTCTTCTTATTTGTAAATCAGAGGTGGCAGAGTTTTTCTTTGTGGATACTACTCCTATGGTTGACATGTACTTTACTGACCCAGAAGATCATACCTATGATTGGAAAGGTTTGGGCAATCGTAAGAGATACATTGCAAAGCTTCTAAAGGTATGTCAGAGTAACATTTAATTGAAAGAAAGAGCTCATGAACCATTAGTCTTTTTCCTATAAGCAGATCATGCCGTAGTAAAGTTGGTAGATCTCATTGATCAAACGGAAATGCTACGATATGAGGATAAAATTGTCTCTTAAAATTCTCTGGTTATTGTGCACTGTAATAATCATAGAGAAGCCTACTTTTATTAGTTTTGAATGTTCCAAAATAAAACGTTCATGGATGAGAGATTTACTTTAAGATTTGCGAGTAGGATGTCGAATTGGCATTGAAGGAGTCAACAGCGAAGTGGAAGATTGTAGTTGGTCATCATGCAATTAGAAGCATTGCACATCACGGGGACACCATAGAGCTCGTTAACCAGCTTCTTCCAATCCTGCAGGTAAATGAAATACTCAGAAGTCAGAAATACGTACTGTTTTCATTTGTATTCTTATGAAAATATGTAAGAATGCATGAAAGGAATCCACACCTTATCTTTGTAATCCAAATGTGAATATTCAGGCAAACAATGTCGACTTCTACATGAATGGTCATGATCATTGTCTGCAACACATCAGTGACAATGTCAGGTAAATTTGGAATGCCTGTTCATTTTCCCCTGTTTTCTGTTTAGTCTCTTATTGAGGTTTGTTTTTAATTTGGAATGAAAATAACTACTGATGGAATTGGGTTGTGGATGCAGTAATATACAATTTCTAACAAGTGGAGGAGGTTCAAAGGCGTGGAGAGGTGATGTTCACGGACTGAACCGACATGGTATGAAATTTTTCTACGACGGGCAAGGTTTCATGTCCGTCCAGTTGACCCCAGAAGATGCGAATATTGTGTTCTACGATGTTTTTGGAGAGCCATTGCATGAACTGACAGCTTCAAAGCAGTTTCAATCAAACATGTAATTGATCATTCATAATCATCGTTATAAATTAACTCAGCATTGTATATTACCTTAAAAATTGGAAATCAATAAATTAAGTTTCATATTATGTTATGTTAATCTCGGTCGTTGAATCCACCATTTCATGGTTTACTAGTATTAACGCTATCCTCAACAATGTCATAGAGGCATCATACGTAATACTCAAACCACGAGCTTGTGCATTAAAAAAAAGGCCTTGTGTATCTATTACAACCAAGAAAGCGAGTATAAGGTACTCTGTGGAGAAGGGGGAAAAAGCGTCTAGGATAATGTACTAGACCTTGATACGGTGAATTTGAATTGAATGATTGCACTGCACGGTTACAACAACTCTAGATCACTAAGTTGGCTAGAAGTAACAGATTAAATTAATGGGACATTCAGAAGGAGAAGAATTAAACCTTATTAAGCCCGTGAATTCGACATATTCACAAGCAAAGACTTCCTCTCGCAATCTCTCTGCAATTAATTCAACCCAACATAGAGATTACAATTACAGGTGCATTTGATTTTAAAATTTGGTGGAGGTTTGAAAAGTAGTTACCGTTTTGATCGATATTTGTCAAGTCCCGCCATATTTCCAGAGCATCTCCAGTAGTTTAGGCAAATGTTGAATATTTGGGCAAAATTGTTCTATATTCTTAGCATCTCCAATAGATAAATCTTCTATGTATATTGATGGAGCACGTCCCGCCCACTCTTTCCAGGTTTCTCATTTCCTAAGAAACCAGCTTTTGGAACCACACAACTTTTTCTCAATTCATCATCTTTATTTCCATCACCTTACAATCTGCAACTTATCGTTTATCGCAGATACAGATAAAATGGCGCGGATTTCATCCTCTGTAACTAGAGGAATTCTTTGGAAATCCAGGCTTCTATCTATCAATCAATCTTCCTTCTATTCTCTTCGTGGGTTATGCTTGACTTCTTTTAAGGATCATCCTCCAGTTACCTGCGAAGAAAAGATCCCCGGAAGAATCCCAAAAGGTACAGTACATGTTTTCGAGCATTCTTGATCATGTTTCAACCAACTCTCTTTTCTGATACCGTAGAATGTACGAATAAACATTCCAAACCCCTCTGAATTTTCTAGAGGAAATTCTAGTCTTGATCATCACTAATGTGGGAATTGTGATACAGAAGAAGTAAAGATAGAAATAAGTTATATTGAAGGATAAAGAATCAAGATTTGTACCTTTGCGTTTGTTTTAGCTAAAGTAGAAATTTCGATTGATGTAAAAAATATGATTACAAGAGGTGTGGTTTCAACTTACAAGACATAAACAACAAAAGAACTATAAGAGATTCAAGCATCACCATACATACTATCAGAACTAGGTTGATGCCCTAGTATGATTGTTATCATTCGCTATTTCTTATCCACAAATCTATAATTTGGAATATAAGGTACCTCCACAGATCTGAGAAAATAATGTCTTCGTTAGTATACTTCAATACAATCAACAACCAAAGATTGCCAAGCTATCTGCAGAAACGTTGAATTCCATGTGGAGTTGAGAGAACATATTGATCCTGAAATACGTGTTCAATCTACGAATCAGATAAGGAGATCCAATGCACAGCATCTCCTCTGAAAGCTTGAATAATCCAAAGAGAGTCTGTATTAACATGAACACTGCCAACCCCTTTATAACAGCATACTTCAGACCTTCAATAGTTGTTTTCCTTCTGCAATAAAATTTTGCAACTCCCACACTGCCAGATGAACAAGCCAAGACATTAGAAGAGCCCGTCTCTGATAATCTTACCTAAATCTCCATATTCTGATCTGCTCAACCCCATCTTGCCTTCTGGGAAAAAAAAAACAGCAACATAGTTTTCACTAAAGTTTCAAATTTGTTGTAACATGCGAACTTTGCATTATAATCCCAATATTGGGGTCTCTCTCTAACTATTTATACCCTGCCCAGGGGGGCCATAGCTGATTTTCTCTGTAAATCCATAGCTCTGTTCTTTCTTGATGATTAGTTTTGGGCTATCTGCAGTCTCTTCTTCTGTGGAGGTTCAAAGATTCAAGCATCCTGCAAATAACGATGGAACACTTAGTTTTTTGGTTGTTGGAGACTGGGGAAGAAGAGGTTTATATAACCAGTCCGAAGTTGCCCTTCAGGTACAAGGTTTCCAGCTCTAGTTATATTAACTAATAACCGGTGTTTATTAATATTGTTAGTATTTCTCCCCTTCTATTTACATTTCTTTTTCTTACAAAAAAGTGAGCTATGAAATTTTTTCCAGTTGGCATTATCATAGATATATGCTTCTTGCAGTAAGAATTCGAAATTAACGCAAAAGAATGAAGTCATTTTTAATGAGATGGGAGGTGAATAGATGTCATATTTGTCTTAAGTTAAAAGTGTTCTTAGGGGCCGTTTGTTTTTTTGCTTCTGAGTCTGAGTGAGTGTCTGAGTCTGAGTCCACTTAGAAACGTTCACTAGCCAAGTGGATGCTAAGTAGATGCCTTGGAGTGTTTGTTTTTTGTCTGAGTTTGAGTCTGAATTAGTATTAAAATAGACAAAAGACCAAAATACCCTTATCAGTTTATAAGGAACCACCACCACCACCCCTTCGTCAGCGCAACATCAACACCACATATACATAACAAACACATAGGAAAAAACCTGTATATATAGCAAATATAAATACATAAAAATCCTTTCGTCAGAGCAACGTCAACACCACATATATATAACACATAAGAAAGAATCTGTATATATAGCAAATATAAATACATAGAAATCATTTCGTCAACGCAACGTCAACACCACATATACATAACACATAAGAAAGAATCTGTATATATAACAAACATAAATACATAGAAACCCATTCGTCAGCGCAACGTCAACACCACATATACATAACAAACATATAGAAAAGAACCTGTATATATATCAAACATAAATACATAGAAAATGACCTGTATATATAGCAAACACAAATACATAAATACTTAAAATTAAATAATTTTGACATTGGTTTGAAGTTAATACAAATAAAACAAATATCATAATCTTAAAAGTTATTACAAATACGCAAACAAATAATTCCAATCAAGACATAAGGGCTTCAAGGAAACCAACACGCTGCTCTGGACGAAGCCTGAGAAACATTAACCTGTAAGTGTGCTCGTTGGATCCTCCCAAGAACTTCAAACTCTTGAAAAATAATGCATTATCTATCTCACATGAACTGACCATTTCCTGCAATACCTGTACAACTGCATCACTGGTTTAGAGATGTTCCAGACACTATGCAAGTCTATCTGTGTTTAATATTTCATGATAAACTCAAGTCTGAAATGTGAATGTTGTTGGAAAAAGCCGCTTTTCTTTAGTGGTATTGGTGGTGGTATCGTTGGTAGTATCGACATAACTACACATTTCAAACAAATAGACAAATTAGTTAAACATAACATATTGCAAATAACAGTTGGTGGTATTGTACAACATAAGCATAAACAAATAACAAATTGATGGTTAACATATTGCAGATAACAGTTAACATAAGAACATATACTACCAACTTTTGTAGTCTTTAATGCCAAAGATCAGGTGTACAGATAGCAGATAACAGATAGTAGATAACAGTTTTGTAAATAGCAGATAACAGATAACAAATGGATGGTTCCAATGGTTGAACTTTTGTAGTCTTTATTGCAGATAACATATAACACTTTATAACAGTTAGCTTCAATAAGCAGTGCATAGCTTCAACAGATAGCACTATAAATGGATAGCTTCAATAACAGTTAACTAGAAGACTGTAAATGGACGGATAGCTTCAATAAGCAGTGCATAGCTTCAACAGATAGCACTATAATGGATGGATGATGGAAAAGAACTGTAAATGGATGGAAAAGAACTGTAAATGGATGGTACCTAGGCAGTGCATAGCTTCAATAAGCCTAGATATCAGCTAATAATATTGAGCATTGCTAACAAGGATTGGGAGGCAACCCTTTGGTATACATTAAGTAAAATATACTTAATAAACGCTATGCAATTGTTGAATATATAACTATTCTGCACACAAGGCAAATCGTTTCTTTCGATGTGAATGTCTCATTTTAATATGTTAACTGTGAGTTATTCGTGATATCTATGTATATCCAGTTTTTTTATCTCACATTTCAACTATAAACGAGTGTTATTGATATATGAAACCATTAGTTGTAAGTTTGCAAAACTAGCTAGGCACATTTTGTTCTGATAAAAACTTACATTAAAGTGACATGAAACAATTATAAGTTAAGCACAAAGTACCTGGGCCGGAGGCGTGGTGGTTTCGAACAACAACACATCGGGTTTATCGGCGAGAATGGATGACTTACTCCAAAGGCAACTCAACCCACATCTACAACTATACAAATTATCAGGCACCCAAGTCCACCCTTTCACCAAAACACTCACAAAATCCATCTTCATCACCCCAGAATCAACCCCATCTTGCAAAGATGAAGAATTATTAAACCCCACTTTGTGAGTCTCCTTGAAACTTTTACACCCAACTTGAGAATCCCATTTCTTAAAAGCAATCAACAAGTTGATAAAGGGGTCTTCTTCTGGGGTTTATTTGATTGAGTGTTTAGAGGTTTGGGGAGGTGAGATTGATGGGGATACAAGTGCGAATTCGAAGAATTGAGAGAAGAAGATAAAAACAACTGTGAAAGTTAACATTACAGTGATGATTATGGATTTGAGAGAGATCAAAGGGTTCTCGAAAGAGTGATCGAAATTGGGGTTTGGGAGCTGTGATTTTTTTTTTCTTCTGAAGTAATGATTTTTTTTTGTAATTTCGAGTTTTGTTGGGGGCAATTTGGGCAGAAAATTTAGACTCAGAGTCAGACTCAGCAGTAAGCTGGCTTATTGGGGCTTACTCAAATTAGCCCAAATCACTGACTCTTACTCCACTCAGCCACTTAATGAGAGAAAAACAAACGCTTCTAAGTGACCCAAATCACTAAGTCCACTCAGACTCAGACGACTACTCAGACGACTGAGTGGAGTCAGCCAAAAAACAAACGCCACCTTACTTTGTCTAAAGTTTATATTTTAGATGGGAAGGATTGGAGAGAAGCTTGATATAAATTTTGTTATCTCTACTGGAGATAATTTCTACGACAATGGACTGACGGGCGTAAAGGATCCAGCATTCGAAGAGTCATTTACCAAGATCTACACAGCCAAGAGCTTACAAAAGCAGTGGTACAGTGGTGCGTTCTTTTTCTTTAAAGAAAATGAAAGAAGCCAAAATAATCTGTTAAGGGTGTTAATTTTAGTCTTTTTCTCATTCTTCGAATGAATATTGCAGTTCTTGGTAACCACGACTACAGAGGTAATGCAGAAGCACAATTGGACCCTATACTGAGGAAAATCGATAGCAGATGGCTCTGCTTAAGATCCTTTCTCCTTAATGCAGGTGTTGCACAGTTCCTTTTGCAGCTTTCTTTCTTGAACTTTTTTGGTCAAAACAAACTAATTTCTCTTCTTTTTTTTGTACCAGAAGTTGCAGAGTTTTTCTTTGTCGATACTACTCCAATGATTGACAAGTACTTTACTAACCCAAAGCATCATATTTATGATTGGAAAGGTGTAGGTTGTCGTAAAGGATACATTGCAAAGCTTCTAAAGGTATGACAAAGTAACATTTAGTTCATGGCTATTGCAGTTAAGATTGGTTGCCCTCTTTATTCTTAAAATAGATAAATACAAAGTTGAATATTCTTTAGATCAACTGGTTTTTATTTAATATATAAATTTTGTGACCAAGCAAATGCTGAAATAACTGCAGAGAAACCTACTTTCATTAGAATTGTCTGTGTTTATATATTAAGTGTTGAAGGAAGAGAAATTTACCGTAAGTTTTGTGAGTAGGATGTCAAATTGGCATTGATGGAGTCCACAGCGAAATGGAAGATTGTAGTTGGTCATCATGCAATCAGAAGCGTCGGTCATCATGGGGACACCATAGAGCTCGTCAACCAGCTTCTCCCAATTCTACAGGTAAATCAAATAATTAATTAAATTAATATACTGTTATGATTTTTCTGATTCAAAAAATAGAGGAAATGAAATCCAAATATGAATCTTCAGGCGAACAACGTCGACTTTTACATGAACGGTCATGATCATTGTTTGCAACACATCGGTGACACTGCCAGGTAACAAAGAATTGCCTGTTTGTTTTCCTCTCTTGTGTCTTTGGTTTCCTATCGAGCCTTCTTTTTTCATAAATTTATCAAAATCAAACTATCAGTATTGATTTGGGCTGCGGATGCAGTAATATACAATTTCTAACAAGTGGAGCGGGTTCAAAAGCGTGGAGAGGTACAGTTCAAGGACTAAACCAAGAGGGCACACAATTTTTCTATAACGGACAGGGTTTCATGTCAGTGCAGTTGAGCCCAAATGACGCCAAGATTGGATTCTATGATGTTTTCGGAGCGTCACTGCACGAATGGATAATTTCAAAGCAGTTTTACACTAACATGTAAAAGAGAATCCATTACACATTAACCAGCATTGTATGTTGTTACCCTTCAGCCATTGGAAATTTGTAAAGAAAGTTCTTGATTCACTATAAATCAACATTTTTTGTGTGTTAACTATTTGATTTACAAAGAGACCAACTTATAGCTAAAGAATAAGAAGCAAATGGTCAAGACAGGCAAAACCAGTGACTCCCCCATGTGTGACACAATTAAAACTGTGACACAATTAAGTATCTCTCACTATGAGAAAGCAATAAGCTACTAATGCCTTTAATTCGAGATTCAATCACAATTTTTCCACGGTGCTTTTAGTAATCAAAGGCAACAAACCACAAGATACTACAAAATGGGTGCTGGACAGACCAAATTAACTAGGGCGAAATAGATACCAAGATCTATGAACAAAATAGCCCAGACAAAATGGGGATCGATCTGAACATTGCTAGATCATTCAACACGGAGTACTTAATCAATTTTACAACAGATATGTTTTTCTCAGCATAATAAGGGAGCGCTGAGGTTTAAGAAGGTGAGACTGCAAAAGGGAACAAGATAGGGATCCTAAAATAAGTAGAAACTTCCACGATGCTTCTTCTGCCATGTCGTAGGAGGAATAAAGCATCAGTGGTAAAAAAAAATTACAAAAGAAGGAAGTTATCAAGATTTAGCTTCCTAATAAAAATAAAGAAAATGTACTTTTAATTAGAAGAAGAAAAAGCTAAACTAAACTAAATTAAACTAAAGCTAGGGCCCGTCCTAAAGAGACTAAATCTGTTCTCGTCCTAAATTAATTAGGACTCCCAACTATATGTCAACACAATACACCTGTGCATACCACCACCTCATGCAAGGGACGCCCCATCACACCCTACTTTGATTTCATCAAACCGTGGAACAATCCAATGGCAAGGGAGGATCGTAGGAGCCTTTCTAGCTTTGTAAGGGACCCCCAAAATATTTCATAATTGTCAAATCAGTAATAGAATTGTTCATATAAGACTTGGAGGAGTTGTCAGCATCATGAACAGAGTATGATTATCTCGCTCAAATTTATTGCTTTGGACTTGAACCCAATCAAGCAGGTATTTGTTTCTCGTCTGCCAATTGAAAAGACTTCAGAGCTAGAGTTCTTAGCCAAATCAACAAGACCATGAATACATCGATTGTAACTATCTTATCACCTTATACTGCAAGAATTCTGATCTCTTAATTATTCGTGACTTTATCTACTTTACTGTTCCCACATGTGTGATCTTTCTGCGTGATCTTAACGATCTTATAAGTTACGAACCAGATCAGTAATGCCTCGTCCATTCCTCCAAAAGACCCTATCTGAGTAAAAGCTTTCTCAGAAAGGCATACAAGGAACTACACTTCCCATGTACTTGTACAAGAAGAAATTTCCTTACCTTATGTTATTGCTTCATATTGTTGATTAGACGTATTCTTCTCCAACTTAAGAGTTAAAGCACTATACCAATTTTTTTTTTGCAAAAGTAGGCCTAACTGATTTATTGACCTAAAGCAATATACCAATTTCCTTACCTTATAACCATCAGCGCTCAATTTCCACAAATCAGTGACGTAATAATTCATTGTGAAAACGACGAATCTTTCATATAGGTTTTACTGGACAGAAGTCCTCGGCCCTTCTCTAATTGGAGAAATGACCATAACATCTACCTTTTGCCGGTATGAAGAAATTGAGAAACCCAAGAATGCTACCTTCCTAAAATTTCACTCTTGAATCTTTTTTCTCATCTTATTCATCATATACTCTATATATTCTCATCTTCTTCTTCCTTCTCATATTCTTCATCCAATTGTTTGTACATTTTAAACAAATCATAGATCATTTCACACTAATGACACTTCCGTTCTTTTGCCCAAAAATTATAGCACCACAAATATCAATTCAGATATACACAAATCAGATCTAATCATCAGTCCTAAACACTATTTCGCTCGAGAAAGCTGCTCCTTGTGCAACTCTTCTTCTATCCTTCCCATCTTCTATTTATTTCCTCAATTCCTGTATTCTGCTCTCATGGTTTACAGACCACTCCACTTAAATGACTTGTGCATTTTCTTTTACAACTACTGTGTTACTGGGAATGTATAAGCACTAAGAATGACCTCTTTGGTGTTGGGCTAGTGGTTTGGGACCACCTCTTGGAGAGAGGAGAGAGTGGTCACGAGTTCGAAACCCAATACCGGGGGGTCATCCGCCAAGATTTATCTTGACTTAAAATGGAGCATGCGGCTTGCGGAGGTACCGTGGTGAGCCCTAAGGAGACCAGTTAGGAGAATGGTGAAAAATGATGAACCCGACGAACTTCTGGATTCCAAAAAAAAAAAGCACTAAGAATGTCTAATTCTTACCACAATCCCTCAGCTATATTTTTTACATTTTACTAAGCACTAAGAATGTCTAATTCTTACCACAAAAACCTGTTTATGCACAACTATAAATTAATTAGAGGTCGTCAAGAGAACCAAAGAAATTTGTACTACTCTCCTTTTCCTCTGTAATCTCGGCCCTTCTCTAAGAATCCCGGTTCCATATCTATCTTATTCCTCCCAGAAATTGTGAAAGAAATAAAAAATACTAGTTCTAAAGGGGTAGTTTACCTTTTGTAAAAGATTTGTAGCTCTAAAAGAGAAAAAAGGTAACACAAACAAATAAAGTGCAACTTAGATATACTGGAAAGAGTATAATATGAAGCACATATTTAAATGCCACATACCTTAGTGTATTATCTCGTACATTAGTGTATGTCCATCGAAGTCAGAGAGAAAACAGATTGGTGCTTTCTCCAATTAGCTAGGCTTGCAAACAACTCGACTCGCAAACGGAGAGTGTAATCTTTCCATGCGGCTATGGCAGCAGAGAAGTCATCCCAAACAAAGGAACATTGCACGTTCTTATGACGAGATACATTATGGAAAACCGCTTCTGACAGTTGGTGATCACCCAAAAGCTTTTCTTCCAGGCGATTGTTGTTTTCTAAAAGCGACACAGATAGTCTTATAATGTTTTTAGCCTCTGTTGCAATATTGCCTGTTTGGAGCTCAGAGGCTTTCCACCAGTAAAACTGCACTACCTGTTCACACGAACCAAAAGCAATGGTTCAAATAATCATTACTGAATCTACAATACAAAGAAAGCTCAGCTCCAAATTTTAGCCATTTGCACATATTTTCCACATATGTTCCTAATTTTCTGTTGGAAACTTAAAATACATTACATGGCTATAGTGTAGTCCAACAAACATGATAAAACAGTAAGGAAGGATATTTTGAAATGGATCCCCACTATATGATCGGATTAGACTTACACCTAAAATTTCAAAGTTTGTAAGTGGGACACTTCAACCTGACGGTTTCACTCTACAAAACTTTGGGGAGATGCAAGTTTCGTTTCGATGATATGGTACCGAACCTTGTTAATAATGAGGTGACAGTAATGGGTTTCAAACTATGCATTAGACCTAAAATTTAAAGGAAGGGGTGATAGGGAGAATAGGGGTTTTTAAAACACTTTTAAGCGACTTCTTGGACTTTGCCAAAAAGTTTATTTTCATGCTGGTATGAAGACAAACAGAATATGAGAAACAAGAGGAAGACGAGTAACTTGTGAGGTAAATTATCTGAAATTTTTACTCATTAAGGCTTTGTTTGGTATCCCTTTTATACCTCCACAAATCAAGTAATTTCGTTTATTTCCTTCGATCCAATGGTTAGCAACGGCTGGATCAAGAAAAATTAACGAAATTCTTTGTCCATAGGTAGTTAGAAGCGTCTGTTTTAATTGTGGAGGTATTCCTGGCATACCAAGCAGAGCCTAAAGGACATAAAGAGAGAAAATGACATGACATGAGGCAACATTGCATATGTTGCATAGACCCCTGTTATCATTTTCACTTAATTACAGAAGGATAACAAAGATATAATTATGTGAAAATCTGTCACATCATGTATCCCGAGACAAAAGAAAACTCCTGTGAATTTAGTATTATTTAATTTTATTCTGATTTTCCGTTTTAGATAAGTTTGCTTTTGAAAGATTTTAGGAATAGGAAAACTTTCTTATAAAAGTTGGGAGTAGATTTGAGAATAGGCATGTTATAAAAGCCAAGGAGTCGTGATTTGATTTCTTAGTTGTTTTGCTCTTAATCCATTATGTTGATGAATAAACCCTAGTTTCAGTTGCTTCTTTAGTTGTCATATATCTTTGAAGGGTTATAAACCCTAATTTAGTTTATTTTCTATTACAAATTCCCCGCGGGATTTATAATCATAAAAAATAGGCATGATAGAATTATAAAAGCATTGATTACACATAATCAATGCATTTCTAGAAGTGAAAATGCTAAATATAGTTTAAAAATACATGTCATACTACCATAGAAGTGTGTAGGATTGTTGTTGCCCATTGTTAATGTGTCTTTGAAAAGTAAGTGTATTTTCCTATAAAAATTACTAAAGCTCATAAATAGTGGAAATTATACCTGCAGGGCATGCAAACAGTTGACAAATTCTGTATCAAGTATCTCATCTACCCTAGCTAACCATAGAGGCTTCACAAGTTGCTCTGAGAAATCACAAGATGGATCCAATATAAAATCATATTTTTTATAATCCAAAAGGCAGAACGTAAATCCTAGAATGTGTATTCTCGCCCAGCGTATATCAAACCCTGAATCTTCTTCTGTAACAAACCAGTACATGTTACTAGGAGCAGGCAAAGGCAGATAAGAAGCAGATTCGTCATACAAGGTTGTTGAGAGATTTTGCGAGAGAAGATTAATAAGTTTGGCATCCTCGTCATACGATTTATCCCGACTGAACCATAATGTTAACGTAAGCCTTTCACCGTCGGTTATCTGTAATAAATGACAGAATGAAGTCATAAGCAAATGGACCACAGAAACAATAATAGCAACAGTCATAACATTGACGAATACGACGGAAAATCTGAAACAGTGGCAGTTTCCTAACTTGATGTAAACTCTAATCTCTAGTGTTATTTGTAAACAACAAGTTATAGGGGTTTAGAGGCACTGAGATAAGAGAAAAGAGCGATATTTGTGTAAATGTTAATTTTATGAAATACAAGATCTAATCTCATATGATAGTCCATGGATGTACCCAATAAGGTAAACCGTGTATGAAAATTACTAGTGTTATGTGATTGGATCTTTCTTTATCGAGTTCTTTACTGTTTGTGAATATACATATTTCCAAACAACATAATTTCTACTTTAGTTGAAATAACATGTATGAATGGTTGCACAAAGTGGAGATATTTATTTCTTTCTCAGTAACCTACATAGTTTACACTTACGCTTCCTTAAGGAATTTTACTCAGTTTTTTCAAAACTTCCATGATCATACATGATTGTATAAGTTGAGGAAATATCAAACTCACTCCTTCATTAAATTCTACTTTTTATTCGATGTTAATTAGGATTTATGCATTATGTACGACGTTTATGTTTTATTTAGCTCCGGATAAGCAAACCAAGAATAAGTAGGATAATCATAGCTTAGGGGGTGTTTGTTTTTTAAGTGTTGAATGCTGAACACAGTGCTGAATGCTGAATGTTATAGTGTTTTATTTTTAGAAAGTGTTGAATGCTAATAGATGACTTAAATACCCTTGTTATAAAAATAATACAAGTTGCAACATTATGCTCTAAACGAAATAACTTGAATTAATACTACCACCATCACACATACATATTTCTAAATTCAAATAATTTTCACAATAGCCATATGTTTGTTTGCGAGTGAGTTGAAAGAGAGAGAGAGTTTTCGAACTTGCAAATTGGTGAGAATCGTGAGGGATAGGGAGTACGGAGGTGGAGAGCGAGAGAAAGAGGGAGAGAGAGATCTTTGTAGAGATTTTTCGCGATGCTGAGGGGTAACATAGGGAGGAAAATAAAAGACAAGTGATGAATGACTAGTAAGTTAGTCAAAACAGCTTAGTAGTTTTGGCTTACTAGCAACTACTTACTGGCTAGTAAGATAAAAAAGAAACACCACTTGAAGTGCTTAATACCCCTATTAAGCACTTCAGTAAGCAGTAAGCCAAAATACAAACACCCCCTTAGAGTCACCTCAATACCGTTTGAAAGAACTATCAGGATCATGCCAGTGGTACTTAAGTTTAGTCTTCCAAGATAATTACAGGATACGAACATCCCATTTCCTTTTGTTTTGATGATAATTCTACTCCTAAGTTGTTGTTTTTTAAATGTTGTACATGAAATAGTAGGCATTAGGGGATTGTTCTGCATCTGGCCAAAGAATTAAGTGCCTTCAAGACTAGTATAATAATTTGGCTATGTTAGGCTGGTTTACCTTTTCTTTTGGCCTCTTCTGTGTCAAAAATTTATATTCACAACAGAAAGAATTTGAAGGACAACTGTATCAGTTTTATGATTCAATCTATGAAATTAGATATGGAAAGAGATGGATAATTGTGTCAAAATAGCACGTATATACCACCTGACAAGTGAATTAAGCTTAAAGTGGCCACCATAAGGGAATTAGATTATATTTTGGAATTTGAATCTACGAGATGATGATTTTTATGATAAAAGCATACCTCATCTACGGAATGAATATTGCGACTGTCAGCACTGTACATCAAAACATCCTGAAAACGTACAAAATAATTAGGGACGTTTTCCAAGCACTTTTTTCATAGGAACTGAAATTTAAACAATAAAGTAGGGTTATACTTTGAGTTGATCCCATTATATTTTCAAAATTAGCCATTCATCCCAAATAGCACACCCCATACATAATGTTAAATTTTAGGTTTGCGGAATCAAATAAACGACAAACGATCTCTTTTATTGAATAATAACTACTACTACAAGCTCTCTTTCAAGGGTTCTGCCCCTTCTCTCAAAACTCAGCACTAGCTTCCTCATACCGTAGAATCTCCCATATATAGAGGATCTTCACCTCTCTCTCTACACTCCAAACTGAAAAGGAAACTACTAGAGTAATCCTATTTTTAGAGGATTCTCTAGGGAAAAATAAAATAATATCAAATAAATGAAAATAAGAAACAACTAGAGATCGGTCACGAAAATGTGCGCATAGGTCGTGGTATCATCTCGTAAGTGCTCAGAATAAAACGAGCCATCATCTCGCCCTTCCTAACCTCCCAATCAGTGATGTAGTCATACCCGCTAGATACCTGTAGCTATTGAATGGTTTCATACCAATTTAATGTATATCCTGTTAGCTTGGTCTCTATCAACGTTACCGCCCTCTATCATGTGCACTTCTTGAATGCAAGCATCTTATCCACTCTATTCAACCAATCGATAAACCCATCCGCATCTGATTCCCATTAAAATCTGGTACGCTAATCTTCACGTCATAGTTCAGATTCTGGAACGCATAAATAATGGCGTTCACGACCTAATTATCTGGGTTGCCCTGGTAACCATACCCCTGAGTAGCATACTGTGGTTGTTGTCCGTGTGAAAACGTGTTCCGAAGTTATTTGGAACGTTACCCCGACCCCTCCTGTCATGGAAACCGTACCTGTCTCCGAATCCCCTATGCTCATGATCATCCCATTGCCTATGATCACCCATAAATCCGTTTCCATTAGTCCACTATCTCTGCTGGTTACTTTTCCCGGAATAGCGAGGTCCTTGCGGAGGTGTTGGTGATCTCTGTAGCCTTGGAGGCACATAGGGTGTTGCCCCCACGTTAAGTTGTCCTCCCGAACATTGTTCGTTACTCCTCCAATCTCCACTAACATTCCCCGTATATCCGCTACTATTTCTGTCAGTACACCCCATTTCCACTTCTCTGTGTCGACCCCATGTTTCAAAACCCCTCATGTTGGTGGATGTTGTCGGTGCAATCTGGTGGTTGTGGAGGCCAGAGGCACTGTCGGTGGTACACCTGTGTTTGTCGTAATTGAGGGCACTGTCGAAGTCGTCATTGTTGCAACCTCTGGAGTCGGCAACGCGACGACCGTTGCTGTCATCGATGCGGGGAGTATCTTTTGGGTCGCCAGTGTCTCTCTCTCTCTCTCCGACTTGCACCATTGTCGATGCCGAGTTCATGTGGAGAAGATGGGTCTGTGACGGAGAAGGGTTATGGCCCGAATCCATGAAGTTTGCCCCAGCAGTTGACGTGCCCACGTGTGGCATGCCGGGAAAAAAAATCTTGCCCTGGCACGCCTGTGCCTGTGCCTGTGTTCGGCATGCCTTGACTCATGCTAGTTCTTCCCTGCCTTGTTCCCTGCTTGATGCCCTCTGTTCCTTTTCCGTGCCTTGGGAAACCCATGTGAGACGTACCGTGTCTCTGAAGTGGCATGCCCTGGACGACGCCTTGACACGTGCCTGGTACGCCCGTGCCCTTCTACCCAATTCCCTGGTTCTCTTCGTTGTTTGGGTCGTCCCTCTCGCGGCTTTCGGTGGCAACCGAGAGCTCTCTCTCGACTATCGACCACCTGATTCGATTGGGATCTCTCCCTCAAGTCGGGGCGTGTCGCCAAACCACCCCGATTGCGGGTTCGTCGCTCGGAGTCCGCGTCGTACTCCAGAGATTTCGGGGATCGACGAAACCCTCAATATCCCTTGCGTCCGCAAATTTGTCGTTGTCTTCAACATCAATGCTTAGAGCCTCAGACCTTCAAACGAATTGAAAACGTGTTTGTAATATTTTTGGGGTATTTTCACTATTGACACCAATGAGACAATATATACTAGACTTAATCCCTTATAGTTTTCAAGGGCGAGTACCAGAATGGGATGCAAGTCTAATGTCTATTTATATAGGGTTGGGAGTAAAAAATATCCTGGAATCGACCAAAAAATGGGTGGGAGGGTGTTAGTCAAAAGTTGAAAATCTCATGGCATATTTATAATATTATATCAAATGATTGGGATAAAGTAAAAAAATGAACCCAAGTCAAATAACCATTCATCCAGCCTACATGTCCAACCATTGTTATTTCACCTACTTCTAAAGTTACTATACCTCGCTTTTCTATTTAGAAACGTAGCATACTAACCAATCATAATTGATCTTAGATGTGACAGAAATAAATGGACTTACTCCAGCCATAGGAGCGATGGTTGCAGGCTTCCCGTCCTGGAATTGAAAGAGTCCGCCTTCAAAATCCTCCCCGTGATTATTTAAATAGCAGACTGCCTTTGAAACTCAAATATAAGGAATGATGTGAATGAGAAGTAAGAACATTCAAATACATTATGTATTAGGTCATTACGCGTAATAAATTTCTTTAACCCGATTTTCAACACAAATATATGCTATATAAATCAACAAGGATAGATCATAAAGTAAGTAAATATTTTGACTTTGTCCCACTAATTACATTTGAAGGCACAACTGGTGGCAAGAGGATACACAAAGACATGTGGGATTGAATGAACAGTAACTGTCTCTCCAGTAGGCAGTGACAAGCTTGAGTTTTCTGGTGTTATGATCTGTCCTGCAGATATGTCAAAATACCCATTGCACCATGCATTTCTTCACGGTGATTTACAGGAAGAAATGTATGTAGATGTTTTGGTTTGAAAAATTGGGCCATGTATTAGTCTCTAATAGGATGAGTCGGAGTACATAGGAGCATTCTGTATTCTATAGCCGGATCTCAGCAGATATAATTTCATTATTCGTGTATGTTCATTATATAGATGTAACAGGGAGCGATGAAGTTAGGAACAAGGTTATGGACAACAGTTGTGCCAACATTTTGGGACGAGGGATTTGGGACCTATTACTATTTTCTGATGATTGATTGTACATATAATTAAGTGATCCAAATATAAGTTTGTCCAAGAGATGCTAACAAGAGTTTGGAGTTCTAGAAGTGAAGTAAATTGATGCTCTGGTGACCAAATTCAGAATCTATTTGAAGATATGAGGTTCCGAGGTTGAGTTCTTCAGAAGTTTTGTAGGAAGTTGATTTACTTATAGTGTACATAACCTGAAACTCCACGCAGTTAGTGTTGCTTTACAAGTTCCAATATGGATGTTAACCTTCGTATTTTTAGTAGTCTCAGTAGATGGAATCTTAATATCATCGGGTAAACGGGTTTGAATAAGAAAGTCATGTATAACCTCATTTGTTTCTTTATATGGAAAATGCGGCTGCATAGTATGCTTAACCTAGTATGTATTAAGTGCTAATGTGAATACCAATACACACTGACACACAACAAAACTAATAATACCTACTCAATTACAACTCTGAGGAACTTATTCTGTTATTCAATAGACTTGAGTAACTATATCTACTAGCATAACGCCAGAAAGTAGAATTTGTACCGCAAAATGTCGCTGTTTCAGGTAGGACCTATTGTCATCACTATGCCATCCAATACTTGCTCCCTTACTCCAGCTAATATATAACAGAAACCATCATCTGGTTAATCAATGCTAAAGGTATTAAGCATAATAAAGACATTTAAAAGTTTGTCCAAAAAAGAAGGCAATATAGACAAAATACATTCGAATAACAGCAATAAACTTACAAATACTTAAATTGCAAAAGGCCATTTCTAGGTTCAATTTACATTCTATGTTTAGAAAATATCTAGTTCTTAAGGCTATGGGGAGGCAATGTAAGCTAATAGTCGAATCAATCTCTTCCTTCAGTCCATGGACAGAGACATAGGAACCATGTTATAGAAACCTTATAAATGACACATACATTGACAACACTTTCTCTTTAAGAGAAGTGATGAATCCAATGTCTATGCAAAAAAGACTACATTCAAGAATAATAACCTTAAACCCAAAGGATAAAAGTTGCTTAGCTTCAAAATTGATATATCCATTACTAACAAAAGATACCTCATATCTGCTACAAACAGTTTCCCTAATCTAACGATTTTAGAGTCACGGTTTTAGGTTTGTGCACAACGTCTTATTCCTAGGAGTAGTACCTAAATACTATTGAATTTCTTTAATAAATACGGAAACTGGACTGTCCATTGTATCTAAAATCTTTAAACTATCCATGTGGTATGAAATACAAATTTTTCGCAAACATAAGTTTTTGAACATAAATCCACATTCAAGACAGACATTAAAAACTAGAGAAACACCCATTCCATTCACCACAAACTAATCGTATGTTTGATCAAAAGCATTCGCCAAATCACCACAAGCATTGTACCAAAATCAAAGCAACAAAAACTAAAGATGATTGTACTAAGATTTATGCAATAAAGCTAAAGATAATCTGAAAAATGTCTGAATCAACATATATCTCAATCAGTTATCATTGCCCGCAATAGCGTCTTCGTCCTCTTGTAAATCACCACCAACCACTTCATTCTGAGCCTCATCATCACTAACCACTTTAGCACCCTCTGCTCCAAAATTCGCTTCAGCATCATGAAAATGCACCATGTGACAATTGTAGATAAGCATAGTTGGACAGTATTCCATGAAGTCCCAACAAATCAGATAATCTTTTGCCTCGTGAAATATGTGTTTGTGTTGATCATGACCTTAGTCCTTCCCCTTACCACCAAGCCTTCATTCTTTCCTCATCAAAAATTAGGATACTATAAACTTCACCGAACTTAAGAGCTTCCTTAACTTAAATAATAGTTTGTTTAAGATGCTCATAAGAACTAGAAAACGACTTTATAAGAATAAATGCTTGGTCCTCGTCATTCGTCTCCCCTCCTTGCTCAAGAAGATTTGCGACCAACTTTATAAAACCGTTACAATGGTTTGCCATTGAAGTCCCTGTCTTGAAAGTGTAAGAGAAAAAAATGAGTTTCGCATTTACCTGCGTAGTTAGAGACTTGGACAAATACTCATCAAGGCAAAAGATTATCTGATTTGATGGGACGGCATGGAATACTGTACAACTATGTTTATCTACGGTCGTCACATGGTGCATTTTCATGATGCAAAAGCGAATTTTTGAACAGAGGGCGCTGAAGTGGTTGGTGATGATGAGGCTCAGAATGAAGTAGTTGGTGCCGATGGTGGTGGTTTATAGAAGGAGGCCGAAGACGATATTCCGGGCGATGATAACTCACTTAGGTATATGTTGATTTAGGCATTTTTCAGATTATCTTTAGCTTTATAGCATAAATCTTGGAACAGTCATCTTTAGTTTTTGTTGCTTTGATTTGGGTACAATGCTTGTGGTGATTTGGTGAATGCTTTTGATCAAACATATAATTAGTTTGTGGTGAATGGAATGGGTGTTTCTCTAGTTTTTAATGTCTGTCTTGAATGTGAATTTATGTTCAAAAACTTGTGTTCACGAAAAATTAGTATTTCATACCACATTGGGAGGTTTAAGGATTTTAGATACAACGGACAGTCCAATTTCCGTATGTATCGCGTATTTATTAAAGAAATTCAATATCATTTAGGTACTACTCCTAGGAATAAGACGATGAAAGACGCATGCACAAACCTAAAACTGTGATCCTAAAATTGTAAGATTAAAGAAATTGTTTGTAGCGGATATGAGATTTTTTTGTTGGTAATAGATATATCAATTTTGCAGCTAAACAACTTTTATCCTCTGGGTTTAAGGTTATTGTTCTAGAATGTAGTCTTTTTTGCATATACATTGGATTCATCACTTCTGTTAAAGAGAAAATATTGTCAATGTATGTGTCATTTAAAAGGTATCTTCAAATAACCATGTTATAGAATTAGGCAGTTTAAGCTAATAGTCAAATCAATCTTTTCCAAGTGCTATAGAAACCTCTATTGTTAATATTGATGTCCAATCAAGGTTGATGCGTGAGGTGCATTTTTATTTATCATGGTCGGTAGCTAGTAACAAAAAAATTAGTAGGACATGGTAAGAACCATTAACGTTACCCTTTAGTAGTGTTTTTAGTACCCCAGAATATTACTGATATACAGAATGTTGAATGTTTCCATGGATGGAGATGAACATGTTGTTCTGCACACATTTTTTTATGCTACAAAGGCATTGCTATTATCATTGTAGGGGGGTCATATGTTAACTATCATAGAACCAACAGTGGAATATGCTAATTTCTAGAAAACTCATAAATCTATAACCACGATAATACACATATTGAAGCACAAACTTGATAATTTCAAGATGAAGAAGAACCAACCTTATTAAACCGGTGAATTCGACGAAGAGCTCGTATTCGCAACCGAAGAATTCCTCCGCTTTGTCTCTCAATCTCTCTTCAATTAATTCAACCCAACATAGAGTTTACAATTACAGTTGTATTTGAGTATGAAACTTAGGATAACTAATTGAAAGGCAGAGATTACCTCTAATGGAGACGAAAGGTATGATGAGATGAGCAGAGTTAGTTGCGATGAGATGAGAGAGAGTGGTGGAGAAGACTTTAGGTCTGTATCCCACTGTGCTGCAACTCTTGTGTATGAATTCGAGCTCCTGTGATTGTATGTTTCAGAGATGTCTAAACTGAGAGAGAAAGAGAGAGAGATGACGAACCTTGCAGGTAGAGAGAGGAAGGAAGTCATGGAGGATGAGACGGGGATGATCACCAGATTCGTCCATCTCGTTCTCTGTTTTCTTGAAATTTTGATGAGTGTTGGTTTGAACTTCAAAGTTAAGAGCATCTCCAGCATTGCCTGCAGGTGGGCTTGGGATTCCTGACACGCGCTCCATGTCAGCAATTTTGTTTTTCTTCCTTCCCTGGTGCCTGAAGGCTGAAGGTCATTGTAAGGACCTAAATTCGTAGCTCGAATAGTCTCTTTCACCAAATGTACCTGTGACACAAATAATATCAAGTGACACGAGCTTAGCGTGGAAAACCTCTTAATAGGTAAAAACCACGACCTTAACTCGAGGATTTAGAAAGATAACTTTGTTGCTTGAGTCTCTTGGAGTTTACAATAATTGAAGTCCTGAGAATAGATTGCCTGAGTATATTGTTTTTCCTTCAAATCTTATATCTCTCCCTCTATTTTCTATCTCTACTATCCTATTTATAGATCTCATCCTCAGTTCGTGTGTGTCAGCACGTTCTCCTGGTTTGGGGGAAATAGTGGAGGTTTTTCCCCCAATAGGGTGTATGTCCTCCAGATTTTACGTGAGTCTAATATTGCAGTAGTTCGCTATTACTATAGCTCGAGGGACAGGTCTCTACAATCGTGATTTTAAAGCTTGTTAGACGTGGGTCTGGCCTCTCCTAAAGAATCTGGAACTCGTCCCAAGAATTGAACAAGGCGCATATAAGAGTCATGTGCCCCGTCTAAAAGATACATGTATCTGTCTCTCCTTTTTTTCTTTTTCTTTTTTGCCTTTTTGGGTGATTGTCATCGTAATTTTTATAAGTAGGTTATTGATTTTCGTCCTTGCTTTTATAGGAGAAAAGGCTCCACAATATGCTTTTGTAAGACGAGAGGTCTCACGTTTAATTTTAAAGATCATGACAAGGCACTAGTTGAGCATTTGGAACTTGAGATTGTTTCCGGACTCTTTAGCAATTGGCAAGCTCTAGGTGCAAGATGCTCTGAGGAATTTGAATCTAACCTTGATGAAGGATGCAAACAGAAACGGAATCAGTGAAAATCTCAGGAGCCACAAGTCATAATTAGTCATTTGCTTTGATGCAAAAGAATTGAGAACCTATAAGAAAGATGTGAGTAGTATATATATATATATATATATATATATATTCAAATACCATTGCAAGTGGGAAACAATAGACGTGCACGCGTACACATCTTGGGGAACGGATTCGTGGACACTGAAAAATGAAACACTGTATGGACCCTAATTATTAACCACTCATCTCTAGATGAGTGACTCCTATAATAGGGGATTTCCTATATAGGAAATGAGGTGGAAATGAGGTGTCAAAAGTGACACCTCTCTCTCTCTTCTCTTCTCAAACCCATTTTGGTCCAGATCTTACTCTCATGTTCTCATACTACCGCAATGAAATGGCAAAAATCATGTATTGAGGCCAGTCGCTCTCTGAATCTCTCACTCTCTTCTCTATCTCTTCCCCTTAATTTGGTTCATATCTTCACTTTTAGTCTCTCTCTTTCTCTCTCTCTCTCTCTCTCTCTATATATATATATATATTAGTCAATAACAAAACAAAACTAAAAAATTGAAGCCTCTCTCCATCTATCAGTACGTTCCCTCTCTATATTTTATTTGGGTAAACCCTTGTTTTGTTGTTGGGGTTGATGTCGTTTCTGAGGTCGAGTTTGAATGCTTCGGTTTTGATGAATACCGTGATGATTGAAGTCTAGAATTCAACATATTGGTAAACTTATGATTCCATGATTAGGTTTTTTCCCTACATTTGAATTTGGGATTTTTTTTTTTGAGTTAACTCAAAATTGTTGAACTACTTGGTAGTCGAAAATTTGGAAACATCAAAATTGTTTGTGTATTGATATTCCCTTCTACTAGGAAGTATGGAGGGTGGATATTTTTAAGCCCGCCATGGAGAATAAAATGCAAAGATGACGGAAAACGTGGTCTTACGAACTCGAAGAAATTTTTGGAAATTTGATGTGCTTATAAGTGTTGGGCAAGATGGTACATAAATCATATAAATATGAGTTTACTTTAATTTCTGGGTTGATCCAAGAATGTGGTTTTAGGGAATGTTTTGGTTTTAAAGTGTAATAAGGTTAAGATTAAATACTGAATTGGCTCATGTTGAGTCATTAAGATTTTTATTTTTTTTACTATACACTGGTAATTTTTTGAATTGGCCTGTGATGTTATTCAAAAATTTATTCGATATTATTTTTGAGCTATTAAAGGTGTGATAAGTATGTCATTTTGTGTGTGCTAAGCTTTAAGTAGGTGTTTTCCCTTTCTTCACTAAGGTATTAAACACTCTGTGTAGAAGTTCAAAAATATTTACAGAACCTAAGAAAGCGCCCAATTACTATTCTTATTGACTCTGAGTCTACCCATAATCTTCTTATTGATCATGGGTTGTCTCTTTGTGTTATAGTAGATAATGGTGGATTCTTGCAAAGCTTGGGTAAGTGCACTAATGTTGAATTATAACTTCAAAGAGTTTGTTTCTTCTTCCGAATTTCATCTATTACCAGTTAGTGGATGTGATGTTATTCTTAGTCCGATTATCTAGGATTTTGCTCAACTTACAATGCAATTTTGTGTTCATGGTCGGGAGTATACACTAATCAGAGATGGACCCCCATCAGCCTTAGTTGTTGATAATTAATGTACTATTCATCGATGATTTTAGGGAATTTACAACAATTTTCTAATGTTTTTGGCACACTGACCAGCCTTCCACCAACTCGTATCTAGGATCATCGCATCTCACTCTCACTTAACAGCCCCCCGATAAATGTCAAACCTTACCGTTATCCTCATATTCAAAAGAATGAAATTGAGAAGATCTTAACTATTCATCGATGATTTTAAAGAATTTACAACAATTTTCTAATGTTTTTGGCACACTGACCAGCCTTTAACCAACTCGTATCTAGGATCATCGCATCCCGCTCTCACTTGGCAGCCTCCCGGTAAATGTCAAACCTTACCGTTATCCTCATATTCAAATTAAAGAATGAAATTGAGAAGATCCTAAAAGAATTAAAGGAGGCTAGCCTTATTCAACCTAGCCTAAGCCCTTACTCTTCTCCGGTGTTATTAGTTTGAAGGATAGATGGTTTTGGGTGTATGTATGTGGACTATAGGGTTCTTAACAAAATCACTATTGAAGATAGATTCCATATCCCGGTAGTAGACGAGTTATTAGATGAACTTCATGGTGCCACTATTTTTTTGAAGTTCGACCTACGTTCGGGGTATCACCAAATTCGAGTTCATGATAAGGATATTTCAAATACGACATTTCGAACTCATGATGGGCACTATAAATTTTTAGCCATGCCATTCGTTCTTTCAAATGCTCCTGCAATTTTTCCGAGTCTCATGAATGATATCTTCCGTCCTTATTTACAAAAAATTGTCTTGGTCTTTTTCGATGATATTTTGATATATAGTTCCTCCCTTATCTAACATGCCAAGCACCTTTTCCTTATCCTCAACTTACTGTGACAATACAACTTATTTGTCAAGGAATTTAATGTTCTTTTGGACAAGCATCTATTTCTTATTTGAGTCATGTGATTTCAGCTACTGGGGTGTCCGTTGACAATGAAAAAATTCGTACTATGTTGGAGTGGTCAGTCCCTAAATCCTTGAAGGCTTTACGAGGATTTCTAGGATTAGTGGGTTACTACCGTAAGTTTGTTAAAGACTATGGTAAAAAAGTGTACCCCTAATACAATTGTTGAAGAAAGATTCGTTTGTGTGGAGTGATGCAACTGAACAGTCCTTCGTCAGTTTAAAAAAGGCTATGACTTCAACTCTAGTTTTAGTACTTACAAATTTTACACAAGAATTCTCTATCGAGTGTGACGCTTCCGGTGGTGGTATAGGAGTTGTTCTTATGCAAGTGGACCATCCAATCACGTTTCTTAGCAAAGCACTCTCAAGTAAAAATCTCAATCTCTTTGTTTATGACAAAGAATGCTTGCTATTGTATTTGTAGTTAATTAATGGCGACATTCTTTATAGGGGCAACATTTTAAAAATTTATACGGATCATCGTAGTCTTACGTATTTTCTGGAACAATGAGTTTCTTTACTTGAACAATAGAAGTGGGTTTCCAAATTGCTTGGATACGATTACGAAATTATATATCGAAAGGGTTCAGAAAATCTAGCTGCTGATGGTCTATCTCGCATAGATGAAGAGTCTGTTGAGGAATAATATAATAGAAGCTATCAGTTCTATATCTTGAGAGCAATAGAGAGAAGAGAGATTTCTTATTGAATTAAGAACTGTTTCTATGTACGTAATACAAAGTAGATAACTCTACAATATATGTTTCCAAACCTACTCAAACTCTCCCCATTAACCCTAAAGGCCTATGGGCTTGTTAGGAGTCCAATAGGACATACCAACCCAGTAGGGCTCCTAGCTTGGGCTGGACCCAACTCCTAACACTCCCCTTTGGGGTGTTCCATACGAGGATGACTTGCCTCATTAAAACCTCTTTCCTAGCAAAACCCCCTTGGGCAAAAAGTTGTGCAAGGAAATAGAACAATCCTATGCTCTATATGGGTTGTGGATGCGTATACGTTGCCTCATCAAAACCTCCCGTCAGTAAAACCTCTTAGGATAACAATTGTACTATCAAGAAAAAGAGTACAACATGCACGTGTCCACGTCAGGCTGAGACTATTCCCCCTGACGTCGATCTCCTTGAGATATTGATAAATAAATCTTCTGCATGTCGATTCCATGTACTAGCTGCTTAAACGTAAATGGTGCAAAAGTCTTCGTGAATAGGTTTGTAAAGATGTTTTCTGAATTATCTTGAATAATGCCAATCTCATTCACCTTTTATAATTCATAAGGATGGAATGGCTTCTGTGAAATGTACTTTGTTCTATCGCCGTTGACTTGAATAATACAAGCTGAATTGTCTTCATACATAGTCGATACTTTATATTGGATAAAACATACTACAGCTTCGGTTGATGAGATGTATCTTGAAGCACAACCATCATTCTATGTCAGCTTCATGAAGTGCAAGATCTACATGGTTCGATGCCATCATTCTTTATGTATCCCCGTACATAAACACATAATCTATCTGACAATGGGCTCTATGTGGGTCTGAGAAGTATTTTGTATCGGTGTACTCTATACGTAAATTTTGAGTAGAACATACCCCAGTCTTTCATACCGATCAAATACATCAAAATATGCATGATTTCAATCCAATACCTTTGGGTAGGAACAAAACTATGGCAAACCAAACATTTCAATGCGAATGAGTCATTAGGTCTATTATACTGATCTAACTATAGCAAAATACCTCCTAGCTATGGCGCAACGACCCTAGAAGTTTCTCTCCCCATTAGGATGGTGAAAGATGTCGTTATCCATATGTAAGTGATGGACGCGCAATAAACGACTTAGTACTGTGTGCTACATCCATATCGAAGTATTAGATAACTTTTTTGATATATATTGTTTGGTGTACGAGTATGCCACTACCAAGATGTTCGATTTGCAAATCGAGAGACTACTTAATTTTCTAAGGTCTTTTATTTTGAATTCCTTCCTAAGGTATCCGACGGCTCTCGCGATCTCCCCCGGAGGTCTAATGATATCCAAATCATTTAGTACACTGTTATGATGAGTGAAGCTAATATCTGTGTTCTAAATAAGAGCATATGGATAGATAAGGATATTTGTAAAGTTTCTGACCTTCAAATACTCAGTCAACTCACTATGTCTCATGGGCCTTGATTGCTTCAAGACAATAATAACTTTTCCAATTTTATTACGTACACACCTCATATATCGGGATTAATTACTTTCAGAAGCTTATACCTCCCCAGGTAGCTTCATGTAGATATCTGTATCTAGTTTCTCATATAGATACGTGGTATTTATATTAGACGTATGTCTATCTTGTCCTCGATAACTTGACAAACTGATTAGTACCAAAATGTTATAGCGTTCATAACCGGGTAATAGGTCACATTGTAATCGATGCCAGATCTCTTAAAGATTTCCTAGACAAGTAGTCTTGACTAAATTATCTCTCCGAGTTAATCATGTTTTTATACCTTTCCCATTTATAACCGATAGGCTCAATTGCATCACTTTGTATTATGCTAGCAAACTGAGCTCCGCTTGGATTCTAGATGCCCACTTTAGCTAATGTACAAAAACACACAGTTATTTGCAATAAGTGGTTCTGAATTCTTATCCTTGATGTGAGCACAACAACGAATATGAATACCTTGTCGATAAATCTCTACTAAACGATCATACGTTGTGCTTATTCCAGACTTTTAATAGATCAAGATCTTATTATTATTATACGTATGTGCCACTCTGGGCTAGTTTCGTAATACATCAACTGGTCACGTAACTATTATTGCCTCGTCGATTGGGGGTTCCATCCTCGATGAACTAACTATACTATTAGTCATATTTGTCTCATATTCTGCAGCTCCTTGACTCATAATACTCTCTTCCAATGGTGCTCTGCACTAAGCGCGAGCCTCAGATTCGTTTGCGATACTAATTCCCCTGGAATGTTCATCTTGGTACTAGTTCCCCTAGAACATTATGCTTTGTAGGTGTATTACTTGTAGGTACATACACTTACGATACTTCAATAATGTCTATGAATGTGTCTAGCAATTCATTTACGACCTATTGGAGGTTTGTAATCCATTGAACTTTATTGTCACCTAGCTTATATATAGGGAACTAGATAAGACAACGATGATATTTTCCAAAACCTCTTGGAAACATCCTCAACATTGATTGTCATATCTCCCTCTAATGCTGGGAATATCATCTCATCAAAGTGACAATTATCTGCCCTACAGTATATACGTCGCTAGTGGATTCCAAATATCCAGTGATAAATGTGAATCATAACCCACATAATACTAGGCCGACGTTGAGGGTCCCATCTTCATACATTGTGGTGCGATTGGCACCTGTACAGAACATTCAAATGTTCATCGATGGGTGACACTGGGCTCCGACCCAGTTATTAGTTACTTTTGGAAAAAAATGATGATTTTAATTAGTGCTGCGGGAACAAAAATGCAAATCCCGTACACTAGCTAGAAGCTATGATTATAATAACAGTGGCCTAACGATTATTCTAAATCGCTTGATTAGGTTCTCCGCCAATTCTGAGTTGGGTATGGTATGGGGTACTCACTATACTCAATCACCCATTTAACGGTAAAATAATCATCAAAAGCCTGCGAGTCATACTCTCAAACCCCCGTCAAGTCGTATCGATCAACTTTGATAGATTAATCTAGAAACTGATCCTGCGATTGAATGATCTAAGTGAGAAGTCGTGCTAACGTTACATTCTTAGATTTTAATAATAGGCAAAACGTAAGACCATCTCCTAGATGCGTCTTTTATGATCATAAATATTCAAGTGAGCCACTATATGGATGGATAGGTCTATATATGTCTCCATGGATGCGTTTGGAGCAAAGGTTAGAGATCTCACTCCACCTTGGTCATACTAGAATAAAATAATAGATTTTTCTTGAAAGTAATCATTACACGTATACTTTTTGAATTTTCTCTCCTTTTAAGAAAAGTTGAGATATAATCCCAATTATCCTCCTCACTATCTGAGCCCTGAGGAGTATATTGGAAACTGTTCCAATAATGTGTTCTAACCGTTAGTCATTATGTGATAAGCATTATCATGTATCTCCCTAAACTCAGGAAAATCTGGTTGGATTTACGAGTTTATAAAGTGGACTAGATACCTTGTATAGTACCGTTAGAGTGTAATAGCGTGACGCACATAGTGCATTCTATCATGTTGGCCGTGCCAAAAATATTCGTGTTATCCCCGATGCATAAGGTTAGGCAAAAAATATATTCATATCTCAAAAAAGATCGAGTGCTTGGTACTAATGTCTCTTACATGTATCGTCACTCATCCGATTATTGCTCATGCTCAATGAGCAGATAGATCGATAGGCGGGGGTTGTATATAGTAGATCAACTATTAAACATAGAATTTAACTACTTCTCAAACAATAAATTCGAATAATCATAATTTAGAACAAATTGAAAATTTTATGTATGCCACGAGCACTTTATTGAAACATAAATGATTTGTTCCTAACATAATAAAAAATAATGACAAAAAATAAATCAAGTCTATATGAGAAAAGAAATTACTAGTACTATATACTGTGACATCACATGTCTACTGAGATATTATTTCGGATGACTCCGTATGTAGATCCATGTCGGCATTAGTGTTGCCAAAGATATCTGTTGTTGTAAACTTCATAATGATAAAGCTATGTCAATGATGATGTGGTTAGCCTGGACTTTGACTCTAGGCCCTTATGGTGTCTTGCAGTCGTAAACCCAATATCCAGCTGCCCTACATCTCAAGCGAAGAGATTCTGAATCTGACTTCTTGATCTTTTTTGGTGTATGTGGTTTACCAACCTTTTTAAACCTGTTGTGCATCTGAGGGCCCAAGAATATCTGATTCCCGCCTTCAGTCGCATTCCTACTTCCAGAACCCTATTCGTGGTTATCTTTGTCATGAGATAATATATTCCGTGTAACTGGTTTCTTCATCCTAGGGGAAAACCGCTTGCTTTTCTTAAAAACAAATTTGTCTTCTTGTTCTGCAGTGAGCAAGAGTTGGATCAGATGTCTAGGACTAATAAATTCTATTTTTGCATACTGGTCCCTGAGAGCAGCCTGCGAATGTAGAAATATGGAAATAGTCTTTTGCAAAACCTCTTTCACAAAGACAATCATTATTGAGCCACCTTGCCAAAACAATCTTCTATAGTGCTGAGTTGTAGCCAGCTACAATCTTGAAGTCACATAACCTCAATTTGTTATAGCAGTTACGGTTCTTATAGTTTGTTAGGGCCTGTTGTAGACCAAAACATTTTTCTAAGCTTGCCTATAACTCATATGGATCTCTGTAACAGATATGCTCAAACCTCAACTCTGGCTGAAGGTGGGCACGCAAAACTAACATGGCATGTGCCCTAAGTGGTTCAGAGACGGTATTATCTATAACAATCAGCTTTAAGGCGTTCATTATCAGCAGATAGAGCTTTATGTCCGTACACCAAGAAAGGTAGTTAGAACCATCAAGCTGCAATGGTTCATAATCATAACGTGGGCTGGCAGACATCTGTTATGCAAAATGTAGATCTTAATTAGTAACAATTCATAATAAATATTTCAAATGCATTAAATACATATCATAGTACTTAGAATAACGAGAAATAAATAATTCATAATCATATTATAGTTGAACCCTGTACATATTCTAAAACTCATAAAATTCTTTTATAATAATTAAATCTCAATTTTACCCTGTAAAATGACTATCTTAATGTTAGATGTGCATTTTAATAGAATCTTAGCCAAAATTGATATTCAAAACCACCAGATGTGTGCGTTCTTTATGAAATCTTATTTAAGTATATGATTTTCAATCATTACTAAATGTAATTCATATTATTCAAGTCAGTGATTCCCAATCATTACTTATAGGTGAACCTTGTTCATATCTTATTAAGCGTTAAATACTAATTTTACCCCGAAAAATGGTGATCTTAACCTTAAAGTGTGTTTTAATAGAATCTTAGCCAAGACAACTATTCAAAACTACTAGATGTTACGTTCCTTATTCTAACAACTAGGGTGTTATAATCCTTAAAGTTTTATAAGGTTGGTATATTCTAGCCAAATGACTCATTTACTACGAATATGAAGGGTATTAGATATTTAGCTGACAAGTGGTCCTACCCCAAAGTCTGTCGAGTTCACAAGATAAGTAGATTATGTCTGTCTTTGAACTAACATTTTAGGGTACTGTAGGTTACTATCAGTGCTTATATACCTCTAAATGTTATTATGTAACATCTAATTACACTTAGATACAAAAAATTGGTTCCTCAGACACCAAGTTTTTAAAAATATGACTAAGTCAATTCTCAATTGAGCTCTAATTATTTGTCCTTGACAATTAACTGTGATTTAGATATGACTCCTAGTCGTATCTTAAATTAGTATTGGTTTTGTATTATATGTGATCCATAATCATGATAATTAGTATCTTAGGGGCATCCCATTAATATCATATTAGATACCGTAAGATACTTAAATATGTATTAATCGCTTTACTAATATCCTATAGTCAGTTTTCTTATATAAGGCACCCATTCCCAATAAATTTTAAAAATATTTTTCATAAAGAAAATTAAAAATGGGTCCCCCACGGGGTAGCTCCAGTCAATAAAAAAAATTTAAAAAAATTAACTCAATTTGACGAAGAATTGGGCTTTTTATAGCCAATTCAGTGTCTGAACCGGTCCTAGACCGGTCTGACTCGGTCTAGGTCAAGGCCTAGACTGGGTTGACCGGTTTGAACCGGTCAAACGGTCTACACACGTGCCCCACATATGACAATAACACGAGTCTGTCATACGTGTCTGCCACACGTGCCTCGCACGTGACTGTCATATATCTATAAATCTTGAAGTAAAATCTAATAAAATATATTATGAGTATTTAGTATTAAGTATTATCGATAAATGCTATGTATCTATAAATCTCTACTAAGTTGGTGAATTTAGAGGATGGAAAACTCTCCTCACAAATCTCTCAAATTCTAGAGCTCCTCATAAATCTCTCAAAAATTTAAAGTGTCATGTGACAAACCTAATGAGCTGGCAACAGGGGCGAAGCTGTTACGCCCTAAAATATGCTTTTTGATAAAAATCATAAAGAAAATCCTAAGGCATAACAAGTCGGGCATCCCACGGATGAAACCCCACAGATGTAATATATTTATAAAGAAATTAACTACATCTACTTATCAACGAATCGCAGCGAAAAATAACTCAATATAAATTAAATGAATAAATGGATTAAAGTGAATAAAATTCTCAACCAACTCTAAAAACGAGAATAAAACTACGACAAAAAAATATGAAATAAAAATATCATAAATACCCTACGACAACTCAGTGATCCAAAAAACTCTAAAAAATCCTAAAAATGATCCACCAAGCCTCACTAAACCAAATCCTACTGTACTCGACCTCCTGTGAAAAATTATAGCGCACAGGGCGTCAAGCAAGCACAATCATTACCGGTCACTGAATATGACATACCGATCTATTATACAAAAGTACTAGTGTGATATAATATCCTATAAATATGTATATATATATATATATGTAAATGATGCAATGCTTACTGAGGATATAAGGTTCAATTATTAATGTTTTAAGCGTCGGCGCCAACTGGTATTATAAAGTAGTTATAGAGTATTATTAGGTGTGGGGGATAACTAACATACAATGTACACAGGGTCACTTTTAATTCAGTGGGACCACACTCTCGCACCCTTATGTCTTCAACAGTAGTGTAGCCCTTATTGTAGAGCTAGGGATTGACGGATTCCTTTTTGTGAGTCAGGAATTAGCGGGGAAATCACCAGATCAAGGTGATCAAGGAGTTTCAACCTACATGTCTACAACCTGATTTATTTTCACTTTTAGGGATCTATGCCCACGGGGAGTATTCACAAATAATAACAAAGCCGATATGTAACTGGGGAAGAGTTTTAGGGGCTTGGGGATTACAACCCTGGAATACTGATAAACAGTCACAAAATCTTTTGTTTAGGAAATCGAACCCAAGGACCCTGACATCATAGCCCTACTGTGTACACGACTCTAAGTTATCTATGCATGGAGGATTTAAGAGATCGTCACTCAATCAAAATGACCCATATGTTCTTGCTCTATAGGCAATGAGACTATATCATATGATTGGCGATCTTATACTCAATGACCTTTATACCCTCACAAATATAGGAGTGGGGTCTCAGTCGATGATATTATACATTACTATCAATAATCCTTCTACCTTAAGTTAATAAAGGTTATATCAGTGAAGTCCTATAATGGTAGCTAAGTTAAGCCTATTATAATTACATCTCTTGACACTTAAACATTTTTAGGTTTATACTTAGTACCCCCTTGATTTAACATCAATGTCCAACCTATCCATCTATGGTTTAAGGGCTGAACACGAGGCACCAACTACTACTACCAACCCTATTGATATGGACCTAATATATATCAATACAAGCTACCTTATATACTAACCATATATGTATTCTAAGTATACTTTATACAAAGTCTGTCTTACACTAAACATATAAATAATTTCTGAATATATATATTAAACAAAGTCTGCCTTTATTAACAAATATATGTATCCTGAATATATAATAAACAAAATCTGCCTTCATTAACATATATATACATTATATATATATATATATACTAACCCAAGTCTGCCTTTTACTATGAAACTATTATAGCATTGATATGTAACTACAACAGAAGCAACTAAATGATAACTCTACTACTATTGTATAAAAGAACTATAATAGAACTTTATACATATATAATCGCATAAGCAATTTCTTGAATAAATCTAGGTTTACTGATATTCTCATTTTTCTAATAACAGACCTATTATTAGGAGTTCTAAAATAGTTGTATAACAAGCCGTAAAATTTACAGTAAAACAATTACGATGAGTACGCTCTCAATCAGTAATTATATAAATGTGCAATCGCCTACTAAACATAACATATTATCTATAATTACAACACTATTCCAATCAAGAACAATGACGAGCAATAATAGTATTTGCCTTATCGAAGAATCTAGGGTTTAGAAGATAATAAAATCTGCCTTCAAAGTTCCAATTAAAATCAACAATTCCCAAAGCAAAGTCGAATTTATAAAGATGGTCTCTCCTCTCTCTAATACTCTAGGTTGCTAGCAGGATACAGTTGAGGAATGGCTACATTAGGGAAAAAGTTGAGGTTCTAAAGAGAAGGAATTTGGTGGAGGATACTCGGAGAAATTTGGGTGGAGACGGTGGTGTTGGTTTGAATGGGTTTGGGGAAAAATATAAGAGCTATGATAACATACTCCACATCTAACTTACTAAACTACAACATCTAACTAGAACAAAGTTATATAACGGAAAAATAAAATAAAGCGGGGCGTTACAGAAGCCAAGACTTAAGTCCACCGGGGTCAAAAAAAAATGAGGGGGTTCGGGGGCATCGTCCTCGAGAAAAAAAATTATGAAGCATATTATGGTATTTTAGTATTGCTTATATTAGAACTCATGCCAAGTAAAAAAAAAGAGTCCTAGAAGAGAGTCCCCAATCTAAAAGTAATGTTGATAAGTAAGACTTGATAATCAGAAAATGTAAAAAAATTATGAAGCATATTAGGGTATTTTAGTATCGCTTATATTAGAACTCATGCCAAGTTAAAAAAAAAGTCCTAGAAGAGAGTCCCCAATCTAAAAGTAATGTTGATAAGTAGGACTTGATAATCAGAAAATGTAAAAATGAGGCTGTGGAGACTTGAACCCTTGTTTAAGGGGTCAAAACCAACATACTTGTCCACTGGACCAATAACAATTATATGATTAAAACTGAGTGGGATAAAATATATACAGATTATACATATGTATCATTTTTAGCTATCTGGTAAGGGATTTGTGGAAAATCCAATGGGGTCATTTGACCCCACTGGTCCCCCTAACTTCGCCCCTGACTGGCAATAGGTAGAAATGATATTTTGGTTAAAAATAGGGGTAATATTGTAAATCAAAATTTACCTGCATTATAACACTTAAAATTGATTAAATGATAAGAAAAAAATTGCCAAAACTTTTCTCTACTCTCCCTGATTTTATCTATCATCTTTATTATCCTCCATAGAAATGCCAAATTCTCATGAAACACAAAGAAACTGATTGGAGAATTCAAAGCTCATCTCATTAAGGTATTTTTTGGGGTTAATTTCCAGATTGAAAGCATGAATTTTAGGTTTATTTCCAATTATGTATATGATGACTTTTACTTTGAGTTTTTTCAGCTTTTTTGATTCCATGTGTGACTCCATCATATCTGATTACACTAAGCTCTTACTCTTTAATACACTTATTTCTGTAGTATGTACAAAATCGGATTATGTTTAGTTATTTACTTAATTTCAATTATGTAATTGATCTGTCTTTTGTATTTGTTTATGAAAACTATATTTAGGACTAACAATCCTCAGGATTTTTTTATTATAATTTTAGGTTATAACAATGCATCTCCAGTCAAGTTCTATGAAAAAAAGAAAAAGGCATCTCAGAAAGTTGTATTTCAATGGCAACTCTCTCTCTCTCTCTACTGAATTGTATTTGACTCCTTAAAAACAAATAAGTGTTTGTAGGAACAATTTTCCTTCTCTAATTTTTTTTGAAGAATCTATGTGGTAGGCCTAATCTTTCAACTAAGCTACTCACATTTTCTCACCTCTAAATTTATGTTCTAAGATTTACTTTTAATGGATGTTCGTCATTATTGAAATGGTTGCTCTTTGAAAGTGTATTTAGGAGACATAAGTATATCATCAAACATGGTATGGTTATTACGATCTTGAGGAGGCTCTCCCTTAGAGGACTTGTGGAATTTTCTTTATCAATAACAAGACTTTTAACATGGTATGTTAATACAATGAACTTTGATTTATATTGTTGTTTTCTAAAATTAGGCTTATTCAGATTACCAAATATTCGACGATATGTTGATCTTCTGACGCATAGATAAATATAAAATGCATGTGCTCAATATCCTATGAAACAAAAAATGTACGTCGGTACAATTCGTATTCTAGAAATTGATATGTAAAAATATTTGTTTTTACAAGTGCCGAAGTGAGCATAAAATGAACTATAATCATAAGGATTTAGCTTTCTATGGAAGTCTACTCTGGCAATGTGCCATAAATTTAAGAATAGAGATAAGCTCGATGTCAGTAAATTTACAATGTAAAAGAAAGCATCTCTTTAGCAATCTTCTATCTACTGGTTCTACTCTTAACTGGTATTTTTTTATATAGTAAGTAAGACTTGCAATCATTTATAGAGGTTTCGGGAAGAGCATGAGACCCTACAATTTTAAACAAAAACTAGGGAGTTGTGGAGCTATTTTTCAATATTTGCACAATTCCTTTCTATTTTTGTAAAAATTGGTTGATGCACATGGTTAGCACCACCTAGGGTTTCACTCATATTTCAGCACAATGGCTCACGTCGTGTGGATTAAGAACACTTTGTACCCTATTTCTACAAAGAGTTGAAGATTTCTCTACCTAAATTTGGTGCTTACTGACCCATAGGAAGTAACGTATGCTTTATCCACACTGCTATCTAATGCAATCTAAATTTCCCTACTATCGACAGTTGGAAATCAATCGAGAAGAGAAGAATATAATAGCTCAATGCTGTTGTTGTCTATACTAAAGAGCTATAAGTCAATCTTGCAAAAATAAGTCTTCTTTTGCTAATCTAATGTTACTACCAAGTTACAAAATCTACTAAGTCTGTTACGAGGATAACACTTGACTTGGTGCACATTCTAGTAACTTATTGACACATTATGTAGTAATTTCTTTGTAAACGTCCTACTGCGAGAGTATCAACATATAATTGCGCTATAATATACATATTTTTCCCTCTATTAATTTGATCTTAATTTAACAATGTTTTTGATATAATTTTTATTGCTTTTTTTTAATTGTCCTTCTGTAGGCTTGAATCATGAATTATAGGATAGATATCGTCGAAAGTCATGCTTCTCTTAAAATAAAATAATATGAGCTTCACTTCTATCTTCTTCTTTTTTTTGTTATTAACTCCGGAGTGCAAGAAATAAATTTATGCTTAAAATAGAAATCACTCACCGATTAAGCAAATAGTCAGAGTTAATAAAATTAAGCAAACTATCATAAGAGCATGTAATTATGTTTGTGATTTAATTCGCGATGCTTGGAATGTAAAAATTGCCATGATCCTGTTTTCCCATATTTGTTGTTATACATTGTATAATTTTTACAGGCTTGGAGTTTAGAAAACAAGATCTATCAAAGAAACAAAAGGCTAAGTTATTGGGATGAGGGATCCAATTCAATTTGCAGAAGTGTTTAGAAGTTATTCTATTTTGTGCTTGGAGACAATAGGAGGTTATTAAGGTTTTTTTTGTCAGAAGACTCGAGTATTCTAGAATGCGAAGGAGAAACTGTTTGTGTTTAGATGTAAAACTCTACTAATGTTAGGATAGATCTTTTAAAAGTGTCTCGAAGATTTGTGTGCTGACACATCACTAGATGAAGCATAGAATTTTGGAGGGCGTAGGCATACCTCTCAACGTTTATAACAACATATAGTTAGTAACTGTTTTAACTTATGATTTTGATATATAAGATAATTATGTATATGCAAAAAGTAGCATTTATAAACCGATCTTTCTACATTAGTTAACTGGAATGTTTTGCGTGTAAATTGTGTTCACGTCCTTATTGTCCTTTTGCATTAACCTTTATATATCCATCGACTATATTTATTTTTCAGATGTAATTATTTTTTCTTCCCATCTTTCTCTAAACTAACAATTGGAAAATCTTTTGTTTGTAACATTTTTCGTAAGGCTGACTCAAGAACACACTAAATTCACAGGTTTAAGTTTAGCACTTTGTATAATCATAATAACAATAATACTTCCATCTTCTTAATGTCATAAACATTGTCATAATTTTCTACGAGTCTAGTATATATAAAAGAAAAATCAACTTTTTAAAACTTAACTCTTAATTATCACAAAAAGAAAAGCAATGCCAAATGCTTGCTACTCAAATAATTGAATTTATCTTAAAATATCTAAAAGAAAAATCTTATCAAAGATATTGCGAGTATTTAGTAAGTATTATCGACGCATGCTACGTATATCTATGAAGACCTATTAAAACTGAACTTTTAATTATCACAAAAAGAAAAGAAATGCCAAATGTTCGCTACTAACAAAATTGAATTAATTGTGCATCACATTTATCGCAAAAAAACTTAAAGAAAAATTTAATAAAAGATATTGTGAGTGATTAGTATTATGCATGATCGAAAGTTTCTACGTACGTATATCAATAAAGATCTCGTTGAACTTAACTTTTAACATATAAAATCAAATAAAAGATATTTCGAGTGTTTAATATTATTATCCTAGATAATGTGTACATCTATAAAAACCTCTTACAATTATAATATATCAATTGCTATCATCAGATCCCACAAACTCTTGGGTGTATCAATTCTTACCATCAGATCAGATGGCCAAGTTATCACCCATCTTTTATTTTCTCTTTGTTCTTCTCATCTTCTCTTCAGGTTTGTTCATTTTTTTTGGGATTCTTTCATAAGCATTGATAAGAGACCATAGTCATTATATGAAGGTGCATCAATGCGGCACCTCCATATCGTGATGGTCATACAAGTCATCGAGGGAGAAAATTTTAAATTGTGCAACTGTATAATCATCTAAGCAATGTGTTTTTCTTGCACTGAAAATATGTTTTCCCTCTATGTACAATTTTACTTGCATTACAAAAAAGAAAATGAAAGTTTTATCAATGAAGAAATTATTGCTCAAATAGTCATGTTTTTTGACCTTATTTTCAATTAGTGAGAAAGATTAACATTATTATTTGGTGGTACAGGTAAGACAATGATGTTCATGACGAACGCAAAAATGTGTACTACTGGTGGAGGAAATAATTGCTACCCACAATCGAGGTGCGACGGACACTGCCGTTTTAAGTACTCTAATGGTCATGGATTTTGTGTCAATATTCCTGGAGTGGCTTCCTTATTTTGCATGTGTTCTTATGATTGCTATTAACGTTACTTTGTGATTCTTCGTTATGTACTCGGCATACATAGCCGGAGTCGTTAATAACATGCTAATTAGAACATGAAATAAAGAGAACATTCAGTTGTTATTATTGTTAACTTTTTTTCTTAGTATTTCTTCTTGCATGTCTAACGATTTTGTCGCGGAGATCGTCCATAAGGACGAGTGGCGATGAAGAGGATGGAAGAAGGTCCGTAGAAGCTGGTTCTTGCAACAGTTTTGTGTGTTGTTGAGATTGTTGGGGCAATGTTTTAAAATTTGAAGGAGAGATGATGAGTTTGATTGGAGGAAGAATCACTTTGGAATCTATTTGAAACTATGGAGGGAGAAATACTCTCCCGCTCTAATTTAACTCAACTACTCATGTTATTGCCCCTCTTGTGGCTTGTCAATTGTTATTTTATAAGTGAGTTAGGGCGTGTTTGGGACATCAACAATATAGTCATTTGTCTATAGAGACAAACCCTAAAGAGGCAACCACTAGCATAACACTTAACTCGAATACTAAAATATCAATCAACTATCTTTGCAAAGGATCAGAGTTTGATGGAAAAAAATTTGATCTCTCTAAAGAGATCATTTTTTGATCTCTTCTAATCAAAGTTTGCCATGTGGTAAGAGAGAGAGTTTAAAGAGACCAAGTTAACTCCAACTTAACACCGTTTGGGATTTTAAGTTTTAAACATTTTATGATTTTAAATTAATTAAATACTAGTACTACCCGTGGCTCGCCACGGCAACAATGTCGACGCGCCTTCGGCGCTACCCGTAAGGTCAATGTTCATGGTTGAATCAAATTACACTTAAACCTATCTATCTCTTTACTAAATGAAGTCGATAGAAAATGCATATAATCCAACAATGCCTCAAACTTCACTTGCAATTCACATTGGATTTAACTGCAGGAAACTGCAAATTCAACCATTAGACACAAATTCCGTTTACCCCATGTCAAAAAACTTACTTTTAGATTAATTCATTCCGGGATGTTCCTCTACATTATCCCAATATTGGACAAAAGAACATCAACCTATGTAAAAATTAACGCTAAGCGCATCGCCAAAATGGTAGCTTGGATGGAGCTAGAGGTAGGAATGCATTAAAGTTTCTTCACAGAAATACCTAACCTTTATGAAGAAATACATCCATCTCAAAACTACTTTGGTTTCAACCTGTATGTATATATCATACTCAATGGATGAAAAACCGAAGTGCCATATTGCTGACTTTCAAGATGAAGACCGAGAAACTAAAACCTTTAGAATGGAAGCCCTTGAAGAATAATGCGAAACTGTCTAACCCTTGAAGAATAATGGATGTAAAGTTCTTTTTCTTTTATATAATGTGGTGGGGGTCAACCCTTATTAAAATTTATAAACAAATTTAACTTAGTCCTAAATGGACTTGTAATCTAAACAATATGGTCCCATATATTCTTTTAACTATCCTTGTAAAGTATGAAATTGGTAATATAATAAGTTTTCCAATAATAGTATAATATAGTTTAGAATCAAGCTTGGGTTGGTTGAACACTTGAGTCTCAACTCAAGCTGAATACAGATGGAGCTTACACTTGTAAGCCCTTTGCCTGCACGAAAAAGAGCAAAGCCAAGCGGTGTAAAGGTTTGGTTAGTCCTTTGCCTGCACGGAAAAGAACAAAGCCAAGCGGTATAAAGGTTTGGCTAGTGCCCTTTGTTCAGGTTTAGCCAGCCCAACTTGCATTTCGTCCTACACATTTTTCACATTAATTTTAATCACCCCTCCTTCCTCTGAATTTGACTAAAAACTTGAACTAAATAGTGAAAATCCAGAGGTGCTTTAGAGTGACTTCTGGAAAAGAATAAACCTATCAGGTCCCCCTACCATAGTCTAATATATTTTGCTGAAACTCTTTTCTTTTCAGTGTTATAAAGGACATATTCTATGAAGTTGACAAACATATAGAAGCAGACACTTTGATAAGTGACCTGAAGATGAGTGCTCCTCCTAATTTGTATGGCCACTTTGTTAAGCTAATGGAGATATTGGTAAGTTCTTGCAACTTAGATACAAATTTACCCATTATCAGAAAGCTTATAAACTTATAAGCATGATTTGTATACTTTATCTTATATACATATTAATAGGATAAATCAAGCTGACTTCGAACATATTCGCACCCCCAAAACGATTAAGGGTACTGAGGCCTTCAATAGGGTCGCTCACACAAAGAAATCCCTAGATAGCTTGGATAATCGATTTCAGTAAGCAAATGATTGGCTTAATAAGGATAAAAAAAAAACTGAAACGAAGATTAATGATGTTACCTTGTTCATCAAAATGATTGGCATCTCAACTTTCTCCGGCACTATAAATCCTCTGATTAAGGCCTAAAGAGAATTATAATCTAGAACTTCAAAAATGTCTTGACATTCTCCCTTTAATAATGTGCATATCTATCTGCTGAGTTTTGCTGCATTTTGCGGTAGCTCTAACGAAATCTCTCGTAAAATATAGAAAACTGTAATCCCAGGTAAACCCAAAGTTAGAGTAACATATTAGATAGTTGTATGCTTATCTAAAGGAATTTAAATGGCGTCAAACCGAAAGTTAAACACCAGGAAGAATAGTACAATTATGGTGGCGCTCAGAGAAATACTTACTCTCAATTGAGGCAAATCGAATGCAAAATAGTTCCTCCTTCAGTTCACCATCAGAGAAATCCGTTGCGTGTCAAACACACAATTTCTCATTCCTGGCATGCTTCTGGATCGAAATCGACGGTAAAACTATAACCAAAACAAATCAAACCCAATACCAAATCAAATCAAAACAACTACAGATTCACAAAAAAAAATGGAGGAGAGATGACGTTTGAGAGAGAGGATTTGGAGTGTAAGAAAAATGGAGGAGAGAGAAACACTATGAGAAAGATGAGTCGGGATGAAAGCTTAGTCTCTTAATTAGTCTCTTAAGACTAAACTACCCTTCTGATATGTTTTGTCCAAAGTACCCCTAAGCTAAAATAGTCAAACAAATCTAGGCCGTCCATCTCTCTCCTCCCAATAAATCTCAGCCCCTCTTTATTTTTTAGACAATGGCAAACTTGTCTATACGAGAAACACCATTGTGTAATGTAATATAGACTAGTAATACCCGTGGCTCGCCACGGAATAAACATCGCCTGTGGCCAAATCATGGTGAATACGTCCACGTGTATTCGGTGCTACCAACTTCTCTTAATTATTTTTAGTGTATCTTATTCATCGTGTAATCGTTTTGCCCTTCATATTCTCATTCATACCATTTTGCATCATTCATATTCTAGATTAGCCTCATCCATATATAAAAAATTCTCAGGAAATATTGAACTCAAGTTCAAGGAGTTGAGCTCTGGTTATAAGATTTTCTGTCTCTTTCAATTATGTTGCTTTTATTGGGGTTTTAGGCCAAATACCCATTTTCAAGCTTAGTACAACAAATAAGTGTAAATCACAGTTATTTATCTATATTGAGAACTAAGTTTCTTATCATGTGAAAAATACATTATCAGTCATACGCAATTGTTGCATTCACACGCCTTCGACAGCTTCAACTAATACATCAAGCCATCCATACGCAGATAGACTAAGATTCACTATTGTTTCTGAAGAACATCAAAAACACATACATTACTTAAGCTTTTTGCATTTCCCAATTCAAAGTCTATGGTATCAAGTCCCAACATATGTTCCTCAGTAACAACTGGGTTGGGTACAAACTTGAGAACTCTGCATAATCCTCTCCAACTCCCATCATGAATTCAAAATACAAATAACCACAAATAAAGGTAATTGATACAAAATTATTTACATGGAAGACTCTTGTGCCATTACTAAATGACGTTCCCAATTTTCTATAAAAGTTATAAAAAAGACACGAAGATAATGGTACAATCTTATAAAGTGCTTAATGTCAACTTTGATGAGAACTTACATACCCTTGATACATTTGAAATTCCATAAATATCTATAAAAAGAACAATATGTTCAAAAAGAAATAATTATACAAATAATTAAAGGTGAAGGTTCATTTGAGAAGGATTCCACAAAGATAAGTTTCCGATCTAAAGGAGCAACCATCTCACCAAGAGCAATGAATCTGCTCCCACACTCCTCTGGGTTTGTGAAGACATCAAGAACATATTGGAATTAACGAAAGCACAAGGATCATGCTAGCCACCAATTAAAGCACAATCGCCCCTCAAGAGCATCAATATAACCATTTTAGATAATGAAGAGGCAATGCAAACTTGTCCATGCATGAGTTTATCCATTGTAGGTTTCCCTCTTATTGCCAAGTAGTATTTTGACTTCATATACATAGGAAACGTAATGGCAATATGGGTCACCCCAACAACTGAAGGAAGTTAGCCCCTACATTAATCCTCTTATACCATCTTCGTGCACAATAGGCACTAAAGCAGCATCTATATAAACTCTTATATGAAACAACTCCTGGCCTCATTCATTGTGTGTGCAAGGAAATTCATAATTTGTACTGTCCCAACAATAGGACAAACATTTTCTATGGTATTAAGCAGGTTGTGCGTTTATAAGGGTTGTATTTAGTTAGGTTTCACTGTAGTATAAATAAATAAAAATGATTAATCATTACCAAATTGAAGATTAACTTAAGGTTGATGAAAGTAAGAATCATCTAACTATTTCTATCTCAAATATACTCTCCAGTGGGGCAGAGTGGTATGAAAATTTAAAATCTTGTGCAGTTGATGGTATCAGGCGGGTATCACCATGATTTGGTCCATAAACATTGTCCATAGTGTGTAGCTAAAGTCACCTCTTTCAAACAATCCTCAGAATACAACTCCAAAATTGATCCAATAATAATTATCAAATTCGTGCACTTAATCATTAGCCTCATAAACTTATAAAAAAAGTTGCAAGAACATATACCTGATGAGTTTTGTATCCCTGGGATTGAGTTGATAGTACTGTGATCTTGAAAAAAAATGAAGAGCACTCTCTGAATCGATGACGGTATCGTCATGGCACTTAGTTTGTAAAGTTGAGATTATTATTTGTTTCTTTTGAACCAAATCACTATCTGAATCCTTAATTATGTTCTCAATGTGCCTTAAATTCATCTCACTTTTTGCTCTAAAGAATTTGGCACTGAGGATGAGAGCTTTAAAGGGGGAGGGTACATGCAGACTTGCAACCAATGGAGGGAACCTTGAGACGCAAAGCTTTGCAAGCCTAGGTATTTAGAGTTGATGGGGTAATTTTGAGAGAAAAACAAAAGGCATACCTATTAAACAAAAAATGGGTATATTCTTTGACATTTCAAGTGGTTTTTTTTAATCCAAAATGGGAATAACACATTCACCAAATTTTTACTAATATGTCATGCATATGAGTATCCATGGTATAATATTTCCAGCAGAAAATAGATGATGTTGTAGACAAACACATATAAAGTAAGCAGAACTACATGGTGTTGATTATTGACTCTTTTAATTCTAGCTGAACCAACAATGCAAATTCAGGGAGAAATTTTTTCAATGAAACTAACTAAACAGTTCTACATGGTGCTTAATGTTGAAATCTCTGTCATAGAGTAATTGTTGAAGTTTATACTTTTCCAGGCTCCATCCTTACAATTGGAGTGCCTTGCAAACTATGTTGTAGAGCTATCACTTCTCGAGTACAGCATGCTTTGCTATTCACCATCTTTGGTAGCTGCTTCGACAATCTTCTTGTCTAGACTCATATTCTTACCTACAAAGAGACCATAGGTATGCATTATCCTTACAACCAGCCCTTGTCTGGTATAACTCTTTGGGCTTTCTGTTCTACATCTGCTTGATGGCCACTTCCTATAAAAAGCATAGCAGAATAAAGATTATGAGTAAATTTCCATCAGAACTTAAGGAAAATAGATAAAATTGAGCCAGGCACTCACAGTTCTTTTTAGTTGTCCAAGGTAAACAAATCCATAAGCTCCCTACCCGATCTTTTGTAATTTCGAGCTGATATTGTTTCCCATATCCAGAGAGTTGAATTAATTTTCTTTCAACAACCTGGCACAATAAAACATAATAAGTTTGCTCATCTTGATCGTTTTCAAGTTTATGTATGTACTTTGATATAAATACCCACACTTGCTGTATCTATGGAAACTGAAGAGCTTTACTGGTGCAGGTCCCTTAAGGTTTCCATTTTCCATCACCCTAGTCAGTCAAAAAATCATTCATTTAGATGATTGATTAATATAATATAACTTTTGGATCATTTGGTACTCTAACCTTTAAAAAATACTCACAGGGTAGTAAGAGAATCTATGGTTGAAAACCAACCTGGGGCACCTGATGGATCGAATGAATTATTGCTTAGGTCCCTGGTATATTATTAAAGCATGAGAGGGACATAAATTAGTGTGGTAGTCACAAAATAGTTCGAGATGAGGCAATTAAGTAAGAGGCATCAGCTAATAGGAAGTCCTCTTACACATAGTTAAGGGAGATCATTCCAGTTAAGTCAGGTACTGTACCCGTCAGCTGATTATTTGTTAAATGCCTGGACGCAAATAGGGAGAGATTGATTAAACTAAAAAACTATTACTTGAAACTGTTATAAAAAAACATGTAAACAATAGATACTCATAGTTCATTGAGACTCGTGAGATTTATAAGGTTGGAGAAAACTGAACCTTTTAGATAATCCTATCAAGTCGATTATTGCAGAGGTAATGGTTTATATGTTAACTAATGATAATCTGTATCAAACCGGGTGTTGAAACATAGAGGGTTTCGTTCTCAAGGATGCAAAGGTCAAAATCATGAATAAAAACCGGTTTTCATTGATTGAAAATAGTTTTCATCAAACAGAAATAAGAACTACGGTAGAAAAAAGGATAAAACTAAGAAGATAATTATCTTTTCTCTTTACAACTCTCCCTCTTAACTTAACTCAAATTCCTCATCTCCCTCAACCACTCCTGATTTTGTGGAGAGATTTTAGCTAGTCTTGACTACTAAGTCTTCTAGCAGCTCCAGCAGCTCTTGGTACAAAGTCATCTCTAATAGCTCTTAACAACTGATCATCTCCAGCAGCTCTTTAGCTTGTAAGAGTTGGGCTTTAAGAAGGGTTTGATTACAAATATCTCTTTACCTGCAATAGTCAAACATACTTCAATTAGGCCCAGTGAAACATAAAATAAGTTCCTAGATAATGTAAATTGAAGGACAAAAATAGGCATTTTTTATGCCTATCAAATACCCCCAAACTGATATATTGCTAGTCCCTTAGCAAAAGAAAAGAAAACTAAACTCTTTCGTGGTTTCTTACGATTGCATTTAGCGTATGCAACAAGCCTTTCAACCTATAGGTTACCCATATAGGGCGAGTTGTGTCTCGTGAGGGTTTTCAGTGAATATACCCATAAAATTCTATCATAGACGTTCTGGTATTATAAACAACTAATAATCATTCCTCCTGGTATCTCTGAGAATGGATTAAATTCATCTCCTAGATATAATACTTAAACAAGGGTTAACCATCTGATACGTTTAAAATTTATCAAGTCAATTATACTACAATCAGATTAGATCAAGTTTCAGAATTTCATCTTTTGTGTAGTGAATTTAGTTTATGGAATCAAGAAGTTTGATAATCTTTTCAAATAACCTTAGCCTTATCTTGAGTATGGTAAAAGAAATCTAGAAGTTTGTTCGACAACTACCTTAGTTTGTTCGCTCTCTTTTATTAATCTTTCAGGGAAAATATCTATCTACACAAGTTTTTCATAGTAAGACTTTTGCATTTGAGTTTTCATTTGCTCTTTTATACGTGCAACTTGTCCTCCTTCACATAGTTCTCAACTATAATCATAGAGACTCGATTTTTAATTTTTTTTGGTCTCTTACTTTCACATTGATTCATGGCTTGCCTCGAGATTAATAAAAATTCTTCCTCTTTCTGTTCTAAATCTTACGAGGGGCCTTGAATTGTGAATGAATTTTTTATTATTTTTTTATTTTTTATTTACGAGTATGTCAGCTTCGTGAAAGGAGCCAATAACTTGTGAAAATACATACAAACCCTTAGTATGAATTTATAAGAAGCGAAATTTTCCAAGATAAATGTCTCCCTCATTATAGATTCTTCCTAACCCAAACTGTTGATTAATCAAAATGTGATAGTTAGTTTTAACAAAACCTTGATAACATAACTACGTTAAGTGCAATTATAAGAGTGATTTTCTTCTGAAACACATCTAATAGGATGGTAGTACCAAAAACTTAAAAATTCTTAACGCACTAACAATTTACGGTTTAAAATAAACCATAACCTTATAATTTTATCCCAAGTGCAACTCTAAGATTCTAAGAATGTCCAAAGATCAGAGTATACAAAAAAAATGTGTCTACAATACCAGAATGCCCTAGATAATAACTTTTATTAGAAAAAGTTATGAAAATCTTATTTACCCACACCCTCAAACTGATTCAGCATGTGTCCCCAAAGTTGCCAAAAATAAATAATAATAATAAAATAATCTAAAAATATTACCTGAACATAATAAAGGTTGCCTCCCCACAAACGCTAAGTTTAACGTTTTCAGCCAGACGATGGTAGGTACCCCCAAACTAGATAAGACTATGGGTAGAAATAAAGATACTTATGTTTCATATGATGGGTCCCATAGATTCATATCCTCACTCAAACCTGTAAAATACTCGTGAAATGGTTTAAGTCTCTGCCCATTTACCTTATTAATGTGACCAGTACGAGGGTCAAGAATTTCAATAGCTCCATGTGGGAAAACAGTTTTGACAATGAACGGCCCGGTTCAACGGGATTGAAGTTTTCCAGGAAATAAATGAAGACGCGAAGAATACAATAAAACTTTTTGATCAACTTTAAAAGTCTTTCGCAAGATATTTTTTTCATGGAAAGTCTTAGTTCTTTCTTTGTATATCTTTGCAGATTCACATGCATCGTTTCGAAGCTCATCCAACTCATTGAGTTGTAGCTTAAGATGGGACCCAGCCGTTGAAGTGTCAAAGTTAAGTGTTTTTATTGTCCGATAAGCTTTATGCTCAAGTTCTACAGGAAGGTGGCATGCCTTGCCGTAAACGAGTCGGTAAGGAGACATTCCAATTGGGGTTTTATATACAGTACGATAAGCCCAAAGTGCATCAATTAATCTTACAGACCAATCTTTGTGATTTAGGTTAACCGTCTTTTGGAGAATATTTTTGATCTCCCGATTTGAAACTTCGACCTGCCCACTTGTTTGCGGGTGATAAGGTGTTGCCACCTTATGGGTTACGCCATACTTTTTGACAAGGGCAGCAAAGTTTTTGTTGCTAAAATGTGTCCCTCAATCGCTAATGATAGCCCTAGGTGTTCCAAATCGAGAAAAAATATTTTCTTTAAAAAAATTGAGAACAACTGCACTGTTATTCATTTTTGAAGGGATGGCTTCAACCCATTTTGATACATAGTCCACTCCAACAGGGATGTACTCATATCCAATAGACTTGGGAAAAGGGCCCATAAAATCAATGCCCCAAACATCAAAAGGTTCAATAACTAAAATAGGGTGTAAGGGCATCATATTTCGTCGAGAAAGGGCTCCTATTTTCTGGCATCTCTCGCACGCTTTACAAAATGTATGCGCATCGTGAAATAAGGTAGGCCAATAAAAACCGCACTGTAAAATTTTTGCCGCGGTCTTCTTAGAGCTAAAGTGGCCTCCACAAGCTTGGGTGTGGCAAAATGTGAGAATATTGGTAAACTCAGACTGGGGAACACATCTCCTAAGGATTTGGTCAGTACAATACTTAAACAAATCTGGATTATCCCAAAAGAAGTACTTCACTTGACTAAAGAAACGATCTCTGTCAGGTTTAGTCCAATGATCAGGAATGGTATCCGTGGCTAAATAATTGGCAATGTCAGCAAACCACGGCAACTCGGGAACTAATTTCACAGCCATAAGCTGTTCATCAGGGAAGGATTCCCTAATCGGCAAAGACTCATCAACAGACTCAATCACTATACGGGAAAGATGGTCGGCTACAACATTGTCTGACCCCTTTTTGTCTCGAATCTCGAGGTCAAACTCCTGCAAGAGTAATACCCACCGGATTAGCCGTGCCTTAGCATCTTTCTTTGACAAAAGATGTTGAAGCGCGGCATGATCCGTGTAAACAATCACTTTAGATCCTATAAGATAAGATCTAAATTTTTCTACCGCATAAACAATGGCCAGGAGTTCTTTCTCGGTGGTCGTGTAATTTAATTAGGCGTCATTTAACATTTTGCTAGCATAGTGGATGACATGGGGGTGTTTGTTTATCCGCTGTCCCAAAACAGCGCCTACAGAATAATCAGAGGCATCACACATTAACTCGAATGGTTCATTCCAAATAGATGGTCTAATAATGGGTGATGTTGTGAGCTAGGTCTTAAGCTTATAAAAAGCTACAAGACATGGTGCATCAAACTTATAGGCCACATCTTTGGCCAAAAGGCTGCTTAAAGGACGAGCAATCTTACTAAAATCTTGGATAAAACGACGGTAAAAGCCTGCATGTCCTAGAAAGGAACGGACGTCCTTGACATTTTGTGGTGGGGGGAGGTTAGAAATGACATTTATTTTGGCCTGGTCAACTTCTATTCCTTTTTCAGATATGATATGCCCCAAAACTATCCCCCTTTTTACCATAAAGTGACATTTATCCCAATTTAAAATAAGATTCTTTTCCTGGCATCTGAGTAATACTAGAGAAAGATGATGAAGGCACTGTTCAAATGAGTTGCCAAATAATGAGAAGTCATCCATGAAAACTTCAAGGAATCACTCTACCATGTCAGAAAAAATGCTTAGCATGCAACGCTGAAACGTCGCAGGAGCATTGCATAAGCCAAAAGGCATGCGACGGTAGGCAAATGTACCGAAAGGACATGTAAAAGTTGTTTTCTCTTGGTCCTCGGGTGCGATGGGTATTTGGTTGTACCCAAAGTAGCCATCTAAGAAATAATAAAATTTGTGCCCAGCGAGTCGCTCGAGCATCTGGTCAATGAAAGGTAAGGGGAAGTGATCTTTCCTAGTGACCGAGTTAAGCTTCTTGTAGTCTATGCAGTCTCTCTATCCAGTGGTCATTCTAGTGGGTACGAGGTCGTTATTCTCGTTCTTTACAACGGTGATTCCTGATTTTTTTGGGACAACATGGATTGGGCTAACCCACAGACTATCAGAAATGGGATAGATGATCCCAGTATCAAGGAGTTTTAAAATTTCTTTCTGAACTACTTCGGCCATAGTCGGGTTCAATCTCCGTTGTCCTTCCCTAGACTTTTTGGAATTATCTTCCAAATTAATTTTATGCATACAAACCGAGGGACTAATTCCTTTAATGTCCTCAATACTCCAACCAATAGCTTTCGTATTTCCCTTAAGAACACGAATCAACTTCTCTTTCTGAAGGGGTTCTAGGTCAGCGGCAATAGTGACGGGCATAGTTTCGTCAAGACCTAGAAAAACATACTTAAGGTGAGCGGGAAGAGGTTTAAGCTCTATCTTTGGGGAGGTTACTTGAGCCTCCAGAATGGGTTTCTTAACATCTAAGATTTCATGCTCACCTTCAGGCTCTAAAATTTCTAAAGCCGAATCTAATAAGATTTTCACCTCATGGATGTACGAATTGTCCTCACAATCTCCATCAAAGTTGGACAAAATTGCCTCTAAGGGATCTGAGGTACTTGACCTCTCAAAAGTGGTATTCACAAGACTCTGGATCATATTACACTCAAGTGGTTCAGAATTTGAAGGGGAATGCGACGCATGAAAAATATTCAATTCTATAGTCATGTTCCTGAAAGTCAACTTCATAATTCCATTGCGGCAATTGATTACCGCATTAGCTGTTGCCAAAAATGATCGACCTAGAATCACAGGGATCTCGTCCTCAGGGCTTGCCACTGGCTCAATATCTAACACAACAAAATCTACTGGATAAACAAATTGCTCAATCTAGATCAACACATCTTCAACTATACCCCTAGGAATCCTAATAGATCGGTCAGCTAGCTGAAGGGTCCTATTAGTGGGTTTAAGTACTCCGATATCCAATTGCTCATAGACAGAGTAAGGAATGAGGTTCACGGTGACACCTAAATCAAGTAGAACTCTTCCTATCTTACGGGTCCCAATCGTACATGAAATAGTAGGGCATCCAGGGTCCTTGTATTTTGGAAGGGATTTACGCAAAAGGACAGCACTAACATGTGCATCTAAAAGAATAGATATATCACTCTCGTAAATATGAAAGGCCTTTTTCGGGACATGTATGCGCCGCTTTAAAGTGCAAAGATCTTTAAATTTTTTTGCGTAATTAGGAATATGTCTTATGGCCGTAAGGATAGGAATGTTAATCACACAATGCTTAAAAATCCCTAAAATCTCCTCATAGACGTTGCCCTTCTTAGCAAGAGTTAACCGCTGAGGAAAAGGAGCCAGCGGTTGAACATGTGTTATCGTGATTTCTTCCTCACTCGCACTCGCAGGTTCTTCTATAGGTTTACTTTGAATTTCCAGCTCGGGTTCCTTAGGCATTTTCACCAAATTATCAACTTTCGTACCGCTCCTAAGAGAAATGATGGCGTTGATTCCATCACGATTGGAAGATCTAGGATGTTCAGTATTCCTTTTAGGATTAGCTTGAGTTTGACTGGGGAACGTTCTTTTATCTCTCGTGCTTATCTCAGTTGCCATTTAACCTATTTGTCCCTCAAGTTTGGCAATAGATGACTGAATTACTTGCATAAATGCATTAAGAGTATCTTCTAAGGACGTGGTTGGAGGAGGCAGATTCCTATTGTGCGGAGGAACATAAAACACATTAAGGGGAGCTTGGTATGATGGATTTTGTTGCCACGAAGAACTAAACTGGTGTTGGTTTACTTGGTTGTGCGGCTGATAAGGGGCACTACCGGAAGAACCTCCTTGGTAATTTCTATTTCCCCGAGAATTGGAGTTGTTGAAATTATTATTCCATCCACCATTGAAAGGTTGGTTATTGGGACGTTGATACATGGCATTGGCCTGGTCTTTTCTACCCTCCCTTAAACTAAGCACATCAGGACAATCTTGGACCAGATGGTCCGAACTCTCACAAACCACACAATTTGGCATCACCACATGGTTAACAGACGAAGTATTAGGGTGTCTCTCCCTTTTGCCGGTCTCTAAGTTCTCAATTTTCTCAAGAATGGTTCTAAGAGTGGCAGACTCTAAATTAGAGTCCACTTGGTGCACATTTGCACGGTGACTAGGTATTTCCTCTCTCATCGTTTGCCATTGGTAGGTCTTATCCGCTACATCATTTAAAAATGTCCAAGCTTCAGTGTCAGTTTTCTCATCGAATGTACCTGTGCACATAGACTGAACACGAGCTCTAGTGTCATAGTCTAGACCTTCATAGAGAGTTTGAACTATATCAATCAACTGAATCCCGTGATGTGGGCATCCTTGCTCTAAATCCCTAAACCGTTGTAGGTAGTCATATAATGATTCTCCTCGGTTTTGTGTGAAGCTATAGATACTCTGTCGTATCTTAGCAGTTCTGTGGTTAGGGAAATACTTCTTCAAAAACTCCTTAACGAGTTGTTCAAATGTGTTTACAGAGTTCTCTTCGAGAGTGTACAACCAATCGCGTACGTTTCCCGACAGAGAATAGGGAAACACACGTAAATTCAAAGAATCCTCTGTAATACGTTCGAAGTTTAATAGAAGCATATGATCCCTAAAGTCCCTAAGATGGTTATACGGGTTTTCAGTAGGACTACCATGAAATTTGGGGAGCATAGACAAGAATCCCAGTTTTAACTCAAAGTTCCCTACATTTCTGGGAATCACAATACATGAAGGTTTACTAACTATTGTAGGATGCATTCGATTGCGGAAAATGATTCTCTCCGCAATAGCAGGTTCGGGACCGTTCCTAGGAATAGCAGGTTCGGGACCATTAGTCCCACCAGTCTGACTCATATTGATTATAGTAATGTTCTTAGTCCGAGCTTGGGTGCTACCTCAATCTAACATACAATTCAATCAATCTATGTGAACACACTAAAAGTCTTAAGAATGATGCAAGCACTCAAGAATGTTTTACTGGTCTCTTTTTAGGTTAAGTTGTGAACCCGATCTCAGGGTTCAATGCTCCTACTCCTGACAGTAGATCGGTTCGCACTTAAGTTATTTTTACTCGCTTTGGAGATAGCTCGCATGCTATCTAGTCACCTAGATGCACCTCTGCTGGAAGGCGGGGCGAACCGCTTAGAGTCACCTATCCACACTAGCTATGCCAGGGAATGTACGTCCTTCAGCAAACGTAGCCACTTATCAGGTTTTCCTAGTGAGCGTGTTGCTCCAGGTCCGAGCGAAACCTTTTGATTAATTATGTTTTTTATGGCTTCTTATCTGAAAATCTTTTAAAGAGGTCGGGACTGTCGATATCGAAAAGATTAACAATCGGGTAATGAATTCCCGGGGTCCTAATGCGTGGGCACGCACGGGTGATGAAATCCCGTTTTGGTTCACCCTTATCTAGGTGTTGTTGCAAAAATTAAACATTTAATCAATCAAACAAATAGTTAAACAACGATGTACCCCGACGGGGAGGGTGCGGTGGAAAAAATATTACCTACAGGGCGGCCTTTTTAAGGGCACGTTTGGTTACCCTGGTAAAACCGTTGGGAAGGCCTACTCAGGATCGTTTGCGAAGTACGCGTTGAAACGATTTCCGGCCTGAATAGCAGTTCCGATGCTGTACCTACAGCAGATTACAATTTCCTCACCTTACAAAGCGTCACTCAAATAATAATTATTACATAAACATTTCTCAATCCTCAAACTATACTAAAAATACATAAAATATGAAAAAAAATTAAACAACTAAAGGTCTTTTTGGCTGTCGCGCTCCTTCAATAACGTCACAAATACAATTAGTCTCCCAGCTTCAAATGGAAACAGTAATATTTGAGGTAACTCAGAACAATAGGTATTGGCATTCAGAAACAGCGGCAATGGCTTCAGTAACAATAGCAAACAACAGCAATGGTAACTGCAGTTGTACAAGTCTACATGCAGCGGTAGTAATCACAGTTTCAGCAGTAATTTGGGAGGCAAATCATGGCTGAAACCCAAATCAAACACTAATCACAGAGCCCCCAAAACTCGACAGAAACCCCAGAATCACTCACTGTAAATAACAAAACCCCAATCTTCACCTGCAAGCACAACTCCAATTTCCAATTGCAAACAACAACCAGAAAACAGCAAACACCAATGATCACCTGCAAACCCCAATTTCCACAACCCAAGCAATCACAAACTCAACAATCACCACAAACAATAAACGCTGCCGAAAATTAGAATTCAAAAATTTAGATCAGTCACCATTACCAAAACCCAACGTTACGATGTGCATAACATACGAATAAATTGAGCAAGAACCGAGAATATAATTCGTAGAAAGATTAGAACAAAGCCTACAAAGGTCAGGATTAAAGAGAAATTGAGTAACATACTACACCCTAGGGCGAAATCTGCCGTGAACAAGGTATAAAATTAGAAGCCAAATTTGCAAAATTGAAACCCAAACGCAGGGAATCGAACAATCAAGAACAAAACCTTTGGTAATTGAGCAACAATTAGAAGGAAATATAGAGGAAATCAGAAACTTAAAATGTAGAGAACAGCAGAACTTAGGGCATCGGGAAAATTTTGTTCTTGAAGAGAGCAGATTCGGTGTTTTGTTGCGATTTAAGAGAGAAGATGAGAGAATTTTGTAGAGCCTGAATCCAGTAACCCGGGTTCAGTTCTCGGTAGAACCTCCATGCATTTTGAGAGAGAGAGAGATGAGAGTTGGAGTCTGCATTTCGAGAAAGAGAGAGTGACGTGTGGGATTTTATTATTTTAGAGTTCCAAACAACTTTAACACTGCCTTTTCCCTATCCCTCGCCTGACATTAACAAATACTTGCAAACAACACAAAAACAAATACCTCAAGGAGCAAAAACAGAAGAAAAATCCCTGATAAAAACAAATAAAATTTCGTCAAACAGAATAATAATTAACAGAAACACGATTTTAAAATCACTTGCATCCCCGGCAGCGGCGCCATTTAATAATCCGTATCAAACCGGGTGTTGAAACATAGAGGGTTTCGTTCTCAAGGATGCAAAGATCAAAATCATGAATAAAAACTGGTTTTCATTGATTGAAAATGGTTTTCATCAAACAGAAATAAGAACTACGGTAAAAAAAAGGATAAAACTAAGAAGATAATTATCTTTTCTCTTTATAACTCTCCCTCTTAACTTAACTCAAATTCCTCATCTCCCTCAACCACTCCTGATTTTGTGGAGAGATTTTAGCTAGGCTTGACTACTAAGTCTTCTAGCATCTCCAGCAGCTCTTGGTACAAAGTCATCTCTAACAGCTCTTAACAACTGATCATCTCCAGCAGCTCTTGACAACTGATCATCTCCAGCAGCTCTTTAGCTTGTAAGAGTTGGGCTTTAAGAAGGGTTTGATTACAAATGTCTCTTTACCTGCAATAGTCAAACATACTTCAATTAGGCCCAGTGAAACATAAAATAAGTTCCTAGATAATGTAAATTGAAGGACAAAAATAGGCATTTTTCATGCCTATCAACTAATATAGATTAAGGATAAACATAATTACTACCAAAGCATGTCAAAACTGATCCAAGATAGTAGCAAAGTTCACTTACAGAACCTCAAGACTTTTAACGTGTCCCAATGTGGTTGGGATACTCCCAGTTAACTTGTTTCCATCTAATAGTCTCCAAGTAAAAAAAAGTAATACCACTTAGATGAAGCAGAGAAGAGGAGATAATAGATAGATGAGCGTAAATAATTTTACGCGTGTATCAGGAGTTGAAAGCTAAGGAGGAATAGAACCAGATAGTTGATTCTTATTGAAATGACTGCAAGTAAGTATATAATAGTCAGATAATTGTTTATACTATATAATAGTAACCAAGACAACAATCCTTCTGTCCTTAGCCTTTCTCGCTGTTTTTCATATGTTTATAAGATTGTATATCATGCATTAAGCTTGACATATGTTATCCATAAAAAAATATTGAAGTAGTACATCAAGCAGTCATCCAAATAAGATATATGTCAATATAGTGTATATGTTCGTTGGCAAAGATTTCAATAATTTTGAAATTAGCATGATACATCTGAAATAATTTGATGTCAGGGATGGAAAATAGCAGTACCTCATCAAATATATAAAGTGGGGCTGGTTTGAAGAGAAGCAATGCCAGAATAAGAGAAAGTGCAAGAAGAGACTGTTGCCCTCCACTAAGTTCCGACAGCGGCTGTTTCCAGACACTACCAAATGCAACTCGAACTTCAAGACCATCCAAGAAAGTACATCTTTCAGGAGGCTCTAGTTTCGCCATCGTTCCCGGCAATAATGTAGAAAAGATGGATCCAAAATCACTGCACAAAAAAAAAAATGCAATATAACCAATAAGTATTTGAGGATTAGCGAATGATATCTAGAACTTCAAATTTAAAATACTCACATGTTAACCACAACCTAGATTTCCATAGTTCCCAAAAAATCAAAGAAGGAATCATGCCAGTAATGATCCTCATTTGAGAGGATATGTTAGCCTGAGCCAACCATACTCCTTGCCTAGACCATGTATTCTGATTGCTAAAATAGGATATGCCACATGCTCTGCTAAAATGTAATAATGCTCCTTTTGCCATGTCATTATGAATCATCAGGTTATCAAGGTCTTTTATATATCCATCGTTATAGCATACACATTTAGAAGGGAGAGGTAATATGCCTTGTATTAGACTGTCAACAGTAATTACTTTCTTCCAAACCTTCCGGTTGAAAATCTGTATTTACTTTAATAAGAACACTCCATTACCAGTCCCCATCATTCTGAATGACCTGATTTACATTAATAAACTGCTCATATACACAATCAAATGACTTGATCCCTTAGAGCCCCCTCTCCAGTCTAATGTGCATACCAAAAATCAATTTCACCATGCCCCATATACACAGTACAAAACCAGGTTGTAATAACACCTTACCATAATTGATAATGCACGACTATTCGGCACTAAGGAACATAATGGTAAGTTGTTAAACAACTTGACAACTAATTCAAGTTCACATTCTTCCACCAAAACTATTATAGTAGATTGTTAAAGTATGCAAGTGATGGCATTTCACTCAAAAGTTCCATTTTTTCTTCATTGGGTACATTAATTTTGTCGTAAAAATCGATAATTTGTTCTTTTGGTGTAAGACATCACAATATATGAACAAAAATAATATTCGCCTATAATGTGTACTATATAGTTCTGTTGTGTACCCCACTATATCGCCTTTCTCTTAACAGTGTGTTAAGAATATACCATTTGCAGCCACACGATCAGATCCAACAATGACTGCATTAACGCTTCCATTTTTAATTAATGCAGCTGTTGTAGAGTCCGCTATTAAAGTGGCAGGAATCTTATCATAAACCAACTCAAAGGCTGTGAGCCTGTATCCCTGAATTAAAGACATGGAAAAATGTTGTAAAAGGTAGTACCAAAAAGTGGACCATTGCATTTGAGGAAACCCTCAACCCATTCGTAAAAAAGAAGAATATAGCACGTAGATGAAATTAGTTATTATGACAATTATATTTGATTCCAGAATCTAGAAATTAATTTTAGAATAGAATTACGTGGTATCCTAGTTGGAGAAATAAATTGGCATTTTCAAATGTTGATAAAAGTGAGCAGTTAAGTATATCTACTGCCAAAGTGATAGAAATCTGCAAAAACTTTTCTATTCACCTGGTTAAACGACTGTGTTTCAGTACAGAAGGCTCATTCTAAAAATCTTTTGGTATGAACTGCACGTATGACACTGAAGGCAGTACCATATCCAGCAGTTGCAAGACTGAAATATAGCACGCATAAGAATTAACTCGAAAGATAAATGCCATAAAATTTACTACAAAGAAAGGATATGTCAGCATAAAATATAATCAACAAATTTAGAGAGACTTTCCAGTGTTGCAATGTGTAAGGATTTATAGGTTTTTAGAACCATTCAGTTGGCACCGAAGAAAGCTTGCTCCATGAGAGCCAATTGCTTTGTTAGAAGCAGCATCGTCCTTTAACATGATTTCAGCAGATTCCATGTAGGCCTGCAATAAAATAAAATAAGACATTCCTCGTCATTACTGTGACTGTTCTGATACATTTAATTAAAATTGAGAGGTCAAGAAAATTTGAATCTATGGAAAATCATAGATGTAAGGTTTGAAGATCTCAATAAAAATATGAAAAGGGCGCTCTCAATTGAAAGGAACGTCACCGTTTTAGTGTAAACATATATATAAAAAGTGCCATCTCGTCTCTTAGTTCATGAAAAGAATCGATCGGATGTCATGAACGAATGCCCTGCAAAAATAAGTAGAAGCTGGTGGCCCCAAAAATGTCCAGCACATGGCGGATGTAAGTAGAACATATCAAAACAACAATAATTGAGGAAACTACAATTTCAATAGTAAATCCAATACTTGAAGCCCAAGGTATTTGTATGATAAGCAGCAAAAAAGTTTGATAAGAATCATAAGATCGATATTGGAATAAGTGCAGTTTACTGTAGATTAAAAAAGATAACAAACCTCAATTATGTTTTTCTTGGAGATTAAGTCATTGTACTCATCTTCCGCTTTCTCAAACAACTATTATCACTGAAATCGGCCGAACCGTGAATCGCACGAATCATACCCAACCCACGAAGATCCTCAATTCAAAACCATAAATAGTGATGAAAACCCAGGAAGATCCCCAATTGCCTTAATCAAATCGAAATCGAGCCATGGCAGCCAATATGAACCACAAAAACAATCGATAGCAATGAAGTAAAAAAACCTAATTAATTAAGTAACCCTAAAACATTCAAAACCGATATCACCAAATGAAACCCTGTATCTGCACCATAAATCCCATGGAATCAAACATGAATCAACTCGAAATCAAAACCCAAAGTACAAAAACATTATCATCCCTCATCAATATCCTACTCCCATACCCTTTCGAAGCCGCTGCTTGAAAGAGAGAGGGAGAGAGAAGTACTTGGGATGCGCTAATGGGAGATATGGGAGAGATGAATTTTAGAGTCAGGAGAGATTGGAGAGATAAAGTGATAATAAGTGTAAGACTTAATACATTTTATGTATTATGTCAAAACTACCCCTGAGTATGAGAGTTGAACAAATATCGTCTGTCAATCTCATTTTTCCCCACAAATCTCAACCCCTCTTTATCAATTAGACAATGGCAGATATGTCTATACAAAAAACATTGTTGTCTAATGTATAATAGATTCTCTCTTTCCTATAAATACCTACATCTAGCATGTTAACTCCTAGATACAACATCTTATCTTAACTTATAATATGCTAGTAAATACTCTTTAGCAATCTGTTAGTTCTTGTTCTCCGACTTTGAGCTTTACTTCTTGGCCTTAGAGCGCCATGCACCTGAGGCGATCTTAATTGCTACATGCATGTAATGTTCAGTTACATTTTGCTTGATGAAGATGATGGTCTGTTTGTAAGAGCTTTGAAGAGCAAATGAGTGTTAATTATCTCACTTTTGGGGGCTAGTATTTTAGTTCATTTTGGCATCATGCTATCTCAACTCCAAGACAATTAGACAACCTGTAACAAATATCACTTTCTTAGATTAGTGACACTGAGAGAGATATGGCCTTCAATTATTATATGGGGTGGGTACAGTGAAAGGGTATAGGAGTAACTTCCAGTTTACATTCACGGACTCCATCCGGTAGAAAATATTCAGGCAGGCTAAACCCATTAGATATTACATGGGTTTGAGGTTGTTTACTTGCTTATCAGAAGGAATTAATAAGTTCTTTTTGTTCTTGCTTGTTAACAACCCAATCAAATGAAGGATTTCAAGGCTAGAGTTCTCGAACATAGCTCATCAATAGGTACATTTTTTTCCTCTGGTATCAAGTGTTAGTACGGGCTCCTAAATTATTACCATTTTCCGCGACTAATGAACTACTATGCCCTTTATTTTGTATAAACTGTGTAGGAGGGTACCTTCTTCCATCAAACATTTTTGGAAGCGCACTCTATACTTTGTACATAAATCAAAACGATTTCACCTCCAACTTACCTTTTGTTGGCTTAGGTGGTATTAAGGACATTAGTTGGCAGGTTGTTTCTAAAATTGATGAAGCCCTCAAGGTATGTATTTTTAAACTAAATCGTATATGATCCATTGATATAGGAGAAGCTTATGTGGAGCTTTCAAAAGTCTCGGTGTAAAGTAAGAGTATATCTTCTTACGGTATAGAGCCTTAATAGTAGTCTCTGTTAATATTAATAGGGGATAGATTTAAATGACATTTAATAGCCGATTTAACAATGTTTTTTCTTCTTAAGAACATCATATACGTCATACCTAGATAATGGTAGTTGACCAGTAATTACAGCGGCATACTAGCTCGAACATGAAAGAAGGCAAGCTTATGTAATGAAAGTTCCGTAACACATTCCATAACTACTAGAATCGGTTAAACAAAGATTTGTTAATTCGCATGCTAGATGTAGGTATTTAAAGGAGAGACAAAATATTTAATTAATTTAAAATCATAAAATGTTTAAAGCTTAAAATCCCAAACGGTGTTAAATTGGAGTTAACTTCGTCTCTTTAAACTTTCTTTCTCCTGCCATATGGCAAACTTTGATTAGAAGAGATCAAAAAATGATTTCTTTAGAGAGATCAATTTTTTTTTCTTCTGAGTTTGATTGTTCGAAAGTAGTCATCGACGAAATATTCATATTTGCCTCTGCAATTGCTGTCGTGGATGATGTTCCCGACCCACTATTCATTGACAAATGTCGACATAGACAGAATTGGCCAAAGTGGAAATATGTGATTCAGACGGAGCTAAATTCTCTAGCGAAGAATGAGATATTCAGACCGGTAGTCCGATGTGATATTACCATAAGACCAGTTGAATACAAGTGGGTGTTTGTACGAAAATGTGATAAATATGATAATGTTGTGAGGTAAAAAGCGAGGCAAGTCGCCCATAATTTCTTCCAGAGACCTGGCATCAATTACCATAAAACCTACTCTCCTGTGATGGACACTATAACCTTCTGCTTTTTAATTAGTCTGTTAGTCTCGAAAAGTCTGGACATGCATCTAATAGATGTAGTCACTGTTTTTCTATATGGGAAACTAGATGTCGAGATATACATGTGGATTCCTTTAGGATTCCATTTGTCGGAAGCAACCAATCGTGCTGATAACACCTTCCAATAACATAATCGAGAAGTCTATACGATTAAATTTCTAAGCATCAAACAATGTTACGGAGTATAAATTAAGCATTGATTCATGGCCTGGATATAACATTGGAAATCGGCATTCCTAAATTATTAGTATATACTAACTCATTGTTGATCCTACATCACTACTCCGACCAATACAAGAAGAATAACAAGATGGTTGCCTATGCAACACTCGTTACTGATAGAATGAGCAAATTTGACAAAGCTACGCTTGATTATCTACCTCGCGGGGAAAATCGTCACGCCGATGTTTTAGCATGTAGCATCGAGCATCGAGCATGTAGGCAGTATAATTGGATAAATCGCTCTATAGTCTAAAATAATTAGGACTGATGTAGCACAATTGGCTGACTGAATATTTGATAAATGAGGGATTCTCGAATAACCTGATTAACTCATGCGTTATCATTAAGAAGTTCACCACTGGATTTGTTATCTTAGTTGTATATGTAGTTAATTTAAATATCATTGAGACTCATGATGAGATAACCTGTGCTATCGAATACCTGAAGAAGGAATTTGAAATGAAAGACCTAGGTCAAACTAAGTTTTGTCTTGGTCTCCAGATCAAGCATCTTAGTGGTAGAATTCAAGTACACCAGGCGATATATACAGAGAGAGTATTGAAATGCTTTTACATGGATGTTGCTCACCCGTTAAGTACACCAATGGTCGTTAGACATTTGGATGTCAAGACTGGCCCATTCCGCCCTCCAGATGATGGAGAAGAACTCCTTGATCCTAAAATACTGGATTTAAGAGCTATTGGTACTTTGTTATATCTTGCAGATTGCACCAGACTTGACATTTTATTTAGAGTGAACTTGTTAGCTCGCCACAGTTCACAACTGACGCTGAGACATTAGAATGAAGTTAAGCACATATTTTGTTATTTGTGTGGTACAGTTGATTTGGGATTATACTTTCATAATAACATCGTAAGCAAGCAAGAACTAGTTGGTTATGCGGATGCAGGCCATTCACAAATAGGATATGTTTTCAGTTACGGATGTACATTAATATCTTGGCGTTTAATCAAACAGATGATGGCTATGACATCCTCGAACCACTCTAAGATTATTGCTCTACACGAAGCTGGAAGAGAATGTGTTTGGTTATGCTCCATTGCAGATCATATCAAAGTCAGTTGTGGTCTACATTCTATTTCATCTACTTCGATAGCTAGGGATGTACACGGTTGGATCAGTCCAGGTTACCTCATAACTCATAAACCTGATCCAACCCAGATAACTCGAGTCTTCAGTTTTCAAACCCAATCCTGATCCGATCTATTTTAAAACCCAAATTGAAACTGAATCGGAGTGGTCGAATTGGGATGGGTCTGAACTCAATTTTTCCCACAAAAGTCATTGATGATAAAAGAACTTTCTAATCGATCGTTAATCACTTTTTGATATCCCAGTTTCACCAAAAATGATAGAAAGAAAAAGTGATGTAGGGTTTTAACCCTAATTTGTAATTACAACTCTCTTGAGATATGTGACGCCCCAAAATCCATTTTCTGATAAAAATCATAAGCAAATCCTAAGGCTTAACAAGTTGGGCATCCCACGGACGAACCCCACAAATATAATATATTTCTAAAGAAATTAACTACATCTACTTACTAAAGAAACGCAGCGAAAATAACTTAATTATAAGTAAAAATGAATAGAATGAATAATATTCTCAACCAAATCCAAAAATGAGAAATAGACTACGACAATGAAATATGAAATAAAAATAAAAATACCATACGGCACAGCTCAGCGATCCAATAGAACTCCAAAGAATCCCGAAGTGATCACCTAAGCCTCACTAAACAAAATCTTACCGTGCTCGGCCTCCTGTGAAAAATAACGCATAGGGAGGGCATCAACAAATACAATTAGTACCGGTCACTGAACATGACAGACTGATATAATGAAGAGATACTATTGTAATATAATATTATATCTATATGTATAAATGATGCAATGTTTATTGAGGAGATGAGGTTCAATTATTAATGTTATTTTTTGCATCGGCGCCAACCGGTATTATAAGTATTTATTGAGTGTTATTAGATGTGGGGGATAACTAACAGACGATGTGCACATGGTTACTTTTAATTTAGTGGGACCACATTCTCGCACCCTTCTGTCCTCAACAGAAGCGTATCCCTTTTTGTCGGGCCAGGGATTGGCAGATTCATTTTTAGTGAGCCAAGAATTAGCGGGCGAAGTCATCGGATCAAGGTGGTCAAGGAGTTTTAACCTACAGGTTTAAAGCCTGATTTATTTTCACTTTTAGGGATCTATGCCCATGGGGAGTATTTACAAAGAATATCAAAGCTGATATGTAACTGGGGAAGAATTTTAGGGGCTTGCAACCCTAGAACACTGATAAACAATTACCAAATCTTTTGTTTAGGGAATCGAATCCAAGGACCCTGACAACATAGCCCTCTGTGTGCACGACTCTAAGTTCTCATATGCATGAATGATTTAAGAGACCGACAATCGATCAAAGTGACCTATTTGTCCTTGCTCTATAGGCAATGAGACTATATCATATGATTGGCGATCTTATGCTCAACAACCTTTCTACCCTCATAAGTATATGAGTGGGAACTATGTCGATGATTATAAACTCTGACTACCAATGATCTTTCTACCTTAAGTTAATAAAGGTTATATCAATTGAAGTCCTATAATCATGGATAAGTTAAGCCTTATATTTCACTTGACATTCACAAGATTTGCAATTCTATAATTGATCGACAATCTATATTAGATGTTTAATAAGAATAAAAGTGAAGGGTGTATGATTCATACTAGATAGTCTGTCACCAACTAAATCTTATACACCCACGTGTAGTTATAACTCTACCTGCCTAGAAGTTGTCTAAACATAAGCGTGTATTAACTACTATGCTTATCTACCCCATGAATTAGTATACATGCTAAGTTTCAAATCATTACAAGCTGCCTTACTTTCTCCCATGTATTTCAACCACAAGTTAACTTGGTTATAATACTTACTCAGACTTAATAGAGTTATAAAAATAGATGGTATATAGTACTTTGATGCTCTAGGTCGGATCCAATACTATGGTCTTAGGATGGTACACAGTACTATCAGCCCTAAACACATTAATGTATAATCAGGCCACATATGAGAATTTAACCGAATTCTATATCACGGATGTAATGCCGACGAATATACACAATACACAAATCAAAACAGACACAATAAATATACCTAACATCATATGAATTGATGCTCAATTATCTATATAACAAATTTGAATATTATGTCAATTCGATGCTAAACTTTCGGGAATAAATGTACTTGCCTTAATAGACTGAATTGGAAACGAGTAGTAGAGGATAGAGATTAACTCCTAAATTCTAACACTTCCCTTCTTTTACTAATCTCATGGAACCCCTTGCTCCAAGGTTAAATGTTGATGTTGAAAGGATTTGAGATTATCCAATTTTGAACAAGAAATTTGATGTTTCTCTTAAGCACTCAAAATCTAATTTTTAGGATTAAAATTAAAATATGGGGATATGAAGTAAAGTTCTTTCTGACTGCTAACCATGGAGTAGTTGCATTTGGAGAGGAGTTGAGGATTTTAGAGAGAAGAAATAGGAGGAGATTGTGGTGGAAGGAGGAGAATAGGGAGGAAAATTTGGGGGAGATACGATTTTTGACCAATAATTCCTCATAATTCAAAAACTCATGAATGAAATTGGGCACTCTCACAGCGTTTGGCGGTCGGCTTCATATGAGCTCACATCTCTCCGTTCAGGAATGGATCTTATTGTGGATATCGCCACCTGTGGATTGGCCTATCCCCCGGGATATTTGGACTCTGGTGGCCTTCTCGCTATATTGGATGCTTTAGAAGGCCCGTTGTGCCTGGGTTTTTCAAAATATTAAGCCGGATCCAGTCCGGCTTGTTTCGAGTGTCAATAAAATTTATTCTTATGATCCGACTTTTCGCCTTGCTCGTCTTCCTATCATGACTCCGTGGAGGTCCCCAGAGTCTGGATGGGAAAAAATTAATGTTGATGCCTCTTTCTCTACAGATAAAAGTTACAACAGTATTGGTTTAGTTATCCGTAATACTCACAATACTTTTGGTACAGCCCGAGTCTCCTCCTGCCGGTTCGCATCTAGTGAAGAAGGCAAGGTGCTAGCAGTTTTGGCTGGTATTCATTGGGCAAGAGAACGGGGGGTGAGGAAGGTGGTTATCGAGACAGATGCTGAGGCGCTTATATCTTTTTGTCAGAATGGCTATGCAGCGGTGTCCTGGACTACAAAGGCTATTTTACAGGACTGTTTGGCCCTTGTTGGTATGTTTGTAAATATTCGTATTTGTTATGTTCCGCGGAGTGCTAATTCGGTCGCCCATGCTTTAGCGGCTCGGTCACTGGGTGATAATTTTCTTTGGACTTGGCGTGAGGCCCCCCCTGAGTGGCTATATATGACCCTCGCGGGAAATCATACTACTTTTGTAACACATTATGCTTATTAATCTAAGGTTTGCCAATCAAAAAAAGAAAAGAAAAAAGTGTAAGTTAAATAAATAACATCAGACTACGATCAATCAAGGAAAAAAATAACGGGGTGCTACAAGATATTCTTCTTACACTCCATACCAGATATTTGCGATCTTCATATAGTAACCAAATAGAGATAGAAGGTCAGAGAAAATGCATTTTCTTATCTTTAATGGCTACACCAAATTACAAAAACTTCAAGATTAGTGTGATTGATGTCTCATGAAAGAGGAAGAGGCTGTTGTGGGAGAGAGAAACATTTAGATTTGAAAGTAACATCTAGGTTTTAAACTATATTTACAATAATATCCTTAGCCAGTTTGGTTTGGTTTCAAACTTAAAAACCAAATACAAACCGAAATAAGTCAGGTTTTGCATATTGAAATTGAAAACATAACATAAAATGTTAGAAACTAGACTGAACTGCCCGATTTAGGTCGGTCCAGACCAATTTCTCGAGTTGACAGGTTTTATGAATAACCCTACCGACAACACTCAATGAAGATAACGTTGCTTGCGTTGCTCAACTGAAAGGTGGATTCGTAAAAGGTGATAAAACGAAGCATATTTTACTCAAATTCAGGCATATGCATCAGTTCCAGCAAGACAGAGAAGTTGATGTCCAGTATATACCATCCTTTGAGAATCTAGTAGATTTGTTCACCAAGGTACTACTGACGTCAGCATTCTTGAAGTTGGTTCATATCATTGGCATGCGGAAGCTAAGCCTACTTATTTTAGAGGGAAAATCTTCTCCAGAGGAAGATTCCCCATCATCACTCTGAGTGATAGGACATATGTGCTATGTACTCTTTTTTCTGAGTTCCGAGTTTGAACCATTGGGCATTACCATACGAGATTTTAATGAGGCAGGCCTATGGCGTGTCCAACACCGATATGTGACTTGTTTATATTGGCTTTGCCTTCCACTCACAACTTTTTCCCACTAGGTTTTGTTGAATATAGACTGCATATATAGACAATTGTCTCATTCACGGTGGATAACCCAAAGAGGGAGTGTTATAGTCCACGGTCTGGTGGGTCTCCCACAGCGGAGTAAAATCTAATAAAATTAGGAGAAGTTCGCCTAAAGAGGGGTAGATTGTCAGTACTGTGGATCCCACTGCCACATCAACATGCCACATGTCCTTGACACGTATCACTGCTGACGTCAACATAGGATAATGATGACGTCATCAATCAGATAAAAATTAAAATTTAAAAATAATATTTTATTTTTGTTGACGTCATCTGACCTAAAAATATTATTTTTGGCCGTGAAACTATCTAGTTTCAACGTGAGTTTCCCGGCTATTGGGACATCTCTCTGAGACGTGCCATATACCGCTGGAAAGCTCGTGGGATAGGTTATCTAACCAAATTGATCTCTTCTCTATCCGATGTCCACAAAGAAAGTAATTTTGGTTAAAAAAAACCATTAATCAAGGGTAAAAATTACCAAAATTGGTTATTTTTAATCCGAAAAAAATAGAGAAAAATACTACTAATGTATATTAGATATCATAAAACATTGATTAGATAGAAATTGAATCTAAATTCGAAAATATTTAAAATACCTCTCCTAATCGCAAGGATTCCCTTAAAATGCTGATTGGAGAGTGATTTTTTTCTCCTCTTGATCCACTAACTTACGTGCTGATAACGTATTGAGCAATAATATAATAGAAGCTATCAGTTGTATATCTTGAGAGAAATAGAAAGAAGAGATATTTCTTATTGAATTGAGAATTGCTTCTCTGCATATAATACAAAGTAGATAACCCTACAATATATGTTACCAAACATACTCAAACTCTCCCCATAAACCCTAAAGGCCTATGGGCTTGTTAGGAGTCCAATAGGGCACTCCAACACAGTTGGGCTCCTAGCTTAGGTTGGACCCAACTCCTAACAGAGTCCAGTTTACATGTTATATCTTCTCCCTTGTTTGTTGGTGTTGCTAAATTATTAAAGAATGCCATTTAGATCCAGCCACACTAGTCATTATTAAATGTCCCATACATTCGTCTCAACTGGGTGAACTTTACTCGTACCAAGGTGATACTCTTCGTTACGGATCGTCATCCCATCTTCTTCTTCTTGGTGTGAAAAGGTACTACATGAATTTCATACTACTCCTCAAGGGGGCTATTCGGGGTTTCTTCGTACTTATTGACAAGTTATGCAAAAAAATTATTGGTTGGGTTTAAAGAAAGACATGTTCGTTACTAATTGTGATGTTAGTCAACGAAACAAGGAAGATGTTGTTTCTCCCCATGGACTCCTTACTCCATTACCTATACGGGATGATGTTTGGCTCGATTATCCATGGATTTTATTGATGGGTTGCCGACCTCAAATAGTAAGTCTTTTTATTCTTGTCGTCGTTGATCGCTTGTCGAAGTATGCTCATTTTAAAGCTTTATCTGACCCTTATACGGCAACTACTATTGCTGATATATTTGTTTGTGATATTGTTCGCTTGCATGGGATGTCGCGAACTATTGTTAGTGATCGTGATCCAGTATTCATAAGTAATTTTTGGGAGGCTTTTTTCACCATGAATGGGACCCAACTTTGTTACAGTTCCGCTTATCACCTACAGACTGATGGGCAAACCGAGGTTACAAATCGCACGTTGGAGACATATTTACGTTGCTTTGCTGACCACTAACCTCATAATTGGACTCGTTCGCTACCTTGGGCCGAATGGTGGTACAATACCACTTATCACTCAACAATAATTAAAGATGACACCGTTTGAGGCAATTTATAGTCGACCGCCACCAACCATTAGCTCATACCTTCCGAACACTACATGAGTTCATGCAGTTGACCTTGCTCTTTCGGACTGTGATCGTACTCTGGCACTTCTTAAGGAGCACATGCAACTTGCTCAGGCACGAATGAAGTTTTATGCGGATCAAAAGCGAACAAAACGTGTTTTTGAGGTAGGTGCTTAGGCTTTTCTTCGTCTGCAACCTTATCGTCAGTTATCAGTTGCTCCACAAGGGTTTACTAAGCTTTCTCCACGGTTTTATGGTCCTTTCCGTGTAATTGAGAAAATTGGTCCAGTCACTTACAAGTTGGATCTTCCCTTGGGATGTCGTTTGCACCATGTTTTCCACGTGTCTTCTTTGAAATTGAAATTAGGGGCTCATGTTCAAGCTCTTCCTCAATTACCAGCAGTTCAAGATACTGAGTCTCATACTTGGACACCTTCCAAAATTTTGGTGGAATGATTCCCCTTGAATCGAGTCGAATTTGGAGGTTGATTCCCCTTTAAGCAAATCAAATTTGCTCGATAGGATCTAGCATCCTATCACTGTTGAGACGTTCAAGATGAACAAGACTGAGACCTCAATACCTCTGCAAATGCAGTTCCCAAATCATTCTACTCTGTAAATGTAACACCATAATTTTGTTGTCTCCCTGTATATTTACGCGGTTTGTTGAACAATTTTATCCCATATGGTGAAATACTCGCCTTTACCCTGTATCTCACTAGCCACCATCTACAGCAGAAATAGCGATAGGGCCGAAATGCAATAAAGAAAACATACTTGGCAAAAACTAAAGCCGAGTTGATGAACACCAAGTTCTGGGAGAATCAAGCAAACCAGTAGGAATATATTGGACATTAAAAGAAGAAATACTGCAATAGAAGTCGTGATTTCATATGCCATTTTCATAAGTAGTTAAGAGATTAAATTACATGGATATTAACTTGTCACACAAGATTGCTATTTCTCTAATAACAATTGCACTCCATCAATCCAACATCAGAATCCTTCCAATCTCGAACGAAACAAACGCATCGACCGTAGCATACTCAACCTGCTCATCACTTAGATATGGGACCGCCCAGTTACTCCTCGCAACATATTTCGGCTTCTCCAACTCTATGCCAAGTACCTCCTTAGCCAAACTCTTCAACCCCACATTCTTAAGCCACTTTTCATTATACCTTCCTATAGCCAAATCTCGAAGATCGACAGCATTGGATACCCTCCAGTTGTAATCACTTTCAAGCTTGAAAACGTCATCTTTGATACCAATACCCACAAATGTATAGCATTCTTCCAGGAGAAACCTCTCCACGGAGCCGGGAAGTCCACTTACGGCATAGAGGAGTTGGAATATGAGACATCTTTTGCCAACACAGAGTTGCAATATTGCGACAGGGTTGGTAGAATATCGGTTATTTGGACACCACTCGATGTCCAAGCCTACAATGAGTTTGTGGAGTCTGGAGCGGTGAAAGTTTTTGATTTCTTTAATCCAAGCATCGGCCACAGAAGGAACATGGGTGACGGTAGTAATGATGTGATGGTAGGTATCGTTGAATGTTATATCGTACACTTGCTGCACCAAACTTGATGATGTAGACATGGTTAGAGAGCTTGGAGAGATGAGAGACGAGAGTAAAGAGAGAAAAATTGAGATACATGGAAAGATGTAAAGTGTTTTGGAATTTGAAAAAAAGGGAACGATTCATGTTTTGGAATTTGAAAGAAATGATTATAAAGTCGGTTCTGTTTTTAAGAGCCGGATCTGTTTTGGGTTCAAAGACTTGGTTGTACTCGGATCGGTTTCAGTTCTTGGGTTCGGGTAACCGACCAGGCCCGAACCGGACCGACTTTATAATAAATATTTTATTACTCATAGCCTCTCTCTTCCCTCTATCACAAATAACATTCTCCTCCCCCTCTCTCTCTATATATATATAAACCATTCTACATTTGTTAAATGAATGAGTCACGGGTCAGTTTCCTAGCTTTCTAAAGTTCTATTCTTCAAACTCTCGTATTCTGAAGATGGACAAATTTCTTGATTTTGGTTTCGCTCCTTACAAGATCACTGAAGCGATATACACCTATCAAGCCTTCAAAAACGATTCCACAAGCAACTCATATATATTCCTTATGCTTTCTTGTACAAGAATCTTTTATCTTTGTAGCGCTTAGCTTAGATGCCCGCCAATGCTGAGATTATATTGAGCCTAACTTGTGTGATATACACACCAGAGAGCATTGGATGTCCCTTGTATAATTGACAACGACTCCTTACATTTGCTGGACTGGGGTATCACAAATGTTCCCATCATTGGTCTTGAATCCACGCTTTATGTATGGGGTGCATCAAATTTCTCTTCGTGTGAGCTCGTGACAGTTGATGAAGATGAGGGCCTTGCTACAAGTATGAATTGGGCTAAAAAATACCCTAAGTTTAGAACCCGACCCGATCAATTCGGTTCGGGGTTCAGGTTCAGAAGTTGGTAACCCAACCAGTCCGGGTCGGATCAGGTTTAGAGCTTAACCCGGGTCGATCCGACCCGTGTACAACTCTAGTATAGAGATAGGCGGCTCTTATAATTAGGGGATTCCCTATATAGGAAAGGAGGTGTGACACCTCTCTCACGTGATTTTTCTGTATCTCTCTCTCTCCTCTCAGTTCAAATTTTAAAGAATACCCTTTTCACTCCTCTCTCTCTCTCTTCTCTTCTTAAACCCATTTTGGTCAAGATCTCCGACTCTCACGCTCTTACACTACCGCAATGAAATGACAAAAATCATGTATTGAGGTCAGTTGCTCTATGAATCTCTTACTCTATTCTCTATCTCTTCCGCTCAATTTGGTCCATCTCTTAACTTTTAGCTTCTCTCTCTCTCTCTATCTCTTTCTCTCTATATCAGTCAATAACAAAACAAAACAAAACAAAAAATTAAAGCCTCTCTCCATCTATCGGTAAGTTCCCTCTCTATATTTTATTTGGGTAAACCTTAGTTTTGTTGTTGGGGTTGATGTTGTTAATGAAATCGAGTTTGAATGCTTCGGTTTTAATGGATACCGTGATGATTGAAGTCTAAAATCCGACATATTGGTAAACTTTTAATTCCATGATTAGGTTTTTTTTTCTACATTTGAATTTGGGATTTTTTTTTTTTGAGTTTACTCAAAATTGTCGAACTACTTGGTAGTCAAAAATTTAGAAGCATCAAAATTGTCGAATTAGTGGCTACTCCAAAATTTAGAACCTCCAAATCGTCGAATTACTAGGTAATTAGCAATTTAGAATTGTCAAATTATTGTATAGTCGACAATTTTGGTTACCCATTAACTTCTAGAGTTTCTTTGATTAAACCATAAACTTCTAGAATTTTGCTGAATGAATTATATGATTATTTGTTTGTGATTGATATTCCCTCCTACCAGGAAGTATAGAGGGTGGACATTGATAAGCCCGCCAAAGAGTAAATGCAAAGATGAAGGAAAACGCGGTCTTTACGAATTCGAAGAAATTTTTGGAAATTTGATATGCTTATAAGCATTGGGCAAGATGGTACATAAATCATATAAATATGAGATTACTTCAATCACATAAATCATATATATTCAAAATCCGTAGCACATGAAAAATACATGATTCCAACATACGATATTACATAAAAGTTATGGGTTCCCTAAAAAATCCCAGCACCTAGTCACTGCACTTAGTCCCAACCAATTAACATCTTTAGTCACCACTAGCAACTAATTACAAATATAAAGGTCCTCCCTCCTTCCCAAACAGATTATCTCTTATGCCCACATCTTTCATCTTCATCAGGAAAATCACCACTATCTTACAGAGATTCTATAAACATGCTCGGCCAATACTCGCTTTCTAAATGTCCAAATTATAGTTCAAACACAATTTGTGCTTACCTTTCTTGTTCATCTTCAATAGGAGGAGATGCCCATGCTATTACCTGATTATCATAACCAACATCATTATCGACATGAAAACACAGACATAACAAATTACTCACCCAATCCAAAACCCTAATCCCCTTTGGTACGATATGGGGCTGAAAAAAAGGTCGAGTACACAAGGGTTTCAAAAATTAATGGTCGACGACTATATTATCGACGATAAAATAGTTAAATATTAGCGATCAATAGTATATTTGAAAAATAAGATTTTTTCAAATATCCAAATCATAATAAATTCTCGACGGCCACATCGATCGACAACTTCATATCGTTCACACAGTGAATCAAAAACCAAAAATTCCTAATTTAAACCTTATAATTTCACCACTTACCAGTTTATAATCTTCAATATCTTTGCTCAAACCCAAACTTCATAAAGCTGACCTCAGGTTGAATATCTCACGAAAACATGCACGAACCCCCTAATTTAAAATTGTAAGCCAATCGAACTCAATTTCTTTATGGATTTTTTACCTTTATAATTAAGAAAGAAAGTAGGGAAATTGAAACTGTGTTTGAGAGAGAGAGAAAATGGTTGATGAAATACCGTGGAGAGATAAAGTATGATAAGGGAGATAAACGAAAAGATAGAGAGAGAGAGCCAACTCAGTAATAAATAATTAGTTACAGAGAGAGAAGTTTGACCACATGTGGTTATTTAACACCTAATTTTCACATAATTACACAATTTTAATATTTGCCACCACACCTATTATGAAAACTACTCATCTCTAAAGATAAGTAGTTAAGAATTATGGTTTATCAGTGTTTTAATTATGAGTGTCCCTTAATCCGTTCCCCATATCTTGTACAGGAGGTTAAAGATGATTAAAGACATTTAAGAGGGGGTACCTTATTACAACATGTATTTTTCACAAATGATTAATGGTTTTATTTTGATGTAGTTTGCTCATTCGATTTCCTTATCCTTCATAGGTGTTGGAGTCTTTGTGTTTGTATTACGACTATAGCAAAATATAGCCAGGGCCCACATGAGCCTAGGCATTGGCATAATAGGCTTTTAAAATGTGGTTGTGAAGGTTGTTTTCTAGTTTTTTAAAAGCATCATCGCACAGTTCGGGTGTGTTTGGTTCGTGGAAAATGGCAGAAATGGTGAACTTGATTTCCACAAAATTTGTTTTCCTTTGTTTGGTTGGGGACGGAAACCGTGAGATGGAAAACTCATTTTCTATGGTTTTCAAAAATATAACAAAATATGGAAAACTTGACTAACTATTTCCATCAAGGTTATTTGTGTTTTCTACCAAGGTGTTAGGGTCGTGATCTCTCGACTTTCGACTTAAAATCCCTGATGAAATTCTGATTTACTCTAAAATTTGACTTGAAAAATCAATGGTGCGTTTAGTTCATGGAAAATAGGTTTTCCACTGTTTTGATGAAAACCATGGAAAACGAGATTTTATGGAAATCCAGTTCGCCATTTCCGCCATTTTCCATGAACCAAACAGACCCTTCATGTTTAAGCTATTTTCTTCCCTTCGCATGATCATGCATGCACTTTTGACTTCTTGGAATTTCGCGGTTGTATACGTCAATTTTTTATTTTCTCTTAAGTTAGTTGTTATCATCTGCGAAGCCTGCCAAACTACCTTCCCAACCATTTTGAATCTTCAAATTGTTCTAAATTAAGCTCAACATCATTTGGTGTCACTATTTCCTGAATAGAAGCAGCTTCACGGTTTGAGTCTTGTAAAATGATAGTATTTATGGCTACAAATATTAGTAGGTATATTTAAATTAAAAAATAAATACTAATACACTATTTATAGTTCGTGTTAGGAGTTGGGTCCATCCCAAGGTGGGAACCCAACTGGATTGGGGTGTCCTACTGGACTCATAACAAGCCCATGGGCCTTTAGGGTTTATGGGGAGAGTTTGAGTAGAGATAGATAACCTTATATTGGCTTATCCTTTATAATATTACGTAACAACAGAACCTTTGAGGATACATAGAAAGATATTATTCAATAAAGATATCCAAACCCTTCTCTTATATTATTGCTTGTGATCCACTAATAAAGTAATATCCATTATTATCCAACACGTTATCAGCACGCAGAGCTAGTGGATCAGAAGGGAGAAAGAACTATCCAAATCAGCATTTTTCTTAGATTATTTGCCTTGCAGAGAGGTATTTTTTAACTATTTCAAAATTTCTATTTATTAATTGTTTCATCTATGATATAAGATATCTAGACATGAATTGTGTGATTAATACATATCTATTTTAGGATTAAAAGGCTATTTTTAGTGATTTTTAGCCCTTAATAAAGGGTTGTTTTCAAACTAAAATAATGATCTCTATGGAGATTAGATTATTGTACAATCAATTTTGTTGCGTAGCCTATTCTACAACGATCACATTGGTATATGGCACGTCTTAGGGAGATGTCTCAATTGTTAAGAAATTGGCATTTTAATTGGGCAGTTCATAGTAAAAAAATGGCATTTTTAGGTTATGCTGACGTCTCTAGGTTATTTATTTTTAATTATTTTAAAAAAATTATTACCCCCTAATCCATTGCTGATGTGGTAGTGATACATGTTAAGGTCACATTGCATGCCACATGGCACGACAGTATATGCCCGACAGTGGCATGCTCTTGGGCATGCCATGTGTCACACACAGTGGCACGCCATGGGCATGATACGTGGTAGTCCATTATCTGTGACATGTGGTAGTCAATTATTGGTGACACGTGGCAGTCTAGATTGAGGGACACGTGGCACATGGTTTTACTAGGGTCAAAACGGTCCAGGCCTTGACCCATACAAAGCTCGACCGTTCCAGAACCCATTCAGACACTAAATTGGCTCTAGAGAGATCAATTTTTGGTCATATTGAGTCAAATATTTTTTTAAAAATTCTTATTGACTAGACCTACCCCATGGGGGACCCATTTTTATTTTATTTTTATAAAAAATATTTTAATTTTTTTTAGGAACGAATGCCTCGTATAGGAAAACTTACTCACTTATATGTGATATAAGTAAATGGATTAATATCTATTTAAGTATCTTACGATAGCTAATAGGATATTAGGATACTAATTATCATGATCAGGGGTCACAGATATTACAAAACGAAGACTAATTTAGAATACGACTACGAGTCATATCTAAATCATAGTTAATTATCAAGGAAAAATAATTATAGCTCAATTAGGAATTGCCTTAGTCTTATTTCTAAGAACTTAGTGTCTTAGGAACCAATTTGACTTATCTAGATGCAATTAGATGTTACAATGATAATATTAAGAGGTATATATGCATTGATAGCAACCTATAGTACTCTAGAATGTTAGTTCAAAGACAGGCATTATCTACCTATCTTATGAACCTAGCAGACTTCGGGGTGGGGCCACCTGTTAGCTAAACATCTAATACCCATCATAATCATAACAAATATGGTCATTTGGCTAGAATATACAGACCTTATGGAACTTTAGGGCTCAAAATACCATAGTTGTTAGAATAAGGAACACACACATCTAATAGTTTTGAATAACAATCTTGGCTAAGATTCTATTAAAATGCACATCTAAGATTAAGATCGTCATTTTACGAGGTTAAATTGAGATTTAATTATTAGAAAAGAATCTCATGAGTATTGGAATATGAACAAGGTTTAACTATAATATGATTAAAAATCATTTATTTTCTGTTATTCTAAGTACTATGATCTGTCTATAATGCATTTGAAATATTTATCAAGAATTGCTACTAATTACAATATACATTTTGCATAACAGATGTTCGTCAGCGCACGTTACGTTAATTACGAACCATTGTGGCTTGATGGTTCCAACTACCTTTCTTGGTGTACGGACATAAAAGTCTATCTGAAAGTAATAAACGTCTCAAAGTCGATTGTTACAGGTAACACCGCCTCTGAACCACTCAAGGCACATACCATATTGGCTATGTGCACCCACCTTCAGCCATAGCTGAAGTTTGAGCATATATGATACGAAGATCCATATGAGTTATGGGCAAGCTTAGAGGAACACTTTGGTCTCCAACAGATCTTAAGAACGTCTAATAACCGTAACCGCTGGAACAACTTGAGGTTATGTGACTTCAAGACTGTAGCTGACTATAACTCAGCACTACAAAAAATTATTTCGGCAAGGAGGCTCAATAATGATTATGTCTTCAAAGAAGAGGTTTTGCAAAAGACATTTTCCACATTTCCATATTCACAGGCTACTCTCAGGGACCAGTATGCGAAATTGGAATTCAGTAGTCATGCAGATCTAATTCAACTCTTGCTCACTGCTGAATAAGAGAGCAAATTTGTTTTTAAGAAAAACAATAGGCATCCCCCTAAGAGGAGGAGACCAGTTGCACAAAAAATCTTATCTCATGATAAAGACAACCACGAATGGGGTTTTGAAAGTGGAAATGCGACTAAAGGCAGGAATCGGGGATTCCTGGGATTTCAGACGAGTAATAGGTTTATAAAGGTTGGTAAACCACAGATACTGAAGAAGATCAATAAGCCAATTTTAGAATCTCCTTGCTTGAGATGTAGGGAAGCTGGACATTGGGTACGAGACTGCAGGATACCGAAGGTGCCTAATATCAAAGTTCAGGCTAACCACATCACCACTGACATAATTTCCGTCACTATAAAGTTCGTAGTGTCAAAGTTCTTTTACGACACTGATGCCGACATGGATCAATATACGAAGTAATCCGTAGTGATATCTCATTAGACATGTGATATCACAGTAGAGATCACTAGTAGTTTCTTTTATCGCGGAGACCTGATTTACCTTTTGTTAGTATTTTTGATTATGTTAAGAACAAATAATTTATGTTTCAATAAAGTGCTCATGACATACATGAGATTTTGATTTTGTTCTAAATACTGATTATTTAAATTATTGCTTGGGATAGTAGTTAATTTGTCATATATAGATTTTTAATCTGCTATATATGCAGGTCACTCATGAATCTTTTTGCCTATAGGGAACTAATTGATAATAGGATGAATCGCGACACATGTCTAGTAGACAGTGGTACCACGCACTCGATCCTTTGAAATAAACGGTATTTCTCGTACTTGACAGCGTATGTCGGGGACATTCACACTGTTACTGCGACAGCCAGTATCATAGAGGGTTTTGGGAGCACCACTCTATTACTTCCTAACAGTGCGATACTGGGTATCCAAATCGCGTTGTTTGCTAGTAAATCTCCCAAAAATTTACTAAGCTTTAGGGACATACATGATAACGATTATCAAGTCAAAATATTAGGCAATGATGAGAATCAAATTCTATGCATTACCTATTCACCTAATGATCAAGTACTTATATTGGAACGGTATCCAATATATTCCTCAGTGCTTTATTTAACTGCCTTCAAGCATGTTGAAACATATGCAATCACTAATTTTTCTTCGTTACAAGAGAAATCATTTAAGATTTGGCATGATCATTTTGGACATCCTGGACAACAAATGATGAGGAAAATTATTAATAGTATCTCTGGATATTCACCCACGGGAGAGAATATCAAAATTTTACAAGATTGCCCGTGTAACGCCTACTCTCAGGGAAAGCTTATAGTCCAACCTTGTAAGACGATGGTAGAGTTGGAGTCTCCAGCCTTTCTCCAACGTATCCATGGATACATATATGGACCTATCCAATCACATAACGGTCTGTTTAAATACTATATGGTCTTAATCGACGCATCTGTGAAATTGTTAGACGTTTGCCTATTATCATCTAGGAATATGGCGTTTCCACGGTTGCTTGCCAGATTATCCGATTACGGGCTCATTTCCTGGATCACCCGATCAAATCTGTGATATTTGACGGTACTGGTGAGTTTACCTCAAAGGCTTTTCTTGATTATTGTACGACTAATGGGATAGATGTCGAGTATCATGTACCCCATGTCCATACCCAAAATGGGATGATGGAGAATCTAATCAAGCAATTACAGTTTATCGCTAGGCCACTATTATTACGATCTCAGCTTTCGGCCACTGTGTAGGGCCATACAATTTTGCATGCTGCCGCTCTGATTAGAATTCGTCAAACATCCAATAATCAATATTCCCCATTGTAACTAACAATTGGGCTGAAGCTCGGTGTCGCCCATCTACAGATATTTGGATGTTCCTTACACCAATTGTACCACCACAACGTACGAAGATGGGGCCTCAACGTCGGCTCGATATTTATGTGGGTTATGATTCACCATCTATCATTCGATACTTGGAACCCACCATGAGCGATGTATTTACTATGAGATTTGCAGATTGTCACTTTGATGAGATGATATTCCCAGTATTGGGGGGAGATATGATATGACAATCAATGTTGAGGATATTTCCAAGATTAGTTAGAAAATACGACTGTTGTCTCATCTAGACCCCCTAATCAATCACGGTGACAAGGAAGTGCAGCGGATTCTATACTTATAACAGATTGCCAATTAATTACCTGATGCATTCAACGATGGTGCTAAAGTAATCAAGGCACATGCACCTGTAAGTAATACACCTGTACGACTAGATGTTTAGGGAACTGGTGTGCAACTTACTAATGAATCCAAGCCGTACGTCACGAGAGGACTCCCCACTACAAAAAAGGACGCTGAGCCGAAGGTTAAGAAAGAACGTATGGAAAATAAAAGACTAATGGTGTAGTCGGTTCATCGGGGATGGAACTTCCCACAGATAGGGCTATAGTAGCTACGTATCCACATGAAGCATTAGGAGAAAAGCTCGGTGAGGTGGATGTACATGATAATTGAGAGATCTCGATTAACTTTATTTCTAATGGCACCACGTGGGATCGTTCAGAAGTAGTTAAGTATTCACTATGTTATTTTGCGCTCGCCATCGAGGATGATGATCTAAAACTGCTCACTGTAGACGAATGTATAAATCGTACAGATTAGACAGAGTGTGAGTAATCCACAGTACGATGAAATAGCTGTAGTTAGATGAAAGATACGAAGAACACCAAAATTGAGAAAAATAAAGCTTCAATTGTTTTAAAAAAATGAAGTAGATTACAATGAATCACTCCAAAACCTTAGGCTTCTCTCAAAACTCTTTTCATATCTAACATCAGAAAATAAATAACCTTACTCCCCTTTATATAAAGGGAACTCAAAATTGCAAATAAAATGTATCTCGAGGCAAAAACACACCTCAGAAATACAACCACTGCCAAAGTCGTTCGAACAACTTTATGCCTAATTGGCCTAAACCCTAGAAACTTGCCAGTTTCGTTTGAATGAAAACTTAACTCGTTCGAACAAAATATTGCTCTGGGTCAAATTTCTAGTGGGAAAAACTAAAGTCGTTCGAATAAAAATACCAGTCGTTCAAACGAGATATGGCTCTGGGCCAAAATTCTAGTGGGATAGAATTTGGTCCTTCGAATGACTATCAACCTCGTACGAACGACTTTGACAAATATCCCAATTTACCCTAGATCGTCCTGGATCATGGCTCCTTCATTTAGGAACCTTGAGCTCCTGCTCAAGCTGGATCTGGAGATCTGGGAATACGGCGATGCTCATTCCCCTACTGTACCACTTCGACTTACGAGGTAGCAGACCTTTCCTCCAAACTCGGAACGACGCAATACTACCCCGTCTTGTCTGCATAGAAGGTGGCAAATCTAATCCATACTTACATATCTTACCTTGCAGCAACTTTCGGCAAAACACACTACGCCCCTTAGGATCATCATATCCTGACGTAACAAAAGGTTGTATTTGCATAGAAACCAACATAGCAGAAGTAGTTGGTAATGGGGTCAAGATAACCAATCAGCCATTTTGTTGCCCACTCCCTTCTTATACTGCATAATCAAGGGAAATTGTTGGAGATACAACATCCTCTTTATCCGGCGAGCTTGCTGTAGCTTGGAGTGTGTAGCAAAAAATTAGAACGGTTTGTGATCAGTATGTACCACAACCTCCTCTTGCAACTTCCCCAAGTTGGTTTATTGTTGAAAAAATGTTATCATTGGAGATAACACTCGAGCCGACGAACCCTCCTGAACCAGTCGCACCAATAACATAAACTTGCCGCTCGCATTAACCAGCCGCTTCACCTGAATCGCCGTTACCAAATTTGACGTAGTGAAATGCTCCTTACAAGCATTGATATGGAACTCCTTTCCCTCCTTCACAAGACGATACTTGCGAGCTCTACGGTAAAGAATTGCATCGCGGTCCCAAAGATAAGGGCTACTCAAGATGACCTAAGACACATCCAAAGGAACCACCTTACACGTCGCCTCATCAACAAACTTATCAAAAATTGTAAACTTGAAAGTACATTGCTTCGTGATTATCAAATCCACATCTTTCTGAATCTACCCCAAACCATACGACTTAGGATGGGCTGTAGTCGTCAAACCCATCTTCTTCACCAACGTCTCAGAAATCAAAATTTTTTGACTACCCAAATCTACAATAGCCTCGACTAAACTCTGCTTCACCTAAATACTTACATGAAAAAGCTCTTCCTGAGTCACCTCCTCGGCAGCCAAAGTCTGCTGAAACATATTGTAAGCTTAGGATTCAGTTTATCTACATCCGAAAGGTCAACAACCTCTGTGGCTAGTACATATCTCTCTTTCTTGCTCTTCTCCTCCTTCGTCCTGAGCTCCGGATGAAGTTTCCAACAATAATTGAAAATATGCCCACTCGCCTTACAATGATTACAATGATACTCTTTGGACGGAGACCCTTCTCCTTTGGCCTCTCCCTTATATTCATTTTTCCAATTAGACTTGTACCCCGACTTGATCTTGTAATATTTTTTGTCACTCTTCAGTACTTGCCTTCAATAGCAATTGCCTTCACGATAGCGTCCTCGATATTGGCCACAGTAAAGAGCTTTAACTTTCTTCGAATGGACTTCGATAAACCCCCCGTGTACTTTATGAATACCTCATACTCGTCCACATCAATGTCCAAAGCCAGAGCTTGGTTATGAAACGCCGTAGTGTACTCATGTGCGAATTATTCAAACTTTTAGAGCAAATTGTGCCATAAAAACCATATCTTTTGCTCATACCCAATCGGATAAAACTGCTTACCCACTAATACCTTGAATTCTTTCCAACCCAAATCTTTTACATCTTGGCGTTTTTGATAAGATTTCCACCACGTGAGTGCATGACTTACAAATTTCAACGTAGTGAAGCATATTTGCTGAGCATTAGAGTATTCATAAACGGAAAAATAAGTTTCTAACCTATCTAACCAATTATCCAACTTCACGGCATCGGTCGAATCGTCGAATACCGGAATTTCAAACTTAAAGTTGATTCGAAGATTACGAATAGGATTCCATGACTTACCAATACCCGATCGCTCCTTGTCGGATTTGGCCTTACCAGAATCACTATCAATCTCTGAAAATCATTGTCAACATCCACCTCCATAACCCTTTTCTTCCTCGAGCGGCTTCGCCGTGTCGCCGAAGTAGAAGCCTCCGCGAGATTCATGAGACGCAATTGTTTAACTAACTCCCTTACAGTAGAAGTTAGGGCGAAAACTGTCATTTCCAAAGTCGTGAGTCGATCGTTGGAATCGCCCATCTTCAAATCGTCTTTCTTCTTCGAATTCAGTTTGCGATAGATCTTCAACGGACTCACTAGCTTCTCCTTCGTTTGCTTGAACCGGTCACGTGTAGAGACCAAAGATCGTAACTGGAAAATTGATACCACTTAATCCAAAATACGATGAAGAAGATCTAGGTAGCTGAAAAATACGAAGAACACCAAAATTGGAAAAAATAAAGCTTCAATTACTTAAAAAAAACAAAGTAGATTACAATAAATCACTCCAAAACCCTAGGCTTTTCTCAGAACTCTTTTTAGATCTAACATTAGAAAAGAAATAACCTAAGTCCCCTTTATATAGAGGGAACTCAAAATTATAAATAGAACGCATCTCGAGGCAAAAACACGCCTCAGAAATACAACTACCGCCAAAGTCATTCGAACAGACTAGGGAGTCGTTCGAACGACTTTACGCCTAATTGGTCTAAACCCTAGAAACTTGCCAGTTTTTGTTCGAATAAAAACCCAACTCGTTCGAACGAAATATTGCTCTGGGCTAAATTTCCAGTGGGTAAAACTAAAGTCGTTCGAATGAAAATACCAGTCGTTTGAACGAGATATGGCTCTGAGCTAAAATTCCAGTGGGATAGAATTTGGTTGTTCGAACGATTCTCAACCTCGTTCGAATGACTTTGACAAATGTCCTATTTTGTCCTAGATCCTCCTGGATCAGGGAGGCTGCGATCAATATGGAGCTCAGCTCAATAGCTAAACGCGAAGTGTTTGAACCAATAGTCCCTAGGCAAGATACTATCAAAATTGTCAGTTATAAATGGGTATTCGTACAAAAATGTAATGAACTTAGAAATATATTAAGGTACAAGGTAAGACTAGTTGCCCATAGATTTTCTCAAAGACTTGGCATCGATTAAAATGAAATCTACTCTTCAGTCATGGATGCTATAACGTTCTGTTACTTGATCAGCCTATGAGTCATTGAGAACGAGCTTGGCATACGTCTTATGGATGTATTTATTGCATATCTATATGGGAAATTATAAATGGAGATCTGCATGAAGCTACCAGAAGGGTTTAAGCATTCGGAAGCGATAATGCCAGGCACACGGGGTGCCTACGTAATAAAACTGGATAAGTCATTATATGGTCTGAAATAATTAGGGTTCATGTGGTACAACAGGCTGACTGAATATTTGAAAGTCGAGGGTTTTGTAAATAACATTATTTGCCTATTCGTTTTCATCAAGAAAATGAATACTGGTTTTGTCATCATTGCAGTTTATGTAGACGATTTGAATATCATCAGAACTCCGGGGGAGATTGCGAATGCTACCGAATACCTTGGGATGGAATTCAAAATAAAAGACCTTGGGAAAACCAAATTTTATCTGGTTTATTGATTGAACATCTTGGTCATGGCATCATTGTACATCAGGCGATGCATACCGAAAGAATTATAAAATATTTTGGTATGGATACGACATACTATGCCAAGATGCCTATGCATGTCCATTCATTAGATGTGAACAAGGACATCTATCATCCTCCAGACGAGAGGGATAAACTCATAGGGTCTGAGACCCCATATCTAGGAGCTATCAGTGCTTTGCTATACTTAGCGGGGTGCACTCGAACTGATATCTCATTCGCAGTAAACTGTTTGGCTCGCCATAGTTCTACACCTACCCAAAGGTACTGGAATGGGATCAAGCACATTATGAGATATCTCATCAACACGAAAGACTGGGGTCTGTTCTATCCAAAAATTGGCAAATGAGGAATTATTAAATACGGCGATGCGGGATATTTGTCAGATCTACATTAAGGCTGATCACAATCGGGTTACGTGTTCTTGTATGAAGATACAATGATTTCATGGAGATCGGTGAAGCAGATGATGGTTGCTACATCCTCAAACCACGAAGAAATTCTTGTATTTCATGAAGTTTGCAATGAATGTTTCTGGTTGCGGTCCATGATCAATCACATCAATGGAAGTTGCAGTCTAAGTTATATCCAAGATTAACTGATGAGTCTTTATGAAGACAACGTAGCTTATACCATTCAAGTCAAGGGAAAATTTATTAAAGGCAACAGAACGAAGCACATTTCGCCCAAGTTCTTCTACGTATAGGAGTTGCAGAAGACGAATGAGATTGACGTTATTCAAGTCCGTTCATAAGATAACTTAGCTGATTTATTCACGAAGGCTCTTGCACATCCTACTTTCAAGAGATTGGTACACTAAATCGGTATGCAGAGTTTACACGATTTATTATCTCAGGGAGATCGACGTCAGAGGGAGAAATCCTGTCTTGACGTGGACACATGCGTGTTGTACTCTTTTTTCTAATAGTACAATTTTTATCCTAGGAGGTTTTACTGACTAGAGGCTTTGGCGAGGCAACGTATACGCTTATAATCTTTCCTTGCACAACTTTTTGTCCAAGGGGTTTTGTTAGACAGAGGTTTTGATGAGGCAAGTCGTTCTGGTATGGAATACCCCAAGGGGGAGTGTTAGGAGTTGGGTCCAGCCCAAGGTGGGAACCCAACTGGGTTGGGGTGTCCTACTAGACTCCTAACAAGCCTATAGGCCTTTAGGGTTTATGAGGAGAGTTTGAGTAGAGATAGATAACCTCATATTGGGAAATCCTTTGTATTACGTAACAACCGAACCTCTGAGGATACACAAAGAGATATTATTCAATAAAAATATCCCAACTCTTCTCTCATATTATTGCTTGTGATCAACCAATAGAGTAATGTCAATTATTATCCAACAGTTCGTACTTTCCATCCTCAGTCTCCTTTTAAAACAAAAAGAGAAAAAAAATGTATGAACCCTATTAAAACTCAAATGATTTATCTTTTCACGAGAAACAAACATCAGTTTCTCATACGAAAATGTGATACATTCTTTTGTAACAACCTCATCATTTAAGAAATTAAAATCTCTTTAACATTTAGTTTCCTCTATGTTGTATCATAAAAACAAGACACAAAAGCAATCACCATTGTTATAATTTTTTTTAATCTCTTAAATTAGTACTTCGATTTATTGCTTTATAAAGTACTACTAGTACTACCCGTGGCTCGCCACAGTAAATACGTCGACGCACCTTCGGCGCTATATAATTTCCAGTAAAAAATAAATATGAGAGCTTTTAGATGAAATGAGTGTGGTCAAGCCTCTCGTATTTGTATATATATTAATCATTAATTTTCCTCATAAACTATGTCTTCAGTAATAAGTGTAGAGTTCTACAAAATCCTATTGCTAATAGAATAACTCAATTGGAGGACAAATCTAGTAAACCACTATTGTCAACAAAAATGAAAATTTTGAATATGTTGTTTCAATATCAAATATTAAGTACACCAAAGTTTCTATACAAAATCATAGAAACCCAACTGCTTACCACTGGTACCAAAAGATGATAACAAAACATTTCCAAAAATTATCCCTAGTAACAAACCTTAGATTCACTGAGGAGTACTGCCACAGTTTCCATAACAAAAAATGCTCGTTCTCTTTATAATAAAGGGACATATAGATCATACTATTAGATAACGTCCAACATCTTGAGACCACAATCTCGGTTAACCTATAGGACATTAATCTCGAGAATAGCCAACATCTTGTTGATGCGGTCTGCAATCTCTTCCACTGTTGGGAGGGTGGACATTGTACACTCCAGGTCCAATCTTTTTTGTAGTTGGCCATCTTTTTTGTAGTTGTTATGGCTCCAACTATCATCAATCTAGGAAGATGGTCTTATTTTCATGTAGCCTTGATCAATAACTGCAGTATAAAGTTTCAACCATGAAGACATGGTACTTTTACAGTGGATATTAGAGTACCTTGCAAGTCCAGAGACTGTACCATAACTCAATGTAATCTATCAGTGTTTGTACACAAATGGTCCATTATAATATATAAGGGTTAATGAAACTGGAGTATATTAGAGTTGATCAATATTTTATGTATTTGGCCAAAATGGCAATTAGCCAAAAAAGAAAAGAAAAAAGTAAGTGGTTTAAAGGAAATAGATATATTAAGATGATTAGGGTGATACATAGTCTTACAAACACCTACATAGTTCAATATAAGCTTGTTATCAATAAATAACATTGTCTTCCCTTCTTAATATACCAATTAGACCTTAAAGCATCCCCAAACAAACCAAGTACCACCAAAAGAGTTTAAGCAAAAAAAGAAGCAATATAAGAGATAATCCCCTTTACAACTAATTAAGTCATATCGCCAATTCAAAATTAAAAGTAACATAAGAGGATCTAAAAGCCATTTTGGTTTGGATCCTATATCAAAATTAAAGTAAACGTAACACCCTACCAAGTTCAACATATCAAGCAAATAAGCCTATATGGCATTATTCATAACATATGGTATTATTTGATTAGTCATCACATTTGAAAACAACTTTTATCCACTCCGATTGATACTCAAGCAAACAATACGTCTTGATATCCAATTTGAAGCAGCTCTCAGGCCTACAATTCTTATTGTAAAGCTTGACTAGTTTTTGTTGAATTCACAAATTTTGCAATGAGAACCTATCAGATGAACTGAAAAAATTGATTCAATATTTTGGGCGGAAGTTTCTTACCGGTTCTATATTCATCATTTGTTTCAAATGAGTCAATTTTTTCTCAACCTTGAACAAATCACGAAGAACCTATAGCAAGTAATATATTTCAATTAGCATTATGTAACTATATGCCAAAAATAAGATTTACGAAAGCGGCTTAGAGATACATACTTGAATTACAATAAGACTTCAGGGTAAACAATATTTCTTGTACAACAAGAAGCATTATTGGTGGCAATAGTATGGTGATTATGTTTGCAGAAGTGCATCTTGACAACGCAACATACAATTGCCCATGAGAGAATACTTATGTCCATAAATCTACCCCAACATACTTGACTGAATGTCCTTGTGATTTGTTAATTGTCATTGCGAATACTAATCAGATAGGAAACTATCGTTGCGTCATTTCAAAAGGCATTTGAGTTGTTAAAGGTGTTAATGAATTCCTTGGAATAAAGACCAAATTCCTAGCCTGTTCACCGGTCAAAATCTTAGCCTCAATAATGCGCATCGCACATCGAACTACTATTAAGCGAGTTCCATTGTAGAGTTCATCTTTTGGAGAAAGATTTCTAAGTAACATAATTGGACATCCAACTTTAAGTTTTAGCTTGAATGGTGGCAATCCAGGAGGGCAAGGCTGTTCAAGTACTAACTTGGATAATGATTATTATAAGTATGATCAGCAGACTCATGTTCTTCAATTTTATCTGTTGTTAAATAAATTATTGGTTCTCTCGAAAACATGTTTAAAGCATCATCATTGATAGCGCTTACATCATCATTTCTCGGAGACAAAATTGTTCTCTCAGTTAGAAAGCATTGTTCTCTTTTGCAAGAAATATTCAAGTTTAGGTAGATGAAAAGTATTAGGTCTTGAACAGTTTCACAATTATGAATTGTTAATGGGAATTGAATAGTTTCTAAAGGGTTGCTTCCAATCTATGCATTTTAGAACATAACAATGTAAAAGTTAGTATTAGACTTATGGGGAAATTAAAAAGTGAAAAAATGTTTGTAATGTATTACAAAAATTATTACCTCTATAAGAAAATCGACGAATTGTGCATTAGTTGGCGTAGAATAATCCAGGTGCATATTTTCAAACAACGTTAATACACGTACGCGTCCCCATAAAGACAATCGTCTCAATGATGCGGCAACAATTTGTTCTTGGGCCCCTTTTGGCACAATAGGCAGTATTTGACAAAAATTCCCACCAAGCACAACTGTAATCCCACCAAATGGTCGATTATCGCTCCTCATATCTCGTAATGTACGTTCGACTACCTCTACACAGTGCTTGTGCTGTATTGGAACCTCATCCCATATAATAAGTTTTGTTTTTCTAAACAACTCTGCTTGAATAGATTGCTTAGTAAAACCACATTTCAAAATTTCCAACATATTTATTGGTATCTTGAATCTGGAATGTGCAGTTTTACCTCCATCAAGTAGCAACGATGCAATACCTGAGCTAGCTACTATAATAACAATATCCCCCTCTTTTCGGCAAGTAAAGACAATAGTATTGTAAACAAAAGTCTTACCAGTACTAGCTGGTCCATTCAAGAAGAAAAGATGCCCGTGGTTGTTAGTCAATGAATCCACAACCGCGTTATAAGCTTGCGCCTGTGCATTATTTAACCGATTCATATTTGAAATGGTATGTGCGAATTGCTCATCATACTAGAATTGTTTTTGTTCCCATATGAGTCTATTCTCATTTACGGTATGCCAAATTCCTATTGGTAATGACATTTTTGGGTAATCTTTGAGAGTTTTACCTGACTCAAATAACAATTCATCTAATAAATACAAACCATAATCTTTAATCTGATCTTCTGTCGAAATTTTAATGTGAAATTGGGTTTGAATTTTTTAGGTGAGATCATCACAAATATTTTTCCAAAACTTGTTCTATACGGCTGTATTGGACTGCATTCGGATAAAATAATGTTAAACAATCTTCTCAGCTGATATTCAGTTTTCATGACTGCAGCTTTCTCTAAACAATCAACCCATTCTTTATCATCTTCAAGTAGTCCCATCACAGCACATGTTACTTTGAATGTGTCATACAAAATGCCATTGTAAGTACGCAAACATTTAAAAGATGTTGGTCCTTTAACCACAGTTAAAAGTAACCGTAAGTAGTATCTCTCTCGGAGTTTGGGCTTGCAAAGTATATTCAACCAATTGCAAACTTATGTTGTTGCTTTCTTTTTGTCCAAACTTCTTGACCATCATTACCATGCCACACATAGTATTGATGAAATTGTTGGTATGTAAATGCTCGGGCGTCATCATGTTCAGCACAATATTTAAAAAATGCAGTTAGAGATCTTTTCTTATCAGCTGCTCGAACACGAATAGAGGCCATAGATTTTTGTGTATTAAAAATAACGTGATACATCCCTGGTAAATGCAATGCCAATCATACTACATAAGGTTTCCCTTGATGTAGATGAAAACTAAAAAGTTGCCAAACCCCTTCTGGATGCCCGATATATCGAGAATTGAGATACTGTTGTATTTTGTTCACCATGATCACCATAGTTGCCCAATCATGACCTTTGTAAATGTACTTGTGAATGTATTTGACACATTGAAGACCCGTACAAATTTTTACATTGATATGACAATCAAATAGCTCATACAGGTAAGGGCTATATGGTACAACATCTCTGTTATCAACCATTTTCTCTTTAACGATATACGTTTTATCTAGTATTGGTCATCGTCTATAAACAGCCTAACTGTCGCTACCCATGGTCGTTTCTTCAGCATATTGTCTAGGATATCGTTTTGTGCACTAAACATTATCCATACACCGGGAGTTCATGTTAGCAAGGCCACATGGTCCATGAATCATATACTTCATTATGGTCCTAAAGAGTGCGGAATTCATCATTTCTTCAAGAATTTTGGCACTTACGATATGATCAACCTGCAATATCGTCCGAATTTTATCCTCACGACTCAGGAAGAATAATGCATGCATATGTGGTAAACCGTATTTTTGGAACTCAATGGTCCAAACATGTGCAACACATGTTCCAAGAACATGATTTTCGGTACCTTCCTTTAACAAGGCCTTCTTCTTTAACTCGAAAACACGGCCACTAAATCCGGTCGACCGTAGACAGATTGGTTAGCTAAGAACGCGTTTGTAATTTTAGGCTAATTCGGATTAGCTATAATTGTAAGAAAGATATCTGGGTGGTTATTGTAACGGGTGATCGCCAATGAATCCTGATATATTTCATACATATTCCTTGCACTGCCAGTATGCAACGAGGGTAAAATAACACGTTGCCCAACTTGATCAGGTTGTAATCCATCTGTCATAATATCAGTTAGTCTACTGTACATGTCAGAACGAAGATCACCTTGGCTATCATTGACATATCAAAGTCGATTTTGCTCTGTTGATTCCCATGCGTCTACTATAAATTGTTGAAATAATTTTCCCACTCTAAGGATTGGTGAATATTCCGTTGGACGTTCGAATAGGCGATAGCAATAGTATTCCATTTATGTAAGGCCCTTCCCAGAGGAATACCATGTGTTACACGCCATATTCCAATGCTTTAAGGGGATTGACCACCCAAGCTGTCCAGTAGGGAAAAGAAGAACATAATGCAAAGGAAGATAAGCAGGGTGGCATTCACTAATACGCATCAAACCTAGCTCTACCTTAAGATAAACAATAATGTCTCTTACGCTACTTATTTTTGAGCCATCTCCAGGTAATATAACTGCAATTTCATCAGTTGATGACAAATTGTATCTACGATGATCAGTCGAAGCACTGTAATATAAATACGCTGACACATTAAAATTTTCATCTTCACCCACCGCATCTTCTAATACCTCATATGCGCGACGATATAACTCACATAATGGGTTACTTTGGAGTAAAGTGTCTTCAATGATTTTTAGTACATCTCTTCTTAAACGTAGGTTTCTTCTCTGGCGGGTATGAAAAGCTGTACCGGAGTTGTAGATGTATAGTTGTGCATATATCACTTCTTGACCCTGATTTGGAAGCAGTGCACCTATTCGGTGGTGCAACTTTCTGTGGATAATAAAAGAAGATGGACCTCTCCCAGGAATTACTCGATCATCCATTATAACCCCAAGACTCGTAAATGCGTTGGCTACATTATATTCTCGAATGTACTTCCGAAATGACCTTGAACGTAGTTCATTTCCATCGTACAATTCTTGTAACTCATTTGGCAATTGATCGAGGTTTGGAACCCTAATTTTATGCTGTAGGCAACAATGTCCAAATCGGGGGTTACTGATCGAAGAGACCATTAGTCGTTCATCCCTCCAATGAAGTGCAGAGGAATGTATACATAATACGTCCATTTGGCCCAGGAAATGGCGTCCCAATTGTAGATCAGCTTCATTAACATTAACGTGTTCTTCTTCATCAGCTTCACTTAAATTATATTGTTCCTCCACGTAATAATGAGTTCTACTGTAATACGAAGTTTAAAATTTGAATTAGTATGGTTTTTATGTTGTTTTTTTTTGTAATTTTATAAAATAATTTATTTAATATACTTACACATTCTCGCGAGCAGTCGAAGATTCTCCAATTTCAAATATACTCGATGGAAAATTGGAATTCGTACGCATTGTTAGATTCTAAAGATTAGGCACCTCCGTTGTGTGATAGGGTTGTTATCTAAATGTGTCATTCACAGTTGTTACAGGTGCAGACATTTCAGTTTACGCGACGCTATCTAAAGCTTGAGACATTGGTGATTCAGTGTGCATAGGTACTATATTAATCCCAACATTTAAGGCATTGGTATGTAAGGTATGGTTTGACTGTTCTTGGTTAAATAACTCATAAACAGTTGCAGATTCCATAAGTTGCCTCTCTCGTTCTCTTCTTGCACGATGTGCAATCGCTTGTTTAGATAACACATAATTGGTGTGCCCTGCTGGACTCAATAGGTTAGTCACCTCTGTCGTTCGATGTGGTTCTTCCAAAGTTGTCATTGTCAGGTGATAAAGGCAGGGGAAAATCGGTTTCTATTATGTTTTCAGGAGCATGAGGAGGGGTGGCCCAAGTATGCACAACAGTTTCTGTGAAGTTATCGGGAGTTTGAGGAGCGGGGGATCCAGTATGCCCAGATTCCCTTAGTTGCCGCTCGTGTTCTCTTCTAGCACGTTGTGCTAGTACCTTTTTGAGAGTCCTCCCCAAACTAAAGTGCTAATGAGATTTGGCACCTCAGTAACAATGGTTGTTGAAACCTCATTTGAATGTGTTTCTCTTATCACTATACCGCCAACAGAAGAAATGGGGACGTTTTTCATATCTATAGTACAGGGGAAAACCTATTTAAATAAGAATTACAATGAGTAGGGTAAAACCTATTTAAATAATGCATCAATGTACATGGTGATTCCTAATTAACAGTTGGAACGATTAGGTTTAATGAGTATGGGTTTAATGATCTAGGAGTAGTACAATATTTTTATTTTTATAAAATTAACTAAAAATAATTATCTAAACAGAAAATTAACAAAATCATAACGCAAAAGTGTGCAATGCTAAAGTTAACTAAGAAATGCTTATAGTAGTTAATATGAAAAAATAATCTCAAAAATGTTTACAGTATTTATCCAGGTAGCAATAGCAAACTCATGTATAAATTCTAAATGCAAGAGTATAAAGCTTTACTTACTTGAGGAACAGGAAGAGTGTTATTCTCTAAACAAAAAGCAACCTTTCAATAGACCTAGATAGAGGTAAATTCTGAAAGGTTGCTTTTTGTGCCCGGGTTTACCACATTTGGAAGGAAAGAAACTTGAGACATTTTTAGAACATTACTACCCAAGCTGAGGTAATTTTTAGAAGAGTTATTTTTGAGACTTCCTTCAGGTGCTACATATCACAGTTCAAGAAACAGGATATAACATGTGATTGATCAGCGTACAATACAACTCTCCATATTAGACCCAAAGATTGTCCCGCGGTATAACTCCAACATGGATTTTTATCAAAGGCCAGAATCCACCATAATTCTGAGAGATTGGGGACTAAATCCATTCATAAAGCATAAAATGGATTAAATGGATGCAGGAGTAGAAGCATCAAATCATTTTAAATGTCTTTAACATTTAGTTTCCTCCACTGTCTTAATTTTTCAATTTAGTTTCCTCCACTGTCTTAATTTTGTAATTCCTCTACGCTGTATCATAAAAACAAGACAAAAGCAATAACCATTGTTATAAAAAATTTCTTGTTGATATGCTTATATGCATGACCTTGAGTGTTTGACAGTTTACAAACAATCACTTGTACTTTTTTAAATATAATTTCTTTTTAGGACACTCTTGAATACTCAGTCATTCTTAACATTTTTATGGATGTTTTAAGATCATGTTTACTAATGGACATGATCATATCTGAAATATTATTAAGTCATTCCGACATTTTGAAATCTTAATGGATAACTTTTAAATTTGATAAAATAGGCATTCGAAAACATTACAATATACCATATTTCAAATATCATTTTGATGTCAAGGGAAAATGTTGAAATAACCTTCTTCTTTTTTGGTGAGAGGATCTTTACAATAATAAGAAGATCATATCCATGAGGATAAATCTTCTTAAATCATCTTTATGTGTTCTTAATAGATTAGCACTGTCCCAAATATTGGGTGTCCACGAATCCGGCCCCCTTGTAATTTGAAAGTTGACACTTACAAACAGGTGTAAACCGAAAGGGCGTGTGACTCACAACACTTGTAAATTTGCACATTACAATCGGTTTAAAGTATTTGCTTACAAAAAGTATAAGCACAAATCTTCATAATTGAGACATTGAGAATACGTAAACTATTTGCTAAAAAAAGGACAACTAACCTGATGAATAGATTTGGGGAAAATATTGACAGAATTAGGCACTAAAGAGAGTTCAAATTGACACATTAAGAATGTATGTCATTTTCTCTAGGATTTGAATTTGGTGCACCTGCTTGCATCGCAGCGTGTTGCATATGCCTTGACCAATCGCTTGCAAGCATCGAGTGGCTGAAAGTCAGTGCATTTGCATCCCATTGCCGCAAATCAAGCAAGGCATACATGTCAATAATACTTTCTTTGATGTCAATTAGGCCGGATGCCTTGTTACTAAAGCTTGTGTTTCAAAAATATATGTTTTCGAGTGCCAAGAAGCAATTTTACAGCAATTTTACGGCTTTTAGTTTGAATACATATCCCCTGCATCCTGTATCAACAGAGCCCAAGACATGGATATGTTCAATCATACATAATCAAATGCTCTTTTCAAAAATAAAAACTCAAAACATACATAATCGAGTCTATCAAAAACACAGCCAATAAGTATTAGCCACAATTCATAGTTAGAAACGGAGAGAAAGCGAGAGATCAACAGCAATGCCAAAGAAAAGGATGAAGAGTCCGGTGAAGTTGAGTAAACGAGATTCGTTTCCATGTTGTAGTTGCATGATTGTTGCTTTCTCCATTAACCCAGTCTCTGCGACACATATTGTCAAGTACAAGAGAGTCCTTCCTCCAAAAACATGAAATGGGAGAATCCGCTCTCTTGCTTGAGTAGAGGAATTTGGAAGCCAGAAGGAGAAGACCCCAAACAACCACTGCAAAATTTAATATTGAGTCAGATCGAACCATGAAAACGTCGTGATGTAAAAAAAAAAAAAAATCTGAGTTAGGCCTTCTTGGTGTATATTTTACCTGCAAGCCAAATAAGCAAAAAGCTCCCATCCCAAGCCAAGAATGTAAGCTATACATATCCGCTAGCCCAACTTTGTTATGGTACTTGAAAACGGCGTGAATTCCGATAATCCCCAAAACAAAAGCGATAAGGTGAACTGCTGAATGAAAGAACTTTTGCACCTTATGCTCAGCGGTCACCGTTCTATAAGCCATCATTGCTGCTCATAAAAAAAAACCTAACAAGCATAAGAAAATATCCCACTTACAAGTAAATAAAAAAAAATCATCGAATTTATACCTTCTCCCGCCATAAGGATAAATCCAAACATAAGAAACGGGTGTACCTGCGATCCAAAGCAAATATTCCGATAAATATACATGGTACTAAGTAGAGTAACAAATGTCAAAGTTTGAACTTGCGAAATTTACATTGAAAATGCGATCTGTGCTATTGGAATGTAGATCGAGACCCCCACGATAATGCAACAACCAAATGAGCAAAAGAATCCCGGCTATCAAACCGAAGAGGTGTGCCACGATTGTTACTCGTGAGGCTATCCGCCGGAACTGTGCCTTGTGTGTATGATCCATTGTAGGAGCCTAGGAGGACAGTCCTTTAGATTGAATTCGATGATTAATTCCCAAATGTATTTATAAAAGCATAAAGCCTATGTTTCTGAGGAAGATTGATATAGCTGCTGGGTTAGGTATCTAGATCTTCTCTTTAGGCCTTTATTCCTTGACTAACTATGATACATCATAATATACGTATTTTACTTGAGCTCAGATCGTCAGCTAGGGAGAACTCTCTTTCTGACCATACTTAATTTCTTCTTCTTTTACTGTCAAGAATGATCCTATACCAACTATTTGGCTGAGATAACTAAGGTGATGCGGAAATGTGTAATGAAACTGAAAACTAAAACGTTTTTTTCCTTCAAGAAACGTAGAGGGAGATATGGTAGTATGGTAAGAACGTTGATAGTACCAGAGTATACTCATTTTACCAGGGTAGATTTTAGAAAGCCACGGTAGGGCTTCCATGATGAGAGCATAATTCCTTGCAAAAAAGATGAGAGCATAAATCTTTGAATAAAGATATCTTTGAACTTCAGCAAGGCATCACACAAAAGAAAGGTAGCAACTAGCAACCTTGTTATTGCATTAGTAGACCACCCAAATCATTGATTGTTTATAAATTTCACCTGAGCTGTGATCAAAGGTTAAAGAGATCTAATCGTTTACTTTAGTCCAAAGGTGGTTTACGGGTTGGTTTATCACTTGCGGGATAAGTACATGATGGTTATTTCCATGTGCCATACAAGAAGTAAAGGGAAAAGTGAAAGAGAAATGGATCCTAGGAAGATAACCAACAATCAACAAAAGCTAAACTAAAGATTTCAAATAATTCAATTTGTATTTTGGTTTCTGCAAGGAAGTCGGGAAGTAAATGCATGTAGTTAACTTCTGCAGGAAACTGAGTGCAGATATGGACCAAGGCTTTTCGTGTTGTATGGCTCAAAATCCCCACGAAGAAGAACTGAAGAAATCTGATCATGGCAGTCACACAAAAGCGATGCAAGACCAAAAGGTGTAGATTTCAGGATTCTTAATTATCTTTCAAGTGCATAACCCGTCTTATTTCAAAACAGGTTCGTTGAGTTCAGTCCATGGCTGCATAATGAAATCTTCCAACGAGCCCTTTAAGGTGAAGCATGCATCATGTGTTGTGGCAGTGTTGTTGGCAGTGTATACATTGGCAGGGAGAGCATTTAAAAATCTCGCAAGCCATGTCCATCATTCATTTAAATTATGAAGATTGTGGACAGGGGGATTGAGTGGCCTAAAGTGGCCCCAAAAAATGAGACCCTATTTACATTTCAAAAAAAATACCAAGTACCAAAAAAATAAGAAAAAAGATTTCATCTACTATAGGCCCACATACGGCACTCATAACCTTGCACCTCAAAATATAAGATCTTCGGCTACTCCTTTCATTGCCAAAATGATTTTGAGATGGACCCCCCGTTCTAATATGGTATCTGTAATAGCTTATTTCGCATCTCGGACTCATGCTTCATCCTCGACCTCATCAACATACATGAAAAATCATTACTGAAGACATATTCAGTATCTCTAAGTTCTAGTCATCACTTTCGACCTCTGCATCAACAGTTCGAGTTAAGCAAATGTGCAGTCATCAATAAAGCCGTTATGCATCAACAAAGATCAGAACGTTACACAATCTGGTCAAAGAATATCTAACATATATTTTGTAACGTCTATCATTAAGAATCTTAATGGTCGTCAATCAGTCATATTATAAGACCTATAAATAGGACCAAAGAATTCCAGATAAAGAATAAATGAATTCTCACTCTAACATTCCACGTACTCAGAACACTCATTGTAATAAGCTAGCAATCTCAATAATATGATCATCTCTTTCTCAAAATCCTCAAAAAAGGTCATGGTTTTTAACCTATTCAATGGTTTTCCACACTAAATTATCTTGTTAGTTACTATTTACTATTCTTGAGCGTTCTAAACACATCTGGTATAAAGGGTAAGTCTGAATCCCAAAATTAGGCTATTACATTTGGCGGCGTCTGTAGGAAATCGAAGTTCTCAATTCTCATACTCATTGTCTCATAAATGAGCTGAATATTTTTGAACGAGATGACACCTTCATATCAGAATACGCCAATTACTCCAGGAAACGCAAGTGCCGAACTGGCGGAGTTACGGGCCAATCTCAACTCTAAAACTGAAAGACGAGCTGCTTTGGAGAAGCAACAAGCCGGCGTCCAGGACGCATTAAATGTTCTATAAAGTTAACATGTAGCAGCACAGAAGAACAAAGATCTGCTCCCAACTGGCGTACAACCCGCTGGAGTGCAGCCAGCTGGTTCACAAAATTCCGCACTCAACAAAATAGGGCCTCACGCGAACAATCAGGGAGGAGAATTTCGATCTAAGCATAAGCAACCTGGGGGCGAGCCAGTTCTGATACAGGAAGTCCACAAAGATGTTGATGGCGGTCTCGCTGGAGTCAGACAAGACGAGCCTCCTCAAGGAAAAGTTCAAATTCCAGCTCTCGACCGACTCAGTGAAGGAAGCGGCGACCACATTCCTCGTTAAGGATGAGTCCCGCGACCAACAATCATAGCTCGTCAGTATGTAGCCCAGGAACATATCGATAATCGTATCAAAAAGTTGCTCGATGCTCAAATCCAAACATAAAGGTATCCACAGCAGATTACAGAAGAGTTTGCTCGCACAGAAGCTATTTGATGGCGAAGTTCCCACCGGGTTCCACACTCTGAAGATCCAAAAATCTAAAGGGACTGATCCAGTGGAGCACGCGCAAGAGTTCTAAGACGCAATGGGCTTATATTCAACATCTAATCACATTCAATGCCGACTCTTTCCTACCAGTTTATCAGGCGAAACTCTGCGATGGTTCCACACGCTACCTGAAGGGTCCATTACAACTTTCGAGCAATTGCGAGAACTCTTCATCATGAATTACTCACACAATAGAGACAAAGAGGAGAATCTATATTATCCTTTCAGCCTTAAGCAAATGTCAGGAGAAAAGCTCGTGACATTCACTAAGAAGTTCCTGGAGTTAGCCCACAAGGTAGATCGGCTCGATCAGATGATCACTATTTAAGCTTTTATAAATGTTTTACTCGTTGATGGAAGGGCGAATAAGTACCTCGTCCTAAACAAATCGATAACTTTAGAAGACATGATCAAAAAAGTTAACGGTTATATCGATCTCGAAAGAATGATGTCCGACGTGCAAAAAACTCAAAAATCAACATTGACAGCTCGGGATCAATCCACAAGCCAAGATTTTAACCAATTTGTAAATCAGGGAGGAGACAGGAAGAGAACAAAATCTAATGACGGTCGACCTCGGAAAGATAGTAATCTACCAAAACCCTATCTTCCCAATATGAATGTAACCATAGCCAGTATTTATCCTATACTTCAGAAGGATAACTTTTTTCCCAATGCACAATATCTCCAACCCATCGAGAACAAATCATATTGCATTCACCACAAAGTCCGACATCATGAGACGGAACACTGCTTTGCTTTACAACGACTGTTAAAATATATTTTTGCTGATGAACGAATGCATAAGTATATTGTGGACGTTAAGAGTTACAAGAACGGGAGTTACAGACTTCCTACAGAAGTCGTGCGGGTCGAAGAACTGGAAGGGGGGAAGTATTTATACCATATATCCCTCAGCCACTTTATTGAGACTCAGACTATCAACCAATCGAACAGATGCAAAAGACGACGTGTTGGACAATGTCATGACTTGTCCATGAAAGACAAAGAAGCTCGTTTACTTCCCGTATCCAGCTCCCAACTTACAGGGATTTCTTTCCATGACTGTGATATTTGTCATGCCAACTTTCCTCACCATGACGCTTTGGTAATCATGATAAAAATAAGAAATCTTGTACTACACACAATGATGATAGATACTGGTAGTAGTATTGAACTACTATTTCAAAGTATGATTGATCAGATGAGACTAGTTGACAAGGTACAGCCCAGTAAAATTGATATATGTGGATTTAACGGTAGGAAAGATTATACTTCCTATTACGGTAGGACCAACAATAGTTGATGTTGTATTTTATGTTATCAATGCAAAATCTCGTTATTTGGGGATAATGTGATGTTGTTGGATATGCGAGCCATTCCATCGGCCTATCATTTGGTGCTATGATTTGAATGGAATGACGGCATTTACAAAATTAAAGGAAGTCAGAAGTTAACTCGAGCATGTAAAAATTTTGTTGCCATCGCACCAGAACCATCGAAGCCACAACTCACGTAGCAATTATAGAAAACTTTACAGTAAATTCTACAAAAAACTGGTTGCCAAGTACAAAAATCATAGATTACGTTAAAATTAGTGGGAACAAGCGAGGAACATACATTGGCACTCTTCTGCTCACAACAGAGTGTGACGCTCTTATCCAGTTCCATAAAAATAACAGTGATGTTTTTGGCTTGAACGTTTACTGAAATGCATGACATTGATCCAAATCTGGTCTGCCATAAGATTAATTTAAAAGATAAAGCTGAAGCCGTCAAACAAAAGTAGATAACTTTAGCACCAAGACTCTGAGAAGAAGTCAAAAAAGAGATCGATAAACTCATTGAAGTTGGTTTTATACTGAAAGTCAATTATCCATAATGGATCTCGAACATTGTGGCAATACCAAAGAAAAATAGAAAGAACTCTAAATGATAGTTTTTTACTTCCTATCATCAACCATCTGCTCGATTCAACCGCAGGATACGAACTCTTGTCCATGATGGATGCCGCATCAGGGTATAGCCTAGGACTGTTCACCGGTCGGGTCAGCCCGGGTTCTGTCCTGGGGCGGTTCCGAACCGGCCTAACCGGGTTATATTTTTTTAAACCTGGACCCGAGCCGGGTCCTAATTTGGGATTTTATTAGTAAATTTGAATTTTTCTTTTTAAAAAAACCCAAAATACTTGGGTCCACACGCATAAGTTCCTCAGCTTGGGAAGCAACATTTTATACATAGGAATTGGAAATCACTAAATATACATAGCACATGGAAATCTTTATGCAAGTCGACATAAGGCTACCCATTGAATTTGCATTCTTGCTCTGATTGGCATCCTGTATTGTGAGTAAAACTCACTTCACCTCCAAACAAAGAGACCCTCAATTCTCATCTCATAAAAAGTTCATACGTGCAACAACCATGGTGAGAAGATCAACATTCAGCAACAAAGTTTTATTCCCTCAATGCCCCCTTTAACTTCTGTCAGTTACAAAACAAACAAGAGAAGAAAGGGAACCCCCCATAGAGCCCCCTTCAACTAGACTAAATTGGTAGAAAAAATAACTAAAATTGCAAAGCCCATTTATAAAACTAGGTTCAATTGATAAACTTCCAACAAAATTACAAACCTCAATCTTTCCAAAAGATCATATTAACAAAAATATACAATTTCTCTAAGCCCTCTTTCCATGAATCCTTCGAGCAAGCTGTATGTCCTTAGGCATGATAGTGACCCTCTTGGCATGAATGGCGTACAGATTGGTATCTTCAAAGAGACCCACCAGGTATGCTTTAGCTGCCTCTTGTAATGCAGCAACAACACTGCTCTGGAAACGAAGATCTGTCTTAAAGTTTTGGGCAATCTCTCGGACAAGTCATTGAAAGGGAAGCTTTCGAATGAGCAACTCAGTGCTCTTTTGATACTTTTGGATCTCACGAAGAGCAACTCAGTGTTCCCAGCCTTTTAGAAGGAATAATATGATTATCAGACCTTTGCGAATCTGATCATATTTTGACGAGGGAGGAGGGACTAAGAGAGATGAGATGTGAGAGAGATGAAACTGAGAAAGATGAGATAAGATGAGATCTGATCATAGTCTGATTATCAGACCTCTTAGAGGCGAGGCGATGGCCGATGAGAGCACGGAGATTGGAGGTGATGAGAGAGATGAGATGTGAGACCTCTGCTATGAGTGTACGAGGTTTTCCTTATACTTATAAATCTTATAATATTAGAAACCCTAGGTCTTTTACTTATATATCATCTCAGTTCGGTTTGGGTTATAGTCGGGTTTTAATATTAGAAACCGAAACCGAACCGAGAATACCGGGTCATTCATTTTCAAACCCGAAACCGGAACCGGGTATATAGGAACCCAGAAAAACCGTCGGGTCGGCCCGGTTTGGCTCAGTTTCTCGGGTTTCGGGTTTTTGTTGTACACCCCTAGTATAGCCAGATACCTCTGCTACCCGACGATAAAGAGAAAATAACTTTCATCACAGAGCATGGTTTGTACTGCTATAAGGTTATGCCATTCGGTCTCCAGAATGCTGGAGCCACTTATCAAAGATTGATGACACAGATGTTCAAAAATCACCTTGAAAAAATGATGGAAGTCTACATTGATAATATGTTATGTAAAAGTTTTAAAAGGGAGAACCATGTTACAGATTTATACACTACTTTCAAAATTCTTCGTTTTTACAAAATAAGACTCAATCCTGGCAAGTGCCAGTTCAGAGTCCAGTCAGGAAAATTCTTGGGACATTTAATCAGCAAGCGAGGCATAGAAGCTGATTCAGATCGTATTCGTGCACAGTTGTCTATGCATTCTTCAAAAACAAAGAAAGATGTAAAAAAATTAGCAGGAAAGATCGCAGCAATAAATCATTTTGTCTCAAAATCTTCAGATCTTTGTCGATGGTTATTCGACCTATTGCATGAAGGAACAGCAAAAAAGAAAACTAAAAAAGATCCTGAGATCGAATGAACTACAGAATGTGAAGCAGCATTTCAAGAACTCAAAAGTTATTTGGGCAAACTACCAGTAATGAGCACACCTAAGGAAGGTGAAGAACTCACCATATATATTACTGTTACTGACGAATCATTGAGTTTTATCCTCATTCACCTTGATGAGAAGACAGAGAAACCTGTTTACTTTATCAGCAAAACTCTTACTCTAGCAGAATCCCGGTACACCAAGATCAAGAAACTATTGTTAGCTCTCGTTTACACGTCACTGAAGTTTAAACAGTATTTCCAAGCCTACTCAGTTCGTGTAATGACAAATTATCCCTTGCGTAAAATATTGTCCAAACAAGAAAAATTTAGACGAATACAACAATGGTCGGTAACTCTTGGTGAACATGACATACTCCTTGAACCACGACATTCCAAAAAAGGTCAAGCAGTAGCAGATTTTCCTGCAGACTTCCCAATAAAAGATCCTGACTGGGAAGAAGATAGTACAGAAATCAATAAAGAACAGTTCGAAGAAAAGTCATACTAGATAACTCAAATGGGTTGGTATCTTCTAACTGATGGCTCTGCTGGACCTGTGGGATCAGGGGTCGGTATTGTACTTATTACTCCTTCTAATGATAGAATTAAGAAAGCAATCAGACTCAACTTTGAAGCTACAAACAATATAGCCGCATATGAGGTATTAATTCACGGTCTAGACTTGGCTCTAGAGATTGGAGCATCTAATTATCGGTGTATACGGACTCTTTGTTCATCATGAACCATTATACAAAAAAGTTTCAGAAGAACGGTAAAATGATTAATTAAGTAGCAGCAGTAGCCGACCGAATGTGCAGATTCAAGAAGGCTACCATCGCACATTTACCTCACGAAGAGAACCGACATTCGGATTCCCTTACTTACTTGGCAGGAGTCCTCGACACAGAAGCGTGATATCTCAAGATCGAAGTAATATTCACCCCCAACATTAACATTATCAGCTCGAATTCTGTTAATACTGGGGGCGTTGAGGAGGACGAGGATGATTGGAGATGACATTTTCTTGCATATATCAGACCTCAAAACACAGCAGAACGTTATGAGGGATCTAGTACCGCAGCTGAATCTGAGGCTCGTGCTTAGTACAGAGCACCATTGGAAGAAAGTATCCTAAGCCGAGGAACTGCAGAATTAGAGACAAATATGACTAATGGTGTAGTCGATTCATCGAGGATGGAACCACCTATCGACGAGGCAATAGTATCTACGCGACCAGTTAATGCATTACGAGACTAGCCCGGGGGGCACATACGTATGATAATAAGAAGATATCGATCTATTAAAAGTCTGTAATTGCACAACGTAGGATCGTTCGGTAGACATTTGTCGACAAGGTATTCAAATTCGATGTTGTGCTCGCCATCAAGGATAAGGATTCAGAACTACTTACTGTAAACAATTGTGTGCTGTTGTACATTGGCCAAAGTGGGAATCTGGAATCCAAGCGGAGCTCAGCTTACTAGCATAATGTGAAGTGATACCATTAAGCCTATCAGTTATAAATAGGAAATATACTGAAACATGATTAACTCGAAAAGATAATTTGGTCAAGGCAAGACTAGTGGCCTAGAAAATCTTTAAGAGATATGGTATCGATTGCATTGTGACATATTACCCAGTTATGGACGCTATAACATTTTGGTACTGATCAGTTTGTCAAGCTGTCGAGGATAAGCTAAACATGCGTTTGATGTAAATACCACGTATTTATATGGGAAGGGGCAGGGCGACCCCCCCCCCCCCCCCCCCCCCACCCGAAGAATTTTGTTACAAAATACCTAATATAGGTATATAATTTTATTTTATTTTAAATATGTATATTTTTCTTTGTCCTAATGACATCAAGGAAAGTTAGCTCAACTAGTAATTTGAGGAGCGCCTGATCCATAAGTCTAAGGTTCAATTCTTGATGTCATAAAATAACAATCTTATTTTGATACTTTTTCACCTTAAACTAATTATGTCATTGCCGTAAAATACTTTGATTTTTTTGGCGAGAGGAGAAGTGAATCCGTATAATTTGCTAGTCAAATATAATGTTATATTTGATTAATTTGTAAGCTTAAAATACCGTTAAATGGCACATACACAAAAATTTGGGGGCTCCGTCCCCAAACCCCCTGATATCCTAATATAATTCATCATACTATATTCGCCCCCCCCCAAACATAAAATTCTGACTCCGCCCCTATATATGGGAAACTAGATACGAATATGTACATGAAGCTACCTGGGGAGATATAAGCTTCTGAAAGCAATTAAGCCCGACACATGAGGTGTGTACGTAATAAAACTAGAAAAGTTATTGATGACTTGAAGTAATCAGGGCCCATGAGATATAGTAAGTTGACTGAGTATTTGAAGGTCGAGAACTTTGTAAATATCATTATTTGTCCATGCGTTTTTATTTAGAACTCAAAAACTAGCTTTAGTGTCATCATAAAGTGTACTAACTGATTTGAATGTCATTAGACCTCCGGGGGAGATCGTGAGAGCCACCGAATACCTTGGGAAGAATTTGAAATAAAAGACCTTGGAAAATTATGTAGTGTCTCGATTTACAGATTGAACATCTTGGTAGTGGCATACTCATACACCAAACAATATATATCGAAAAAATTATCTAACACTTCGTTATGGATGTAACACACGTTGTTAAGTCGTTTATTGCGTGTCCATCACTTGGGCGTGGACAATAATATCTTTCATCATCCTAATAGGGGGAGAAACTCCTAGGACTGTGACGCCATAGCTTGGAGGTGCTTTGTTATAGGTAGCTGGGTATACTAGACTCAATGACTCATTCGTATTAAACTGTTTGGCTTGCCATAGTTTCGTTCCTGCCTAAAAGTACTAGAATGAGATCAGACACATTCTGAGGTATCTAATCGGCATGAAAGGCTGGGGTCTGTTCTACTCGAAATGGTAAATGGTAAAATATATAGTACGCCGATACATAATATATCTCAGACCCACATAAATGCCATTGTTAGATGGATTATGTGTTTATGTACGGGGATACATAAAGATTCTTGGAGATCGATGAAGCAGATAGTGGTAGCTATATCCTCGAACCACGAAGAGATTTTTGCACTTCATGAAGCTGGTAGAGAATGATGGTTACGCTCCGAGATACATCAACTGAAGTTATGGCATGTTCTATCCAAGATAAAACATCGACTATGTATGAAGATAATTCAGCTTGCATCATTCAAGTCAATGACGACAGAACGAAACATATTTCATAGAAGCCATTCCATCCTTATGAATTATAAAAAGCGAATGAGATTAGCGTTATTCAAGATATTTCAGAATATATTTTTGCAAACCTATTCACGAAGACTCTTGCACCACTTACGTTCAAGCAGCTAGTACACGAAATCGGCATGCAGACGATTTATTTGTCAATATCTCAGGGAGATAGATCTCGGGGGAGATCGACGTCAGGGGGAGTAGTCCCAGCCTGACGTGGACACATGCGTGTTGCACTATTTTTCTTGATAGTGCAGTTTTTATCCTATGAGGTTTTACTGACTGGAGGCTTTGATGAGGCAATGTATACGCGTTCACAACCCATACATGACATATGATTGTATTATTTCCTTGCACAGCTTTTTGCTAGGCAGAGGTTTTGATGAGGCAAATCATCCTGGTATGGAACACCTCAAGGGGGAGTGTTCGGAGTTGGGTCTAACCCAAGGTGGGAGCCCAACTGGGTTGGGGTGTCCTACCGGACTCTTAACAAGCCCATATGCCTTTAGGGTTTATAGGGAGAGTTTAAGTAAGATTGGTAACCTCATTTATTGGGTTATCATTTCTGTATCCTGTCCAGATAGATACAATTATCAATAAGAATATATATATATATATTATTATTATTATTTTATTTTTTCAATTACTCTTGATAAATCTTGGAGCTTGATCTATTATTGTCCAACAGAAATATATATATATATATATATATATATATATATATCAACCTATCAAACATTATATACAATCTCAAACTAGAGAATGATAAAGAATATTTAAATTCCAGAATCTCTAGATCTTATTCTAAGTCAAAAATATCCTCTCCCGTGCACACAATGACACAAATTGTTCTCAAACACAAAGTAAGAACCACACCATAAACATGTGTGTTAAAACTCACCAACAAACCTACTCTCACCACCCACAAACACTCTGGTTAAACACACATGTGGCCACCATTAACACCAACCCATAAATCACGAATAACACCACTTCTAGTAAGCCCCACCTTCAGAGAATCACAAGATTTAAACTAGCACATTTACCAAACTACCCTAATAAACAGAACAAGCGTAAAATCAACAGCCATGGTATACCCGTAATTCACCGAAACCCCAGAGTCAAATGTTTAAACATCTCTCCTATAAAGATGCAGCGACTACCATATTTTAAGCACACAACAGATAATAACGACGACCCTATCTTTGAAAAACGATACTCTCTCTCTGAAATCGATTTCATTCAATCTTCATCTACAATCAATTAGGATTAGGGTTAGGGTTAGGGTTAGGGTTAGGGTTTAATGGAAACAACAACGATGCTCCGCTCCTCTCATGGTTTCTGCAAATCATCAAAACTCATCGTCAAATCAAGCACTCAAACGTCGATTTCCCCCAATTTCATCTCTTTGACCCCCAAATCACACTTCACAAATCAATTAAACAAGGTAAAAATCTCTCATTTTAGTTCTAATTATCAGATTTCAATGTTAGGGCTAAGTCTAATTTGTTTGATTTGGTGAATTTGTTGTAGAGCTGTTATTCGATTTTATCCCCAAAACATGGGCATAGGAGAAGCAGTGTTGTTCGGGTTAGGGCATCATTGGGTTCGGGTTCGGGGTCTGAGAGCTCGCCGATAGCTCCGCTGCGATTGGAGTCTCCAGTTGGACAGTTTTTATCTCAGATATTGAGGAGTCATCCTCATCTTGTTCCAGCTGCAGTTGACCAGCAACTTCAACAGCTTCAGACTGATAGAGATAGCGAGAAAGTGAAGGGGAGTGACGATATGTCGAGTGCAGGCACGGAACTAGTTCTTTACAGGTGAAGAAAGTGATATATTAGAGTAACTTTACTTGACTAGCTAAATTTTGTGTTTAGGCTATTATGTTTCTAAGGCAATGAAAACCGGGGTCTTAACGCCTTGTATTATTGTAACTCCAGGTTGCTAGAAATGCTAAAAATGGGGACTAGGGTAGATAATAAACTAACACAAATTTGAGATTTTATAATGTCAGCTTGCTAAATGAGTGACCTTCAGCTATGTTTTATTTGGACCTCTTTTGAGAGGTGCCCAAGAGAATGGAGGAAGACTGAGAAGCAACTTTAGGAAGTAAGCACTCTTTCGAAGGGTTTATAGGGGAGTAGATGAGATAGAGTGAAGCGAGATCTTTCACTCTTGGGTTGGTGCCTTTTGAAGAGGCACTAAAAGGATAGAGTTAGGTTAAAAAATGGAACCCTGGGTAATTTTTTATATCTGAGAAAGTTGGACTGTATTTTGGAGTTTTGACCAGCCAACTGCTAGTTACTATATCTTGGAAGCCTTATGACTGGTTTTTATGAGATATATAAAAATAGCTTTTAGCAATTTCAGGCGTCAAGCTACTTGAAATGCTTCGGAACGCATGTTAGTTTAACCAAAATTTAACCGTCGCAATACATGTATGTGGTGCGGTTGTTTGCTCACCTAGAAAACGTTAATATAAGTAGCATTTCCTCACAACGTGAATGGACTAGCTCTATAACTACTAATTACAGGCGTTGGATTAAAATCTGATTTACTTTTGTTTCTTCTGCACTTGGAATTACCAGGAGAATTGCGGAGGTTAAAGCTACTGAGAGACGGAAGGCACTTGAAGAGATTCTATATGCATTAGTTGTGCAGAAATTCATGGATGCAAATGTTTCCTTGGTACCAACCGTCAAACCTTCTTCGTCTGACCCCTCTGGTCGAGTTGACACTTGGCCAAAACAAGAGGAAAAGCTCGAACAGCTTCATTCTCCAGAAGCCTTTGAGATGATCAAGAACCACTTAGCTCTTATATTGGGGAATCGAATGGGAGACTCGGTTGCAGTTGCACAAATTAGCAAACTTAGGGTTGGACAAGTATATGCTGCATCAGTCATGTATGGGTATTTCCTCAAGAGGGTGGATCAGCGCTTCCAGCTCGAAAAGACAATAAAAACCCTCCCAGATGGATCAGATGATGAAGATAATGGTATTGTACAGAATGTGATTGAGGATACATGGAGATCCAGTAGCAAAGAGGACTTGCTTGATGCTGGGAATTCTAAATCCAGATCAAACATCCATCCCGAGGTCTCATCATGGTCTGCTGGCTCTGCCCAAGGGGGGTTTGTTCATGAGGTTAAGTCATCTCGGCTGAGAAACTATGTGATGTCTTTTGATGGAGAGACGCTTCAAAAGTATGCAACTATAAGATCAAAAGAGGCCATTAACATCATCGAGAAACATACGGAAGCATTGTTTGGGAGACCTGAGATTGTGATCACGCCTCAGGGGACTATTGATTCTTCCAAAGACGAGCTTGTCAAAATTAGTTTTGGGGGCTTGAAGAGGCTTGTTTTGGAGGCTGTCACTTTTGGTTCCTTTCTTTGGGATGTCGAAAGCCATGTGGATTCAAGGTACCATTTCGTGGCAAATTAATTAACTTTCATTACTTTATGCTCCCGCAGTTAACAAGCTTGTTTTGTAATGCATAAACTGACGCGCAAATGGAATTACATAAATAAAATGTACATTTGAAAGTAGTTAATTTGTTTGCAATTACGTATACCGTAATAGCTCTTTCTAACTTGATTGTAAGGGTTTCTAATTCAAAACAGAATATTTGTATTTAAGTATGCAATATTGTGAAATGTGATGTTACTTTCGTTAGTTGTTGGCAAGCTTCTTGTGTTAACTTTAATCTTTAGCCACACCAAGATGAGTATGACTGAACGCTTACGATCCTAGTAAACTTTTAACTTAATGCACTAAGGTGATTGTTTGTCACCAAGTCATTAAGATAAAAAACCAAACCAAAAGGCAGGATTAAAATGAAGTTTATCTGATCTATATCTAACTTTAGCCAAAATCTGTGGAGATAGCCTTGCTAAGACTTGTTGCAGTGATTGTCATTACTCAATTAAGTCAAATTTCAATTTTGTTTAGTGTCATTGTTGTGAGGGACGCAGACAAGGGTTGACCTTATTGGAGCCAGGGGTGGAGGCAGTTTAATTTGTTACTAAGGCCTATCACTTTCCTAACTAAGAATACGCTACTAGCTTGTTTCCTTTTGGAATTTTTTTTGTCATTGATAGTATTGGGTTAGGGGCTCTACACGTTAAATATGTTCTGATATCAACCGCTTGTGAGATTTAGTCTCAAGCTGTGTAATTGAACGATTTGGTTTTCATTGGTACTCCACCTTGCGCTGTCAGGGCAATTATTTCATTTTGTTGTTGTTTGGTCAGGCATTATGTTCTGTTGGCACAATATATCCTGCCAAGGTTTCTAGAGCCCTTACCTTAAGGTTTTGGGATTCTGACATAGAAGTAGTAACGTTAGTTAGATGACCCAAAGTAGATAATTTTTTGCTATGCAAAAACAAGAAGACAATGAGAAGATGGTCATTTCTCTTTTGTTAGATTAACTGATTAAGCTGCAAGCCCGTTGAAGTCAGGAAATATTATTGATCAGGCATTTTGGGTCGACTTCTCTCACAAAAGAATGCTTTCATGTTTCTTCGCCTGCCTTAGGGTCTACTTGGTATCTCGGAATCCCTCCACAGCTGTTGCCAACCGTTAGATTGAAGAAAATAACCAAAGTCCCGGATTTGTTTAGGGATTCCCAGGATACCAAGCGGAGCCTTAGTCTTCGGTGAAACAAATATCTCCAGTATTTTGCTAGTAACATTTCACTGCCTTTTTATTTATGGCTGACCAGGGTATTCAGGGTTCATAATTAATCACTGTTAGCCTGACTAATCCCTGGAGTACATGAAATCCCCACGGAATACATGCTGGAGTAAATCTGGATAAATCCTGGCAAGTAGTCCCCCAATCTGGCTATGAGTCCATCGTAGGATCTCTGCTTCCAGAGACATGTCGTTCCTATGATCTTTTAGAATGACTGGAGTATGAGTAAGAAACTACCGACCACAGAATACATTTTCCATTTATTTGATGTTAGTTATAAAACATTTTAATTGTTAAACTTTATTCACATGGAAGTAAAAAAGTGGATGATAGATACTTAAGATAGTGGAGGAAACTAACACATAACCATTGATTTACTTCGTAGAAATAATTTTATTTCTTCAAATCCTACACCTAATTGCTATTTGAGGCAATTACTTTACTTCTAAATCCTAGATCGAGCTAAGCTTTTAGACCTAATTGTTATTGGAGCCAATCCCCGCCCTCTTCTAAATCATTTGCTTCCTAAAGTTTTGCATGAGCACTACCCGGGATTTCTTTGACTCTGGGAATTCTAAGTAACTCAATTTGGATTATTATGCAATGTTAGGAACTCTAGGGATTCTAAGTAACTCAATTTGGATTATTATGCAATGTTAGTCGATTTTATGTTAATTTGATATAAGTAAGATCTTAGTAAACGCTTTACTTATTAAACTCTTAAAAGGCAGGAATAACATATGCAGCTTGACCTCATTATATCTAGCCTTTGCTAAAACCTGTTAGAATTAATGTAATCACTCAATCAAGTTAATTTTTATTAGCATCATCATCATCGCTCATCATCGCGAGGGATGCAGACATGGCTTCATTTTGTTGGAGCCTGAGGTTGGAGGCAGTTTGATTTGTTACGTAGGTCTACCCATTCTAATTCAATTTGATGGGTTGCCGTTGGTTGTCTACTACCTACGGCACCTAACAGTGTTAACTTTAGTCACACTTAGATTTTAGTATTCCAACTTCTACCAAATATGATCATTGAAGTTAATCGAGATTAAGTTAAACTACAACCTTGCTATTGATTCATATTTTAATCTTCTTTTAACATAATTCGACAGGCTTAAATCCGAGGTCAATCGACTTCTTAACAGCGTCCAACACTATCTGATTCTTTCTACTAATATCTCCCCATTTCCTTTCCGGTCTGCTCTCCGAGTTCTTAACCTTCTTAACCAGTTTAGCAAATTCTTGAACCATTAGAGCTTCTTGAGGCAGTTCCGAAGCAACTTCAACGTTTGCAGGCTTCACATTCCACCCTATATGGCGATCCAAGAACTTCGCACCCGTTGTGAAATCAAACGAAGCTGAACTTTCACTGTATGGTATAATGAAATCCCTTAAACGGATAGACCCGTTAGTACCGTAGATTGCTAGGTCCATGGACACATTGGAAAGGAAAGAACAATAAAATGTGGCGACTTGTTTGGTTTCAGTCCACTGAAAGGAGGAACCGCAGGCTAAGATAACACCATCTTTGTTCTTAGTGACTGATGGTAGAGCAGTAACGGTTTTCGGTAGTTCATAGTTTTTTGCCCACAAGATGGCTCCAATGCAGTACCACCCCACGTCTCCTAAGGCACCGAGCGCGTCCAAATCCGGCCTCACTCTTATGTTGCTCTCATAAAACTCCGGTGGTTCTGAGAATGTTGATGTGCTGTGGATCTATCACAGACAGAGAGAAAAAGATGAATAATCGCGGGTTAACAATAAAATATGTAGGTAAGAATAATGTGGATTTACCGAAGTGATCTGACCAAATTGTTGTGTCACTAAGCAATGCTTTCATCTTATCAGACCTTGGATGATGCAGCCACATTGATCCATCCATGAACTGTACACCATTCGATTCACATGCCTCCAAAATCTGATCGAGCTCTGCCACATTAAGCGCTGTCGGTTTCTCCAGCAACAAATGTTTTTTCTTCTTGGCAGCCAAGATTGCCCATTGGACATGTAGACTTGTAGGGAGTGGCATGTAAACAGCATCCACACTAGCATCATCTAATACTTCCTCATAGCTCCCGTAGAACTTAATAGCATCTGATAATCCGTTATCTTTCACGAATTTCCTTGATTTGTCAATTGAACGGCTACCAATGGCATAAAGTATCGAATTGGGAGAGAGCTCTATAGCTCTAGAGACCTTCCTGGCAATAACCGCACAACCGATTATAGCGAAACGGACAGGTTCTTCTGCCATATTTTTTTTTGTTGCTCCAGAATAAAGCTTGGAAAGGTCAATGAAGTATAAAAATGAGATAGTAATGTAGCCTAAGTGGACGTGGTATCGACACGTAGACAATTTTGTAGCCTATCAATCTCCATGCTTGTCCTTAATTAATTAGTGAAAAAAAGGGATTTGTTTCGAATATTTGCTAAAAGAAAAGGGGTGAAAGTTCATATAATTTGGTTCTGGTTGCGTTAGCTAAAGCATGTCTTCATTGCGAATGAAAGAGTGTGACTGCTTCGGAGAATGCTGGGAGTTTCGTTACGCCTTGCTGACCATTAATTTCGGGTCGTCTATCTTAGCCCAGCTTAGCTGGAATTTGAACCCGTTAACATTTTAATCAAGAATCCCACTGGAGTACTTCAAATGCAGGTCTTATTTTTATCATCTACATTTGACATATGACTGTTAAAATGTAAGTATGATCTGATTGTGTTTCTGAAGATACAAAGTTAAAATGGCGTGGTTCATGTCCTTCCTATGCCCTTTTAGGATGTGCAGAGTGCGAATAAGAAAACTATCCACCACAAAATACATTTTTCGTTCTTGTTGATGATATATTTACTATTTTATCGTTAAAATTTATTGATATGATGGAAAAAATGGGTTACAAAGATCTGAGATGGTGGTGGAAACTAAAATATAAACTTATGGGGAAACTTGTTTCCAAAAAAGTTGCATTCTTTAAGTTTATGAAACAGATGTTGCATGTTTGAGTTTTCTACTCGCAATCTACAATCAATTAGTAAATATAAATTTTAAACAACATCATCAGTCAAACATTCTTTCCTTTTCTTTTTGTTTGGACTTTGCCCCATTTCAATATTGATCATGTTAGACTATCAAATTGCATTTGCTTTCACTGTGTAAGATTCAGGTGCAAAAAACTTAATCTAGTTGTGTGTCAAACTTTACGGTATCATAACCATAGCCTCCGATCATCATGATGCTTCATATCTAGGCTGATAAACCAGGAACACAATGAAACAATCCATATATATAGCCCCTATTGATCATAGAGTGCCATGGTCCATAAAAATACAAATAATCAACCCACGATATGCACCATAACATGTATGTCTGTCATTGATTACTAATAATGTGGATGCAAAGTGTAAATGGATTTCTTTCAAGAGGTCAAAGTTATATACATGAAAGCGATAATTAACACAATGGTTTCTTGAAAATCATTCTTTTGATTATGAGGTATATATGTCTAGGTGTAAGTGAGCTAAGGCGTGTAGCAATGATCAATGGTGGCACCCATAACTTGATTATATTCATAAGGAACCATCGATCTCCTAGTGAAAATGACCGTACGTACAAAGAATTATATATTTCTTAAGTGTAGTTAAAATTAAAAGATTCATGGTAGTTGGTGCCAGTGCCACGAGATTTATATTTATTTTGGAAAATGAACATTTTGATTGCATAGTCGTCTCTAAGATTTTAAGTTGAAACCAATCTCACAAAAGATCATGATCACCATATTTCGTGCCTAAATAAATAAAGATGCGTGTCTAGCTTAGATTTTTAATATGAAAAGGCTATGTATAATATCTTTGTTGGGATGGGATACACCTATATACCAAAAAATAAACATAGGAAGCCGTTTCAGACTTACAAATACAAATCACATAACTAAGCACAAAATTTGAAATTAACCTAATTAAAATCGTTACCCATTGATCCAAACAAGAAATCTAATTAAAAAAAGGTTAATTGAAGATTACCTTAAGCGCAAACCAGCTGCTGGAAAAGAAGGGATCGAAAGATGGTTAGGGTTGGAGAGATAGAAGTTTCGGCTTCGATTGTGGTGGGTGAGACCGTAAGAGAGAGATTTGGGGAGGAGAGAAAGAATATGAAACTCCACGAATACCCTTTAAGATGGAGTTTTAATATATTATTTTACGAGGTAGCAATGGGGATCCAGTAATACCCTCACACAATTTAAGTACGACAAATTGTTAAAGTTATTTGAATTAAGAATTATGTCTTTGACAAGGGGTAATATAGACAGACAAAAAAATAGTATTTTTCAACTAATTTGGTCGAAAATGATCGAATGGTCCAAAACATATCCTCATATTGAGGTTTCCTAAACATCTGTAGCAAAATGTGATTAACGGTCGAGATGAAGCCTCAAATCATAGCTTTTCTTTTAGTAGTACAGATAATTTGGTTTAAAACCAAACTTCACATTCAACAAACTAGGCCCTTGTTTAAAACCATAAAGCCATGTTTGTTTTTTGGTAAAGGGTGAGAAGATGTGTGATCTTTTGGAAACTTCTTACCCTTGATATGTTTGTTTTTTTTATAAAAGTTGGCAATCTCTCCAGAAAAAATGAAAACGGGAAGTTTGGCCTACTTCTAACTTTAAAACTTCACCCCCCCCCCCCCCCCCCCCCCGAAGTTTTCTGGTTTGACTTCTAACCAAAAAACTTCCAATTTCCCTTTGACTTGGCTTTGGCTAGTTGTTTCCCCTCTATACCGTGGTTTGGTCGTTTCCTTCCCCATGACCGGTTTAAGTGGGGATAAATCTGCCGAATGAAAAACCACCCTTACCTCCCCAAACTTGCCAAATCATAACCCAGCAAATAAAACAAAATCAAAACAAAAGCTCCTCCCTCGTCTCCCTCGCAATGCCTCTCTCCACCCTCTTTTCTGCCATTATTACGCCTCTCTCCGTCCTCCAACAACGCCTCAAATAGCGCTTCTCTCCATCCTCTCTCCGCCCCCTCTCTGTGTCTCTCCACGATAATGTAAGTTGTATTCTCTATGTTTATTGGTTTATTAGTTGGTTTATTGGCTGTATAGAAATTGTGATAAATTGGTTTATTAGTTTATGAAAATTGTGATAAATTGGTTGTATTGGGTTTCATTGTTAAATTGGTGTTATGTACTTGCAATGAATTTGGGGTTTTATTGTTAAATTGGTGTTATGTACTTGCAATGAATTTGGGGTTTCATTGTTAAATGGTGTTATGTTACTTGCAATGAATTTGGGGTTTCATTGTTAAATGGTGTTCTGTTATTGCAATGAATTTGGGGTTTATTATGATTGTGATTGTGATAGTATTGTAAATGTGAATATGATTATGTTATTTGTTTCGATTGTTAGATGACACCTATAAATTTTGGAGGCAAACGTCAACAAATTAATTGGACTGATGTTATGGATAAGGTGGCTATCGAAACATATAAGGAGCAAAAACTGCAATGGAACAAGGCTGATAATGGCTGGAAGACTACAGCATATACTGCAGTGAAACAAACATTTTTTTATCAACTTGGTATAACTGTTACTATTAATAATTGCAGGAATAAGAATAAGACTTGGAAGAGCAAGCTTGCTGATATGAAGGTTTTGTTGGGTTTGAGTAGATTTGACTGGGATTCAATAGATTGTACTGTAATTGCTGACAAGGAGGTGTGGGATGCTCTTTTGGAAGTAGAGGTAAACTATCTAGCAATTTCCTTTCGTTTATTCCTAAGTTTTACTAGTTTGATGCCCTTAAAGGATTTTGTTTTCAATATTCTCTTTCAATCCAGAAAGAAGCTCAAACTCCATAAGGGCAATAAATTCAAGGATTACGAGGTGTTACTTGAGCTTTTGGGTGATGAGGGTGCCAATGGGGATAATATGAGGTATGTTGGGCACTTGATAGATAAGGAGGGCATTGCTGATGATTTAGACGACATAGGTATTGACAGAGAGTCTATTCCCCTTACTCAAAACCATGTTGAGTTTGACTATGGCTAGAGTGATCAGGATTACCAGTCTACTGCTTCCACTCAAGTTTATACTGGTACTCCCCCTGCTGTTCCTACTGCTGATCCTACTACTGTTCCTGCCATTGGTACTTCCTCTGCTATTCCTACCACTGGTGATGATACTTCTACTCAGACCATGAGGAGCACTCCTACTGCTAAAAGGTAAAGGACTAGGCATACTACTCATGTTCTTAATACGAGTATTAATGTGATGACTACTGAGTTGTCTCGTATTTCATCAGAGTTAGTCGTTAGGAGAGAGTTTGATTGGAATATGGGGTTAAAAGTTAAGGCTACTTTACGGGGGATCACAGGGTTTGATATGATTCACCTCTTCACTGCATTCGAGGTGATTACGAAGGAGAAATCCTTTTGTGATTGGTTCCTCGACGCAGATGATGCAATGAGACTAGGAGGGGTTATTTACGTTCTAGGTTTGGGCAAGATAATTGTTCTCTATAAGACATTGGTGGTGCATCAAACGAGTAGGTGTTCTTGGTTCTCTACCTCTTTATCTCTAGAGTATCTTTTTATCTATTTATCTCAGTTGTTCTGAGACTTATTTGTTGTTTTGGTACCTATTTTGAAACAATCTAGATACTCTCTATTGGTACCTATCTTTTGAATATTATTTGGCATTTTGTAGTATTGGTTGGTTAATATAGAGGAAAATGTGGTTTATACATGTGTTTTTGATGTTTCTGTGGAGAAACTTCTAATCTATGATCAAATTAGATGGTCCAGCTAAACAGACTAGTGAGAAGTTGAAGTTAAAAGTCAGAATTTTAAGTACAAGTTGTAACCTTCAGCCATACGCACGCGAGTTTTTTCAATCTTCTAATCTCAAAATTTCTAACCTTAATCTTCCTACCTCTTCTCACAAAAAAAAAGCAAAAAACAAACATGGCCTTAGAGGTTAGAAGATTGAAAAAAAACCATTGTAGAGAAAGATAGAGATAGAGGTAGGAGAGAGAGAGGGATGAGGGGAAGAGAGAAAGGTAGAGGTAGAGAGAGTAAGAGAGAAAGATAGAGGTATGAGGATGGGAGAGAAAGAGGAAGGATAAAGAGATGGGCTAGAGGGAGAAGTAGAGAGATAAGGGGGAGAAAGAGGGGAGGGAGAAAGGGAGAGAGAGAGAGAGAGTTGTATGAGGGTGGGAGAGAGAGAGGGGATAGAGAGAGAGAAAGAGAGTTGGATGAGGGAAGGAAAGAGAGGTGGGGGGAGAAAGAGAGAGACCGTTGTATGAGGGTGGGATAGAGAGTGGATAGAGGGAGAAAGAGGGGATAAAAATAGAGGTGAGAGGGAGAGGTAGAGAGATAAGGGGGGAGAGAGAAGGGGGAGAGAGAGGGAGAGAGAGTTGTATGTGTTGGGATTCCCTCTTCATGAGGTTGAAGTCCACATCGAAGAAGATTGTTGGGCTTCCCTTGGTTTTAGGTAGAGGTTACCACATTGAAGGCTTGGAGGTTTAGCCGCAGAAAGAGGAACAGCCGTTTCTAACTGAATTATAACTCTAATAGGACTCTTTCCTATAAATAGAAGAGCCTACTAGGGAATTGTTATGAGATAGAAGTGAATCTTGATTTTTGAGTGAGAGACAAAAAGAGAGAGAAGCTTTGAGAAAACTCATACATCACTTTTGCAGAGTTGTAGAAAGGAGAAAATCCTATTGATCATCATCGTTTTGAGATTATACTGGTTGAATAGAGAGATTGTGAGATCAATTGTAATCGTCACCTTCTTCATCTAGTGAAATCTTTTTACCCCGTGGACGTAGGCATCGATTTTGCTGAACCACGTTAAATCTTGTGTGAAATTATATGTGCTCGTATTTAATGTATTTCGATAGATTAGGTCAGAACTATTCCTATCAATCAATGATTTAGGATTGATCAAAAATAATCAAAAGTAAAAACAAGGAATTAAAAGACACAAACAATTGTTCACCCTGTGGAAACTCCTTACACAGGAGAAAAATTATAGGTCATTGTTGATGAGATCAACAACTAAAAATCTACTAATCAAAAAGAGTTTAATATGAATTACACTTACAGACTTGATAACCTAATCTCAAGATTATCTCTCTTCTGACCAAAGCTTCGCGCCAAGAATCGCTCTTCTGTTTTCGCAATAACCTTTCTTGATCTCCCACCAAATCTTCTTCTATTCTCTCAACAACCCTTCTTGATCTCCCACCAAGAACCTTCTTCAATGATATGTAGAAAGTATTGTCAAACTAATTCAACATCAATCTCTGGATTATAAGATGATTGATTGATATTGAATTCACTCTCTGATAAATGAGTTTTTAGCCTTTTGAAAAATAAATTGGTTTTTGAAACAAAAAGACCGGGAGAGAAAAAGAAAATAAAGTTTGCTTAAATAGTAACCCAATTTCTCCTGAGAGTTGTTCGAGCGACAATAAGTATCGTTCGAATGAAACATTGGCTATGGGCCAAAAAACCAGGGGATATGTCAACTCGTTCGAACGACAATAAAACTCGTTCGAACAAAAATTGCCTATGGGCCAAATTTCTAGGAGACATGCCAAGTCGTTCGAACGACTTGAAAACTCGTTCGAATGACAATTAAATAGAAAGCTTAATCCTTTATCCTTGAGTTATACTTACCTTCTCTCCAGAGATCTCCATTTTGTCAGTGTCTTCGACTGAAACAACCTCGAGACTTCACAGACATGAAATGGAACAAATAAAACCTTTCAATACCTCATTTTGGTTCATTTCATGACAAATAAAAACTAAGACGAACACACTACTTTGTAGTACTTCCCAGCAACAGAGAGTGTCTAGACCTTAGAAAGATACCACCCCTTTCTGAATAGGTTCAATCTCTAGACCTCTTGTATGAATAATATCGTCTTACAACCCTGTTTTCATCAGATAGTGTGATTGAATATATGCACACTCAGTAAACGCGTTTATGATATATGTGGAAAAAAGAAACTTAGAAGATAGTCACACATACAAAATAAAAAAAAATAACATATACATCCAGATAAGCGTTTGCAAGCCAGTTATGGAAACTCTTTCCTCTCCCAATTTCTCACGGAAGAAACAATCAAACAACTACAAACAACTATCTGAAAGAAAAGAAATTAGAAATAACTGATAAAGAGATAACCAAAAGGTAGTACTAGATAAACTGGCAGAGTTAGTACAAAAGCTTCTATCTCACATGCTCTAAAAAAAACAGAATCTCAAAGAAAAAATAGACAAAAGAAACCAAAATGGAGAACAGATGAAGAACACAAAAAATCTAGCAAAGGCTCCCTATGCAGTCAGTCATCTCTAGAATCAGAATGAAAAACAAAACCATGTGACTCCTCGACAGGACGAAGGCCCCTAACCTCTATCTCAAGAGTCTCCAGGTGCTCCTCAATAGTCTCCAGATGACCCTCAATGGCACCCAACCTGGTCGTCATTGTCTAAACCATGCTCCCAATACTCTGAATAAAAAACACCTCCTGAGGCTGTGTCGCTGAGCTAGAAGAATCCATGTGCTCACCTGGAGGGACAGGGGCAGAAGGTAGCACAGGAGGAAGATGCGATGCACTCTTGTGACAATTACTCGCATCTAATTTTCCAATTTTTGTATCCTCAGATTCATTAGGGAATATTTTGAAGCCAGCAGCAGTAAGAATTGCCATAATAAGTCGAGCAAACAGTAATGAACTCCTGGTCGCCGTTTTGGTGCTAGCATCAATCATCTCCTCAAGAATGACATTAGGTAGATCTATCTTAATATCATTCTTGAAGGCATAAAGAAAGACCTTCATCTGCTTTGAGTGTTCATTCTTTTAAGAACGCGGAATGATATTTGTAATAGCTATGTTGTAGACCAGGCGAGACTCATCATCTAACATCTTTTTGGAAACAATACCCGATCCAGTATACAGACGATGCTGAGCCGTGATGTAAATTACCATAGTATGCAAATTAGGAAGAATAGGAACCCCATCTTTCTCGAACTCCCCCTTAGAAGTAGCAACAGGCCAGGGATAATACGATGCTAGCCAAATACATCTCGGAACCGCAATGCACTGAGAAGAACAAAAACCCAAAATAGCGTAGATACTATCCCTAGTGACTGTGTATGTGGAGCCATCAATAGTGACGGAGAAAGTATGACTATACAGAGTACGGATATGCTCAAGTTGCAGAGTAGCATAGAATAGTCGAACAATCCTCAGATAGACCTTTCCAGACGGAGTAAGAATCTTGGTCCAATTTCTTTCTTTAAACTTCACAAAAACCCAAGCATAGCCATCATTCACCTCAGAAACACTTTTGATGTCGACGACCTGTTCTTTCACAATTGGCCGATCTTTAAACCCTTTTTCCGTAGGCCAATATACCGGGTTAGCACCAACCTTCTGGCCATCAAGAATACCTGTATTGTCAGAGCGTGATCTCTTGGTACCAATCTGTTGCTTAGGTGCCATTTGAACAAAAAGGGCAAGCTACTGCAACTAACACTTTCAAGTGTATATCCAACCCAATAGCAATCAAGAAACGCACACCTACAAAAACCACGAAACCTCCAACACCTGTACGAAAACAATACCACCACCTCCCCAAACTTAACCAACACGGTTAAGCAGGTGAACCCAAACAATCACAATTTAACCCTAAAATCTGTAATGATCAATCCCAACTCCAATCCCAAATTTATTTCTACTGATATTCAACACTGCTTCTCACCAATCAATCATTTCTTCAAACAATCCAACAGAAATCCCCTTGCTAAACAGTAAAAAAAATAATTCCAAAACTAACAATGCCCATAATATCAACAATCACAGAGATGAAATAAGCAACTTAGGAGATTTTTCATACATGTCTAAGCCAATTCGTCCAAAGAAACATACCAAAGAGAAGCTAGGTCACAAACAGTACGGGGAACCAAAACTTACCAAATTGAAACTCAAGCGTCAAATTGAACGTGGAGGAGTAGAAAAGATACCAACTTTAGCTAATTTCCTTCCAATCAAGACCCAAGAACAAGCTTTGAAGAACAATGGTGGAGTGTAGTTGGAGAAGAAGAGAGAGAGAGACCAACAAAAATAAATCAAATTTGTTTATAAAACAACCAAACCCGAGACTCGTTCGAACGACTATAGAAGTCGTTCGAACGAAACCGAATCTTTTCCAAAAAAAATACACTACAGTTTGGAAATGGATGAACCAAAGGAAGTAATGGATGAAAAAGATGAAATGGATGAAAGAAAAGAAAAACTCATCCAAAATCACTGAGTAGCCAGAAACAAACGCAGAGAGCAAGAAAGGAAAAACAAGACTGACAGACACACTCCCCCTCAATATATGTAGTCATATCTATAACCATAGCAGATACACGATAGATAATATTATAGAGTTATACACTAAATAATGCAAAAGAACTCGGTGTGTGTAGTCCAAACAAAGTCCTGACAAGTAGGCATACGAAGAACACTATATTGGAAACATGATTCAACCAAGGCCTCTCATGGTTGGTCATTCAAAGTCACTGAGAATTTACTAGTAATCACTCTTAGGGAATATGAATATGAGTAATGAAGTTAAAAATTCATAATCCAAGAAAGCGGCGCTATTTTACTGAAGATCTCATGGAAGGAATATCAATTGTTTTGGTGGTGTCAAGTTAAGTACCATAGATTTTCAAACTATCATCTCCACTAATCTCGATTGCACTAGACATAGAATCAACTAGGACTTTTAAGGTTGTAATGAAGGCAAAGGTAGGCTAGTGAGGAAAAAGATGTTTTGCTGGAATTCTGTGGACAAAAAGAACTTCCACCTCCATTGTTGTTATCAACACATCTTTTGGCACTCTTTGAATATACACTTTTTTGTAACAAAAACATTCTCCTAAGCAGCACTCATACACACATCACCCTTCAGATTGTATTACTTCCTGTCCTCAGAACAAAAGGTTAAAACAAGAATTTGGCGAATAAAAAAATAGCTTATTTTAGGCTCAACGGGTAGCAAGTGAATTAACGATTTTGGGTTAGATGCTAAAAGGTCAAAACAGGAGCAAATAAAAATGCCTAAAATCATGTCCTAAGACTTGTGCAATATCTCGTTTCGCCTCGAATCAAGTAGAGAAAATGCTTTAGTATTTTAACTTAAATTATATATCATCACCAACAATTGACTAAATACATTAAATAATGAGATCATAAATAAAGAGAGAGTTTGCTGGAAAAAAATTATTTAATAACACTCAACGCTAGAACAAAAGGCTAGATCCTCACATGATGTTAGGTAACGAAGTCTCTTCATTGTCCCTCAAGATTTCTACATATACCAAAAGTCAGGGATAGTTGAACCTCGTGACGAATAAGTGATGCCAAGTAACTTAAGCATTAAATGAATATAAAACACGTAAATAATTTCCATACATGCATATGCAAAGCTCAATAGGTTAAAGTGCAAAACAGGGAAGATAGACAGTAAGAGTAAAAGACATGACACATACCTGACGATGTCCACAAGATAGCGGCACCACAAACAAAAGAACCAGAGGGATTTAGGAAATGGAACAAACACCAATAACGCATCGAAGATTTTCAAACTGAATAACATCCAAAGGTTTAGTGAAGAGATCAGCAAGTTGGTTCTCCGTATAAACATACTCCACAATTACAATCTTCCTCTCAACAAGGTCTCGAATGAAGTGAAATCGGATGTCAATGAGCTTAGTCCGCAAATGTTGTTCAAGATTCTTGAAAATATTGATTGCACTTGTATTATCACAATAAAGTGACATTACTCCCTGTTTCAGCTCGTAATCATGTAATATTTGCTTCATCCAGACTAGTTGAGTACTACAACTTCCCGCGGCATACTCTGCCTCCGCAATAGACTGTGAAATATAATTTTGTTTCTTGCTTTGCCATGCCACGAGATTGTTCCCAATATAGTAGCATCCCCCAGAGGTACTCTTCCTTTCATCAGAATTTCTGGCCCAATCAGCATCGAAGTATCCAATAATTTTAGATATAGTGTCTTGAGTATACCACAATCCAAGCTCACAAGTCCCAGACACATATCGAATGATCTGTTTAACAGCGTGTAAGTGGGATCCCTTAGGACTTGCCTGATAACGTGCACATATGCAAAAACTGAACACAATGTTTGGTCGAATGGCTGTAAGATACAATAAGCTTTCTATCATGCCCCTGTATATCTTTTGATCCACATCAGTACCTGCAGAGTCCTTACTCAATTTTGTGGTAGTGCTCATTGGTGTCCGGGCATGTTTGGAGAAATTAAGACCAAATTTTTTGACAATATCCTTTGCATATTTAGATTAAGAAACAAATATACCATCCTCCCGTTGCTTGATTTGAAGACCTAAGAAATAGGTCAATTCTCCAACCATGCTCATCTCAAACTCTTTTCCCATTAACTCGCCAAATGTTTTAACACGAGAGCCCGACATAGATCCAAAAACAATATCATCCACATAAACCTGAGCAATAAGAATGTCATCTCCTTCCCGCTGAATAAACAATGTCTTATAAACTCCCCCTCGAATGAACCCCTTTCCAAGTAGAAAGTCTGAAAATCTATCATACCACACTCGAGGAGTTTGTTTTAGGCCATAAAGTGCTTTCTTCAAACGATAAACATGCTTTGGGTGATGAGGATTTTCAAACCCCTTTGGTTGAGCTACATACACTTCTTCCTCAAATAGCCCATTCAAGAACGCACTTTTCACATCCATCTGATAAAGCTTAAATTTTTTGTGACAAGCAAAAGCCAAAACCATCTGAATCGATTCAAGTCTAGTTGTGGGAGCAAAAGTTTCTTCGACATCCACCCCTTTTATTTGATTATATCCCTGAGCAACCAACCTTGCTTTGTTTCAGACAACATCACTGTTCTCATCAAACTTGTTCTTGTAAATCCACTTAGTGCCAATAATATTAGTATTTGTCGGTCGTGATACTAAGTCCCACACAACTTGTCGCTTGAATTCATTGAGCTCATCTTGCATGGCGTTAATCCAATATTCATCAGATAAGGCATCTTTCACGTTGGTTGGTTCAATGATGGACACATAACACACACTCTCCACTGTCTTATATAACGTAGAATAATGATACCCGACACACCTAGCGGACTCATGAAGTGTAGGGCATTCATAATCATCAAGGTATCTAGGAGTACCACAATTCCGAGACGGATTAGTACGGACAGTAACATTTGGTACTAAAATTTCCCCAGAAGATGTTTTAGGAGCTTTAGCGTGAGGTTCTTCTTGAACATCTTGTGTCACAATAGATGAGGTTGGCAGGGAATCTACTTGAACATTGTAATCTCTATCATCTGTTTGTCCAAGAACTGTCAAATTGTCAACTACCACATTAATCGACTCCATGACCATTTTGATCTTCAAGTTGTAAACACGATAAACCCTACTGTTTGTAGCATATCCCAGTAAATACCTTTATCGCATCGAGCATCAAATTTTCCAATGTTCTCCTGATCACAAGTGACATAACACTTACTCCCAAACACACGAAAGTATTTCACGTTCGGCTTTTTCCCAAACCAGAGTTCATATGACGTGTTAAGTGTAAGAGGACGCAGATAAACTCTATTGATAATGTAACACGAGGTATGAATAGCTTCTCCCCAAAAGTGATTAGGAACATTCTTTCCATTAAGTAATACCCGCCCATTTCATGTAGAACTCGGTTCTTTTGTTCTGCGACTCTATTTTGTTGTGGTGTGATTGCCGCTAAAAATTCATGTTTGATCTCATTTGCTTTACAATACTCAATCACATCACTGTCCTTGAACTCTCCTCCACGATCACTTTAAATTTTGTCAATAGAGCAATCTTTCTCATTATGTATTTGCAGAGCTATAACATGAAATTCTTCAAATGTGTCTGATTTCTGCTTTAATAGTACAATCCAGGTGAACTGTGAGAAATCATCAACCATAACCAAAATGTACTTCTTTCCACCCAAAGTATTTACCCTCATAGGACCCATCAAGTCCATATGAATTAACTCTAGAACTCGCGTAGTGGCAATGTTGGTAGATTTTTTTTGCGGACTCTTGGTTTGCTTTCCAATTTGACATGGTCCACACACTGCATCGGTTAGCTTGCTTAGTTTCGGAACCCCCCAAACTATTTCCTTACTAGTAATCTTCACCAGATCACTGAAGTTCACATGTCCTAACCGTTGGTGCCAAAGATCCACATCACTTATCTTAGTAACTTTACATGATATCTCTTTTTGCGATACAGCATAGCAGTTGTCCAAAGTTTTATCAGCAGTCATAATGGATTTCCTGGTATTATCAAAGACATAGCATTTTTTCTTGTCGAATGTTACTGTGTTGTACGCATCATATAAGTGACTCACACTCAAAAGATTTGCAGTGAGTCCTTTGACATAGAGTACATTATCGACTGCCGGACATCCAATTCCTTCTAAACTCCCCTTTCCCACAATCTTTCCACTCATTCCTCCTCCAAAAGTGACATCACCTCCTTGAATATTTGTGAAATTATTCAGACGTGTGGCATCCCTTGTCATGTGCCGAGAGCATCTACTATCTATATACCACTGTGTAGAGTTAAATGCATTTAGAGCCATTACTGCAACATAGGACCGTAATTGTGGTAGAAGGTCCTTCTTCTGGACCCAAATAGATCTCACTTTCTTCCATTCTTCTGTCTCTTGAGTCATATTTTTGAAATCATTAAAAGACTTTTGGGCAAAAAACGAGTTAGCAAATGATTGGGCATATGATCGTTGGGGTTTCCCTCTTTCTAAATATAGATTATTCCTACCACAGAATTGAGGAATATATCTACAATAGGGACCACGATGACCCTTTCTACCACAAGCCTCACAATAAAATACATGAAAGATAAAAAGTTGTTTAGTCTGACTATGAGGAGCATTATTAACACTTTGTATGGGTAAAGATGGCACTAGAGTAGCTTTGACAAACTTGGTGATTTGAGGTGTAGACTTAACATTTTGTTCATCAAATCCAAGTCCCCTTTTGTCAGTACCATTTTTGCTCATACTTAGCATTTTGTCAATATTCTTTACTCCATGGAGAAAAACTTCAAGTTTCTACTTAGTGAAAGTTAAGTCAAATTTGAGCTTCTCAAGTTCAGTTTCAATCAATTTTAATTTCCCCACAGCAGTATGTTTTTCTTTTTGATACATATCAAGTTTGACAATAAGAACATTTTTCTCTTTCTTAAGTTTCTCAAGCTGAGAAATAAGTTGAGAATACAATTCCTCAATCTTGGGTTCTTCACTATTATCACTTTCATAATCTAACTAACCTTCAATAAAGTTTTCTAGTTCAAACGGGTCAAAATAAATATTACTAGAGTTTATTATACTAGGAAATGCACAATAGTTAACATTTTCATATTCTTGGGAATGATCACCAAATTCATCATTATCATCATCCCAAGTTACTTTAATATTCATGGCCTTATGGTTACTATTATAGCTCTTAGTGGGATAGCTGTGAGCATAGTGACCATACTTGTGATATCAATAGTATTCAACCTTATTAAGATTTTGATCAGAGTCGTTGTGAGGACAAGTACTTGAGTTAGTTTGTTTGCCATAAGACTTAACACGGTCATGAGGACGAGACTTGTAATTCACATTTTGCCATTGTTTTTCAAATTGCCTCTTTTTCAAAAGTTATCTAAATTGTTGGCTTATAAGAGCAATCTGAGAGTCAAACTCAAGTTCCTCATCATTATCAGAGACATAGTAGTTGTCAACATCTCTGGTTCCCTGAGAAGATGAAGAGTTAGAGGAAGACTTAAACGCCACACTCTTATTCTTCTTAGGGTTTTCCATTTCTATTTCAAACGTACGTACTTTTCTAGCAAGTGTGCCAGGTTTCATGGTTTTAAGATTGTGTGCTTCCTCTATGGCATCACGTCTGGATCTAAAACTCTTGGGAAGAGATCTTAGAATTTTACGTACTATTTGAACATCAGTGTATCCAGCTCCTAAAGAAGAACTGTTGTTGAGAATGTCGCTAAGTCTGGCATAAAACTCACTAAATGACTCATCCTCACTCATTCTGATATTTTCAAATTGAGATGTGAGCATTTGCAATTTACTTTCTTTAACAGTATCATCACCTTCGTAAGTGCCCATCAAGATGTCCCAAGCTTCTTTCGAAGTGGTACACACAGATATATGTCTATGCTCACTTTGGCTTGGCGAATTAAAGAAAGTATTAAGACCTTTAGAATTATACCTAAATATTTCTTTTTCTTCTTTGGACCATTGATTTCTAGGTTTGGGAACTTCTACAGCAATTGCTAGTTCACCCCGCATAACAGTCGGAGGCACCCATCCATCTTCAATGGCAATCCAGACATCTTCTCCCATGGATTGTAAGAAGGCAATCATTCCAACCTTCCAGTAAGGAAAGTTCGTGCCATCAAAGAGTGGTAGACGATTTATAGGACCTCCAAATTTTTCGGAATCTATTAAATTAAGCAAACACGTAAACAGGATCACCGCTCAGGATATAAAGCCTACAAGCTATTCTGCTCTGATACCAATTGAAATTATATGTGTTTGTATTTAATGTATTTCGATAGATTAGGTCATAACTATTTCTATCAATCAATAATCTAGGATTAAACAGAAACAATCAAAAGTAAAGACAATGAATTAAAAGACACAAGCAATTGTTCACCCTGTAAAAACTTCTTACACAAGAGAAGAACCACAGGTCGTTGTTGATGAGATCAACAACTAAAAATCCACTAATATAAAAAAACTTAATCTGAATTACACTTACAGACTTGATAACTTAATTTCAAGATTATCTCTCTTCTGACCAAAGCTTCACGCCAAGAATCGTTCTTCTGTTCTCGCAATAACTTTTCTTGATCTCTCACCAAATCTTCTTATGTTCTCTCAACAACCCTTCTTGATCTCCCACCAAGAACCTTCTTCAATGATATGTAGGAAGTATTGTCAAACTAATTCAACATCAATCTCTGGATTAGAAGATGATTGATTAATATTGAATTTACTCTGATAAAGGAGTTTTTAGCCTTTTGAAAAATAAATTGGTTTTTGAAACAAAAAGACCGGGAGAGAAAAAGAAAACAAGGTTTGCTTCAATAGTAACCCAATTTCTCCTGAGAGTTGTTCGAGCGACAATAAGTATCGTTCGAATGAAACAATGGCTATGGGCCAAAAAACCATGGGATATGTCAACTCGTTCGAACGACAATAAAACTCGTTTGAACAAAAATTGCCTATGGGCCAAATTTCTCTGAGACATGCCAAGTCGCTAGAATGACAATTAAATAGAAAGCTTAATCCTTTATCATTGAGTTATACTTACCTTATCTCCAGAGATCTCCATTTTGTCAGTGTCTTCGACTGAAACAACCTCGAGACTTCACAGACACGAAATGGAACAAATAAAACATTTTATTGTGTGTGTAGGTAATATTTACTATTCTTTAGAATTGTTTAGATCGTGTTTGCCATTAATACTATGTAGACTTACATAAGAGAAAAAAAGAAATCGAATAGGGAGGATTCGATCGTGCTATTCTTGATTCTCGATCTTGAAACTTGCTGTTCTCGATCTTGGATCTTTTTTGATCTGTATCTATCCCAACAAGTGGTTCTGTTGCCGGGACGAAGGTTTGTGATTAAGATCTAAGATTTTGGAGTCAGAGGCTCTTCTTCAGATTTGGAAGAGAACTCTGGTAACTTGTGTAAGTTATGGAGTCGATATCTACATATAGGATGATCAGTCAGAATCGTGGGAATTATACGATTTGGAAATTGGAGATTGAGGATATACTATATTGCAGGGATTTGGCAAAACCCATCGAGAATGATGGTGTGATGCCAGATAAGGATGATCCGAGTGTTTGGAATACACTAGATCGAAAGTTCATAGGCGAGATTCAGAAGTGGGTGGATAATTTTGTTTACCACCATATTGCTCAAGTCAAGACTGTCATCGAGCTTTGGAAGAAACTTGAAGAACTGTATGAAAGGAAGAGCGTTGGGAATAAATCACTGTTGATAAAGCAATTTGTCAACATGAAATACAAGGATGGTGAATCCATGATCGAGCATCTGAACGAGGTTCAGAACATGATAAACCAGTTCTCTCTTATGAAGATAAATTTAGGAGATGAACTGCATACTTTGTTTGTCATTGGCTCTCTGCCCGATAGCTATACTACACTATCTGTAGCGGTCATAAACTACTCAGCTGATGGACTTATTTCCGTGGAAAGAATTACTAGTGCGTTGCTGAACGAGGAGACGAAAAGGATGTCGAGTGACACTCATCTCCCAAGCACTAATGAGGCCCTTGTTGCTGAGAAGAGATGCAGGTCGAAAAACAAGAAGAATTCTCATTCGAGCAGTAATGAGAGGTCACGGCCAAGAGGAAAGTCCAGCACTCCTAAGGATAGGAGGGAAGTTCAGTGTTTCTATTGCGGTATGAAAGGACACTTTAGAAACAAGTGTTATTCTCTGAAGACCGATCAAGAAAATGGAACCGTACATGAAGACAAGATTATTGGCAGATCGAAGAACACACTTACCTCTGTGTCTGTGAATGATTTCCTGTATGCGTCTGCTTGTGGTGACTCGTGCTTGAGTATATCAAGTCTAGATATAGAGTGGATCATTGACTCGGGGGCGTCGTATCATGTTACCCCACATCGGAATTTCTTTGCCACTTACAAGACTGGTAAGTTCGGCAGCAGGAAGATGGGAACAGTGGCGTCTCCAAGATTATGGGGATGGGTGATGCTGCATGAAGACCGAGCTAGGTTGTTCCTTGGTGCTCAAAGAAGTCAGACATGTACCAGACTTGAGATTGAATCTCATGTCAACAGGAAAGCTCGACGATGAAGGATACGTGAGTGTATTCGGAAATGGGAAGTGGAAGCTCAACAAGGGTTCTTTGGTTATTGCCAAGGGCACCAAGTGTTGTTCACTTTACAAAAGTCGAGCTAGGCTTGATCGAGCCGAATTGAATGTAGCCGAGAAGGGGATGTCGATCGAGCTTTGGCATCGAAGATTATCTCACATGAACGAGAAGGGACTAGACGTCCTGAGAAAGAAACAAGCCTTCTCGAGCTTAACGGGAATGCACTTGCAGAAGTGTACTCATTGTTTAATGGGAAAATAGACCAGGGTTTCATTTCATAAACCACTTCCAGCATGGAAGTTGGAGATTCTCGAGCTTGTACACATAGATGTGTGTGGGCCTTTGAAAGTGAAAACCATGGGTGGTTCTTCCTACTTTGTTACCTTTATTGACGATACTTCGAGGAAGGTGTGGGTCTACTTATTAAAGACCAAGGATCAGGTTCTTGAGTGCTTCAGAGATTTTCATAACAAGGTAGAACGAGAGACCTGCAAGCCTTTGAAGTGTGTGCGATCAGATAACAGGGGAGAGTACATTAGGCCATTCAATGAGTACTACAAAAAATATGGTATTCGACATGAGCAGACAGTACCCAAGACACCTCAACACAATAGTATAGCCGAGAGAATGATTCGGACTTTACTTGAGCGTGTGAGGTGCATGCTGTCTCAAGCTCGATTACCAAGAAAATTTTGGGGCGAAGCACTTAGCACAGCAGTTCACATTATAAATTGTTCTCCTTCACAACCACTGAATGAAGAAGTTGCCGAGAAAGTTTGGAGCAACAGATATGTGGATTATGAACATTTGAGAGTTTTTGGATGTCGAGCTTTTGTGCATATTCCTAAAGATGAGAGATCGAAGTTGGATGACAAGGCAAAGCACTGCGTTTTTGTTGGCTACGCCAATGAGAAGTGGGGTTACAAGTTGTACGATCCCATTGCTAACAAGATGGTCAGAAGCCGAGATGTTGTGTTTCTAGAAGACCAGACAATTGAAGACTTCAAGAAGGGAGAGAAGTTGATTTCCTATGTTGGCGACTTAGAGGATTTCTACAGTGAAGGCCGCAAAACGATTGAGATTCCCGAGAACCAAGAGGTCGAAGAAGTTGATCATGAACCTAAAGTTCATGAGGATAATGCACTAAGAGGCCGAGGTGATCCCAAACCACAGGTCGATGTGCCATCGTAGGTCGAGTCATCGCAGATCGAGCCATCTCAGCAGGTCGAGCTACCTCATAATAAAGTGGTCGAATTGAGAAGGTTGACAAGAGCTCGACACCCTTCAGTCAAATATCCAGTAAACAAGTATGTGTTACTGTCCGATGGCGGTGAGCCCGAGTACTTCAGAGAAGCTCTTGAGGATGCTTAGAAGATAGAATGGCTGAAGGCTATGCAGGAAGAGATGGATTCGCTGCATAAGAACAAGACTTTCAAACTTGTTAAGAAGCCCAAGGAAATGAAGATCCTCAAGAACAAGTGGGTATACAAGATCAAAGAGGGAGAGAGCAACTCGCAGCCGAGATACAAGGCTCGCCTAGTTGTGAAAGGCTTTGGTCAACGGAAAGGAGTTGACTATGATGAGGTATTTCACCTGTGGTGAAGATGACTTCCATCCGAGGTGTTCTAGGGCTAGTTGCTAGCATGAACTTGGAACTTGAGAAGATGGACGTCAAAACGGAATTTCTTCATGGTGATCTGCATGAAGAAATCTACATGGACCAGCCCGAAGGATTTGAGGTCGAAGGCAAGGAAGACAGAGTGTGTAAGCTAAAGAAGAGTTTGTACGAGCTGAAACAAGCACCTCGACAGTGGTACAAGAAGTTTGAGAACTTCATAAGCCAGCACAACTACAAGAAATCTAAGTCGGACCATTGTGTGTTTGTGCGCAGATTTGCCGATGGTGGTTTCATCATTCTCTTGTTGTATGTTGATGACATGTTGATTGTGGGTCAAGATGTCGAGAAGATTGTCGAGCTTAAGGGTGACTTGAGCAAGGCATTTGAAATGAAAGACTTAGGTCGAGCAAAGCAGATCCTCGGCATGCAGATCGCTCGAGATAGAAAGATCGGCAAATTGTGGTTTTCCCAAGAAACCTATGTGGAGAAAGTGTTGAAGAGGTTCAACATGGACAAGGCCAAGCCGGTTAGTTGTCCACTCGGGAGCCAATTTAAATTGTCAAAGGAGATGTGTCTGAAGATCGAAGAAGAGAAGGCCGAAATGGGTCAGATTCCATATGCCTCAGCGGTTGGGAGCCTTATGTATGCTATGGTGTGTACAAGGCCGGATATAGCCTTTGCAGTCGGTGTAGTGAGCAGATTCTTGTCAAATCCAGGAAAGGAACATTGGGAAGGCATCAAGTAGATTCTGAGATACTTGAGAGGTACATCCAAGTTATGTTTGTGTTATGGTGGTGATAAGCCGAAACTATTCGGCTACACAGATTCAGACATGGCAGGCGATACCGACACAAAGAAGTCTACTTCGGGCTACCTGTTTACTTTTTCTGGGGGAGCAGTTGCATGGCAAACTAAGCTACAAAAGTGTGTAGCCCTCTCGACTACTAAAGCCGAGTACATTGCGATCACTGAAGGTTGCAAAGAAATGTTGTGGATGAAACGGTTCTTCTAGGAGCTTGGTATTGCACAGAACAAGTTCGTTGTGTACAGTGATAGCCAGAGCGCGATACACCTGAGTAAGAATGCCAGTTTCCATTCACGTAGCAAGCACATTAATGTGCGCTACCACTGGATAAGAGATGTGCGTGACTTGAACTTGTTAAGCATTGACAAAATTTATACCGACGAGAATGGATCGGATATGATGATGAAGTGTTTGCCAAGAGGTAAGCACGATTACTGTTGTGCCAAAACCGGTATGGTGGAGGTGCACCAATCATCGAATTGATTGGGTCAGAGAACTTCCCTTCTCATCTTGAGTGAGGGGGAGATTGTTGGGCTTCCCTCTTCATGAGGTCGAACTCCACGTCGAAGAAAAATTGTTGGGCTTCCCTTGGTTTTAGGTAGAGGTTACAACATTGAAGGCTTGAAGGTTTTTTAGCCACAGAAAGAAGAACAGTCTTTCCTAATTGACTTGTAACTCCTATTGGACTCTTTTCTATAAATAGAAGAGCCTACTGGGGAATTGACATATGAGATAGAAATGAATCTTTATTTTTGGGGGTGAGAGACAAAAAGAGAGAGAAGCTTTGAGAAAACTCTTGCATCGCTTTTGCAGAGTTGTAGAGAGAAGAAAATCATGTTGATCATCATCGCTTTGAGATCATACAGGTTGAATAGAGAGATTGTGAGATCAATTGTAATCGTCACCTTCTTCTTCTAGTGAAATCTCTTTACCCCGTGGACGTAGGCATTGATTTTGCCGAACCACGTTAAATCTTGTATGTGTAGGTAATCTTTACTATTCTTTAGAATTGTTTAGATCGTGTTTGTCATTAATACTCTGTAGACTTACATAAGAGAAAAACAGAAATCGAATAAGGAGGATTCGATCGTGCTATTGTTGATTCTCGATCTTGGAACTTGTTGTTCCCGATCTTGGATCTGTTTCGATCTGTATCCATCCCAACAGTATGAGGGTGGAAAAAAGAGATGATAGAGAGAGAGAGGTGGGAGAGAGAAGGGATAAAAAGAGTGGTAAGAGGGAGAGGTACAGAGATAAGAGAGAGAGAGAGTTGTATGAGGGTGGGAGAGAGAGGGGACAGAAAGAGAGGTGAGACGGAGAGGTAGAGAGAGAGACTCGTATGAGGGGATAGAGAGAGAGGTGGGAGAGAGAGCCAGTAGGTAAGGCCAAGAGATAAAAAAAAATCCATTTTCTGATATCCATTATTACTGAAATATGGATTATCCATCATATGTTCTTATAGTGTAACTGCAACTGAAGGATTTATCCATTGATAACAAGTGCATGTGTATCACAATTCTTACATATATATATTTAGATGTTTCTCTTTGTAGACATTGTTTTTGTTTCAATGTCACTTGTAAGGTTTTTCCCGTGGAAGAGAACCTAGTCTACCTGAGGCCTTCTTTTGTTCAAATGATCTCTTATCTGGAACTTTATGAGTCCCCTGAGGCCTAGTCAAGTTTTTTCTTGAAGGCTTTTTAATCCAAACCAATTATTCAAATACAAGATTCTGTTGTGCCAGTGTAAGTCATGTCTTTCGCCTTTAGTTTCCTTATGCAGGCTCTCCCTTCTTTTTCCTAGTGACCATGCAGCACTTTCCATCAAAAGTAGTCTGACCATCAAGTTCTACATCTTCACTGCCCCTTATTAGCTTCGCCGTAATCCTTTTCCATCCTCCAGAAATGCTAAGGTAATTCTTCTTGACTATTTGGAAAACACATCTACCGCCGTGTCTGGCCTTCACCTGGCACACCAGCTCATCTCTTATTTTTCCTACAGCCATTGCTATATCTCAAGTAAAAAAAAAGACTTTATTATATATCTTAAAGAATGAAAAGATTTCCAGAGCTTTGTACATTGGATGAAACTATTCCAGTGAGGCTATTTCTATGTGTATTTTTCCTGAAATTTAAGCCTGTTATTCAGTCTCAAATAATGTCTTCTTTATTATTTAATAATTGATACATATAAATAATACAACAATATGTCCTCCAAAAATCTATAAATGGCAATGGAGCCTCGACACTCTCACTTTCTTCAGTTCCACCACTTTCTTTTACACTTGATGCCCCTTGTTTCCCAACCTGCAGAAATGAAAAGACGTTAACTGATAGATACAAATTTGGTAGATTCTCGTAAATAGTACTAGGATTTCTTCATAATTACAATAGGGGACTCAAGCTATGCTTGCTAAAAACAAAGAGGCATATCGAGTCCAGTGCAAATCGACGACGTTTCGCTCTCTATGAGCTCGAAAGTCGACCAAAACTTTCCTTACATCTTATTCATGGCTACAACTATAATAGACAGAATGAATATCGATATGACACACCTCCAATCGTGTAGAGTAATATAACATTTGTGTATCCATTCTGAGATATTGTGGCCTAACACTTAAACCCATCAATTGTACACAAGACTATTGACGAAATCCTGAATGTTCTTATCTGAGCTTCCACCTTCGTCCACCGCTTGTTTTGCCAACACCTTCCAATTTTCTGCATTTCTCCTCATCTCTTTTCCTCGCTCACCCTCCGTAACTTCCCTAATGCAATCCTCAATTTCTTCCCTTCTAATAACACCCTTCTCATCCACTTTTCCTCTAAGCCCAACTCTCCAAACGTCCTCCATAAGTTTTGCATCCGTAGTTTGGTCTGACCATTGTGGAACACCCACCATTGGTACACCCAAACTCAACCCTTCGATCGTAGAGTTCCATCCACAATGGGTTATAAAACATCCAACTGAAGGGTGCGCTAAAACCTCTAATTGTGGACACCATTTTACCATTAGTCCCTTATCGGGGAGAGAACTTGATGTTGACGTAAATTCGTCTCTGAAATCGCTAGGAAGTTTGTGCTCCTCAGTGCCTCTTACAACCCACAAGAAATATTTGTTGCTATTTCGAAGTCCCCATGATATCTCTTCCATTTGTTCTTCTCCTAAACTAGCTAAGCTTCCAAATGAAACGTACACGACCGTCCCTGTTTTCTTTGTGTTTAACCAATCAATGCAGGTGTGTCGATCTGGCTTAAAGAGATTGAGGCTGTAGTCGTTGTCACCCTCCACGCGGTTGTCCAGGTATTTAGACGGTATCGTTGGCCCAACTGCAATCGTCCTTGTAGACCATTGGCCTAATATCCAATTCATGACCTATATACAAAAAATTTACAAATCGTTAATGATATCGACGAAGCATGAGCTTATTCTTTTAATGGACATAATGTAAACACCTACCTCGTTCTCCAGCTTGTCAAATGTGTTAAACAGCAACCAATCGGCTTGGTCGATATTCGAAAACTGATCCAAAAGGAGCTGCAACATAGACGGGTATGCTTCACTATTACTAAAAAATGACGGTAAATCACGAGTTTCTAGTACTGGCATTCCAGGCACAGAAGCAGTCGGTCCCTGTACGGTACTCAATAGGCCGTGGTACGCTTGATAGTAGATAACATTAACTGAGCAACATTGAGTGTAAAACGGGGCTGCCACTAGCCCAGCCTCTTTCGTTATGTCTAGAACCCAAGGTATAATAGAATCGTGTATTACACACTTGAAAGGGTACTCAGAACTTTTCCGCTTCTCTATCAACTTAGTTAAGTTTTCCCCGCCCACCGTCTTGAAACTTTGGAGATGCGCGTCAACGCTCTCGGCTTTTGCCATACCACCTTCGTCACAACCATCTGAGAAGGATTCAATCTCGACAGAACCCGTTTCTGCCGCTTGCATGGACTTGGCTGTGAAAAGGTTTATGGCTAATGTGACTTTTATTCCTTTGGAAACTAAGCGTTTAGAGAATTGGAGCAATGGGTTTATGTGTCCTTGGGCAGGAAAAGGGACTACTAAAACATGGACCTTACAAACATTCTCCATAGCTACAACTCTCTCTCTCTCAATCGCACACACTTAAATACGGGATTATTGGAACATTTGAGACCACAAAATGGTTTTGGATAAACATCCCTTAAGGTCTTCAAATAATTACGTGTAGAGCAAACATCCCATAAGGTTGAGTGAAACAATCAGCAACTATGGAAAGCTAATTTGGGACTATTGTAAATATGACACTTTCTTGGGTCCATTGATACGTAAGTGCTTAGCTAAGATGGAACCTAGATAGAGCTAACTAAGCCATTTTGCTCTTAAAGAAAAGAAGCTAGTTTGCCATTTAGTACCACAACTATATTTGTTCATGCGAGGCATATATATGCTATGCACAAGTTTGGATGTGTGCATTAAGCTCGCAAGGGATGCACTGTGCATGAAAGCAGCCTCAAACTCCAAATGCTTTAGCACATTAGCTGTGCCTAGTTGTATGAGCTCAAGATCAGAGGTGGGAGTGGGACTAATACTTTTACCCTGAAGCATCGTTCATAAAAATACTATGATAAGTGGTGTGAGTCAAGTGGAACTCCATAGACCGTAAGTAACGAATGTAGTCTGGCTAATTACTCTATGTTTGGGAACCAAGTTAAACTTTCTCATAAGAAACGAGAAAAGGACATTAGAGAATACTTTAATCCTTAAACATTATGGAGATAGAAGACAAGGGAGATAACTTGCTAATCAAACATGAGAGAAGATAGCACAGTTGATCTCCTTATACACTTCAAGATCTTACGAATACCACCAAATATATAGTACTCTTTAAAAAATGCTCTTATTATCTCCTTATGTTTGTGCTGAAGACATGCAATTAGGCCTTACTTGGTTCGCTACAATTAATCGAATGCAACTACATTTTGTTCTATTACACTCGCTCAAGTCCAGAGCGACAGGGGTGAGTTGATTTTGCCATCTAGTATCAATTAAATATGTATTCATGCAAGGCATCAATGCACGTGTTCAGACTTCGGGAATTGTGTATTGAATGTAAGGAGAAACTGAGAGCATCTCCCCTAGGAAAGTATAGGCAAATTGATACACGGAAGCACACGAGATAACAAAACTTGAAGATCACTACTTTAATATGTAGAAGATTCAATAACAAAGCAATAATGCACACGCAAAACGAATCTATTACCAGAAGTAGTTTTAGAGATCTCTCAACCTCACCTCTAATAATTCTTAGCAAAAAAATCCTAGAAAGAAAACCCAAAAAATCTCCCAAGAGCAAAATCCTAAATTTCTCCATTTTCTCTCTCTCTAGCTCATTTCTCTTATCTTGAGGTTTTTCACTACATAACCCTAACTTTATAATAAACATTGCATGAGACTTTATCCTGAAATACGCATCACGATGTGCTTTAAACGACCCAAAAAAAGTTATTGACTTTCTATTAGAACGGGGTATGTTCTTATTCGAAGAGACTCAAGTCTGGTCCTTCTATTCGAACAGAAAACATCATGTTAGAATAGAAGCCAAAAAAAAACTTTTTTCTTCGATTTTGAGCCGTAAACCTTACCAATTTCCACATCGGCGAAAAAAATTCATTTCTTCCGCTGCATTCATCGTGTCTCCTTGTCGCGTTGTCCATACGGATAACTTCTCAATTAAGAGAGTTACACGAGTCTTGGTTTTTTTCAGACCCGTCAATCGAAACCCACTTTCTGATAATCTTTAATGTATAATTTCTAAATTTGGGTTCCTTCTCCTATAAAAGGAATCATCCCCCCATTGTAATTGGGCATCTCATATTGGAGCAAGTTTAGAACAAATAAAATTAGTTTTATTTAATTGTCTTCTTCTTCTCTTTTAGTTTAATTTTTGCTAATGTCTTCATTAATTGTTAATGTTATGAAGGCCGAGATGAGCGACTAATCTTCTAGCTAAGACTAGGATGAGGCCTCTTATTGGATGAGCAATAGTTTGTATTAATTAGGCTCTAATTAGTTTCTCTTAGTACTTTATGATTGATAAGTTAGTGCATCATATCGAAGACTTGACCATAGCTTCGGTTTGGTGTACGATAACTTTGGATAAAATAAGTGCTACTAACCGTAAACTTGATTTGGTGATTTAAACAAGAGGAAACACTAAAAAACTCACTTTAGCCTAACCATGGTTGAGTTGATAATTCTCTAGGACACTCTTCACCATCACTTAAAAGCATAACCACTAAATGCTTGACCATAGATTTAGTGGTTTATTTTACAACATCGTATGTGTCTTAGCACAAACATATGATGGGTGGAGATATTAGGATCTAGTTATATATCGATTAGTGTTTTGAAAGGTAGATGTCAAGTTCGAACCTTAGCTCTCTCTCGTTAAGTTTTATAATTAGTTTTTATTTATTCTTCTTAGATTTATCTCTTATAAAATCGTAATTCGGCATAAAAAGTATTTGTTTTCGTAATTCGGCCTAGAAAGTATTTGTTTTCTCAAACCTCATTGTGGATTCAATCTCACTCATCCGTACTACAATTTGACAACCGTACTTTGAGCGAGAATTTCGCTAGAGGCCATAAAAACCTCTTATCAAGCAACTTCTCAATTAAGAGAATTACACGAGTCTTGGTTTTTCCCAGACCTACCAATCGAAACCCACTTTCTGATCATCTTTGTAAACCGTGTCATTGCTCCACCTTGAACTAAATTCCCCATTCGAGAAATCTCTATTACTCTAGCAGTACACGTAACTTTCAGATCTCCACCCACTAATTTACCAACTAATGCATACAAGTTCCCGCTAAAAACTCATTTCATGATCAAAGAAGACTTCCAATAAACTTTCATTACTCCACCTCGCCCGGAGTAATTGTAATCTCATTATCTAATTTGGAACGTAAAATTAGAGTATGAGTCATACTTGGTACATGTCGAACATCATGAAGAACTACGATGCGTTCATCGAACATCCTCACGTGAATATCAGCAACTCCCAAAATCGGCCTTCGAATTCGATTGCTCGTCGACACAAACTTACAACCTTCACACCTTGCATATTTGTTGAACCATGCCTCGTGTGCGCACACATGCAATTATCCCCACTTGTTGGAAAAAAACACATGTCTTTTCTTTGTGGTTTGAATATAAACTTGGTGATTACTGTTAGTCCCACATTGGATAAGTAAAAATAATATTTTTCACTTTATATTGGGTTACACATGTATAACATGTGTAAGTAGGTGGTGCCCTCACAAGTGTGTGAGGCGAGTGTGTGAAGACTTGCTATATGGGGACCCCCATGGGCTTGCGTGCACGAACCAACCCATGACCCATTTGGACTATTTTATAAGTCTATTCGAATAAGTCTATTCAAATAAGATTGTATTCGAATAGATTATTATTCTATTCGAATAAATCTGGCAGTAATAATCTATTCGAATAGATTATGATTCCATTCGAATAAATCTGACAGTAAGAAATGTATTCGAACAGAAATAAATTCTAATCGAATAAAACATACAGTTTATCTTCAAGAGACACAATCTCAGAGGTGTGTCTTGGGACACAACCCTGTCTACAAGTGCTTCTAAATGACACCATCTCCTTTATTTAAATGATTGTTCTTGATGTGTTTGACACACATAAAACATCCCCGAATCTCATTCCTCCTCTTCTCAAATTGATTATTTCTTGAGAGTGAAGTTACAGATAGTTCGACAGGCATATCAACTTGAGTATTTCAAGCCTATACGATTCGATCGCTATATCTTGGGAGACAGGCACCGTCAACTGTAAAACAGCATACACAGGGTGGAAATCTGTCTTAAGGAAATTGCAGTGACTGCAAGTCTCGATCTTCAGTTTTTTTCATTTCCTTTTCGTTCATCTTCGACTCCATTCTGAATACTTGTTCTACACCGCTATCAAACACCCATCATCTATCATGGCGAGAACCATCAGCGGCCGCCACAAGGAGTGACTCGTCACCATAGTAACCGTCATCAGTCTATTAGTATCTTTGCCAAACTTGTTCCTTGACCTTCCCTGTTTTACAATCTAATCTATAATGACCCAATTGACCATAACCCCAACAAGTCTTTTTTATGAACTTATTAGAGTTTTTCTTCCCACTAGCCACCATCACCGAGTTTACCGCAGAGGATTCGCTACCCTTAAGCCTTCTCTCCTCGGAAATAAGTGTATTTGTAACACCTTAAAGCTCAAGGTTTCCTTCCCATACATCAACGTAGGTTGAAGATGCTTGAAAGAAGACAGAAGAAACCATATGAGTTGAATTATCTTCATCCTCAACTTTTAACTTCGATCGATTCCAATTCTGAAATGATCCCGTTCAAAGAACCTATGTAATCATCAATGCTTGTACCCTCATCCATCCGAAGCGTATGAAGCCACTCATTGAGGTACAAGCGATTTCAACGACTCTTCATTTGGTACAAACTTTTGAGCTTTCCCCAAAGACCCTTCGTAGTCTTCTCTCCAGCCACCTTTGCCAAAATGTTTTTAGCAAGACAAAGACAAATCCCACTCGTATCCCTTGAATGTAGATCTTCCTAGTCTTCTTCATCGTCCCAGTTTCTGGGCCGCTACACCTTCAACCGGAGGTTTAGGTATAGGCTTCCCCTGCAGTGTCTTGCGTAACCCTAATCTAATAAGCTAAAATAAAATACCCTCAATGAGTGGGCAGCGTGCACTAGGAGCTGTCCACATCAAATTTAATGAAACAGTAAAATGATTTCTTTATTTATTTACTGCTGCCAAAATGCATGAAATTGAGTATTACCGCGACACCAAGCATTTCTTCCTTGGCAAGTATAAGCAGGCTGCATTATGTCTATCTTCATTCAATTTCACCCTGTCTAACTTCTCCGCGTCTCCCCGCCCCAATTTGTCTACGAAGAAACTATGATGAAGACTACTATATTTTTCACTTATGCAACTTGTTGCCAAATTTCACATAGAAAATTTGTAAACAAAGGGATTTTGCTTTGACAATCATATAAAGGCTGTGAGGGTCAACAGCAAAAAACATAGAGAACTCCAAAACATTTGATTCCTCCTCTTTCGAGGGAAGCAGGCCGGACTGCTTTCTCAAATTTTTGACGTATACTTCACTTCCTTTCCATAAAAACACTTCACTACAAAACACAAATATCTATACATGTAGAAACTCTATCTTTCTCCTCTCCCTTCTCGATCTCGTGGTGTCTCTAAAAGTGCATGCCATGGCTGGGAGAGATGGTAGATTTGGAATCTCTGCGGTACCCGTTAGTGTGTTGGGGCATTTGTTAGCTATAGCCATTGCGACACTGGTGCTCATTTGGGTCTTGAATTTTCGTGGAGTAGCTTTAAATTCCAATAACAAGCAAAAGATTTTCAATGTTAGTCCTTTGTTCATACATGCGATCGGAATTACTACAATTTAATCATATTTTCTTCGTTAGACATAACGTAAACTACTCTATGAGCCCAGCTAAATGAAGTCCTGGATGAACCAATGCTTATGGTAATCAGATTTATTTTAAGTCATTTTTTTCCCTGCAGGTGCACCCAATGCTTATGGTAATCGGATTTATTTTAGTTGGTGGAGAAGGTAAATAAACTCCGTAAACTCGTAATTATGATTCATCAACATTAAGTGTAACTAAATTTGTGGTTTGGGCAGCGATCATGGCCTACAAGACGATTCCATCAACAAGAGAAGCCCAGAAACCAGTGCACGCAATACTACATCTGATCGCTCTCGTCGTTGGTGCTTTGGGAGTTTATGCGGTTTTTAAATTTCACCATGAGCTCAACATTCGTCATATGTACACCTTACATTCCTGGCTTGGCATATCCACCATCTCCTTATTTGCTTTGCAGGTAATGCTTGAAATCCCCCAGTATTTTGGCATTAATTCGAAAGCTTTTGCAGAGTCCCGAATGCTGACAGCATGTTTCTGATGGATTTGTAGTTTATATTTGCGTTCTTCTCGTTCGTGTTCCCTGGGGCAGAGTCCCGGAATAGGGCGAATATTGCACCATGGTTATCTTTCTCATGGGAGTTACCACCGCAGAAACGGGGTTGGTTCAGAAATTTACAATTTTACGTTTATGGGGTGGACAACAAGCTCTCATTATGAACTTCACTGGACTGCTGTTGCTTCTATTTGCCATCACTGTTACGCTTACTGTTATCCTTCCGCGACCTTACAAATAAAAATAATGATATCCATTGTATTGCCGTTCAGTCATGATGTACTCATATTTTTTCTTCGTCTAGCTGATCTGTGGTTTATTTGATAATTCTACTGCAACTATAGAGTGATTCTGTAATGTGTACACGAAATTTCACATACAAATAACAAATTTTTACTTCTTTTATTGTGCAAAAACTACAATTTTTTCCAGCATTTTCAACAGAAAGGGTTACATGTCAGAAGTATGAATCTACAAGACCAAACACAATGTGCAAAACAAACAGTGATCTTCTAAAACTCTTACCTAAAACTTCATTCGAATCCAACGTCATGCGAAAACCCCTGACATTTAAAACATACAGACAACAAAATACAAAATGCAGAGTAATAGCAACACCGTTATCTTTCTTCGACGACAAACCCAAAACCAAGATATCTCTACTATACCCATTGTTGCTTTGTTGCCTCCATCCTCTCCAACAAACTAGCAATCTCAGCTTGCATTCTAATCTTCATATTGTAGTAATCACAATGAGAGTTTTCCAAGACTTTAAGCTCTTCGAGTCTCTTCTTCCGTCTCTCCTCAGTCTCCTTCAAACATAGTTTTGCAAGCTTACTTGTATACTCTTCTTCTAACTTTTCAGTCCTCACATGTGCCATCATCCGATAACCTTCAGCTTCCCTCCGGGCATCGTCTGCTTTGTTCTGAAACATCCGTGCTTCTGCTTCTTTAATTCTCACCATGCTTTCTAGGTTGTCAAAACCGTCATTTGATATCATACTGAATTTCAGCTCGTCTTCCACAGTTCTATCACTCAGAGAGAATTTAACGTCGTTCTTATCCCGTGTAACATTAGAAGAGCTTGTGTTGTAAGTGATGGATTTAGGAGAGAGAAAAGTGGATGATGGAGCGGGGGCCGCGACTCCTCTTTGATTTATTTGTGTTGTCTCCACCAAGTCTTTGGAAGAGCTAGTAGTACAACTCAACTCTGGTCTTCCATCTGTTTTGTATATATCACGATGAAAATTGGTGTTAGCAGATTTCATATGATAGAGCCATAACAATTCAAAATTAAGATTAGAAGCATAAATTCCTGCAAAAGGTACCTTATTCTAAATAGTAATTATGCACAAATTAAGAAGTTTTAGCATGAGTTTACGCCCGTAATTCACCACATAAAAAGATTGAGGTGAATCATGCCAAAGAAACCTAAAATCTTACTCAAAACTTTCAAAGACGCATGCTAGCAAGAAGACACAAGGAAGCTGAACAGATTAAAATACTTTAGAAAGAAAAAGATCCCAAGGCTCATATACTTTTATTATTAGTATGTTCTTAAGGTAAACTTTATTTCGATATAATCTTGATTCACAAGATGCTTTATAACTCTGTATAACATACAACTTCAAAAATTAAGTTACTTATTGCGAAGGCATTGACATTTATTTGAATTTTATAAATGATGAGATTCATCAATCAAAAGCAGGGATGGAATCAGTGGAGAAGATTTACAAAATTTATATAACACCCTAGACAAACAGGCCAAAAGCAGAAAAACATTCCAATTCCCTACCTCATGATAAATGATCCAAGAGAGGCACCCCATTAAATGATGACTTTCCAGAGCTGCAATGAGTTTCTAAATTTGAACTTGGACAGGTTTCTGATTATACCTTGGAGAACAATAGCACAATGGACTAAAATAATAATTTCAGGAGTCCTTTAAATGGGATGATTTTTGTCAGAATCGGATCTAACGATGCTTAACTCCAGTATTGAGAAAATAGGACCTGGGTTTATCTTGGCAAAGGCATTTTAATATCGAGTCCCTTTTATCTTGTGCTTACTACCGGGATCCCCTTCCTGAACTGGCCTATCCCATCTGGGTTCCTATCAAAAGTGACTTTCGTGACTCTGAGGGTTGCTTACATATGCAAAAATGAGTCATTTGAGGCTCATCACTAGCTCTTCCTACTCTCTGATGCAGACTGTCTGGCATAAGTTAGACTGAGAGAGGTTTCTTTTCTCATATGTGGATGGCCTACCACTTTGGAGGTTGGTTCTTTTTGCTATTTGGAACAAGAGACATAACAGAATATTCTAAGGAAAGTATCTTAGCTGGCCTGCCATCAGGGTGGAAATGAAAACCCTTCTCTTCTCTTTAAATAACTTACTTGAGAACTTTAGATGGATTTTGCAGTGATGTGGAAAGATATCTCAAGGAAATGTAGTGCTTTCAGTTGTTGAAGGAGAATGTCCTCAGACATTCTGATTTTGATATTTTGTTGTATCTATGGTGTGTGTTCTTTTGGATGCTCATTTCTCGAGGATTGGTCATGTTGTTGGTTAATATAGTTTCATTTACCAAAAACAAAAAAGAACTAACAGTGTTGGTGACACTCTCAGTAAGCATTATTTGTCTGTAGAAGTGTAAAAAATACAAGTAAATTCATATTTGTTATCTCAATTCTTTCAGGGATATTCATGAATTAAATTATCTTAAACTTGGAATCACATGCCAAGTGAGTCTGACCTTCAACATCCACGCATATCACATTTAACAACATTGTAATGGAATGCCTATGTTCTCATAACTGTCTATATTACTTTGAAAAGTGTTCACGGTCCTCTGAAATTATTGTTGTTACATCTTCCTACCACATTTTCAAAGGTCTACAAAAGGACAAAAGTCCTCCATGCTCTCACAACTATTTTAGAAAAATGGGCTTCCCACCAAGTGAAGTTCACTAAAAGGCCCGTACATACTTCCACAGGTTTACGTAACCCCCTCTGATAACATAAAGAAAACAAAACCTACTAACACTAGCCCTATAGAGACTGCATCAAAAGCTACTTCTATTAATCACAGAGCACTGATTAAGGTTAAAACAACACATATCTGTGATCTTTGGCATGAAGCTTTAGTTTTTTAAATCTTCTTTCATATCACCTTTTCCCTCCGCAAGTCTTTCCTGGCAGAAGATTAATTGAGGTCTCAGCCGTAGGGTTCCATATAGACCACTGCATTTGAAGCCTGACAATTGTTGTTTTCTGATGTAATGTGTTGTTTCTCTTTGTTGGTAAAGAAAGGACAAGTGTGGTTCATAAGAAAAATCAAAGGAGATGACTTCAATATCTGTTAGAGCCATGACTGAATTGTTCTTTAGAGTGTCGTGTCCAAATGTTACGGACTCACATATGCAACTGTTTATTGTGCTAAGATAGTAATTTTGTCTACTCTTCACCTTCTCTTAGAGGTACTTATGTAAATTATAAAGTTAATGGATTGTCTGAGGCTGCATAGACTGAGTTGCTGTTTGATAAAAGGACTAAGAACAGAATAAACAGGTTGATGGTGGTTGTATTACTCTTGTGAAGATTTTGTTGTCAGCAGCAACACGCTAACGCCTAAAGTTTATTGGGGTTTGTGCTTGCAATAAGGTAGTACTACGCCAAATGAAGTTGTCATCTCTTAATGTCTTTTTTCTAAGGCTTCGGTATTTGTCTGTTGTCATCAAGCAAGCTCATTGTACATATGTACATAGCAAGTGTTTAATTGAATGCCTCAGCAAAAGTCGAACCCATGTTTGTCTATTGGCCTTACAGCACTGATCTTCAGCCTGAAGTAGACATTTTGACCAATCTTGGTCCCAAATCCATAGTTGTGTATACAAGTCCTTTGGTTACTATATCATGGCTGTGTTGTGTCAGTGGCACTAGCAGGTTCCGCTACAAATGAGTAATATGTTGTCGCTCTAGTTGAGTGTTCTCAGTTAGAAATTGTCCTTATAGCTTGTGGCAAAAACTTCGATGACTACCTACAGTAAAACCTCCTTATTGTAAGTTAATAACCTATTTATATCAAATTATCAATAGAAAACTGTTGGTCCCAACCTCGTACCAAAGGGTAAGTTAATAATATCTTTAATTTTTTATTTAATTTACTTCTTGTTCATTTTGATAACCATGGCCCCAACGATTTTATATATTAATAAAATACGCAAAATTGTAAAGCTTTTTATTTAATTTCTAGTCTTCTCCTTAAATATTCTAGGATATCTCTTGCGCATATCTCCCCCAAATCCCCTTTATCTATTGAGTCTCTTTTCCTCAAGAAATCCTCTCAGTTATGGGGGTGGTCCCTATATTAATATATAGAGGTTTTACTCATACTGATGGCTGTTTAGATAGTTTTTTAGCTTTCATTGGCAAGCGACTTTGGCTAAGATTACTCGACAAAGCCTCCCTTACAAGGAGTTCGAGATTAAAGAAGAGAACCCTGAGATTCTGAAGTTTAAAGACAAATATATCTTTGATAATTCAATTATCTTAATCAGATGCACGTATCTGACAGAAGATTGCATTTACACGCTGGGTAGATTTTTAAGTTGCTCATTACTACATAAATGTTTTTCTAGTTCTATTTTCTCATTTAATCCCAATTAATAACACACAATGCTCACACAAATGATATGCCATAAGAACAGCTTAGTACTATAAGTACACAAAGAATGTTTAGTAAAATGAAGCCTTGCCTAAAAGAACATTTCAATCAAAGCAATTATCAAAAGGAATAAACTTAAAGTTTCTAAGAGTCAATACCTATTATATTAGTAATACTTCTAAGTTTTACATTATCTGATGTACCCCAAGATATATTCATATTTATATAACCTATGAATATCCATATAAAGAGAAGCACAAAGTAGACCATCCGCGAATAGAAGGAAAAAAAACATGAGAGAGTTGAGAACACTTACATTTGAAAAACTGAAGGATGGCATTACAAGCATCTGAAGGAGATAAGATCATGTTTTGAAGCTTGGCCAACTTCTCCTCTGCCATATTTTGAAGCTGTTTCCCTTTGGAATCCTCACTGCCCCTAAAAACCTTCCGAACACAATCAAGCTCTTTTATCAAGGTCTCCAAACCCCAATCTTTCGCACAACACATGAACACATCCTTAACGAAACCAAACATCTCCGAAGCGTGCCCACATCCGGGACAGTGAAACTGCATCTCTTTTGTCCCTGTTGGTCCTCTCAAGCTCGGCCCCGGTTTTATAAGATTCTTCTGGATGCCACAGACAGCGTGGCACCAGTGGGAACAGACATCACACCCAACCCAACTGCAAGTGTTACTAGCGCAGTCAAACTTCAGGCAAACGGGGCACATGCATGCACTACAAAACCCTTTCTTCGTTGAGCATATCTTACAATCACAATCATCAACGGGTAATAAACTCTTACAATTAATATTCTGACACCTCAAAAGCAAAAATATCTCAACTAGCTCGGCAGACGGGAAACGGTTCTGGTTCTTCCACATTAGATAGTTTAGACCAGTTTTTATTGAAACCAAGATACTCAATTGGTCCTTGTGACACTTTGAGAGAGTTTCGAGAGTAAGATCTGAACGTCTCTCGAGCCGATTCTGGAGCCCGACTAACTCCTCACTCTTCTTCTCAGGCATTGCTCCAATAAGATCCTCTAAATACTCCTTCGTGGATTCAATTGTCTCACTCGAGATCTCCTCAAATATTTGAGCCATAATAGGGACAGATTCCGATACAACTTCTCGAAGAATCCGTTCTGGTCTTGTTAACTTACGTCCTCTACCTCCTCCCCCATCCGATCTTTCTACTTTCGTGTCAATGTTCGGCCTTGCTGGCAACTCAGATGGGAAAAATGACTGGTTCTCAGAGCCCGTTGTTGTTCTATAAAAACTGTTGAACGAATCCTTACTGACAGGGTGGCCAAACACAACACCATCACCAACTGGTTTGAAATTGAACCGACTGTGAACCGATCCATTCGTCCCTTCCCCAGTCTCCCTCCGATAGCTCCCAGAGTACTCATAATACTCAGTCGAATTATTCCGTGTCAGTGAACAACTAGGATTATGAGAGTAAGAGTACGCCGCTGTAAAATCATCAGAACTCCCCGTTTTCGACGGCGCTAATGACTGATTACTCCTACTAGGCTTGTAAATAACAGGAGGTTGATGGTTATCAGTTTTTAGAGAAAGGGATACATCAGGTAGAGATAGAGATAGATTGAGGGTTCCTTCCAACTTTGGTTTCTTCTCCCTCTGCTCTCTTTCTCCCTCGTTCTCTCGCTTCCCAGACGCCGTCCCTCCTCCATTACTAACCCCATTAAGTTGCAAAAAATCCCTCTCTACCCATTTCTCCTCTTCATTACCCTCGCCCGAATCCAAAACTACTTCTTTCCCCTTATTACTACTACTACTACCACAAAACCTCCCATTCTCCAAAGACCCCAAAAAATTCTTCCCTGAATACAACATCTCCTTCTCTCCAAACTCCATCTTAGACTGATTGTTATTATTATTATCACAGAGATAGCTTAGAGTAAGCTCCTGATACCCCAAATTACCATTTCTAGAGGGCTTTAAGCAAAGCCCATCATGACCCATCTCTGATTCTCGCAAAAAATAGGTACCCTTTTCAGGAAATCCAATTTTGCGATCTGGGTCGTCGATGTTTTGATTGGTTTCAACTCCATTAGAGAAATTGTTTGAACAATCGTTGTTCTCTGTATACATGGTGTGAGAAAGAAAGAAAAAAACGTACCAGTAGGTCAAAACCAAGGAGAAGAAACGAAGATGAAATTACAACAGCACCCCTGTCATCTTGCGATTTGACTTCTTCTTCTCCCTCTCTCTCTCTCTCTAGTCTTTGAGTTGAGGTTTGAAGTCTTCGATGGCTGCTAAGAGAGACCAGTACAACGGTAGAATTTTTCTCAGAGAAGTCGATGCTTCATTGACGTGTAAATTACGATTTTGGCCTCTCTCTGTAAATTGATATGACTTTTATGCCTTTTTTTGAAGAAGAATTGGAGTATCTCCAGCAGAGGCTCAAAACTGCCTTTTTATTCTTTTATGCTTGAGTTTCTTGATCAGTGGTTACAGTCCTTTTATGCTTGGATTAAAGAAGGGTTTTGAATATCGATATCCTATGAAAATCATTTTTTGGCAAGTTGATTTTTAATATTTCTGATACTTTTTTTTTCTTTTTCTTTTTTTTTGTAAGCAACGATAGATAAAACAAAAAACTAAACCCCATAGGGCAATACAAAAATAGCCGAGTTAACGAGGTCCGAGGCCTTGCTGGGCTCAAAAAGAGAAAAAACTGAGGAACAGGCTCCCAAGGCTGCTAAAGCATGCGCCTCAAAATTGAAACATCTATTTATAAACTGAAAACGAAACTCCTGAAAACGGCCAGTGAAAAACAACATCTTTGGAGTCAGGGTGAGGGCTCCCCAAGAAATGTCAGTGGATCCCGTCTCGAAAGCACTGACGAAACGCCGGCAATCTGCGAGAACCGTCACTCTCTCCATGCCCCTCCCCAGAGCGGCTTCGATGCCTCTGATCACTACAACCGCCTCTGCCTCTTCAGAGTCTGCTGCCCTGGCGGAGTCGTAACCTACACCCAAAATACAAAGATTATGAGATTTGAGAACAAAACCCGAGCCCCCTAGCGAGTCTTTATTTTTCCAGGCCCCGTCGACCAGAATGAAAAACCACCCTTCTCCGATCCTGGGAGAAGGGTGGGCAGTCTCGGGCCTGACCGTAGAGGAATAGGGGTGACTCGGTGGGGTGCAGTAATTTTTTGTCATGTTCACATAAACAATTGGATTAGATTTCACCTTATTAAAGATCAAATCGTTTCTGCTCATCTATATAACATACAAAATAGAGCTGATATTTCCCCATTTTGAGGGGTCCGGGGCCGCCATTCCCTGTCTGGCAATCATGTGAATGATGCCAGTCAGGGAGTCGGAGTAGGGCCATAAATCAAGATTAAGAGGGGTCGAACGCATACCAAAAATCGTGCACTTCCTTACAAAAAAAGAGGGCATGTGTTGTGGTCTCATCTTCTTCACCGCATCTAGGGCACAAGATGACACAGTCGGCGTCCCGGTGCCAGAGATTATGATTGGTGAGGATACCGTTTTGGATGGCTTTCCAGAGGAATATTTCTGATACTCTAAGATTAGATTTTACGAGTTCATTTACTACGGCTTAGTTTCCCAAATTATAAGAGGTGTGCCTAAGACTTGGTCCTGTCTAGTCAAATATGAGTTTAACACAGATCTTGTCCCACTTAGCCTAATTAACTAGCAGGATAACCCTTGAAACTTGATAGGTTTTGGTTAAGAAAAGAGGAGGAACTCGTTCAATCCCCTTGAGCCATCAACCATGTCTCCTCGAGGTGTTGGTATACTTAGAAGTGTTAGGTTACGGCTCAAAACAGAGGGAAGTCATTCGAACGAGATATGAAGTCGTTCGAACGAAAAAGTTTATGTTGAAGTCGTTTGAACCAGACTTAGGTCGTTCGAACAAAAAACGCTATGTTTGCTTTGGTTGAAGTTCATTTTGAAGGGGATTTATTTCAACGTGATGGTTTATATCGCTAATGACCTAATAGGAAGTCTATAAATATAGAGTGTAAGTGTGTAAGTTAAAGGCCTCTGCACAGGGAGAAAGAGTTAGAGAGATAAAATAGGGAAATCTAGGGTTTTACTCTTGAGAGATTTCTTGGGTTTTCTTTCTAGGGTTTCTTGCTGGGGATTATCTGTAAGGGTAGAAGTGAGGTTAAGTGATCTCTGGAACTTATTGTAATCCTAAGTGATAATATATTCATCGTACTTGTCGGGGGTAGTTTTGATCCTTTGGGGTTTCCACCTAATTTGAACCATGTGTATGTGTTTTATTGCCTTAGATTGAATTCTCTGTTGTTAGAATTAGATCTTCGGTTCTTGGTTAATCGTATTGTGCTTCAGCGTTGCGATTTGCCCCCTCGGTTTCTTAACAATTGGTATCAGAGCGAGGTTTGGGGCAAGTAGAGAAGCAAGATGGGAGGATCTAAGTATTATAACGCGATCAAATTTGATGTGGAGAAGTTCGATGGGAAGATTAATTTTGGATTGTGGCAGATACAAGTCCAAGATATTTTGATTCATGGCAGGTTACGCTAGGCACTGAAAGAGAAGCCTATACCTAAAACTCCAGTTGATGGTATAGCGGCCCAGAAAACGGACGACGATGAAGAAGACTTGGAAGATCTGGATTCAAGGACTGCGAGCAGGATACGTTTTTGTCTCGCTAAAAATGTTTTGGCAAACGTGGTAGGAGAGAAGGGTCTTTGGGAAAAACTTGAAAGTTTGTACCAAACGAAGAGTCTTTCGAATCAGTTATACCTCAAGGAACAGCTTCATACGCTTCGGATGGATGAGGGTACGAGCGTTGGTGATCACCTAGGTTCTTTGAACGGGATCGTTTCGGAATTGGAATCGACCGGAGTTAAAGTTGAGGATGAAGATAAGGCGCTTCAACTCATATGGTCTCTTCATTCTACCTTTAAACATCTTCAATCTACGTTGATGTATGGGAAGAAAATTTTGAGTTTTGAGGAGGTTACAAGTACGCCTCTTTCCGAGGAGAGAAAGCTTAAGGGTAACGAATCCTCTGTGGAAAACTCGACGATGGTGGTTAGTGGGAAGAAAAACTAATAAGTTCAAAAAAGGAAGTTGTTGGAGCTATGGTCAATCGGGTCATTATAGATCAGATTGTAAAGCTGGGAAAGGTAAATGACCAAGTTCGACAAGGGGCTCCGAAAGTAATACTAACAAACTGATGACGATTACTGGTAACGATGGTAACGAGGCGCTCCTCGTGGTGAACGCTGATGGTTCTCGCTACGATAGAGGATGGGTATTTGATATTGGGGCCACAATGCAGGTATGCGCACACAAGGCATGGTTCGGTAAATATGCAAGGTGTGAGGGTTGCAAATTTGTGTCGACGAGCGATGGTTCTCGAAGGCCGATTTTAGGAGTGGGTGATATTCGCGTGAGGATATTTGATGGATGCATCGTAGTTCTTCATGATGTTCGACATGTGTCGAGTATGACTCATAATCTAATTTCACTTTCCAAATTAGATAATGAGAGTTGCAATTACTCCGGGCGAGGTGGAGTAATGAAAGTTTATTGGAAGTCTTCTTTGATCATGAAGGGAATTCTAAGCGGGAACTTGTATGCATTGGTTGGTAAATTAGTGGGCGGAGATATGAAGGTTGCATGTATCGATAGAGCTATGGAGATTTCTTAAAAGGGAAATTTAGTTCAAGGTGGAGCAATGGCACGGTCTACAAAGATGATTAGAAAGTGGGTTCTGATTGGTGGGTCTAGGAAAAACCCAGACTTGGGTAATTCTCTTAATTGAGAAATTGCCCATAGGGGCAACACGACAAGGATACACGACGAATGCAGTAGAAGAAACGGTTTGTTTTTCGCCGAGGTGGAGATTGTTAGGTTACGGCTCAAAACAGAGGAAAGTCGTTCGAACGAGACATGAAGTTGTTCAAATGAAAAAGTTTCCATTGAAGTCGTTTGAACGAGACTTAGGTCGTTTGAACGAAAAATGTTCTGTTTGTTTTGGTTTAAGTTTGTTTTGAAGGGGATTTATTCCAACGCGAAGGTTTATCTCGTGATGCGTACTTCACGAATAACCTAATATAAAGTCTATAAATATAGAGTAGAAGTTAAAGGCCTCTGTACAGGGAGAAAGAGTTAGAAAAAGAAAAAGAAGAAATCTAGGGTTTTACTCTTGAGAAATTTCTTGGGTTTTCTTTCTAGGATTTCTTGATGGGGATTATGTTGGGTATGAACCCGAATTGGAGAAATTGTCAAAATTGGGAAATTGTCGAAGTCGTTCGAACGAGCTTATAATAGTCGTTCAAACGAACTCATGTATTCCCTAGAATTTTGGCCCAAGAGTTAATGTCGTTCGAACGAGATGCTATGCTTCTAGGGTTGGAGACCAACTATCGCAAAGTTGTTTGAACGAGCTTCGTGTAGGTTTGCCTTAGATGTTTGAGTTATGCCTCGAGATCCCTACTACATGTATTTTAGGTCCTCTAGTATATAAAAAGGACTTAGGTTATTTTGTTAATCAATCTTTTGGTGAGTTTAACCTTAGAGAGGCTAGGGTTTAAGAGACTCCATTAAAGCTTGAGAAGCTTGAGAGATCATTGTAACCTATTTGATATCATTGTAAATTGTTCAAGGGAGTAGTTTTTTCATCCGCAAGGGTTTTCCACTTCCCTCCTCTGGGAAATCTTTCATGTGTTCTTTATTGTCTTTGTTTGATTTACTTCTTGTGTTGGCGATTTCTGCGTTTTGTTCTTCGTAGGGAAGAGAGAGTAGCTACCTCAATTCTTAACAATTGGTATCAGAACGAGTGTTAGGGCTTGTATGGTGAAGAGCGATGGCCGATCAGGAGAAGTTGAAGATCATGAATTTCAATGGGTCAAATTTTAGAATGTAGAAGATGCAGATAGAAGATTATCTTTATCAGAAGGATCTTGATTTACCACTGGGTGGAACTGAGATGAAATTAGTAGATTTCGATGAAGCTAAGTGGGCGTGATTAGATCGCAAAGCGCTTGGAACCGTTAGGTTAGCGCTATCATTTCAAATTCTACACATGATCTCCAAAGTTACGACGACGAAGGGATTGATGGAGACATTGTCCGCTATGTACTCGGAACCGTCCGGGGTAAATAAGGTTCACCTTTTACGGTGCTTGTTTACTTTGAAGATGAAGGAGAATGATAGTGTGCAAGCTCATATCAGTGAGTTCAATACCATACATGCTCAACTGGAATCTGTTAAAATCACTTTTACCGAGAATGTGAGAGCGTGGGCACTTCTAGAGCAGATGCCAGAAAGTTAGGAAGGATTCATTACAGCAGTGAACAACTCATCTGGGTAGAAAGACATCAAATTTGATACTATAGTCTCGTTGATTATGAGTGAAGAGAATAGGCATAAACATCTGAACCCTCTTCGAGTTCAAACGGCAGTATATTGAACGTCGAGGAAAGAGGGAGGTCTTACAGAAAAGGGCCAAAATTTGAAAGGGTTCACTTCAGGCGAGATTGTAACTCTTTTTCGTCTAAAAAGATTGATGATGAAGAGAAAGATACAATGAACCTTACTGAGGAGGTTAGTTCTGATGAGGCTCTACTACTATCGTATGACGATGTTAACGAATCTTGGATTGTTGATTCGGGGGCTTCCTTCCATACTACTGCGAACGTAGGTTTTCTTACTAATATTGTTAAAGGCGACTTTGGTGCGGTCTTTCTTGCAGATAAGAGTGCACGCAATATTACTGGAAAGGGAAACATTAGGTTGTTGTTGCCTTCAGGGGGAACATTGGTTTTACAGAATGTGCGACTTGTACCTAAGCTGGGGCGTAACCTTATATCGGTTAGCAAATTGGCGGATGATGCCGGATACGAGTGTACCTTTGGCGCAACCTTCTGGAAGGTTAGAAAGTGAGCTATGTCGGTAGCTTGAGGCTTGCGACAAGAAACATTGTATACAATGCAAAGCACAATTTCCACTATTTGTGCGGCTACTCTGGGGATTGATACAAGTACGTGGCACAAATGGCTCGGTCGCATGAGTGAAAGGGGATGAAGATAATGGTAATGAAGGGAAAGCTAGAGGGTCTTGCTGAGGTTGATCTCAAGTTTTGTGAAGAGTGTGTTCTTGCAAAGCAGAAGAAGGTCAGTTTCAAATTATCTGGAAGATCAAGTAAGCCCAGAAAGCTGGATCTTGTACATACGGATGTTTGGGGGGGCCAGCCAAGGTGTCTTCTCTTGGTGGTTCTCATTACTATGTTACTTTTATCGATTATACTACTCGTAAACTGTGGGTCTACTTCGTGAAGAACAAGTAAGATGTGTTCGATAAATTCAAGAGGTGGAGGGCTTTGGTTGAAAATGAAACTGGTTTGAAACTGAAGTGTCTCAAGTCAGATAACGGGGGCGAATACTGTAGTGACGAGTTTGAAGACTTTTGCACATCAAATGGGATTAAGAGACAGAAGACTATTCCCGGAACACCGCAACAAAATAGTATTGCAGAACGCATAAATCGAACAATAAACGAGATAGCGAGGAGTATGAGACTCAACGCTGGATTGCTAAAGTGTTTTTGGGCGGATGCGGTTAGTACGGCGATGTACTTAATTAACAGAGGGCCTTCGACGGCTTTGGACTTTGTACTACCTGAAGAAGCATGGATCAATAAAGAGGTAAAACTTAATTAATTGCGTATTTTCAGTTGTATCTCATATGCGCTTGATAATTCAGATACAAGGACCAAGTTAGATGCAAAGTCGGTGAAGTGCATTTTCATTGGATACGGTGGTGATAAATTTGGGTACCGGTTTTGGGATGCGAAGAATCAGAAAGTTTTCTGGAGCCGTAATGTTACATTCAATGAGGAAGTTTTGTATAAAGACTTCAAAGTACCTGTGGAAAGGATTCGAGGTGAAGTAGCGGAAAGTGTCGACATTGAAGATGATGAACCCTCTCGAGATGATGATGTAGAAGTCGTTGTTGAGTTCATTGCACCGAATCAAAACGAGGAACCTAATGATTTAGACATTCCAATAGCACTTCGAAAGGAACCGAGAGTTGCAAGATGGTGACTTTTTAGACTGTGAAGCTTGTGAAGATTCACACTGATGTGAATCCGGCCGATATGTTTACGAAGATGGTGACTTTTCAGAAGTTGATGACATGTACAACTTTTGTGGGTCTTCAAGATTGAAGGTCCGGGTAGAGCGAACAATCTATTGGAAGATCTAGAGATGGGTTACGGGATTCGATTTCAAGTGGGAGATTGTTGGGTATGAACTCGAATTGGAGAAATTGTCGAAATTGAGAAATTTTTGAAGTCGTTCGAACGAACTCATGTACTCCTTGGAATTTAGGCCCAAAAGTTAATCTCGTTCGAACGAGCTTGGATGTCGTTCGAACGAGATGTTATGTTTCTAGGGTTGGGGACCAACTATCGCAAAGTCGTTTGAACGAGCTTGGAGTCATTCTAACGAGCTTCGTGTAGGTTTGCCTTAGATGTTAGAGTTATGCCTCGAGATCCGTACTACTTGTATTTTAGGTCCCCTAGTATATAAAGAGAACTTAGGTTATTTATTTAATCAATCTTTTGGTGAGTTTAACCTTAGAGAGGCTAGAGTTTGAGTAATCATTTCGGGATTCTTTAGAGTTCTATTGGATTGCTGAGCTGTATCGTAGGGTATTTATGATTTTTATTTCAGTTTTTATTATCGTAGTCTATTTCTCGTTTTTAGATTTGGTTGAGAATATTATTTATTTTATTCAATAATTGAGTTATTTCCCCTGCATTGCTTTGGTGTAAGTAGATGTAGTTAATTTCGCTAGAAATATATTACATCTGTGGGGTTTATCCGTAGGATACCCGACTTGTTATGCTTTAGGATTTGCTTTATAATTTTTATCAGAAAATAGATTTTGGGCGTGACAGAGACATACTAACTGGAGGAGGGCAAAATGGTGATTTTTTGCGTCTGTAATGTTCCCGGCAGCGTGTCAGACTTCATATTACAGAGAAAAGGATTCAGATGAAAGCGCAATTTTCTAAAGAAGTTTATAAGAACTTCGGTATGCAAGCAATTGAGAAAACTTTGGCAGGGTGGGCAGTTGCAGACAAACGAAGTATTAAACAACTTAAAGCATCAGGTATAGCCCAACTAAAGTATGGCTAGCAAGATGAGTTGGAAAGTAATATTTGAAAAAGAAAAAAAAAATAGACTCCTCAAAAACTACTCTATGTCAAAAGAAAAGTATGACGTGTAAACAAAAAAGGTTAAAACAAATAGTTTAAATTTTTAAAACACTTGACTTTAGTTTAAAAAAAGATTTTCCACGTAATAAAGTTGTCCTAGGTGGCTACCCAATTTTTTTTCTCTCTCTCATTGTTGAGGTGAGAGGAGTATTGAAACCTAAAATAATTACCTAATTGGGGAGGCTAAAAACATGGTTTTTAGTACTTTCTTCTATTTATTTTAACTATAGAGAGTCTACACTGATGCTCTTATAAGCTTCAATACCGAAAATAACAGCTTTATCAAGGAAGCACAGGGTGATTAAAAAAGTATAAGTTGTGATGGCGTACTATTTCAATACATTTAGCCTCAACCGAATGGCGATAAAGACAAGACAAAGCATTGTAGACGTCCACAGTGGCCATGATACTGGAACAGAGAATGACAGTCTAGATGATGATCCCGTCCACAGTGGCCATGATACTGGAACAGAAAATTCTCTAATACCACTCATGAATTCGGGATTTGTTCAGGGCCGAATTGAACACAACTGTGAGAGCCGATTGCGTTTGGAAATGTAATGTGTGAAGACAATTGTTTTGGTTTACACTAAAGCTGGCAGTTCAAGACATATGTTCACTAATCAGCGTAAATCCGATAGTTTTTCACTAGGGAAGGTTCAAGTCCACAAGATACCTCTCTCGATGCAGGATCATTTCCTATTTTTCTCTTCTTTTTTTTTTTTTTTTTGGTCTGAGTTTAACTGTTACCATTCAAATGTGGGGGATTGTTGGGAAAAAAACCTTGTGGTTTTATCCTTAGTTTGAATGGTTTATATCTTAGTGGTTTATTTTGTACCACATTGGGTATGTAGGTTACACAACTCTAAATTATAAGTAAGAGTTTACTTATGAGTTGTAATGTGCGTGATTTGAGTTGTCTCCAACAGACACATCATGAGGTGTGCCTTAAGGTGTGACCCTTAGTGAAGAGTCATGCCTTAAGGTGTGACCCTTGGTGAAGAGTCGTAACTTGAGGTGTGACCTTTGGTGAAGAGGCATTAACTCGAGGTGTGACCCTTGGTGAAGAAGCACTAACTTGAGGTGTGACCTTTTGGTGAAGAGGCACTAACTTGAGGTGTGACCCTTGGTGAAGAGTCACCTATACTCTATATAATCCAACTTCGTTTCATTTTTTAATAATCAGTTTTTTCAGAGTTTCTTGAGTCATTTTCAAGAGATAAAATAGACGCAATCAAGGTTCGTTTGGCAGAGAGATAGAAGTGTTTTCTTCTTTCTGCGACTGATTGTTGTATCCTGGGAGACAGGGGACGATTATATCCTGCAAAGCACTGTGGCAGGGGCGAATCTGTCTTAAGGAGATAGTGTGCATGCACTAGACTCGATCATATCCCGATAAGTGTTTTGATCTCTTTCTAATCTCCTTAACTTGTTTTTGATTATGCCAATTTTTGAACACAGGCTAACAACAGTACTATTTCAATACATTTAGCCTCAACCGAATGGCGATAAAGACAAGACAAAACATTGTAGACGTCCACAGTGGCCATGATACTGGAACAGAGAATGACAGTCTAGATGATGATCCCGTCATTGATAGTGAAGATGAAATGCCGTGAAAGTGTCTAGATGAAGAAGTAAAGGAATACGTTGATATAGTAATTCGATACCTGACTATACGAGATTAAATAGTGTGAACTGCTTTTTATCCTTACATTCTGGAACAAGTTTGGAGTGAATGTAATAGCAGTAGAATGAAAGACAATAATAGTTAGGATTCCAGATGGTGCTCTGGCAAAGATCCATTTTTGGTTTTGTGATAATACCAAATAGTCATCTTCTCTTATAGAAAAAGGACTCCACATCCTTAGAAGGCATTGATGGAAAACACTAAATAAAACATTATATATAAGTAGAAATAGTAGATCAATATTATTAAGAAATTTAAATCCAGATTTCTCTCGATTGGTAGATTTCTGATCTAAAATGCACCTTGGCCACAGATTGATAAAGATAAATTCAAAGCATAATGGTTAAACGACGATAATGGAGAAGAAGATAAAAGATAACGCATAACCCAACTCCTCCGAATTAGCCTTGCCATCTGCTTCAAGCTTATTAGACGACTCCTCTGAGCCAACTAAAAGTCTCATCATCTATAATGATTGGTTCCATAGAATCTTTCAAGTTTTTCCTTGCTTCATTGAGTTCCCAACATGTCAAACAACTTCCTCTTCTGCATAAATGAGTAATGATATCAATACTTTGACACTCACATATTTAAGAAACTCGTCAAAACATTCTTTTCTGGCAAAGAATGAAAGACTCAATAATGCCATCAACAATAAATTATAAGAATTTTTTTCCCCATAAAAAAGGTGTTACTTATGCCACTTTAAATAAAACATTAGTATATTGTTAAATTTCTCTTTGTTATGAATCTTACGATTATAAATTTTGCGTAAATCCAGACTTGTATTCTTTCACGTCAATCAAAGGCGGCAATGCGAACAAATTTACCCAAGAGATGCACAAGTTATGCTTCAAAGTTGGGAAAAAATAATCTACTTTGACACTCAAGGCCTTGCAGTTGAGCTTTGAGTTCACCTTCACCAATACAGATACACCCCCGGAAACGTTAAAAAAATAAATTTCTTCTCAACGTCGCTCATATCATAAATAACTAAGAAGACAATGGAGAATAGGCAGAAGAGAAAATTAGAACATACAGTACTCTTTTTCAGACACTGGGGACAGAGGGGCAGAGCTGGTGCCATGACTTCCTCGGGTTATGAGTATTCAACAGTTATACTCCTAGAAGACAACGAATACATCATCTACAACAATAAGTTCTTGAGGATGAATAATCAAAGAAAGTTGTGTAACAACATATAAGTATAATTTGCAAGAGCTAAATCTTTGTAATTCAGAGTTATGAGCTAACCTTGGTACTCTTTGCTGACACCATTAGTGATGGAACAAAGATTGCAAAACCAAAATTTGGCTTTAGAACATTTTGATGCAGAGTTGTGAGCCGAACTGAAGCACTGAACAACTTCAGATGGAAGAGTTGACCACAAAATAGCCATGAATCACATATACTTAAAGGAAACCAAACTCGTATTTCTGATAAAACTAGTAATCGCGTTTGGGGGTATAGTAAAATTGCTAAAAAAAAAAAATTATAATCATCACAGTATGGTATTTGTATTTGTATTTGTATTTGTATCATAGCAGAACAACTGCTTGCGGCTTTACACACGGCTGCTTAAATTCATAATGTTAGATAAATGCATAATTAAAGATTATCTTAAGTTTGAGTGTGCCTTAACTCAAATTGGTAGTAACAATAATTAATGAACCAATATATTGGTATGTTTGTCTACAATTATCTATGTAGAAAAGGTGTTAAAACACTTGGCTTCTCAGGTTTTTAGGTCGCACTTTTCAAGTTTGAAAATCGGTATTGTTGGTAAATTGCTTGATTTCTGGCTTGATTACTGGTGGCCCTCCTACTTCCTCTCAATCTTGACTCTCGCTTATTTACAAATTTTAATGTAAGTTCATAGCTAGCAATTCCTTAAGATCTCGGTGTCCTGAACGTGAATTCTTAGTACTTCTAGAATTTGTTTCTTGCTCTTCATCTTTGTCTTCCTCCTCATCTTTGGCATTTTCTTTGCTCCAATGATATTCATCTCGTTATAAACGGCCAGATAATTTTCTTTGCTCCAGCTTCTCAGATACTCCTTATTATGTACTGCTTCTCCAACTATTTCATTATCCGCATTGAAGTCCACCCTAAAACCTGAAACAACCTATACAAATTCTTTTTGAGGATACTCTGAGGTCTATGTCTATGCCTACTTCTATATCTTAAAAGTACCCAGTGATTACAAATATTAGAGGCTTGTTAATTACATTATGAATTCTCAGCACCAACTCTTTATTCTTAATGTGTTCTATATAGGATAGTAATTTCAACCCATGGTTCTTTGATCAAAGGTGTTAACTTCAATGTGACATTTTGAATAAAGTTTATATTGGAGAAAGCTCACTAATTATCAAAAGAAAACGCAAAGGAGGATCAGTTCATTAAATTAAAAATTAAAATGGAAAGAATGATCAGTTCAATGCAAGTAAAGATAAAAACCTAATTTATACTTAATGATCAATCTGAATTACTAAAAGCAAAGAAGATATATAAGAAGGTAGAGTTCACTCAATTATCAATATAAACAGTTGCACTGGAACCATTGCAGTGAACTAATTTTTCTCTAGTTTAAGAAAAAAGAAACCCCACTTTTCTTACAAAATTAAAGGATCTCTGTGGATTTGAACCACCAACTCTTGAGACTTTAAGGGGCAATCCAACTCTCAAATGCTCCACCATTTATGCCAAAGGTCCAAAACATCAAACATATAATGAAAACAAATCAAGCTTACCATATAAACAATGCTTTTGCACAAGTAGCTCATTCCTTTACTTTCTTGTTTGGTAAAAATACATTCCATTGAGTCATAAGTGGGATATAGATCTACAAAAAGAACAAATAAGTAAAAGGGAAAATTAGGAGAAAAATCGGAAAAAGTGATTTGTTTTAATTGCATTCGAGTTATTTTTGTTCAAGATTTTGCGTACAAAACACACACAAAAGATGCATGCAGGAAGCACAGTCCCTAAAGCTCAAGTGTTCAGTCAGCTTTCCCAAGCATGATGCACACGAACAAATGATGCTCAAGTATTCGCTTTTTTAGATAAATCAATGTAAGATCAGAAGGGAATTCCTGTAAAAAGATTACTTGACGTCTAACTAGAGTCATTACTTGCTTTTATAGGAAAAATATACTTGTCAAGTTAAATTATTAGTGTGGGGTTTTATTTTCCTCAAAAGGCTTCAGTGACATGTAATGTAAAATCTTAATTAATTTAATAACCAGACACCAATTGTGCAAGAGTACAATAAAGTAACAGTGCATGAAAGAGTGCAATAGACTTTAAGTTGTTTATGAGCATAAATTCAAACTTGCGACATGTCAAAAAACAAGGAGTCCAACTAGGAATTCAACTTGATCTATCTCAAAATACCTTAAATGCTTAAAATATGCATTGACTTGTAAAAGTACCTTTTTGTCCGCATGAACCATGGGAGCAATTATGCAAGCTGACGTTTTGAAGGCCCAACTACAACTTCAGCTATTTAATTGCTAAGCTATATGGAAATTATGAAACCAGGTGTAAAGATTAATAAAGGCTATACTGAATATATTGCCAGCGTAACAAAGTACATTTTAATTAATTAATTAATATCATTAATTGATTGACTCGCCAGTTCGATTGAAGAAATAGTAAATTTCTTCCTCTTTTGTATCCATATGCTCCATAACAGTGTCAATACCATGAAAGTCTATCCTTCTCCCTCTTCCTTTATTCGGGCTTGGGACTAATGAAACCATATGGCTCCAATGGCGGAGTTACAAAAGATTTTACCTACAAGGAAATAATTAGTCAGGGATGAAGAAATAATTACAACCTTTCTACCATTGTATCCTCAAAACAAAAAAATGAGTCATATCAGTTGCTGGGAAAGATTAACTTCTCATGGAAGCTCCAAGCACACCCTTTTGGTACTTCCAAAGAGTAGGTGGACCAAAAAGAGAGCAATATTCACACTGCTTATTCAACATATACCAGCATATGCACTTTAATAACTTATAGCTGGACATCTAATGGTCCTATAAAAAAAAACTTCTAGTGGGCTCTGATATTTACTGGAGCAAGACAGTTGGGAATGTGTGCAACTTGATCTCAAATAGCAGCTGTAACCAAACCAAGAAACAATGTTGCTCTTGCAAATGGCAGGCCTTGATATTTCTAACAAGCCTGATACTCAGGGTAGTTGAAGATGCTCAATGCCATTAGAACTTGGAAGATCTTCAACGATCTGCTGGTAGAAAAGTTATCTCTCTTTTTTTTTAATCTTTTTTTTTTAAGAAAAGTTATCTCTAGAAAAAGAGAAAAACAACTATTTACCAAGACAATGCAATTTAGCATGGAGAATCTCTTTCATAAAGCTATCCCCACAGATGATATCATTAAATCTAAATATGGTCAGCTGGCTTCTAGATGCTCTCTCTGCAAGTTAGACAGTGCATCCATTTCTCATCTTTTTTGCGCTGTGCTCACGCCTAGCATCTTTGGAATTGGCTGATGGATTTGTTTTCATTAGAGGTACAAACTTGGTCTCTAATCAGTCTTTTAAAGGTCACTAATGGAAGAAGCTCCTACATTAAGTAATTTTGGTTGAATGCTGCTCTACCTTGTCTTGTCTCAGTAGTCTATGGTATGCTAAAAACAAAATCCTGTTTGAGCTCAAGAAACTATTCCTTCAACCATCAACGAAACAGCTTTCATGTCCAAAGCATACATGATGAACAACATAGAAGACTTGAAATTTATTGCAACTGTGGATGACAGCAAAACCTAGGAAAGCTTCAAGGATCCAGTCCTGCATGTGGACCCTCCGTTGGTTTGAAACGATAAAGTGATGTGACACATCCCTCATAGGGTCGTCCACCCACCGTATGAACTATGTTTATTTAATGTTTTATATTTTATGTTTTAGCTTAAACTCTGTTGGAGAGGTCCAATATAGTTTATGAGCAGTTTTCCTAATTTAACTATAATTCTATTTTAATTAAAATTAGGGCTAACCCCACTTGTGTTCTATAAAAGGGGAAGTCTAGGTTATTTGTTTTCCAGTTGATTTTGATTAAAAAAAATTTGATTTGTTTAGTAGAAACTAGTAGTTTTCTCTAACTCTCAAATACAACGTGATATTCATACGAATCTCGCTTCTGCGTTCGTAATAATCACGTGATGGGGAAAGTATAGGCAATCCTGGAATGGAATAGGAAGTTATGGTACTGTGTTCAAACACTTTCAAGGTGCTATTATGGGAATTCTTTTGGGAAACATAGGTATTACTGAAAGGTTTTATATGTTCCATTTCGTGTTTGTGGAGTCTCGTAGTTGTTTCAGTCGAAGACACTGACAAAATGGAGATCATTGGACAGAAGGTAAGTAGAACTCACTAATAAAGGAATGAGTTTTTATTTAATTGTCGTTCGAACGAGTTGACATGTCCCCTGGAAATTTGGCCCATAGGCAATTTTCGTTCGAACGAGTTTTCAAGTCGTTCGAACGAGTTGGCATGTCCCCTGTAAATTTGGCCCATAGACAATTTCGTTCGAACGAGTTTTCTTGTCGTTCGAACGAATTGACATGTCCCCTGGAATTTGGCCCATAGACAATTGTCGTTTAAACGAGACTTTTGTCGTTCGAACGACTGTCAACTTTCTAGGGTTTTAAACCAAATTAGACATAAGTCGTTCGAACGACATTAGGTCTCGTTCGAACAACTCTCGAGAAAAATTGGGTTACTATTTAAGCAAACTTTGTTTCCTTTTCTCTCCCGGTCTTGTGTTTTAGAATTTTTTTTTTTTTCGAAAAACTCAAAACTCATTTATCAGAGAGTGTAAATTCAAGATCAATCAAACATCTTCTAATCTTGAGATTGATGTTGAGTTAGTTTTACAATACTTTCTACATATTGTTGAAGAGGGATTCTTGGTGTGAGATTAAGAGGGCTGTTGCGAGAACAGAAAAAAAAATTGGTGAGAGATCAAGAATGGTTGTTGCGAGAACAGAAGAAGATTGGGTGTGAAGCTTTAGTCAGAAGAGAGATAATTTTGAGACTAGGTTATCAAGTTTGTAAGTGTAATTCAGATTAAACTATTTCTGATTAGTAGATTTTTAGTTGTCGATTTCATCGACAACAACCTGTGGTTTTTCTCCCGTGAAAGGAGTTTCCACAGGGTGAACAATTGCATGTGTTTTTTAATTCCTTGTCTTTACTTTTGATTGTTTCTGACCTGATTTATCGAAATACATTAAATACGAGCACATAGAATTTCAATTACAACATATTTTCAAGTCAAGTGTGCAGACATCATTAATTATCTGGAGATGACTTATTTATAAGCTGGCATAAGGTGGTAGTCTGCAGAGACTCAAACGCAGATGTGCTTGAATTTTCTAATGATAATATTCACTGGCAGTTCTATATTAGTTGACAGAATCTAAAGCAACATCTGATTATAAGAAGGGAACACAAGGGAAATCAAATTTAGTGCAGACTATTTAGCTATTGAATGGTATAATTATAGTCCCAAATTTGCATCTTCGCTTTAGAAACCATTTAGATATTGTCTCAGGTTCTGTTACTTCTAAGCTTTGACTACAGGATATACGTCTGTCTGTAGCTAAGTCTGGCCTTCTCTTATTGTAAGTATTTCCTGAAATCAAATGCTCACTTTGCAACAACAACAAAAAATCTACAAAGAACTTGAACCACCCCGTACTAATAGTCAGTACCACTGTTCACTAAATATTACGAGAATAATTGGACCATACATGCCTATGAACAAGTACACTGTATATATGAAGTAAATAGTCTGCGCCGAAACATGCATAAATATATTGAGAATGAAATGTACTTTAGTTCACATAAAACACATCAATGTTACAGAAGTCGTCACTGTATTGTCGAATATGAGATAGTAAAACCAGCCACGCTTTGAAGCAAATACTCTAACTGTTACCGAGTCATGGGAATCCTCCTCATCCGGATCGTTGAGACCCGTATTCTTGACAGTGTAAGTTTTCTTTTGATGTGGGCTATAGAGCTGACACGAATTCAATGACTTCTTATGCCATGTCAAGAGCCATGTCATTTCTCTTAATGGTTGTAACGGCCTTATGTTTCGTCAGTTCTTACAAACACCACGTAAACGTTTTTGATCAACATACATGAATCTAGTCATAAAAGATTGGATAAGTTCTTGTGCTAGATCACACCATGGCCTCTTTTCCTCCTACACATCCTCCTCCTGTGCAAGTAATTTTGTAGATCTTTGCCTCTTACCCAACACTTTTCCCCTTCCCATTGTAACTTCTAATCTGCAATTTTCAAGATTGGGCTTAAGAAGTACTTGTACTAAATTTAGAAAATTTTGACCAGCCACGTAAGACTCTCATATTACGGTGGAAAGTTACTTCTGATGTGGAAAGTAAAGAAAAAGTTAATTTGTGCCTTTTCTTTTCGGATGTGGCTAATTAGAAGTGGTTTAGGTAATTAATTTTGTGATGTGGTTACTTTTTGTAGGGAGTTTGTGTTGGGATAGATACAGATCGAAACGAACACGATAACCAGAACAACAAGTTCAAGCTCGAGAACAGCAAGATCGAATCCTCTCTATCGTTTTCTGTTTGCTCTTATGCAAATCTACAGAGTATTAATGGCAGTCTCGATCTAAACAATTCTAAACAAAAAATAGTAAAGATTATCTACACACACACAAAATTTAACGAGGTTCGGCAAAATCGATGCCTACGTCCACAGGTAAAGAGATTTCACTAGAAAAGAAAATGACGATTACAACTGATCTCACAATCTCTCTATTCAACCTGTATGATCTCAAAAACGATGATGATCAACAGGATTTTCTCCTCTCTACCACTCTGTAAAAAACGATGCAAGAGTTTTCCCAAAGCTTCTCTCTCTTTTTGTCTCTCACCCCCAAAAATAAGGATTCACTTCTATCTCATATGTCAATTCCTCAGTAGGCTCTTCTTTTTATAGAAAAGAGTCCTATAGGAGTTACAAGTCAATTAGGAACGACTGTTCCTCTTTATGCGGCTAAAAAACCTTCAAGCCTTCAATGTTGTAACCTCTACCTAAAACCAAGGGAAGCCCAACAATTTTTCTTCGACGTGGACTTCGACCTCATGAAGAGGGAAGCCCAGCAGTTTGTTATATCCACCACATCAAATTTAAGTTAAAACTCCTCAAAAACGCACCCTATTGTAGAGAGGTTGTTGTGGATGCTCTTAGTATGGTAAATACGGTCTTAGAAAGACTATAAGGAAGTTTGGTGACGTGAAAGAGACGCAAAGATTATTTTTAGGGACGTGGGAGACTATTGTCTTTAAGTTGGAGACATAAGCTCATTTTTTTAACTTTTGGCTTTTGCTGCTTATTGACTTAAAATAGGTTGCTTATTTTTATCTTTGATTTGATTTAATTAAGTGGGGTGGATTCGTGGGAACTCAAAAAAGGAACACTCAAGGAACCACTCTCTCTATTAGATAAATGGCTCTTAAAATTGGGAGTTCCTATATAGGAAATGAGGTGTAAAAGCATAGTATTAGGCGTACAAATGAGTTGGCACTCTCTCTCTCATCTCTCTCTTCACGTGGTCATCAAACTTGTCATCTTTCTTCTCTATTTCTCTCAATATTGTTTTTTAAACCTGCACTGCATCTCTCTCTTCTTTGATTCTTGCACTCTCTCTCTCTCTCTCCTTAACCACAATGAAGAAACAATGGTGATTTTCAATTATTGAAACCTAACTATGGCTCTCTCTCTCACACACACACACACTCTTTTTTCTCTCTCTCTCTCTCTGTCCATCTTTTTCTACCGAGTGAAGATAAGGTTTTGAATCGAAACTCAGTTAAATCAGATCTGAGTGTATCTAGGGTTTATGTAACTGAAAGAGAAGGTGGTAAAAAGTTACGGTCTCTCTCTCTCTCTCTCTCTCTCTCTCTCTCTCTTTATGAATTAACTCATTTCACTAGTGAAGTACCAACCACTACCAATACAAGTGGCGACGGCATAATCAGAAACGGTGAGTTTGGAAATTTTGTGTGCTCGTATTTAATGTATTTTGAGAAATTAGATCAGAACTATTCCTATCAATCAATGATCTAGAAATAAACATAAACAATCACTAGTTATGACAAAGAAATAAAAGACACAAGCAATTGTTCACCCTGTGTAAACTTCTTACTCAGGAAAAAAACTACAGGTCGTTGTCGATGAAATCGACAACCAAAAATCCACTAATAAAAAAGAGTTACAATCTAAAATACACTTAACGACTCGATAACCTCATCTCGTGATTATCTCTCTTCTTATTCAAGTTTAACGTCATATCTCTTTCGTTCTCGCAACGACGCTCCTTGATCTTACAACAAGGATCACCCTTCTCGAATTACTCTAGAAAAATATGTGGAAAGTAGAATTGACTAATTCAACATCAAACTTGAGATTTTAGGTTTTTAATTGATCTTGATTAGTCTTTCTGATAAAGGATATAAAGCTCTCAAATAAAATTGGTGAAAAACTTGGTAAGAGAAAAAAAAAACAAGGTTTGCTTAAATACTGAAAATTATTTTTCCGGAGACTCGTTCGAACGAGATAGCCAAATAAGCCTAAAAACAGAGGCAGTTTAAAACTCGGTTTAAAATATTGTTTTTTCCCAGAAGTTGCTTGAACGAATAGAAAACTCGTTCGAACGAGAAAGCAAAATAAGCCTAAAAACAAAGGCAGTTAAAACTCATTTTAAAAGTTTATCTTTTTCCAGAAGTCGTTCGAACGAATGAGAAAGCAAAATAAGTTAAAAAAAACAAAAACAGTTAAAACGATTTGGCTTTTCCTTTATCGAGTTCTACTTACCAACTCACCTTCTCAGCCGTTGGTTGTAGATGACTTGTCCGGCGGTCTTAATTCTGTCACCGTCTTTGACTGAATTAACCATGGGACTCCACATACACGAAATGAGACAAACCAAAACCTGTCATAATTCCCCTATCTAATGCATTTTAGGTGATTCACTAGTTCACGATATACGTTGTTGTTGTAGTGATGGAAGTGACTAAAGCAAAAAAAATTGTCAAAATATGATGTAATCGACAATTTGATGTACCATTTTGTCGATTTCATGGGTTCTCGACAATTGTTCATAATTTTTTTGTCGAGTAACTCATTGATGGAAAATATAGTGTCGACTATGTCAAGCATTGGCATATAACTACGCATTTTAATTCTGTTGTCAGTTTGTTTTGGGACTTTATTATGGACTATTAAGTATTAAGGTATGTTATGTTCTTTCATAGCCCTCACAATGGCTAATCAATGATGAATTTCATGCAAGAAATACTCACGAGGATGATACCCAACCATTGCAAGACATCCACGATAACCACGATAACTAGGAAAACCAGAAGGAGATGCCTTGTCTTCCAAATTTTTGCCTTCAATTAGTTTGTATTCCAATTATATTTATGCATCTTTCAAGAATTCTTATATTGTAATGATGTAGGGCCTTTAAATGATTAAGCCCAATCATATTTTTAAATTCATTAGGTTTAATTTTCTTTCTAGTTTTATTTATTTCTAGATTAAGCTTGTCTAAATAATATGATCCTTCTAATATGGGAATCCTCTAGCTTAATTATAAATAGGCATATAATAGTTAAGAGATACATTCAACCAATATCAATAAAATTTCTCTCTTTATTATTTATTCCTTGCAATCTCTTTTATTTTCTCGATTCAAATTGCTTCCGCAACGTGTTCTCTATTATGTAATCAGTTCAGTTTGTTATATATTTCAAAAATCTTCTCTAAAATTGATCTCAAAAGCGGTTATCACCAAATTCGAATCCGTCCCGGAGATGAATGAAAAATGGCTTTCAAAACTAAAGAAGGATTATATGAATGGCTTGTTATACCATTTGGCTTATCTAATGCTCCTAGTACGTTTATGAGGCTTATGAATGAGGTTTTAAAGCCTTTCTTGAACAAGTTTGTCGTCGTTTATTTCGATGATATTCTCATTTATAGCAAAGATGAGAAGGAACATCTTCACCATATTCGACAAGTATTTCAAGCATTCCAAGGTACCTCTCTCCAAATTCAGCTCAAGAAGTGTACATTTATGCAAGTTAAACTTATTTTCTAAGGATTTGTCGTTTCCACTGATGGTATTTATGTTGACGAAGACAAAGTCAAAGCTATTCGTGAGTGGCCTACTCCGAAAACTATTTTTGATGTTCGATTTTTTCATGGTTTGGCATCCTTTTATCGTCGTTTTGTGCGAAATTTTTCTACTAAGAGGCCCCTCTTGCCGATTGTTTAAAACAATCTCGCCTTACTTGGAGTCCCGAAGCTGAACAAAGTTTTGCCTTACTCAAAGAAAAACTATCTTCGGCACCGGTTTTTATTATGCCCAATTTCACAAAATGATTTGAAGTGGATTGTGATGCCTCCGCCCGTGATATAGGTGTCATTTTAACTCAAGAAGGAAGACCAATTGCGTATTATAGTGAAAAGATATGTGAAGCTCGCCGTACTTGGACTACTTATGAGTTTGAATTTTATTCGGTTGTACAAGCTCTTAAGCATTTAAAACATTATTTGCTTCAAAAGGAATTTCTATTATATATCGATCATGAAGCCCTCCAGTACATCTAAAGTAATAATAATATTAATCGAATGCATGCTCGTTGGATCGCCGAGATTCAACAATTTAATTTTTCTATCAAGCACAAACCGGGGAAGAAAAATAAAGTTTCTGATGCCTTGAGTCGACGTGCATCCCTTCTTGTTACCGTTCGTACATCTATCGTTGCTTTTGATTATCTTAAAGAACCCTATGTCGATGATGCGGATTTTTCAGAGATGTGAGAAAAATACAACAATAATCAAGGAGGTACGACCGACTTTCTTCTTTATGATGGTTTTCTTTTTCATGGTACTCGTATTTGTATTCCCCAAGGTTCTTTACGATAGTATTTTATTAAAGAGTTACATGGAGGAGGTCTTGGTGGACATTTAGGTTGTGATAAAGAAATTGTTTTGGTCGAAGAATGATATTTTTGGCCTTCTTTAAAGAAAGATGTTGCATACTTTGTTCACAAATGTTTTGTATGCCAACAAGCCAAAAGTCGTGCTCAAAATACGGGCCTCTACACCCTTCTTTCAGTTCTCGAATCACCTTGGACTGATACTTCTATGGATTTTGTATAGGGATTCCCTCGGACTCAAAGAGGAATTGATTCATTTTTTGTGGTAGTCGATCGCTACTCAAAGATGGCACATTTTATCCCTTGCAAAAAAACTCATGATGCGGTCCAAATCGTAAATTTATTCTTCCGAGAAATTGTTCGCCTTTATGGTGTTCCTCAATCTATTACTTCCGATCGCGAAAGTAAATTTTTAAGCTATTTTTGGCAAACTCTTTGGCGACGTTTGGATACATCTTTAAAGTTTAGTAGCACCGCTCGCCCGCAAACTGATGGTCAAACGGAAGTAGTTAATCGCACTTTGAGAAATTTACTTCGTGTTTTATCCGGTGCAAAGCCAAGGCAATAGGATTTATGTATTCCTCATGCGGAGTTCGCCTATAATTCTTCTAAGAGTAGAGTTACCGGTTTTTCTCCTTTCCAGATTGTTTATTCCATGGTTCCTAAGCACCCCCTCGATCTTGTAGATCTTCCTAAAGTTTCTGGTGTGAATTCATTGTCTAATGATTTCCCTCGATCAAGTTGCCAAAATTCATGAGATGACTACAAAAAATATTGAAGCTTCAAATGCCAAGTACAAAGCTTCGGCCGATGCACATCGGCGTGTTCAAACTTTTGAAGTTGGTGATCTTGTTATGGCCTATTTAAAAAAGGAACGTTTTTCGGTTAGCACTTACAATAAATTGAAGATGAAAAAGATTGGGCCATGTGAAGTACTTAAAAAGATTAGCGATAATGCATACATCATTTCCTTATCCGATGGTTACAACATTTCGTCTACGTTCAATGTGGCAGACCTTTCTCCTTATTATGGTGACACGCATGATTCTTTTCCTTTTGAGAACTCGTGGGCGAGTTCTTTTCCACAACAGGAGCATGATGCAGGTCCTTTAAATGATTAAGCCCAATCATACTTCTAAATTCATTAGGTTTAATTTTCTTTCTAGTTTTATTTGTTTCTAGATTAAGCTTATGTCTAAATAATATGATCCTTCTAATATGGGAATCCTCTAGCTCTATTATAAATAAACATATAATAGTTGAGAGATGCATTCAACCAATATCAATAAAATTTCTCTATTTATTATTTATTCCTTGCAATCTCTTTTATTTTCTTGATTCAAATCGCTTCCGCTACATGTTCTCTATTATGTAACCAGTTCAGTTTGTTATATATTTGAAATTGGGATCTTTAATTTGAATTGAATGTTAACACGTTACTGACTACCTTCCCCCCTTATGAATGTATTTCTGTGTATGAAAATGTAGAATCCTCACTATAATCGATAAGGTAAGGCATGTAATGGGCATTCCATGACTGTCGAGTAGTACACTACCCGATAATAATACTTTTTGTAACGTGTTAGATTTGTCGATCACTGAAGTATATCCACAAAAAGGCTCCCTAGAATTGTCGAGTTGACCAGTAATCGACAATCTAACCTGAGCAGGAAGTAACAACAACAAAACAACCAAACAAGTACATAGCTAATTCGTGTCGACTAAAGGGAATATGAATACAAAGTGAATAGACCGAGCATGTATTTATAGAGAACATTCAGTCAATACATCTGTTTTTCCAAAAAATATAGCCGGTGTTTGTTGAGCTCCCAAGGCAGCTTGGGCAGACCCAGACCCCAAACTTGATTCAGGCTCATCACCATCTTGGTGATTATATTATTGTTGGTCTTCATTGGTCATGCCCCACCCCATCTATATTGGCACTTTCCGCCATTGAGTGAGTTTCACTGTTTTCAACTGCATCTTCATTAGTTGTTTCAAGTAAATATTCTGTATTCAACAGTTCTTTTCTCAACAGTCTTCCTCTCTCTTGGTTTTCTTTTAAGTTTGTCAAAGTTAAGAAAGTTTGGGTGTTCCGGGTCTTCTCTCTCCCACTCTCGCATTCTTCTAATAGAGGTTGTAGGAGGCAACTTCTTTGTCATTGTTGTTTACCTGTGTATAGGACAAGTATTTATAAGTATGCAGGCTATACAATCAGTCAGTGTAGAATCTCACTTTATTGTCGATCAGTGTTAATTAGCTAGCAGGATAACCCTTGATACTTGATAGGTTTTGGTTAAGAAAAGATGAGGAACTCGCTCAATCACCTTGAGCTATCAACCATGTCTCCTCAAGATGTTCGTATACTAAGGTACGCAATAACTTGAACATTATTAAGAAATGCTTTTTGTTTAAATCCAAAACAAATGAGGCAAAGAGAGACGAGTTATACTCATACCAATGCAGTGTGAAGTTGCAACTACCTTGTGAGCACCATTGTCATACTTCAGATATGATTTTCGTCAAGATTCATACTGTATGAGTATTGATTTTGCTATAAAATGCTTACTTTTCTAGTTATGTTAATATATCATTATGTGACCTACAAAATCGTGAACTCTGTTTGTTTGTTTTTTTTTTTTTCTCCGTTGATTTATCAAATAAGATATAGAGGAAACTGAGAACATTAAAAATGCTAAAAATACTCAAGGGGTGTGACTTCATGGACAAAAAAAGATTAGTTTCTCACCATAATTATATTGTCAACCATACATGTATGTAGGAAATGTAAACATAACGGTGGTAAATATATTTGTTGAGAATTGAGGTAGCTACTCTCTTCTCTCTGGCAAGAACGATACTCGGAAATCGTCAACTCAAGTAGTAAATCAACAAAGAACAATATAAAGGACACGAAGATTTTCCCGGAGGAGGGAAGTGGAAAACCCTTGCAGATGAAAAACCACTCCCACGAACAATTCACTATGATATCAAATAGGTTACAATGATCTCTCAAGCTTTAATGGAGTCTCTTCAAACCCTAGGCTTCTCTCTAGAATTAAACTCACCAATATAGGCTAACAAAATAATATAAGTCTTATTTACATCGTAGGGAACTTAAAATACAAGTAGAACGGATCTCGAGGCAAACCCAACGACTCATAATAACATCTAAAGCAAACCTACGCCAAGCTCGTTTGAACGGCATCCAAGTCCGTTCGAACGACTTTACGATAATTGGTCTTCAGCCTAGAAACATGACAACTCGTTCGAACGACTTTGACAATATCAATCTTTGACAATTCCATTCGAGTTCACACCGAACAATATTTTTATGTGCATTTCTAAAATGAAGCATGTATTTATGAATATTGGAATGTTTTCATAAAGACAAATGATGCAAACGGAAATGCGAGGGATTTTCAGATCTTAATATTTTTCATGACTATTTGCGAAGGCTGTAAATGGTAAACAAAATTACAAATCGAACGTTATTTTTTATGACAGACTGATTAACCAAAAAACTGATCGATTGGCCATGTTTTGTAAGCTACATTTGTCTAATATGTAGTCATGTAAGCAACAATATTCAAACCATGAGATGCAAAAACATACCGCTCATATTATACTTCCCCTGGAACCTACCTGGAAGATGGATCCACTGAAGTTGGATTACTACTCTATGATTCTACATTTTTCATCTAAGACAAATACCTTGAACAACTTTTCCGTTAAACCATTTAACTGCTTTGAGAAATGCATTTATGCCAACATGCATCACTCATTTGTTATCAAGACTAAATGTGTCTTTGTTATAATTGTCGGCAAAAACAAACCGTATTGTTGAACTGAAAATAGTGGCATTAACAAACCTGATTGGGAAGGTTTCTCTTAAATAACTAAGCTTTCCTCGATCATACATGTAATCATCATTTGATATTGTTTGGGGTGGATTTCCACTGCTCGGTGAGTTTTTGGATGTGGTCCAATGTGGAAGAAAAAAATTTGATTTCAACACCACTTCCTGATGTTTTTCTAACGTTCTAATTTATCTTTATTTGCTACTACTAAACCATATATATAGAGAGGTAAAGACCATTAATTTACTGGTTTCTATTTGTTTCAAGATAAAAATGGCCTCCTGAATGAAACATTGATGTGTACTAAGTACAAAAATCATCACAAAGCTATGGCTAATTGAATGAAAATAAAATAAATAGTGAAAAAAACAAAGAGTAATCAGTAATCACACACGCAAAGACGAAGTATGTACATAATCACCTTAATAGTCTCGTGGAAAATAATATGTTGATAATGATAAGTAGTTTTAATTTAAGTTGCAGTTCTTCTATTTGTCTAACTTCCCATTCTGTTATTTTTTTTCTCTGAAGGATTTAGCCCCCAAACAACTTAGTAACTTTGAAGCTTAAAAATTCTTAATTTAAAAAAAAAAAGTGTGAATGAATATTGTGGCGGGGATTAACATAAGATTTCCAATGCACTAAATGACCTATCAATTGGTTTCAGAATTGCAAGTTATGCCTGTAGAGTGTAGACGATATGACATTATAAATTACTAATGATAATTGATAAATTTAACTAAGAGATGACAATGGAAATACGAACAGTTTGTACAAAGTGGTCATCTTTTATACCATGATGTTTTCTAATGATAATGCAGTGATAAAGATGAAGCATGGAGAGGGAATAATGGGGAAGGAGAAGAAGATGGTGCGGAATAGGAGGCATATTGTTCCTCAAGAATGAACCTTCTTTTAGAATACATAGAGCCAGGAGCGGAGCCAGAGATTTAGGAGTCGGGGTGCCGGAGGTTCGGGGGCGGAGCCTCCGAAAAAAAAAAAATTGGTATTTCGAAATTCATGGATTAAATGCAACCCCCAAATTCATGGAATTTGAATGCTACGCTTGCAATTAACATCATAAATAAACTATTTTAGCAAATGACAACTCTATAAGATCAAATTTGGAGAAGTTTACCTCCTATTGTTGGTTGTGTCGTAGTCGTCCGCGACGATGTTCTGAAAATGGAACATCTGGGAGCTAGCAAAGGTTGAATAAATCGTTTCTTCTTCAGCTGAGATGAAATAACTTCTTAAAAAGATTGAGTGTTTGTTTTTGATGAAGAGAGTGATGAGGATTATCATGAGACAAGAGGTGTTTATTTGAATAAGAGATAGGAGAGAGCCAAAGAGTCGGGCTTGATGAAGAGGTATTACTTTGTGAAGTTCGTTGTTACCATTTTTATTTTATTTTTAGCTTCCCCCTAAATTCGCCCCTGCATATAGCTCCAATAACGTGATGATTACCATCTTACCAACGGCAAAAGGTGGTTCAGAGTTGAAGTTTTTCTTGGTATAAACTTTGAGGTTATAAATCTCGCTCCTCCATCATTGTTTCAGTAATGAAGATAATTTGTATAGTGAAGAAGTGTCCATTTCACTTAATTTGTTATAGAGTCAACATATACGTGCAGATATTGAGAAGGTTTTGGCCCTGTAAGATTCGCACCGCATAAGAATAATTAGCTAGTTGGTTTGGAGTGACAATGTTTTATTATTCTTCTACCAATCCTATTGTTTTACCGCGACGTCTAAAAGTATGTATTAGAATTGTGACATGGGATAAACTTAGTCATAACTTGTGACAGAATACTGTAAATGACTGAGTGTGAACACCATTGTTATGTTTACCATATGATCCTGGTTAAGATTGATGATGTGGGTGTTAAAATTTGCTATAAAATACTTGATTTACTACTGATGTATTTTGCAAATAGTGTGCCCTACAAAAGCAAGCGGGTGATGAACTACAAAATACGTGATATGATACTGTTTGTAATGTGGCGCATCCCTCATAGGGTCGTCTACCCACCGTAATTTCGCTTCCGCGTTCGTAGTATTCACATCAGTTTGTTTTATGCATGCATACATTACACCCTGCGGAAGTAACAAATAACAATTCTCAACAACAGAGAAATCTCAAAACTCTTTATTATGCTTTAATTTCCAAATGTAACATTTGAATGTACTAAACCCAAAACTTATGGTGAACCCTGAACCTTTACCTTTATCTCATCATCCATAAACTCAAAACTCTCATTTCGCTTAGACTAGGTTTTGTTTTCTTCATTAATGTCACGCAAAAATAAGATATATGATAAAAACATTATGCACACAACATTAAAAAAAAACTTAAAATATTGGTCATTATCCTCCTTTTCTAATTCACCTAAGAGAGCTTTTAATGTGAATCTACGAACGCGAAAGCTTAATTCGTATTCGATTAACACTAAGTTTGAACTAGATCTCAGCTAAAGTTAATAAGATGAAAACTACTCTTTTCATAAACAAAACAACTCTATTAACTACTGAAAAACAAATAACTTAGACATTATCTTTTATATAACAAAAAGGGGAATATAATTAACAACCATAATTCTAATCTAAATATAATTCTAATTTAATTAAGGATCTTTTAACCTTAAGCAAGTCCCTAAAATATGCTTAACATCTCTAGCAATGGAGAGGCTCTCCAAGAAAGATAATGCATCGACGGTAAAAACGACTATTAGATGACGATTCTCATCAGTTTTGATATGTTTTATTCTCTCATAAAACTTTTGCAATGTTGAACAAACATGATTAAATCAATCATCCCAGAGTGCTCATGTTTTGCTTTGGGGTCTTCAAAAAATTAGAATTTTTCACAACTTCCGTGACCAAGACTGTTTACATTGGAAAGTTTAATTTCTCACGACTTCCGTGGCCAAGACTATTAATGATGTGATGCATCCCTCATAGGATCGCTTACCCACCGTACCATCTATGTTTATTTAATGTTTTGTATTTTAGTCTTTAGCTTAAGCCTTGTTGGAGAGACCCAACCTAGGTTATTAGCAGTTTCCAAGTTTAAGTATAATTTTATTTCAATTAGAATTAGGGTTCATAATTCTAACTCCCTTTGTGTTCTATAAAAGGGGAGATCTAGGTTATTAGTTTTTCAATTAAGTTAGTTAATTCAGTTATTCAGAACAAGAGTTCTAGTTAATAAAATTAGGGTTCCTCACGAACCTAATTTTCGTTTATTAAAACTGGTGTTATTCTTGATTATTGGCTTCCGCGAAATCAGTTTACATCAAATTGGTATCAGAGCGAGCAAGATTTTGCGGATTTTTTTTTACCGACTGCTACAGTATTTTTGATTATTGCTACAATGATTTTCGGGAACTGTTAGTACTTTTCGTGCTGCTACAGTATTTTCGGTTAATGCTACAGTTATTTATACAGTAAAATTCCTAATGACGTTAATAAAGAATTGATTTTCCGTCAAATTTGTTCCAGAGCTACGTGAGATCTAAGTGCAGTCAATTTCAAGAGCAAAGATGTCTCGTGGAAGAACTGCGACGAAGAAACCTACTCTAGCTCAAGATGTAGCAAAGATAGAGGATAAGTTTGATAAGCTTATCGAGGATAAGTTTGAAAACTTATCGAGGCTTTGGGTAGAGGAGCCTTCCCCCCCCCCCTCCCCAACTACCTCTGTTAGGCGTAACCGAAGATCTCTCTCTAAAGGGAAGCGTCGCCGCGAGGAGCGACGATCTCGGTAACCCGTTTGCAAGTCTTGGAGTCGAAACTGAGGCTTCTAACGCTTTGGGAATCGAAACCCGAACCATCGCCAAATCGACAATGCAGATTTCGTTACGGGTTCCAACCTACAACCAAACAAACAGCTCGCACGAAGAGATGACCTAACAACAGTGGGATATGCTTCCCGTCAAGATTATAAACAACAGTGGGATATGCTTCCCGTCAAGATTATAAACCCAAATGATTGGTTTCTACAATTTGAACCAATCGATGTGCCGATCAGAAGGTTTGAAGAGAGTGAGGAGTGAGGCTACGGTTATTCGTTCGGCAGCAACGACGAACCCACTTCTCCGATTGAAGAAGAGTTCGTTATCGAAGTCAAAACTTGTGATGTTGAGGAAATCGGGGTACAACCCAAGGCCAACGAACCGGCCACGACAACCACCGACCAACCACGAGGTTTCCGCCTAGAGACGACCCTGGAATACAACCAACAAAGACTGTCGACGTCGACATCAGTCCCAACAGTGGTCGGTACCACAACTTATCATTTAGGATAGATAACTCCAGCAGTACGTGCAGTGCACATGCTTCATGAACAACAACCAGCTCCAGTAGTGCGTACAGTCAAAAGGCCAAGCTAAGTCGAATAAAATAGTGTATCTTCGGCGGTAACTGCCAATCAACATGCTACTCAGCAGTGGATTCAGGAAACACGTACGGAACACGAGATGCAGGTCGGCATAATCCAACAGTGCCATTCACTTCTATTACAGTCCGGGGTATCCAAATATTTGATCCGTATAAGGGAGATGATGGCCCAATACGAAGAATTATGTTCGTATGCTGATCCGTTTTGGAAAGGTTTTGTAGCATGTGTTAAGGAGCGGACTACAGTAATTTCTCAGTTTTTTTTTTTTGACATCGATGGACGTGGGGATGTCGGTGACGACATTGTACCCCCGCTCTTGGGTACAATCTCTGGGTACGAAAAATTCCGCAGAAGATTTCAAGATTTCCAAAAGAGTTTCACCGTACAAATTTTGTGCACGTTCTACAGGATGAAGACGAAAAGACTGAGATGCACATACGTGCGTGAGTCCTCTGAAGCACCACCCCCTTGATTTCGTGGACAAAATTTTCTCAGACGGAAGGTTTGATGTGGCGCATTCCTCATAGGATCGTTTACCCACCGTACCATCTATGTTTATTTAATGTTTTATATTTTAGTCTTTAGCTTAAGCCTTGTTGAAGAGACCCAGCCTAGATTATTAGCAGTTTCCAAGTTTAAATAAAATTTTATTTCAATTAGAATTGGGGTTCATAATTCTAACCCCCCTTGTGTTCTATAAAAGGGGAGGTCTAGGTTATTAGTTTTTCAGTTAAGTTAGTTAATTCAGTTATTCAGAACAAGAGTTCTAGTTAATAAAATTAGAGTTCCTCACGAACCTAATTTCTGTTTATTAAAACTGGTGTTATTTTTTATTATTGGCTTCCGCGTAATCAGTTTACATCAATTTACATTCAGAAATTTCATTAAGTAATAGAAATTATATATTGTTTTTATAACAGATGGCCCAAAACAAATCTAATGGCCCCATTCCCTAAGCTATATATGTTTATACAAACAAACCAGTATAATAAGTACAGTACACAGTATAGAGCAGCAATCAAACCATGAGAAAAAAATACACGATTCATATTATATGCCCTTGGAACCTGGAAGATCGATCCATTGAAGCTTGATTTCCACTTCACCACATTCCACATTTCTCAATCTAAGACAAATATCTTGAACAACTTTGCCGTTAACCCATTTGACACAGCTCTCTTCTGCCAGACAGTTTTGCCTACACGGTGTCACTCTTGTGATTGTTGTACCACTTGGAAGATCTGTCAAATGCATCTTAACAGCTTCGAGAAACGGCTTTATGTCAAAATCTGCATCTCCCATTTTATCATCAAGGCTAAACGTGTCCTTGTCATACACAATCTACAAGAAAGCATACCATGTTATCAAACTGAAAATAATGGTGTTAACAATGATACATGTTATCTGGGAAGGAACAATCAATATAAGAAGATGTAGATATTTGCATGGTTCACTTAATGGCGACAGCCAAGAGCAGATAGATAAAGAAGAAGAATCAAAGGTCAACAAAACTATCAGAGCAGTCACATGTTTTCTTACTTTGGTTTTCTTACCTCTTTTACGTTCTACACTATTGGAGAATTTAAACACACCATTAACAGTTGCAAAAGAATCTATCGTTTGGAAAAAGTAATAACAAGTGGTCACAACATTTTGGCTTCAGTATACGTTATCGGCACAAAAATCAGTTGTTTACTCGGCTTTAGACTCCTACAAGGAGTACTCCTAATCAATTTAATTTATGATAGTACATGTCATAGCCTTTTATGATATATGATCTTTATCTAAGGATAAAAGGTTACCAGAGATGCCATTTCTTTTCAGAAAATAGTGTCTACCGATATTCAAACAAAATAACTAGCACTTTGAGAGTAAATCTTACAAGCTTAATTGGAAGATTGGGATCTGCAACAGAAAGAGTTAAGTCTTCATTCCATTCCGGATTGACATTCTTCTTCATTACACGAGTCTTCAACTTCTGCAACCAAATTGACATTTATGAAATGTTAAATGAAGAGAACAAGCAAAAAAAAGTAATAGAGATCATTGGTGTTATTAGACTTGAATGGTAGAGTATAGTCGGTTGAGCCAACCCTTGATAGTTGACTGTGGCTTTATTATGATGGTGGTGACAAAAGTTGACTTTCATACAAGAAAATGAATTTACATTTGCATAGTTAAAATGGCTAGCTACCTACATGGAGAGCACTTATAAAGACCAACTTGAAAATAAGATCATACGACATAATATAGACTCGAATTGCAAAAGTGAGTATGATTAACTCATAAGACACTAGATGTACATGTACATTTAAGAACAAGGAAATCGAAGAACATAACTCTGCAACATGCTTATACAAGAAAAAAACAGACCCTGGAGTAGCAAAAGAATAAAATCCACATCCAGTTCAAAAATAATAATTTGGATTATGAAAATGCTGTGCAGATAGAAAAAAAAAATACTAAGATAAAAATGCAGGCACAGGGATAAGCATCTAATCATTCACCGCAATTCAAAATAATTAAATGAAAAGAAAAAAGGTCAACCAATAGAACTTCAAGGTTGCCTACCATGATGCTATTTTTCTTAATAAAAACCATGTTGACACTTGCTATATGGAGTCTGCAATAACAACTTGCTCAATCATCTAAACAACAAGCTAAATATGAAAGCATGAAAAAAAAAATGCAATCACACAGCAAAACCACAGCATTGAGACGATAACAATCTAAAGACAACAATTTTCTTAATACTAGTGAGAGTTGTGATAGATCAGTCCCAAACCAAAATTTCCATCCATTCTCCAACTTTTTATCCATGGAGACTTTACATAGATACAAAGCCTGTACAGTAAAGATTTGTCATCCTTTGATACCAGATGCTTGGCTCAATGAGAAATATGCAGTGTGTGTGATTTCATATGTTCTTACAGAAACACATCTAAAGTTCACTAGGAGAGATTAGCATCCACATTAGACGTTTTTCTAGTAAAGTAGATTTCACCATTAGTTTGAACTCCAACAGTGAGTCTTAGTTGAAACTAAATAGATCTCTGGCTTCGGGACCCTTAAACTTCAAAAATCCGCTATTGTAATAGCCCCAACCCTCTACCAATTTGTACCTTCCGCTATTATGCTTATCTGATTCAAACTTCCGAATTTTGATCACATGTGAAACCTTGGTGACCATAAAAATCAAAGTTATTACATTTACCTTTTTGAGGTAGCTACATGCTTATATAGGAGCTCTCAAGTCCTAGTTCCTCTCTAAAACTCCTAAGGGCTGAAACTCCTTAGGTTGGATCTATGGCACCTGAACCCGAATTGGAGCTTGGGCCCATTATTCATATAACTGTATATCTCACAACATTCAAGATATGACTAAGCAGCCATGCTTTTACGAAACAACCAAACTGTGGACATAGATGAAAAGAGTCTCACACACAGCGTATACATTGCAAACTACACGTTAAAAGATTGACAAGTCAACCCAATAAACCCAATATAGCTATGCAACTAATCTATCTTGCTCTCAAAATAATGTTTTATCGAATATTATAACCAAATCTTCTGGGCCTTTTTTTTTTTGCAAAAGCAAGCTAGGAATTAGGCAAGAACTCTACCTGGTATATTAACTAGTATTTACATCCTCTAATAGGAAACCCCTGAACCATCCCGGTACTTAATGTTATCCAATTGATCAGTAAAAGGCCCTACGAAATGGACAACAGGAAAATTGGAACCAAGGCCTGCTAAATAATCTCCTCTGCTGCCTCATTGCTCTCCCTCTATGTGTTTAATTTCAAAACCCTCAAAATGCTCCAAGATAGTTCTGATTTTTATAACTTTCCAAGTTAGTTTAATGTTTCCTTATATCATCTAGACAGCAAGTTTAGAATCCATACCAATTTCCAACTTTGTGATTCCCATGCCAATACAGAAGTGGAGTCCCACAAGAACAGTCCTATATTAACTTTCTGTTAGTTTCTCCAAGGAAAGCTGCTATACCATTGTCATTTTTGTCCCTTAAGACTCCTTCTATTCCCCTGCGGTCGTCTCCTAGGACTCCATCTATGTTCAGCATAAGCCACCCATCCTTTGGCATCTCTCAACAACAAAAAACATGTTGTTTGATTACTTTGTTACCTTGAATTCCCAAGGCATTACTCAATCATCTGTTTCTTTCTCGATGATCCATTTATTTCTCTCCAAGTCCATTAAATAGAAGTAAGCTTAAAAAGATAAGTTTCTTAAATGTGTTCCCATTTGGGGTTGCCTGGTGATGCCCATGAAGTTAATATCCTCTCCCACACGTTACATGAAAACTTGCAATCAAAGAACATGTGGGCAATTAAATTCCTTGATGTTAGGTCTGCTTGTGCAAGCTCCCATATACCCACCACCACTAATAACCCTTGAATTCCTCAACCTACTTATTGGGGGCATATCATACTAGACTTGGCTATGCTGAACATTGCTATTACACCCTCTTATACTAGTTCTTCTAGAGCTCCTAACACTGCCATCTGTTGCTTAAAATCATTATGGTTCTTTAGTATATGCCCAACCCCTTTCTTACATGGATACAATTATACAAAGGGAGAGCTTCTCTCTTAGTCAAGGTATATCCTGGGTAGTCACCACCTTTTTCATCACAACCCAAGTAAATTACATAAGTCTTGGAATTGTACAAATGCCAAACTATCTTAGCCCATTGTTTCTTTGAATATCTTTCTCTAATGACTTATGACTACACAAGCTGTGTTCATGGAGAAATATCCTATATTTCAGGAGTCCCGCCGCTTCATCTTGAAAGAGAAAATCACAAGAAATCTGGAGAGAAAAGTTGGGGAGAGAATACTCAAATTGAGAAACTTCAGGAAGAAGAAGAAGAAGAAGAAACTTGAAAGAGAGAAATTTGGATAAAGGTCCAGGTTAATGCGTAAAGAGGGCAGTTATAGACTTCTATCTCTTACACTGATATGATTACTTAATTTTCTCCTCATATAAATCTAATCCACTTATGACACTCAAGATTGATCATAAATGCCACAATCATCCCAAAAGTACTATATGCCCTCCTTCAACTTGGATTTCATATGTTTATGTAGTTTCATCCTAAAGGTATAAAAACTAACTTTCTCATGCCAAATAGAACAACTAGTGTAAACCAACTTCTTATTAGAAGAGAGAAGCTTCCACATTAGTGAAATTAAATTATAAAAGCTTTTTTTCATGAATACCCTGTGCAAACTACAATAGGAACTGGTTAAAATGAGTATTCACCAGAATTCTCGCTTCTTGAAATCAAGTTCATCTCTTAGGTGATGACCAATAAACTGATGAAAGCATATCCACTACATGGTTTTATAAGAACATCCAAAACTCTTTTTAACAGATCCTTTCGGAAGAAAAAATGCTAACTAATGTTTCATTTCACGAGGCTTCTATGCAGGATGAAAAATTGAAAATCCATATGGAGCCACAAATATCAGCAATCAGCAATCAGCAATCAGCAATCACATTACAAACAATATAAGTAAGACGATAATCGATTGTTTTGGCTTACAAACAAATACTTGTCATTACTTGTAGTTCAGGTTTTACTGGTTTCAGATACTCAGTTTAGATTTAGCTCGATCTCTTTGTGTGTCGTAATTTTCCTTTTGCCGAATCCTAACTAGTTTCACGAATCCTTCTACCCAACCTTTCCGGGAAAACATAACAATATAAGAATATACCCTTCTTCTAGAAAAAAAACATCAAGGATGTCATGTATAAACAAAAAATACTAAAGAGACAAATAATAGCTTTTATAAAGCTACATAAATGAAAGAAATATTCCTAGACATAGAGAACAAAAAAACTTTTTTTAAATGAGCTGATCAGCAATAATCAAACAATAAATCAAATATCCATCTTTCTCTCCTACCACTCCAAATCACCAAAACTATGAAATAAATTATTCACACCCAAACAATAACAACAACAAAATATACACAATTCAAAAAAAATATGCTCCTAAACATCACCAACTACATCAAAATCACAATTGGGTATCCCAAAATACATCAAAAAAACTATTTTTCCTACTCAAACACCACCAACAACCACAAATTCAAATTGGGGTCTCCAAAATAAATATCAAAAAACAATTTTTTGCTCCTAAACATCACCAACTACAACAAAATCATCATGGGGTATCCCAAAAAAACATCAAAAAACAATCTTTAACAAAATGAAAATGGGGTGTCTTAGAATCAAACCTGTTTGCCCATTTTGATGACAACATAAGGATCACTGCTGCTTATATCTCTAACAGCAAGATTAATCCCTTTACAAACACGAACTCTGAGAAGACCCAATAAAGTATCCATCAGAGATAAACCACCAGATGTGCTGCTTGGATTTTGTGTTGGTGAAACCATTATAAATAATAATTTATTTATTTAATAATTATAATCAAATTATGGGGAACTAATTATAAACAACTCCCTCTCTTCTCTCAGAATTACTTCTTCACCCAAGTCTGTAAAATTTTATTACAGAGAGAGAGAGAGAGAGAGAGTTTATTGTTTCTGCGTTTACCAATTTGTTCTTACAGATATAAAAGTGTTTGCGTCGGGCGCTTACTATTTTTAGAGAGTTTTTATTTTGTGGTTGTCAGTTGCTCTTTGCTAATTTTGATCCGGGAAGAGAGGCTCTTTATACCTACACAAATCATTTTTATCATTTCTTTTCTTTGATCCAATGGTTAGTAACGGCTGATCAATGAAGACTAATAACGGAATTTCTTAATTTGTGGAGGTATTCCTTACATACGATGGTTAGCATATGTCTAAGACTCTAGATCACATGGAATGCTTGTGATCACAAACATTTCTGGTGTATCAAGTGGAGCGTAATGACAACTTGCTCAATTGGTAGGACTAGTGGCTTGGAAAATGAAAACAAAGATGTGATCAATTCCCACAAACAGCTTCTAAAAAAAAAAAGTGGAGCGTCAATTCTATTAAAAGTTGAGGAGTTGAGGAATGGACTTCTTCAATTCCACTGAAAGTGAAATTTCCTGTGGACCAAAAACGAAATGGAAGGTATCAAATTGACACAATGAGTTAAAGGTGGCCGTCCCAAGGCCGTGTCGTAATGAAATATATGCCTTTGAATTTTACGCGGTTTACACGATGTCAGTGACCCGTCAACCGTCTAGAATTGGAACCTTAGAAAAGAATTCTCGACTCTTCTTCTCCTTAATTGTTCAATTCAACCCCATATTATGATAATAACAACTGTAGTATATAGATAGGGGTGTTCATGCAGATGCACCACATATATACATGAGTAGCGCAAATGATGCGCGGAAAACACTTGGAGGTTCGAGCTGAGCTCGAGCTTTCATATCCGAACTACCACAAGAACATTCGAGGTTTGAAACATTTTGAATATTTCATCCAAGTGAAACGAGGAGATAGTTTATGCTACGGTATCGTATGATTTGAATCATACCAATTTCTTTGTGCAGGAAAAAAAATATGTTATCCTTTTTGTTTCTTTTTTCTTTTACTTTTATAGTGGTAGACCTGGTGGCCACCGCGTTACTAGCAAAGAGAAGAAGATAGCTGGGGGAGGGGGAAACTGAAGTATAGAGTCGAAGGATAAGAACGACAGAGAAAGGAGATCACTTGTTTTAATGGCACACATCGTCATCACGCACAAAACGTATGAAAATTTAATACATTTGTTTGAACAGAAAAAAAAAACTTTATATCAAATAAGTTTGGGACAGGCACGCCATTACCACCATGTAAAATGCATGAAGACAGGGGGGGGGGGGGGGGGGGGGGGATAGTGATACGAGAGTCGATGGATAAAGAAGAGAGCGAGAAACAAAAAAATCATATATTCCTTTAGGCGGCTACCAAATCACATTGTCATCATGCACAAACACATTAGTGGAAAATTATAATCCAAAAAAAAATGCTTTAGAACTTATAAATGCATCCATGTTAGTAGTAAGTTTACTGCACTCAGCTAGTTGTTATTTCTTAACAAGAATAGCTACTTCTAAGAACAAGTTCACGCCTAAGATCCTTATAATTCTTTGCTATAAAAGCTCACCCTTTCCCTACACAACTTAACTAATTTCTCTCCAACAACTTCTATAAACGACATTCTCTTCAGTAAACATGAAAGTGAAGGCATTCGTGATCTTGGGAGCACAGGTACAACAAAGTAACATCAGTAACATATCTTGGAATATTATGGCTTCCCACGTTTCAACCGCTTCTGCAACCATTACAAACTTGGGCAAAAGAATGCAAAGAACAAACATGTATACCATGTCAAAGGTAAAATTTGAGGTAAGCTAAGTAGTGTTTATTTCTTTCCAGTATTCATACAATTTCTTATACTTTTCTTATAAGAAAAATCAAGTATAAGCCTGAGCTTTAGGCTTCTTAGTGTACTCGGATCCATTGAGTTAAGCTGGTTTAGACTAAGGCCGTATACTTTAAATTTTTAAAATATTTTGGATATTCACATTTCACCAAAATATTCTAAAGCAAGTGTTACAAGTTGATCAGTTCACTTACGCTGGAAATCTTGCTCCATAAATCTAGCACAAGTACTTATTTGAGATGATTTCGTATATCTCAAAGAATCAAACGACTGTAGAGAGGGATTTTTATATAATAATAAAAAATTCCCTCCTTTAAAATGTATTTTTTTTTTCTCTATATTCCATCTTCCATCTTCCATCTTTCTCCCTCTCGGCTCCCTCCCTGGTGTCTTCTTTGTTTGCAAACACCATCCGATGGTTTACTAATTGACACCCTGCCAATATCAATACTAGGGAACAAAAAAATTGAATTACACATGGGTTTGGTTATTTGATTTGATTTGAGCAAAACAACCAAAATAATTGAACTGAATTACACATTGTTGGGTTATTCAAATTGATTTACGAAGTGATCCATTGGGTCATTCATTTTTGATAGAAAACTAGTAACACAAAACGATTAACAAAAGACAAACTACTTTGACTGATTTAAATACTAAAAATAAACTGGAGCTCTCATTTTATAGGCATATAAGGACTCTCATCACAATTAGAAAGCAATTAGGAAACACTATTTAGAATATAAAACCCTAATCAAACTCTAAATAGGAATTACTAAATAGAATAAAGCATAGCCACTAAAATAAAGAGTGACCGGGTGAAATACATGAAAACAACTCGACGTTTGTGCGTAGAGACGACCCCACAACCTATCAACTCTCCCCATCTTTAAAAAATTCATCCACGAATTTTAAAGACAGAAGGAGTAACCCTGAGCATACAACAGCTGCAAATTCTTCCACAATACTTTCCATACCCATTAACTCTGGTTGCATAACAAAACAAGATCTTGAACTCGAAAGAGGTACCTCCGAGAAGATGACGATTGTCAATCCGTCTACGGTACTTTTCGTAACCATTAACTTTGTTGTACCAAAATTTCCATGTTTATCCAGAATCCCCAAAAACTATATATCGTCGTCTGTGATTGGTTGTCGGATTCGCTCTAAAACGGGTCAACATATTGCACAAAAATTCTCCCTATGTGCCAAAATTTCCATGTTTATCCAGAATCCCCAAAAAACTATACATTGCCGTTTGTGATTGATTGTCGGACTCGCTCCAAAACGGGTCAACATATTGCACAAAAATTATTCCTACTTGTTTCAAGGTCGAATATGCCGGATCTGTTGTTGAACTTGTGAATGGGTTTAAAACTGACTTACCGATCAATCTGCTTTTACTGGTTGTTGGGGTTGCCATAATCGGAGACACGACCAGACTCCCTGTCGTAGTTGGTATTGTCGTCGTCGGAACCTCAATCACTGTCTTGTTGGACGTTAGGTTCATCGAAGTTCTAGTTATATTTGATGTCGGAGAAGACACAACTATGTGTGAGTTAGGGCATGTTTTGAGTTTAACTGGATCTGGGTTTGCAGTCCCAATTGGGCTTGCTTGAGCCTAGATCTGGTTCCTCACTTTTAGGCATGGGCTTAAAGTTCCAAGCACATGTGAGGCACGTAAAATCACTAACAGCCATCCCAGCTGTGCGCCAAGCACGTAATTTATACCCCTGCTCCTGCCTCTGCATGTACCTTGGTTGCTCTATGGCATGCCTAAAAGCGTGCCACAAATACCAATTGCCCTGCCAAAAATTGTAACTTTGGTACCCCTAGGCAAACCTATCGATGTACACTGTGTACCAGACTCGAGCCCGCCAAGCGTGACTTGCACGTGAGCCTCATCTTCCCCGACTCTTCTTTCGATAGCCTGCCAAAAACCATGTTTTGGATCATCATTTTCTGGCTTACTTCGACCTGAAAAACCCTCTCCTATGGTTTTATTTGACATTTGAACAACTTTGAAGCTTTCAATAGCACAATCAATGACTCCGTTAACCAAATTTGTTGTACAAATTGAAGATTATCTCCATCGAGCCTTTAGCGACTTGGGTCGATCCCTCTCTCCGATTGACAATCTTGCATCACTGAAACTTTGCCCAATGTCATCGATGTTATTGCCAACTACTCCAGTGTCATCTGTTTGTGACGTACCTGCTGTCTCTTCCTTTATATCTTCTACCTGCCAAAAATTAAGAAGATTTTCAATCGCAAAAGTAGGTTAGTCGTCGTTGCCGAATAAATCGGCGAAACCTCACTCTTCAATTTATTTGACTCGAGGTATTGGTTTTAGGACGGTGTTGGCTTTCTTTGGTTGGACTACATGATGATCAAAATCGCCAATCGGGTAAATTTCTCGCATCATGGTTGCGACCCTGTCGTAGGACTTTGATCGAGAACTTTTTAACACGTCTCCGTCTTCCCCACCTGCAACATCAATCGCACAGTGATCATCCCTCTCCACCGTCTCCTTGTAGTAGTTCATCTTCAAGCCTACTCCATCGAATCTCATCGAATCCTCCGTCACAACACCCGCCTCAAGCTTCGCAATCCTTATGATTATTTTTGCATATATCTCAAACCTAGGATTAAACATTGTTGTAGCAGAAATCGTTGTAATAACGCAGAGATCATTGTAGCAATGCAGAAATCACTGTAATATATACCAAAATTACTGTAGCAACGCATAAATCATTGGAGCTAGCAATCAATAATAATAAAAATCCCCACGGAACGAACTTTACTCTAGTACCAGTTGATAGAAAATTACTAACGCGGAAACGATTAACAAAAGGATAAATTATTTTGATTGATTTAAATACTGAAAATAAACTAGATCTCTCTACATAAGGTTAAGTTTTTCTCTCACTAAAACTAATATTGAAAATAAAGTTAGAGGAGCTCTCCTTTTATAGGCATAAGGATGTTCATCACAATTAGAAAGCAATTAGATAACGCCATTTAGAATAGAAAACCCTAATCAAACTACTAATAAGAATTATTAAATAGAATAAAGCATAATTACTAAAATAGATAATGGTCGGGTAAAATGCTTAGAAACAAAACAACCCGACGTGCGTGTGTAGAGATGGCCCCACAACTTATCAATTTTGATTTTATGAAGTGAATTACACATGGTTTTTTACAATCTTTTTCTTTTTTTTAAGAAATTTTGATTTTGGCCCATTGTACAAACTGAATATTAGCCTTTAGACCCCAACTTCATCACATATTCCTTTTTGGACCTCAAATTACCTTTTGACCGCAAGTCAACTTTGGTTGACCCGTTCTATTTTGGTTGTTTCTCTCTTTTGGCCCTCACGTGTATCATGGTTTTGTTTACTTTAAACATAAAAAAACCAAATGAATTTTTTTTTTTAAATTCTCACATTTCCACCTCACCACGTGAAGGAATAAACAAATATTTCATTTCATATATTTTTTTAAAATATGATACACGTGAAGAGCATAAGAGGTAAACAAGTACAAAAGATTGGGTCAACTAGGTTTGACTTGACCGCAATTTGGGGTCCAGAAATGAACATGTGGGGAACTTGGGGTCTAAAGGCTAATTTTCATTTTCTATTGGGGGCCAAAGTCAAAATTTCTCCCTTTTTCCCCTCTTTTTAAATAGTGTTTTGTCTCGGTATTCCATCTTTCTCCCTCCCTCCCTCATATTTTTTTTATTTGCAAACAACATCCGTTTGTTTACTAATTGACACCCTTGCCAATATCAATACTAGGGTTGAGCAAAAAAACATAAAAACAAATAATGAATGAAACTAAATTATAAATAGTGCACGTAGAGCCACTAACGGCCAGCCCATCTGTGCGTCAAGCACGTGATTTGTGCCCCTGCTCCTACCTTTGCCCGTACCTTATTTGCTTTGTGCCGCAAATGCCAATTGCCTGCCAAAATTTATAACTTTGGTACCCCTAGGCGTATGCCTATCGGCGTGCCCTTCGTACCAGACTCGTGCCCGCCAAGCGTGACTTGCACGTGAGCCTCTTCTTCCCCGACTCTTCTTCCGATAGCCTGCCTAAAACCATGCTTTGGATCTTCATTTTTTGGCCTACTTTGACCTGAAAAACTCCATCCAATGGTTTTATTCGCCATCTTAACAACTTCGAAGCTTTCAATAGCATAATCAACGACTCCGTTGGCCCAATTTGTTGTACCCATCAAAGATTCTCTCCCTTGAGCCTTCAACCACTTAGGTCGATCCCTTTCACCTATAGACAATCTTGCAACATCGAAACTTTGCCCAATATCGTCGATGTTATTGTCAACTACTCTGGTGTCCTCTGTTTACGACGTACCTGTAGTAGCTTATTTCACATCTCGGACTCAAGCTCCATCTTCGACCATTATATGATCACTCAACCTCATCAACATACACGGAACAGCTATAAAGTTTTATTCATTATTTTTGGCATTTACATCAACAGTTCAAGTCAACAAGCACTCCGACATTAATGAAGCCGTTACAAGACAACAAGATCAGACCGTTACACAATCAGTTCAAAGACTATTAAATATATTGTAGCGTCCATCATTAAGAATATTAATATTTGTCAAACGGTCATATTATAAGACCTATAAATAGAACTAGAAAATTCTTGATGAATGACGGATGAATCCTCATTTTAACACTCTATACTCATAAATCCAGAACATCCCTTGTAATAGCTAGCAGTCTCAATAAGATATCTCTTTCTAAAATCCTCAAGAGAGATCGTGGTTTTTAACCTATTCAAACGTTTTCCACGCTAAACTTTTGTGTTAGTTATTACTCACTATTCATCAACGTTCTGATTATCTTTGGTATAAAAGCTAAGTTCATATCATAAAATTAGGCTATTATAATACATGTTGTTTATTCCCTTATATCTTCTACCTGCCAAAAGTCAAGAAGTTTTTCAATCACGGAAGTGGATTCGTCGTCGCTGCCAAATAAATCAGCGAAACCTCACCTTTTAATTTGTTCGACTCGAGGTATTGGTTTTAGAGCAGTGTTGACTTTCTTCGGTTGGAGAGTCAAACCTAGTTGACCCAATCTTTTGTACATGTTTCCCTCTTTTTCAATAGTTTTTTGTCTCTATATTCTATATTTCTCCCTCCCTGGTGTCTTCTTTGTTTGCAAACACCATCCGTTGGTTTATTAATTGACACCACACCCGTGAAGGTTGAGAAAAAAACAAAAAAACAAATAGTGAACGAAGTAAATTACACATGGTTTTGGTTATTCGATTTGACTTGAGAAAAAAACCGACAAAATTGAACGAACATGAATTACACATGGTTTGGTTATTCAAATTGAAACCGAACCGACCTGAACCATGCTCAAACCAATCAACATTCAACACCCTGATTTTGTAGCATATGTTTAAAATGCAAGAAAAAGATGCGTTATATGTTCTCAGACCCTCCACGTGTAAACTCTCAAAACCCCTCAAAATTAGCAATAAAATCCCCCAAATCCCAACGTATTTTTCAAGAGCCACCAATCCAGAGACTTGAGAGAGAAGAACCTAAAATCGAAACCAGAGAGAGAGAGAGAGAGACGAAACCTTAATTTCATCTCTAGATTTCAATTTCGATACGGATCTCTCTACCTCTCACACCCTAATTGCCGTTGTGAATGGTAGAAACCGTCTGCAATTTCATGCTCTTCCCCTTGTTTGAGAGGGTAACCGCGCGTTCTCTCTTCGCGCACTTCTCCTTCGGTTCTATCAACGAAGGCTGGTACTATCGTTGCATCGGACTCGACCCCTGAATCACCCTTCACCTCCTCTACAATACCCATCTCTCGCTTTTCGCAGATTCGATTGGTTTAGTTTCCTCTCTCTCTCTCTTTTTATCATTTCTCTTGATTTGATCAAACAAACAATATGTTGCTACAGAAGCAGAAGAAGGGTTCTCAGATTGCAAAGGGTAACCGGTTCTTGATTACAATTACGGTTTTGGGTAGCGCTGGACCGATACGGTTTGTCGTGAATGAAGAGGAGATTGTTGCAGCTGTGATTGATACCACGTTGAAGTCGTATGCTCGCGAGGGGAGGTTGCCGATTCTTGGGTCAGATCTTAGTTGTTTCCAACTTTATTGCAGCAATGCTGGATCTGATGGTAATTAAATCTTAATTTGGCTTATTTGGATGTGGCAATGCAATTAAATTTGAAGTTTTTTTTTATATATTTCGCGGTAATTAACAATAGTTGTATATATGATAGGTAATTTATACAGATATTTCTATTAGAAAACACTCATTTTTTATCTAGTATGGCTAATTAACAATTATATGTGTATTTAGTTGTTAAATGCAGTAATAATACGATTTGTTTTTGTCAAAATCAATAGAATTATGACGCATATGAAAATAAAACTGAGGTTTGCTGAAGAACTATATGTTGATAACAGTTTGGTGATAATAATAAAAAAATATGTTTTAATAGTAAATTATATCTACTGTAATTATTTTGAATTTTTGGTGTTTTAATATTGCTTACACGCAGTATTAATTAAAGAGTATTTGTTTATATGTTTTACACACAGAATATGAATTAAAGCTTTTCAATTTTGTCTGCGAGTTAATATTTAGAGTTTTTGCTAATTTTTTATGTTTTGGATGTGATTGCAGCATTGAGTCCATGGGAAACAATTGGATCACGAGGTGGGAGGAACTTTCTCCTATACAAGAAGCAGGTTCAGCCACAAGCAGAGATGTCAGATGGGGAAGCTAGTATGGTAGCACCAGAGGGAGGAATTACTCGAAAGGGGAGCGGTAGTTTCAAGGCGTGGCTCAACAAATCCCTTAACTTCAAGATTTCATCTCATTGATCAATGACAGATCAATTCAAAATAAAGATATTATTTGGTTCAAGGTTAGGTTGTCCTAATTATGTGGTTTTTTTTTGGCTTCATATGTGGTCGGTCTAGACTTTTGACCGATCGCATGTTCGTTATTGTGGTTGTCTTGGATCTTACTGTTGTTTTGGTTATATGAAATAAAGAAAAACTTTGAGTCATTATACTGTGTTATGTGATGGTTTACATGTATGTTAATACACTCACAAACTAAAAATACGTGATATCATTAATTTTAACCACAAACTGAAGACAGACCACATTTTACTAAAAATCTAGTACGACCTCTAGGATACCCCTTACGATTTTTTACTAGGATCCCCTTCCCCCAAATTTTACCTTCTGGACTGAACACCTTTGTGTGATGGATACTGTGCCCTGACCCTGTTTTCTCATTCTCTAAAATTTCCTTGTAGTTCTCTAAGTACATTCCTTTCAATGGTCTGTAGCTATTTTTAGTCTCATTTTGAAAGTTTCTTGTGGAACTCTACAGATTTTGTTATTCCAACCTGAAAAAAAAGCTATTTAGGCGTTTTAATCTTTCTTGTGGAACTCTAGTGCAATTTCTTCATGGTCTGGTAATTCTACTAGAGAAACCTTTAGCTGGTAATACATAACTATACAAAAAAGAGTACAATTTAATTAAAAAACATTTGCAGTATCTAATGGCTCAAGTAACTCAACTCGAAAAGGAGAATCATGAGATTTAAACAAAGCTTGAACACGACTAAATAAGATCATTGATAACTTCAATAATATTTGCTGGTTTGCGCCAAACTGGTTAAAGTTCTCAGATCATGAGTAACTTGATTGATAATACCCTGGACTGTCTCTAAATTTCAAAATACTGATGGTAATTGGGATTAATTAATTTGATGTGGGGTTGAATGGTTTTTGGTATTTATTCCTGATGCCTGATAGGAATACAAGGAGAAAGGGTGGTTTTTCAGCTCTGATTTTCTCTACTAGAATTGAAACTTTTCAGCTGTTAGATATTGGCATAGAATGAGAATATAGATTAAGGAATATACTTAACTAAATTATTGGCATTTAGAATACGGCAACTTGTGAGCTGTTTATTCTTCGAATATTTAAGAACAAATCGTAATGAATCATCCAAGGACTAGTTAATTGGGAGACTCTGAGAGTGAATGCCAAAATCTGAAGTAATGGATACAAAATCTGGAAATTGGCTGAGCCTCATATTGAACCATGATATAGATATCTTTTGACTTTTGAGACTTCGTTACTATTGCAGAGCTTTTAGGGCAAAGATTATGACAGTGGAGAAGAACAAGAACCACTTTGCGAGTTCAAGCTTTGTGACAGTGAGACTGAGGTTTGTAATGACAATGAAATGAGATAGAAACTTCAGTGCGTCGAGAGAACCTTTTGTTGAAGCTTTATACGAGGGAATATAAAGGATTGGGTACGAGACGTCATTTTCGTAGCCATACTTCCTCAATGTCATCGCTCGTTGTCTAGACCACTCCTTTCCCATCGTGATATTTCAGTGCTCAACGCCGTATGAGAGTTGTTTGTCTAGAATCAAATCCAACGGACTTCTCGTCTACTCCCTCTTTACGTATATTAGGCTTCCCATGTGCATCCACGTCTTGTTAGTTATAATGCCCTTCGCCTTTTTATATCTGACATATCCACCTATTGAAAACTCGCTGATCTAAAGTTATAATAGAGAATCTTTTGAATGATTTTCTCATAGCTTGGCAGGCAATGTACGAGTGGTCGAACAAATGGAAGGCGTGCAGAGTGTAGTGGAGTTAAGAGAATTTGGCTATATGATAGTATTTAGTTCTCATATTGCCATTCATCTACAAAGACACTCATGAACATAATGATCGTTATCATTTAGGTGCAGATCCGGCTTTATGATGTGCACAAAGCCACAAAACAATCAATCCGTATATAGGAAAGCATACCGTTCATCCAAATTGTGCTTGTCCATCACTCATTTTCCAGACCACTCCATACCTCATCATAATTTCCAGTGTTCAAAAGCTTATAAGATCTTCTTAATTCGAAAACGTCTGTACTCAATTTATTTTCCAGGGTGTAATCCATTTCCTTACCTTCCTTGTTTCTTCGTAAGTAAATTTTTGAAAAATTTGTAGGTAAATCGACTTGCTATCAATTGTCTTAGAACTTCAGCATGAGCATTGGTATGTTTTACCAAGTAAAAATGTTTAGCATAGCATATATAGTTGTGTTTTTCACGTTCGAACTCAAATATCAATTACATCACCTTGATGTAAACTATTCGAGAATTTCTCAGACGTTAAGTTTAAATGTTGATGTATATATAACAAATTTGATTTGGTTACGTAAATTATTATCAAGAAACTCTCAGATGTAAAGTTTTAAATGTTGATGCACTCGAAACAATTGCATACAGCAGAGATGCACTCGAAAATGGGGCATGTCGTTCTATCATGTTCATTGGTTACAGGTGACCGCACTAGTCCCTCTAGTGGATGTCACGCCCGCTACAACAAGAAAAAAGCACCACGATAACTTTCCTATTATGCTCGTACGAAAGTGATAGAAGCACGAGATATTTGTGTACCGTTTGTCAGTAATACCGACTAGGGAGGCTAACGATATTTGGAGTTTTCGAACATATACAAGGTACACGCTAAAGGATACACATTTAATTCGAGATCTATAAATGCGTTCTTCGCACTACCAATGCTAAATTTGTTAGAACTTTTAGCAAGTTGTTTTGGGAAATTGTTTTTATTTTTTTTCCTGCTTTTTTTACCTCTCCGGTTAGCCTGAAAGTAAATGTTTGAAAATATTTGCCGGTAAATCGAGTAGTTAATTACTTTGCAGGGTTGCCTGAAACATGAACTGATGAACATTGAGTAATAATTTGATACGGTATATATAGTTGGTTATATGTCGTTTTCAAACCCCCACTCTAAGGTCTCCATCTGATGTATACATATAACCATATTCGAGTTTGATTACCGTAACAAACTGCTCTGTAATTTTACTGATGTTAAAGCCGTTCATGTGTGAAAAATATTCGAAGATTTTCATGAAACAAAAAGTTATATTTGAGATAGAACACCATCAAAAACATGACGATAGTTTTGCTGAAAATACATCAAACAAATGCGCTTATAATTTTCACTAACGGGGCCATAAGGGTTTAGTTTTCCTGTTTTAACTTTTTTTACCTCCCATTTTTTCAAAAAAAAATTCGAAACTAAATGCTCGAAAACATTCGTACTTGATTTGAATGTCTAATAACTGTAAATAAAGGACCACTAGACATACGCATTGATATGTTTTAATCAGAATCAGTGACTGAAAATGTTTTACATAGATATATAGTTATACGTCATTTTCGAACGCTCGACACAAGTACCATGTCTAGTCTATCTGATGCACACTTATAACCGACTTCAAGTTTGATTCCGGAGAATTTTGCAGATGTTAAGAACGTTTAACTACGTACGTTGTAACTCCTAGTATACACTAGTTTAAGTCTTAATGAAAGTTTTGATGAAACAAAAAGTTAGGTTTAATCATAGTACTTCGCCATCAAGAACATAAAGATCATTAGCTTCTAATTCTACTAGGTCGTTGCACATTTATAATTTTCAAGGTTAGGAATGATTAGAGGCTCGAAAGAAATGGCCTACCATTCCCTTAAAGATGAGAGAACATTACAACGTTGTATGAGCTGGATACAAGAAAGAGATTGCGACACATCATGGTGACTTGAGTAAGCTTAAGACGCGATGATACTAACATAGGAGCTAGGCAGGTCCCGGGATTAGGCTTTCGCGGGTCCCCGTGTACTGAAATCGCTACTTTTTGTAATGGAAGAAGGCCTGTAAGGATACATGTGAGGAGGATCAGTCAATAATATTATCTCCCTAGTCCATCTTTATCAAGTAAAAATCGCGTACTATTGAAGCTTTTACAGTATATTTGATATTTCATTATTAGGTATCTGGTAACGCCATTTACGTTATATATGTATTGGTAATTCTTTAGGTCATATTACTCAGTTTTTGCAAACTAGACATTGCCAATGAATGAGAAGGCGATAACCCCGTATACATGTCTGAAAGTTTAGCTGAAAAAAGAAACTCAACACTCTCACTTTAAGAAAACCTTTTGTCGGTGGATATTATCTCTTCGTCATCATCGTTGCCCTACCTCGTTGGCATCACTAGTCGTCCGCACCAAAAGCTTAAAACATTTGTTCATTGTGTGACCACCGACTACGATCAAATCCAACTGACTCAACATACACTCCTTACAGACCCTACATATATTAGCTAAGGACCTATACCGTCCGAGAACCCCTACTCAAACCAACCATGTTATTATCTTTTTAGGCTTCTGGCTATAATGGCTTCCGTGATTTTCCCACGACATTTTTCGTTTTCACACCAGAGTTATAGTGGAGAATCATTTAAATGACATCTTACGACTTCAATATCCATAAAAGAGTAATGAATTAACAAGGGGTGGAGCAAATGAGAGACAAGGAGCGTGACATGCTTATAGAGTAATGGCCTTATATTGGACTAGAATATTGTCGATATGCACCCATTATGTACTTTGGCTGTCGATTGGTAAGACCCAAGAGCTAATCACGCCTCAAAACACATAGGAATTAAGTATTAATGTCATCTACATTTTGGTGGATAGGCGTAGTGACTGAAGATGTTAATGTGTCAGGAATCTTGGTCCCTCGTTACAACTCCAAGATACCTTACGGCCAGCTAAATCGAGCTGTCGCCTGACATTTGCAGCAATTAACCTTCAGTTACTGAAACCTTCATGTGATATAATGGATACAGCGTAGGGCCGAAGGGGATAGCGTTCACTAAAACGATTATACAAAGTACATTCCAATTGACACATCATTTTTGCTACAGAGAAATATATCGTTCTTTCAGATTGCGCTTATAACTTTCACTAAGGTCTTGTCCACCTTTTCATTCGAAGGGTAGGATGAAAAGATGCTCGAAAGAAATCGCCTAACATTTCTATCTTGAAAATTAACCAAATTAATATGAGTAAGACTGTAAGAGAATAGACAAAATTAAATATTTTCCTGCTATTTCAGAGATTACCAGTGAGACACAATGGATGGAGATAACCCACATTTAGGCTCGCCTTGTTAAACCAGAATAATGGTTATTGGAAGATTTTGCTGAAACAAAAAAAAGTAAGCCGAACATAAATATGGTTAAGATCAAAGAGCTAGTCAGGCATTCAAGAAGAAGGAATCATTATTTGCAACAAAAAATTGAGTTTTTAATGAGTTTAGATGTGTATGAGTACCAAATTTTGAGAATCTCCGGTATTTAATCCACAACATAATTTATATTACATTTGACAACCCTTGACGGATTACATCAAGGAATCTGACATGCAAACTCATGTATAAGAGCATCTTCTAAAGTACCTCACTCAGTTGGGTGAAAAAAACCAAAATCCAACTGAGTGAGGTCCATTTCCATCCAACAGTAGCTGTAAGGCCTAATTTCATAATAGCTCAAATAAGCTCTTACACCGAATGTACCTGCGACACAATTAATATAATCAATAACATAAGATGACACAGGTGGTTAGTGTGAAAACCTTTGAATATGTAAAAACCACGAACTCGGCTTGAGAATTTAGTATGTGTAATTTTATTATTTGAGACTGATATTTTGATTTATAAGTTATGATCTCTTGAACTAGATAAATTTTTGTTGGTTCTCTTCTTCTTTTGTGTTCTGTTCATTTTATAGTCCTTACTCTTAGTTCGTTTTGAATTGGGGAAAGAGTAGAGGTTATCTCTGTAACCGCTAGTTCGTGGGAGACAGGTGTCATTGACTTGTTCTGTTTCACTTGGAGTGTTCGAGTCACGTTCTTCTGTAGTTCGTAGTCCAGGTATCATTGTTGATAGCGTATGTCACGTGCATGTTGCATGAGTCTGACATGGTATTAGCTCGATGATATCCCAGCTCGAGGGATAGGTCCCTACAATCGCAACGACTCATTATCCCCAGGTATCGGGATTTTACATTGATGATGTTGGAAACAACGTCGATAGTGGTGAGTCTGGTAGCAATTGGTAGGATGATCTTTCTTACTCGTTCTTCTTTAAATCCCTTTAAATCCGTTAAAACCACTAATATCGATGTCACTTGGAAAGCAATGCTCAACCTTGGTCTTTGAGGAAAAAAATCAACTGAGTGAGGTACTGTTTGAGGATGAAAATCCTACGTGACACCTCAAAAACCAAGTGAGGTACTTTAGGAGATGCTCTAAGTGATAAATACAATGCCGCATCCACAACATTTACGCATTGTCAACATCTTCTTATGCTAATAATTAAGAATCAAAGTTTTTTATACCGTACACAATATGTCCTCTTAACAATAACCATTTAAAGTAAACGCATAAACTTATTAGGCCTATTGAAGATTAATTGAAAACCTTTTTCGCTCGATTGCTTAATAGCTTTTGCTTTGATAGAACCTTTTAATCAGCTTTATAGAAGAGAATGTGGTGAGTAGATATGAGCACTTTGTCATTTTCAAGTGCTCTTATGCCTCAAAGTCTCTATCACTCATTGTCCAGACGACTCCGAGACCTCCTCATAATTTTCAGTGCTCAACATTTGTTCGTTCCGTGACTACGTTCGCCACTATATTTATAGACACCAAAAAAATAAAAATGGAAACCTTTATGTTCTGGCGTAAATATTACAATAATAAATTAATAACATATGAAAACTCGAAGAAAAAAAAAACCAAAAAAAGTCCTGATATTTGGCCTAGGCATTACGTTTGGAACCAAGAGAAACACGAGATTTCTGCCCCAAGTTTGTTGTTAATACAATTAAGAGTGACCAAAGATTTTTTGGGTTATTCGAAATCGTACAAAGTAAATGAGGTAAGCGCGGATGGGGGGATCATTGAATTCGATAACCAATTCTACATTTCCGCATATGGAGCCATAAAAGTTGTAACAATTTTGTACCCCTTGTTGCACTTTTTTCCCAAGACAATGAGACAATGAGGGAAGTCATTTTTCCGGGTGGTTTACACATTTTTTTTACCTCCCCGGTATCATTCCTAGTTAAATCGGATCAGAAATATCTGTGTTGGACCACAGGACATGGGCATTCATATGTTTCAACCAAAATTCGTAATAATTTTCGACATTAACATATATTGTTATACATCGTTTTCAAACTGAGAAACACAATTACTATGTCTAACTATACGAGAATTTCAGGGATGAAATTGCCGTCGTGTGTATTGTTACCGTTCATGATCAAATTTAATTTCCTTGTACCAGAATTTCCAAACATTTTGATGAAACAGAAAGTTAGGTCGGAGAGCGTCACTGTCACTTAACCAACGCCAGATTCATGCAACACCAACACCCAAGTACATTGCTTGACCTTCCGCGAAAAGCACATGCACGGAAAAAATTGACCGGATAAGAATGATAATCGGTGGACGACAATGGTCTTCGATTTCTCTTAAAATAATTTATTTTATTTTATTTTATTTTCCAAAAAAATAATGAATAAAACACACTAATGTACTCTCTTATCACAAAGGTTGAAAAGAAACTTCAAAGAAGTGGCCTATCATTACATCAAAACTCGTATCTCATATGATCCAATAAGAATTTGACATAAAATGAAAATAGACTAAACAAAATATCTTAAAAATTGTTCGTAGATCATGACATTTTATGCGAGAGAGGTATGCGGCTGATTACGACATTTTTATGCTAGATGAAAATTTTAATCAATCTCTGTGAATTCACGAAAATGAACTCACAATTCCATAGATCTAATGTTTGAAAAACCAGGAGGTCCAGAGGTCAATTCCCATCACAAGCAGCTTCCAACTCAAAAAATATATATTTCAATTTGAAGACAAAAAAGATGATTTTATAAAATTAATAAAATTATGTACACTCCCAACCCCCAATTATGAATCAAATCGGTTTGCGGCGATTATAATAGTTTCATAGTTATAATCAACGAACTGCAAGAATCCAATAGTCAGGCTGTGATGACGGACGGCGCTAAAGAATCTTATGTGTAAAAATTGATGCAGAGTGACAAGTGGTGATTATATTAGATTAGAGGTCCACAACGGCGTTTACGTATTATACAAATTATTATTTTTAATAAAAAAAATAGTGCCCGCCCAATCCCTAGGGATTTATATGATTTATTCGCTCGCACCATTATTGATCTAGTGCTTAATGCCATACTAAAACTAAATTAATTAAATAAAACCAACCGTGTGAAATAAAAACTCAAAAAGCAATTACGATATTTATAATTTATAAACATAAAAAAATGTGTCGTTATGATATAAAATTGCAGATCAAGATGATGTGGTAACTAAATACTGACTCATGGTAGAAACACAAAAATAGTAAAAATTTAGAGGTCAATTTTAAGCAAGGCTTAATTAAGGTCACCATCATCACTTTTTCAACTCATAATTAAATCCCTCATCTGTACTTTCATCAACAACAACCTTAAAATAAAAAGAAATCCCCTTTGTTAAAAGTGTCCACGGCCGTCGGATGCACAAATTGAGATACGAGTCAACGTCGCCTTATTCTTTAAGATCGCCGTAATTGTTTTAAGTGCTATTTATTTCCTACATCTCATTTTGATAGCTTAAGTTAATTAAAAACACCCATAGTGATCCTAACATGGAGCTATTATTGATAGGTCTCCGTAACATGTTTTGAAGGGTCCCCGGAATAGCTCCTTTTGGTACAGGGGGGACCTCTGCGAGAACACATTGTGGGGATCGGGCAATAATAGCCCCTACTAACAAATGTTCCCTCTAATATCTTCTCAAATAAATTTGCAGTATTAGATTCATGTATGAGAGGAAAGCGTAGCTAGTAGCTAGTAGCCAGCAATTGCGAAATGACCATAAATATTTCCAATCACAAGTAAAACCATCAACGCAATGTTGGCCAGTTTATTTGAATAAAAAAGGATCCTAAATCCTCGATTTTATTAAGATTACATTTATAAATACACATTTGATTAACCCTTACGTTGAGAGAACAAGGGGAACAAAAAGATCAAAAAATTGCAGCAAGATTGAAATTAAAAAAAAAATTACATATAACAAAAGTGGGGATGAAAAACACTCATTGCAGCAGTGGTGGGTGTCACTCCCAGCTCATCTTAACTACACTCCCACTAGGGATTGCTTTGTCGGTTGGTAGTTTTCAGGGTTCAGCCTCCACTGACTCGCTCTCGACTCAACGACCGAGTTTACCGAGTTTTACTGATTCAACTCATCTTTAACTCAACTCAGCTCAGCTCAGCTCAGCTCACAGGGCAAAGTTGCCACGCCGAGGTGGATATAAGGGGACGAGAGTGCCAACCAAGCATCAAACACCCGCTATTCTCTTCGACACGGTACCCGTCTCCACCGCCAAACAAGGCCAAAAGCATACTGGCTTGCTTAAACGCGTTGGACCCGAGGTGAACGGGTGAGAAGCCGAATGACTCTAACCGAGTTCTCCACTGAGTCAGGGTTTCATGCCGTTCAACTCGGTCCACCCCTTCACAAGCAACAACGTTACAGATCTGCCTACCCAAATATTCTTCAGACATCATCAAATCTTCACTGGGTGGACTCGGTGGAGAGCAACCCTCTAACGAGTCAAACAGGGTTGAGTAATAGTGGAGTGACTCAGTGAACCGGTCTAGAAAAACCGGTCCGTTATGGTTTGCTTCCTGTTCAACAATTGTGACAATCTTTGGTTTCATTTCCTTGATTGATTTCATCACTTTTTCGATCGCGCCTTGACGGCCTAATAACTGGTGTATCTCAAATACTGAGTTTACCGCGACCACCTCCACTTCGGGGCTCCTAATATCCAACATCTTCGCATCCAAATCAGCTAAACTATTCGCCACAAACCCCCTATACTCAAACTCAACATGAATTGTATCAGCAAATTGAGCTAACCTCCATCCCACTTCTTGTAACGCGTCTTTGTTATCTGATTGGGGCGGTCCGATACCCGTTAGCCTAAACGCAGGCGGACCCCCAGCACGCAACGCCAACGCTTGCATCAACGCTGGCCATTGCATCCCTTGTTTCATACTAAAATCAATCACATGCACTCTCGACTTCCCAGCAAATGCCTCCAGTATCGCCTGGTTTGCTGTGAAATGTGCGAATTTTAGGTACGGGCACGTCTCGTAGAAGTGCATTTGCAAGTTATCATTGAAAGAAGATGGTTGTGGATAAATTCGGTAAATGCGTCTAGCTAGTCCTTCAGCAAAGTATTGAGCGACCTTCCGCATCGCTCCCGATTGGGATACTAGTAGTAGTCCAATCTGTTTTACCAATACCTCTGCCAATTTGAAATTGTCTTGTTGAACCGCTTCCGCGCACGCCATTAGCGTGTGCACCAGTCGAATTCCCGTCTCTTGTGAGTCAATTAGTACTACTGGCCGAGTCGGCTCGGCTAAAACACAACCACCCATTCCAACTCCAATACCACCAATAGTAGCACCAATTGAGTTTGTTTTAAGTCTTTTCCTGTCGCGCTCGCCGTAAACTATACCACCAGTAATGGCACGAAGATCGTAATCAGACGAGTTGGGTTCGTCGTAGATCTGATGAGTAACTTGTTGTTGAATGATAGTAGAGGAATTGGGGAAATCGACAGTGGTGATAGTAGAAGACTCAGCAGGAGCTAAAAACGGGTCATCGATTAGAACCGATGAAGATTGACCGGTTTGAACCGGGTTGAGTTCAGATAACATCGACTCAAGCCAAGTCGATAGATCAGAAGGGTTATAATGAACAGTTTCAGATGAAAGATGAGAGAGAAGACCATCTTCTTGAGCTTGAGCGTTTCCCATCACCATCTCAAGCTGCTCAAGCTTTTGAGCTACTTCAGCCATATCTGATGATCTCACTTTGTATCCCAATACGGCTAATAGCTCATCCACGCCGGCATCGGCTTGTTCTGGTTGAGAACAACTACTTTCGTCCCACATCATCTTGTTCTTCCCTGTATTAGCCGAGCCGGACCCTGAGCCGTTGTCTGGATTCTCTCTCTTCATGGTATCTATCTCTCACTTGAATGGGCGTTTGGGATTTGGGGATTCACTGCTGGAGATGGTCGAATGGTTTGGGGTTTGAGTTTCTTCTCTGAAATAAGCGATAGGTGCAGAGAGGTCTGCAAAATTAGAGGGAGGAGAGGTCTGGGGTTGGGCCACACTTGAGGCACTCACTTCTGAAAAACTATAAAGAAGAAACGCCTCTCGTGACGAGGCGCGAGGTCCAAAGATAGGGATAAGACGAGAGAATAAGGGTTAAAGAGTAATTTCACAGAGTTTCTTTCTCTTTTTACACTTTACAACTCTTACTTTTGCTCACACAAACATCAGATTCTTCCCCCTTTCAAACCCTTCAGAAACTTGGATTTTATAGTATTACCCTTCTTTTCTATGTCAATTGAAGTGAGCTCCTTGTTGGATTGACTGAAAAAGAAAGTCTCGCCTGACGGATTCCCTGAAACTAAATACAGTCATTGTAGGCGCTAGTTAGTTACGCCAAACGTCATATGGACTGAAACTAAATGATACCGTAGTCGTTACACCAAACTTCCATTATTATAGTTGCAATTGCAATTTGGTTAAGTGAATCTTGTTACATTACAGGAATTACACAACCAAAACTTTTAAAATTGCTTTTAATTGAAAACTCTCCAGTTTGACATCCATTAGTCTCAATTTATTTTTTTGGAAAGAATTTTTACGATGAATTTTGTTATGAATTGAAAACACTGTCTTAAATATTTATGATCTAACTTCCCACACATAGGTGCACAATTTTCTTTTAGCAGTTGGACAGAAGAAAAAATGGGATAAGTTGAGGAATAAATTCAACTTAGGAAAATGTTTTTAGGCTCTTAAATATGTTACCAAGCATCAAAAACTTTCATTTCCCATTGGAAAAACACGAATCAAACACACACACTAAAAGTCTTGATAACATAAGAGTGTGGTTAATGGGTGTTACAATTTTTTCTATGAAAATTGAAATCGTGTTAGCTCTTTTTACCCAATATTGTATTCTCATGCCCAGTACCGCGATTGTGCGACCTTGTAACACCTACTTACCACTAGTGACAAAAATAATTTACTGACAAAGTGGCCTCAAAATTGCAGCTAAGGGTTGTTTTGCCATAACAGTCCATAAAAGTATGCAAGCAAAAAATTAGACGATCCAGAAGCGGAAAATATGTTGCTTGTAAAGTTGTAATCTGGAGAGCTTTCTAGAATAATAAATCATTGCTCACTGACGATGATATGTGAAACTGTCATTATTAAGGGCAAAACCTTTTCTCAATCGTGGCAATTCGACGACGAATTTGTCATTGTTTCTATGTTTGAAAAAAATTCGAAGGAATTTATGAATTTATGTTGTGAGGTACGACCTTGTTTGAAAAGTCGCAAGACCTAAACCCTAAACTTCCTTCACAAGTCAAGTTCTAGGGAGGTATCTTTAATTACAGTATCTCATAATGGATTCTTAAAAGAAAGCACCTTCACATGAAAGGGGGTAAGTTTCAAGAAAATACGGATTTCGAAAGGAGAGAAATGTAAAAAAGTGAAATCTTGGATGGTTATTATTACATCAGGTGGCTCATCCAATTAGCTAATGAGAGCTTACTTGTAGTCAAGCCACGTGTACTCATCTTCTTATTTAATTATTAACATTAAGGGTATTAATGTAAGCCTGAATTGTACAAGATTTATCTGATTAAAGACCGTACGGAGACTGTGTAAAAGGAGGAGGAATCGAAGGGTACAAACGTAAATAAACTTCGACTAAAAGTATTGTAGGGTTGCCCTACTAACTAGAGGGGGACCGTATGACCCCGCCGTTTATGTCAGTTGGATGGCCGTCAATAAATTATTTTATTTTCTAAATAAATAAATTAATTAATTACATTATAAAATATAAATCTAGATTTATTAAAATATACTATATTTTACGGGTATTTTTTACGTCTGGATTGAGATCGGGGAACATAATTTTTATAACATAGTTTTTATATCCCTTACCTGGGAAATGAGTGGAGATGCATTTTTTTTCCCCTCCACGATGCTTTCTACGGCATGAAGGTCACCTGGCGAAGACCAACTTCGTTTCCTCAGCCTTTTTGAATGTGGTTTGATAAAACAGACAGCTCAAAATACTGCTTATGAAAGATCTGGCAAACGAGAATCTTTTTCTAAACAACCATCACGTTAAAAAAGATGCTACTTTAACGGCAAAACCCTGTCTGTTCGATAAGAGAAACTGCTCAAAATACTGTTTATGAAAGATCAAGTAAACAAGATTCTTTTTCTGAACAACCACCACATTAAAGTGGCAACTTTAACCGCAAAACCCTGTCTGCTCTAATACGTGTACAATTGCTGCACTCTGTTTCTACAATCGTCAGTTAAAAAATAAAAACACACACACAATTATTTTGCGAGAGAAAGCAGATTGTTAAAAATTATTCTACGACAAATTTAAGTTCAAAAATTAACAAATCATGTTGATTTCACCGTTAACTATTTAAACACTACAATTCATTTATTTTTACATAAATATATTTTGTTATGATTTTATTAACTTTCTAATAATAAAAACGAGTTTTTGATTGGCCCTTAACGGATTTAAAAGGGAGGGTGGTACACCCACACATACACTGAACTCAACATAATTCAGTTTTTTTGTGGTGTGTCTGCCTGTCTTTTTTAATGGTGTCCCCATCAGGAAGCTGACGTCCACACGATTCCCTCTTTCCAACAACAATCAAATATTAGAGACGACGCCGCACTAACACCTCCTCTACTTCTTTCTTTTACCACCCCCAATACTGGACCCCCCACTCACATGTGATCCTTACACGTGCGATTATTCTACGGTTGATGTGGACCCTACGTATCACCACGGCCGTTGCAACCCAACAACACTCTCTGTCTCTATCTTTCGTCTCGGCTCACCGCGGAGGCATGGTTATTAAATAATAACCGGTAGTTATAACGGTCACGCCTTAAACCTGCTCGTTACAATAAGGTGTTACCGTTATTTTATGCCATACTGGTTGTTGTTACCGTTATAATAAGGTGTTATTTTTCGGTATTGTCTTTTACATTTTGAGCGGAATTATTATTTGTAAAATATCGACGCGTTCTAATCAAAAATTATTGAACAATGTTGTAATGTCTACTACTTTAATGGGGATATGTGAGCTAAACACCCCATATAACTCACATATGAAAGTACATACCCATGCTCAATACCATTAAGTTTTAAACAATTAGTTATCTTTGTTATTTTGCTTAGAGAAACGTAACATTATAACGGTAATAGCCTCTGCATGTTACACCGTTACAACCAGAGGCGAAGCTAATAAGGGCCAATGACTTTTACATCTCCACTATAGAGTTTGAATATTAGAAGATTTGTTGGTATTTTGACCCCACTCAAAGCATTTGTGACCCTCATTCCATCTTTCCTTTTTGTATATCCTCATGAGTTATCCTTATTTTTTTTATTTTTTTTATTTTTTGAAAATTATTTGCATTCTCAAAAAATATATATATATCAAGGGCTCCCGCCCGAACTCCCTATTATTTTAATTATTATTTTTTCTTTCTTGAAAATGATTATTTTGACCGCTTATTTTTTATTTTTTTATTTTTTATGTGATCTACATGTTTGTCAGGTCCAACTATCTTCAAGGACGGCAATAGTGATGATATCATCAGGTGATTTGATCCTGCGCAATGTGAAGTTCAATAAAATTGGTTTGTGTTAGAGCCTAATTAATATAGCAAATGTCTTCACGGGTGATTGGAAAAATGGTTTATAGTTTCATATACAATATTTGGTTGGGAAGTATTGAAATACCTTTAAATCGAATTAAATTTACAAGGAGCAAGTGAAATCCCGTGGCTTGCGAAATTTCAGGATGGGGGTTTTTAGATTTTGGAACGAGAACATCCTGACAATGTGACTGGAACTTGAAAGTTAATAATCTCAAGATATGTATTTTTTTTCAGTGAGATATCAACAAAATTTCAATGAAATTTTATGTATTCTATTGATTTCAGCTAAAGTTGAGCAAAAATAAATCGATAAATAATCCCATGTTGAACAAATTACACCTTGCAGTTAAAAGAATAAATTCACCAGACTACTATTTTCACTAGCAGTTGATTTTGAGATAGAAACTCCAATTCTAATCAAAAACCGAAGTTCATAGAATCCTCAATTATAGTCAAAATTGGAAGTTGGAACAACATTAACATAAAACTAATAGTCCTCGAGTGGGGTATCAGTACTTCCTCAATGATTAAACATGTAAAAAAAAAGGTCGGCCTTCTCATAAGCACCTCTACATTTCACATTGTATGTTTTGGGAGGTAAAAATGAGGAAGATAGTGATACAGACCATTATCTTAATGTAGACCCCAAACTAAACTGACATGACAATGGGTGAAGTCCTTTGTGGACCATTCTCTTGACCACGTGGATGGTTGTAATTGTTTTGGGAGTTTCTATTTTAGGAAGGCACCTTATCCAACAGTTGTTCTACCACATGCTCTGTCCATCTATTTTCATCCCTCTTATATCAATCATCTACAATGGAATCTTTAAAGTAGAGAGGATGATTGCTCCGCGACACCGACGACTCCGAGAGAGGCCATATCCTCCTATAATTCCCACGAGTTTGATAGTGGGAGACATCGTACCTCAAGAAGCAGAGGTCCCGAGTTCGATTCGATTCAATAACAGGGGTCACACGCTGGGATTTATCCTAACTTACCTTAACTGTAGGTTGCTTAGGTTCCTACTTACCACCAGGGATTAGTCAAGGCAAATGGTGATAAATTATGAATCATGACTTTCAAATGTTTTGCATCACTCTTTGTTTGACAGGGGGGTGCCTGTAATTTATTTCATTGACACATGTTTGTCTACCTCACCCAAACTTGACAAGAGTCTCTCCACCCACGACTTACCGTCCCAATCTTACAATACTAAGATATATAGTCCTGTATTGGACACATGAAGCCTTGCACCTCAAAATCTAACGATCCTGAAGATACTCCTCTCATTGCCAATTGAAGTAGAGTTTCCTCAATACTTCTCTATACTAGGCAGAGAGATGGATCCGTGAACGCTAGTAGCAGTAATACATTTTTTATTTAATACGTCTGAATCAAATGTATGTAGAACACTCACCAACCACATATATATATATATATATACACGTTATAATCAAATATGTATACGTTGGAATCTCCAAATTGTTAAATGAAAAGTTAAGAACTAATCAAGGCAAGTATTTTTGTAGGTTTGTGGAAAATAAATAAATCGTAAATCCTTGATTAGTGTTCCTTAGGTACTCATGCCGGCAAGAAAACTATAAATAATCTGTATTAGATTATACAATTACGAAGTGATGATAATAACTAGAGTATGACACGATTAAATAATAGAGATCCGCTTTAATTAAATCGACTTCATGGCACCTAAAATACAATTCAAGCCTGCTTGATCGTATAAAATTGATGGATTCGGGCTTTTTATGAAATTTTCCTAGCCTGAAGTCTGGCCTTGCCTGGAATGGTTGGGCTCGCACTTAAACACCTTCCAACACCACGTAGCTCGCGTTAAATTTATAAAACCAACTCTTAAATTTGGCTTAGAGTAGAGAGAACTGCAAGCCCAATATAAAACCAACTCTTAAATTGGTAAACCGCCCATTGCACCAATATTGTTCCCACCTTGACCAACTATTATGGGTTGGGTGTGGGGCTCTATCTGAAAAAGCCTCGATTCAATTTAGACTATCATATCTCCTTACATCTTTATGTTGAACCACATCTTCTGTATTGAACCAATCTGGGACTAACTTGGATCCACCGATCTTAACAAGGCTTGGGTTTGAAACCCGACTCCCGCGGAACATCGTAGTGAGTTTGTGCCTTGGGTTTCTAAGCTCCTAATTTCCATCGGAATTTCAAGCTCGACTTCTCGGAAAAATTCCAAGAGAATTTGAAGCATGTCTAGACAAAAATTTCATTATTTTTGTGGTTTTACTAACTAATACGTCGTTCTTCCGAAAATAACATCTATGGTAGCATAGTGATATTGTTTTGTTCTGTTATGCTTGGAGAGGTTAAAATTTCTCGAATATGCATAATGGCAGGCCAATATTCATGCATTTTTAAGTATTAATAACGCCTTAATCGAATGTGACAAATTTAAAGACTACGACTTCCATGGATGTGTAAAATAGCAAAATGATAAAAACTGACTCAACTTTAGGCACAAAACAAAGGCATACATTTTCACACTTGAAAGATTAAATGATGTCTCAGAGCGAAGCGAAACGAACAAATGAAATTTTTGGTAGACCCCTCAAAATCCAAATGATGTGTAACGGTATCGAATCCTATCTTTCAAATATACGTTGATAAAATATTTGTAATAGTCTATGAGAAATATTGCTATAAATAGCTCTTAAACTGATATCGGTTCTTCACAACCAAAATATCCTAATTTTTTCTTTTTTATCCTGTTATAGGGCTTAAGAGTGAACTTAAAATGGCAGCATTGTACTTCTTTGTAGCCGTGGCTATGGCCTTGAGCCTCTTATCTTTTGCATCTGCCGCGGAGACTGGGACTGCCACCTTTTATACTCCTCCATATATCCGTAAGACACAGGAGTTTAATGTCCCATATGACCTATTTTAAAAAAAAAAACAATGTTGTTATGGCCTTTTTATTTTCTTGTATGTGCAGCGTCGTCTTGTGACGGATTCAAAAATGAGGGTGTGATGATTGCGGCTGCAAGTGACACAATATGGAACAACCGAGCAGCATGTGGGAATGTATACAAGGTGAAGTGTATCGGTGCAACCAACTTGGGAGATCCACACCCTTGCATAGCGGATGCGAGTGTGGTGGTGAAAATTGTTGACTACTGCCCATCACCGGGTTGTCAAGGTACCATTGACTTGTCCCAAGAAGTTTTCGCAATGATAGCAAATCCTCTTGCTGGAAAGATAAACATCGCTTATCAACGGTACAACGTTTTTACTTCTTCTTTTATTTTTATGGTAAACATGATTTAATAGTTTTGTTTTCAACTGCAGAATTTGAGTTGAGCAAAGAGAGTTTATAAGTGGTGTAGAATAAATAAATAAATCATTAAGGAGGATCATGAGTATGTATTTGATGTAAAATTGTTGTTATAAAGCGATGTTTAATATATAAGTATAATTTGTTTGTTAAAAAAAGATATGATCGTTTGCTGTTTACTGATCCGGTTCGACCTGAACCCGAACCGGATACTTTCTCATCCCCTCTACTTGAGTTGGGTCTCTCACAGAGAGAGCGCAAAATGTCGAGCTTAACGATATCTCCAACGGCTTTGGCACTCTCATCTACACTGAAACATAACCTAATAAGACGCCATTGTTGTTGTCGACGAAGCTCGAGAAGACTAGTAACAATGGCTGCGACACTCTCTCAACCTCTTGAAGTCTGCGTTAAAGCTTCCACAATTTCGCCTAACAAGCTCGGAGACTGTAACTCTCTCTCTCTCTCTCTCTCTAATTAGTAATTGAGTTGTTGTTTCCACAATTTAATAAATAGTGTTAGTTGCATGTTGTTACTCGCTGCTAAATTTCAATTGAACTATGGAAACTATGATTCGCATGATATCGAAATCGATCGATTTATTATATGACACGCATTAAATTGTACTACTTTTATGCCAAGAAAGTAGATAGCTTTAAGAAAACACATAGCTAGTAAATATAAAGTCGTCTAGAAATAAGTGTAGAAAATTAAGAAGTATTTATTTTTCTAAAAGGATCAAATGCAGAACAAACAAGTATTATTGATGAACTGTAAACTGATGATTAAACAACTTAAAGATACACCTATTTATAAGGTGTTCACATACTAAGAACAATGCTTAACTTACTCCTAGTCTTATGCCACTAATTAGAACAACTACTAATCAGCAAGACTTATTCTAGTAAAAGACTAAAGACCTCTTCAACAGACAGATTAGAGTTTGAGTTTAGATCAAACTCCAACAGCCTCCCTTAAACTCAAACTATCAGAAGTGCATACCCCCATCATCCTCTTTAACTTATAGAATGCTTCAGCTTTCAAAGGCTTTGTTAGAATATCAGCCACTTGATCTTCAGACTTGCAAAACACCAAGACAATTTCATTTTCCTTAACGAGATCACGAATGTAGTGGAACTTGATGTCAATGTGTTTGCTTCTTCCATGAAACACCGGATTTTTTGCTAGAGCAATTGCCGACTTGTTGTCACAATAAATCTTCGTAGGAGACAGTTGCTTCTGATGTAACTCATCACATAATCGTCGAAGCCAAACAGCGTGACAAGCACTAGAAGCGGCTGCCATAAACTCTGCTTCGGCAGTTGACAGTGCAACAACTTGTTGTTGCTTCGATGACCAAGAGAATATACCGGAACCCATGTGAAAGACAAATCCGGAAGTGCTCTTTCTGCTTTTCGTATCACCTGCCCAATCACTATCTGTGTACCCAGCAAGCTCAGAATTTTTAGCATATGAATAAAAAATACCATGAGTTCGAGTACCTTGAACGTAACGTAAGATACGTCTCGCAGCGCTTAGATGAGTTTGACTAGGTGTTTCCATAAACCTGCTAATTAGACCAACTCCAAAGACGATGCCAGGTCTAGTAGAAGTCAGATAACGTAGACTACCTACTAAATGCCGATAATAAGTCGGGCTAACCAATTCACCACTGCCCAACTTATCCAACTCCAACCTTGCTTCTACTGGAGTCTTGATTGGATTACACGATTCCATCTTGAAACGTTTCAAGATATCAGCTGCATATTTCTTCTGCGAAATGAATATCCCATCATCTCCCTGTATAACTTCAAGACCAAGAAAATACGATAAAAGCCCCATATCAGTCATTTTGAAGTTATTCGTCATTGCCTCCCTGAATTCAATAAACATACTTGGGTTGTTGCCGGTAAATATCAAATCGTCGACATATAAACAAATAATGAGCATGCCTCCCTGGGTTTTAGACTTAAAATAAAGCGTAGGTTCGTAAGGACATTTAACAAAACCATTATTTTGAAAATAAGAATCGATACGAGTGTACCATACCCGCGGTGCTTGTTTTAACCCGTAAAGTGCTTTCTTTAGCTTCAGAACCTTGTTTTCATGACCCTTCTTCATATAACCAATGGGCTGATCGACAAAGACTTCTTCTTCGAGTACTCCATTAAGAAACGCCGATTTTGCATCCATCTGATGTATCGTTCACTTCATTTGGGTAGCTAAAGCAATAACCATTCGAATAGTATCAAGTCTTGCAGCAGGCGCAAAAAATTCATAATAGTCGATGCCCGGCTTTTGTCTGTATCCTTTCACCACCAACCTCGCCTTCAACCATTCCACTTGTCCGTCGGGTTTATACTTGGTTTTGAACACCCATTTGACGCCAATTGATTTCTTTCTTACGGGAAGAGAAGTTAACTCCCAAGTATCATTTTTTTCGATGGAATTTATTTCGTCATCCATCGCACGAACCCAACCTTCATTTTGTATTGCTTCTCCAAAGGTGAGAGGATCGCAATCTGCAAACAACACAAACTGTGCAAGTTCCTCATCAGAGACATCACTATCATAGGCCATATCATAATCTTCTAAGCGCGCCGGCAGAGAACGAGTACGTGTCGATGTACGAGTCGCTTCACCATGAGTGGAAGAAGATGGAATCATATTGCCTGAATTTTGAGGTGCTGGATCAGGTTGTGTATCATTACTAATTGACTCCTCAAGCACATCCATTCCCATCTATTTCTTCTCTTCAGTGGTCCAATTCCAAGCTTCGGCTTCATTGAATTCAACATCCCTACTCACAACGACTGCATTCATTTTGGGATTGAACAATTTATAACCTTTAGTGCGCTCACTATAACCAATGAAAATGCACTTCTCGCCTTTATCATCAAACTTCTTCCGTTTTCAGCAAGTACATGTGCATAGGCAACACACCCAAATACTCGAAGAGCTTCAACTCCTCAGGTGTCATATCGAGAACGCTCTTTGTTGGACACCTGTTCAAAAGATAAACAACACACGTAACAGCTTCTGCCCAAAAACTTTTGGGTAAATTTTTTTCTTTCAACATACTTCGCGCCATTTCAACAATTGTTCTATTCTTCCTCTCTGAAACTCCGTTCTGCTGAAGTGTATAGTTGGCTGTAAGTTGATGCCTAATTCCATGAGTTTTACAGAAGTCAGAGAATTCGTTAGATGTGTATTCTCCTCTTCGATCTGTTCGAAAAATCTTCAAACTACGACCACTTTGTCTTTCCACATAAACTTTGAAGTCTTTAAATATACCAAAGGCCTCAGATTTTTGCTTCAACATATAAACCCACGCTTTTCTACTGAAATCATCGATGAAAGTAAGAAAATACCGATTACCTCCATGGGATACAACCTCCATCGGTCTGCAAATATCTGAGTGCACAAGCTCCAGCTGCTGCTTTGCTCGTCGTGACTTGCCTACTGGAAAAGAGTCTCGGTGTTGCTTGCCAAGAATACAACCCTCACACAACTGATTAAAGCTTCCCAATAAAGGTAGACCAGTAACCATTTCCTTGCTTGCTAATAACCTTAATCCCTTGAAGTTTAGATGACTGAAACGAAAGTGCCATAACCAGTTTGTATTCATAACCATAGCAATGAAAGAACAAACCATTTTAGTCTGTAAAGGTAAAGGAAACATACGATTTTTAGTCATCTTAACGATGACAATAACCTCACTTTTCTGATTTTCAATAGTGCAAACACCATTGCCGACGATGATTCGAAGACCTTTCTCGGAGAGCTGACTCATACTTAGCAAATTCCAATGTAAACTAGGAACATAAAACACATCAGAGATATGTTGATGAGAACCATCCTTTAATTGTATGAGAACTTTACCTTTCCCCATGATGGAAACTTTCGCTTTATTCCCGAAGTTAACTTCCCCGCGTACCGATTCATCTAGGTGAGAAAATAGCTCCTTCTTTCCGCACATGTGATTACTACACCCGGTATCCAAATACCACTTGTCGAGATGCTCTTCCTCCGCAACACTGCAAGTTAACAACAAGGTTTCCTTCTCCTGGACCTCATCTTCAGCATAGTTAGCATGTTGAGAATTATTCTTGTACAATTTAGCTATACATTCCGAGCGATAATGTTCGTACTCCTTACAACGAAAACATTGAATTTTGGATTTATCATACCTTCGACCTTCAACCTTCAGATGTTCGTTGGTTGGAGTTTCGTTCCATTGTTAAGACATTATTCTCGGAGTCATGAGTCTTCCCGCCGTCGTTGTGATCTGAATGTTTTCCATTACTCGAAGTAGCTTTACCAGACGAAGTCACCTTGCTTTGAAATGCTTGTTCTAAAGAACCTCCAGCTCTGTGATTCATTCGATGCTCGTGAGAACATAATGAACCCATCAATCCTTTAATTGTCATTGTCGATAGATCTCTTCCTTCTTCAATTGCAGCAACCACATAATCAAACCGACCTGTTAAGGATCTCATGACCTTTTCAACAACACGAAAATCTTCCAATTTTTCATCGTTAACCCGTAATTGATTTACAACAGATTGCACTCGAGAAAAATAATCAGATATGGTATCTGAATCATTCATAAAGAGAGTTTCAAATTCACCTCGTAAGGTTTGCAACCTTACACTCTTCACCTTTGCATCGCCTTTGTATGATTTCTGTAACATCTCCCATGCCGCTTTAGCTATTGTTGCGCTTGAGATTTTTTCGAAGACAATTTTGTTTACGGCTTGATAGAGAAAGAGTAAGGCTTTTTTGTCCTTCTTTCTGTTTTCCCTCAAACTGTCTTTCTGGACTTGAGGGAGAGCTGCAACTGCTGCCTAATCTAGAGGCTCAACATACCCAAGATCGATAATCTCAGATAGCTCCTGAAAGCCGAACAAGGCCTTCATCTGGATCCACCATTGATCAAAATTCTTTCCAGAAAACCTCTGAAGTTGAGGTTGAATTGATCTGTTCATTGTTGTAAACCTGCTTACAAGCAATCTAAGTAAAACTTAGAACCACAAGAACACTGGATAAACTAGCTTTGATACCAAATGTAGAAAATTAAGAACTATTTAATTTTCTAAAAGGATCAAATGCAGAACAAACAAGTATTATTGATGAACTGTAAACTGATGATTAAACAACTTAAAGATACACCTATTTATAAGGTGTTCACATACTAAGAACAATGCTTAACTTACTCCTAGTCTTATGCCACTAATTAGAACAACTACTAATCAACAAGACTTATTCTAGTTAAAGACTAAAGACCTCTTCAACAAACACATTAGAGTTTGAGTTTAGATCAAACTCCAACAATAAGCACACGGCAAGAGATTTCCTGTTGGCTCCGGATTTCATAAATAGGGTATGCTCATATAGACAATTTACCAGAAAAAATGCTTTCACGAAGTGAGTGCGTCTTTATACCAATCTCTAGGTACTTGTTTGAGTATATTAGCCAGTGCACCTTCTTTTATATTGGGGCGATCACAATTTGTACCATGTTTTTCGAGGCCTTAAAGAATCCCCACGAGACCAGCGTATTAGGAATTAGGGTAGCTAATCCCAATCCCTCGCCCTAGAACGATATACAGAAATTGAGAAATTAAACAATAACGAAATTAAGCACACACAACGATTTACCCGGAGGAAAGAAGTGGAAAACCCTAACGGGTAAAAAACCACTCTCTGACGAATAATCCACTATGAATCAAATACAGGGGGGGAGTCAGAGATTTAGGAATGGTGGTCCGCCCCTAATTTTTTTTATAGAAATTTAAGGGGTATTTTTATATAAATTCAAGAGCAATATCAGATAAATTCTTGTTGAAATCAACCAACCCCAAAATTGGACAATCTGAAATATGAAATTGGAGCGGTGAAGCCGCGAAGGTCGAAGGTTTGTATTTGATGAAGAGAGAGTGATGAAGTGAGGATGAAAATCTGATATTGCAACCAAAGAGAGAGGTGCTTTTTATTATTATTATTATTATTATTTTTTATGTGGGTATATATATAACTATATAAGAGTGATACCCCCCCTAAATCCGCCCCTGATCAAAGAGGTTACAATCACTCAAGCTTGAGTGGAGTCTCTCAAACTCTAACTTTCACTCTAGGATTAAATTCACATTAAGTTCTCAACAACACCTAAGAAACACTATAAGTATCCCTTATATACTTGAGAGGACATTACATGAGTTAAGGGCTCAAATGCGAATCAAGAGGCAAGCAAACGATCACCAAAACAACTTGAAAAAGCTGAAATATGAGGTCTATTCGAACAGAGACAAAGTCTATTCGAATAGAGAGGTCTCTGCCTCTTCTGTTTGAACAGAAACACGAAAAATCATCGGAATGACTTTTCCACCTTCGTCTTTGACCCTCATTCGTCCCACGAACATAATCAACTTCCACGAACACCAAATTCGAATTCATTACTCAACACAATGTGTTTGGAAGACTATGATCCAAGTAGATGGGTCAATCTGATGATCATTTATATACATTACTTTATTGCTAGAAATGGTCCAATTGATACTAAAGATGCCATTGGGCAGGAAGCCATGAATGACGAGATCCGAGAAGTAAAATACATGGGAGCTCACTAATCTTCACCGATCGGTGTGAAGTAGGTATAGAAGACCAAGTTGTAATGTTGAAGTCGTCTGTTAAAGCCACTAGTAACAACTCTTAGTTACTGCTGTAATAGTTCTGTAACAGCTCCTAGTTACTGCTACATAACAACTCCTACTTATTGCTATAACTGACCACTTAGTTACTGCTTAGTTACTGCTGTATAACAACACTTAGTTAATGTTGTAACAACTCCTAATTAGCCTTGTAACAGCCACTTAATGGCTCTTGTAACAGCTCCTTGTCAACTCTATATAAACCCTTATAGAGAGAAGAATAAGGTAAGCAACATTTCTAATCCTTTCATGGTATCAGATGGTCTAACGATCCTACTTTTCTTCTTCATTTTTACCTAGTGTTTAATGTATCTTACACTAACAACTACCACCGCTGCAGTTTACTTTAAACAACATTATTGCTTCCGCCTTGCTGTTCAAACCCTTCTATTGTTGCTGGTTGTCGTTGTCTGCGAATTATCTGACTACTGTAGTTGTTGTGGAGTAATCCAGTAACAATTTTTTTCCCCATCGTCGAAACCATTCTCCGGTATGCGATATATAGTTGCTAATTTCAATCCAGCACACAACCCCTTTGCTATTCTATAATCTCCAGTTTGGTCAATATCAACTATGCCAACTGCTATGGTTACCGAATCCAGCAATACCACTGCCACTTCTTCATTTTCTGCAGGGCCTATGGTATCCCTTTCAGGTCCTAATGTCTCGCACTTTTGAAAGTTGACGGAGACCAATTATTTACTATGGAAGCGACAGTTGGAGCCTTTTCTCCATGAACATGATTTTATGAAATACGTTGAAGGTACTTATCCGGCTTCTAGTTAGATTCTTCCCACAGAGGGTGATCAACTTGCACAAATTAACCCTGCATTTTTCCCATGGTATCGTACAGATCAACTTATTGTTAGCTACCTCTGAATCCATTCTTGGAATGGTTGTGGGTACCTCTACCTCACATGACACTTGGGATTGCCTTAGGCGCCATTTTTATCAACAGTCTTTGGCTAACTCTGCAAACATTTGGTTCCAGCTCCTTTCCATCACAAATGGATCCAAGCCTATTTCTGATTACTTACAAGAAGCCAAACGGATGGCTGACTCGTTGGCTTTGATCGGTGAACCAATGTCCAATATGGACTTGGTTTCTTCGGTTCTCCGAGGACTTGGACTTGATTATTCTATGATTATTCTACGATTATCACTGCCCTACTCAACTTCCCACCTTTGCCTATTTTTCTAGACTTGCGAGCTCGTTTGCTCTCTTTTGAAAGTCAAATTTCTTCATCAACTGCAGCCCAGTCACTCAGATAGCTCTCCTAGCTGCCCAGAATCGCCCACAATAACATCCAAATCCAGGAAACCAGCAGAATAGGACCAATCAATGCAACAATCAAAATAATAGGAACTGGAACCGGAACCGGATAAGGAGTAGGAACAATGACAATTAGAATAATAGTCAGTTCAACAATGGTCACCAACTACTGAAGTTGTGGATAATGGAACAATGAGAATGACAACAACTGGAATCGTGGCCCTAATTATAGGAACAATGGCAATTGGAACTACAATCAGGCCAACATGAGTATTTTAGGGAGCTCTCCTTTCCAAACATTTGGTGGGATTGATCATCTTTCTTTTGGCTATTCTCCACAATACTTGGTTCCAGACACTCTTCAAACTACTTTTGGCTATTCTCCGCAATACTCGGTTCCAGACACTCTTCAAACTACTTTTACAGGTCTTCAAATGTCGAAACCAACTGATCCTACTTGGTACCCAGATACTGGTGTCACTCATCACATGACGGGTAATGCAGATGCTTTTTGCAGAACCGCGTACCCCATACTGTTAATTCCTCTATTTTACTTGTCAATGGTGACAAACTTGACATATCCCAAACGGGTAACATTCCTATCACTTTAGGGTCTAATAAGTTTCAGTTAAATAATGTCTACCATGTTCATTCCATGCGTAAAAATTTATTATTAGTTGTTAAGTTCACAGCAAATAGCTCTATTCGAGTTTCATTTGATTCGTACAATTTTCATATTTCTTACTTACATTCGGGTGTTCCATTATTTTAGGGTGTTCCATTTTCAATTTTCATATTTCGTACAATTTTCATATTTTCAGTAGTTCGGTTAAATTTTTCCAAAGTGACGGTGGAACTGAATATACAAACCACCAATTTTCATCCCTTTGTCGTGATCTAAGCATTCGTCATCATATGTCTTGTCCTCACACTCCTCAACAAAACGGTCTTGCAAAGCGTAAGAATCGACATATTGCGGACATGGCCCGCACCTTGATGGCTACTTCTCAAACTCCTCTTAATTTATGGGTTGAAGCAGTATCTACCGCGGTTTACCTCATTAACCACCTCCCCACTCTACTTCTTCATTAGGCTTCCCCCTTTTCTTGTTTATTTGGTTGGTCACCTACTTACTCAAACCTTCACACCTTTGGTTGTGCATGCTACCCGCATTTAGGGGATTATGTTTCTAATAAGCTAATATCACGATATGTTGAGTGTGTTTTTTTGGGGTACAGTTCACAACATAAGGGGTACAAACGTCTTGATCCAACTAATCGCCGGGTTTATATTTCACGTCATGTGAGATTTGATGAGCTGCGATTTCCTTTTGCTCAGTATCCACAACCTTCTTTGGCACCTACAGATTCCCAGTATGTGGAGATGGAGTGCGATTTCCTTTTGCTCAGTATCCACAACCTTCTTTGGCACCTACAGATTCCCAGTATGTGGAGATGGAGTTTGTTCCAGTTGTTACCTTACTAGCTCAACCAGTTATAGTTCTGTCTACGATTCCTCAGCCAGGCAGATCTAGCACAATCGGATCCAACACTTCCATATGCACCACAACCAGATCAAGCTCGGCCAAATTCTATTCCGTATACTCATATTCTACCATATCGTTCCTTTCCCTTTTATGGACAGACATATCAGCGATCTATTCAGTGCCCAACAGTATTGCCTCGTGCTGCATCACCTCCACCAGAGAATATTCCATGTGACCATATAGATGTCCCAACATCTAACGTATCTTATGGCCCTTCAGCTCCAGTTGTTCCTACCTCACAACATTCAATAACAACCCGGTTGCGTGATGGCTTTCATTGTCGGTGCTTCGTACAGATGGTAACGTGCGATACCCTCTTCCTTAGGCTATAACAGCCGAGCTTGCTGCTCCAATGCCTGAACCTACTTGTTATATCCAAGCTGTCCGTGATCCGCAGTGGCGTCAGGCTATGATATAAGAGTTCAATGCTCTTAAGAACCAGACTTGGTCTCTTGTTCCACCTTCCCCATCTCAGGACACCGTTGGTTGTAAATGGGTGTTCAAGATCAAACGCAAGTCTGAGGGCAGTATTGAGACATGCAAGGTACGACTGGTTGCCAAAGACATTCATCAGAAGGCTGGCGTCTATTATGATGAGATTTTTAGCCCTGTGGTTAAACCCACTACTATCTAAATTATGTTCAGTGTGGCCGTAAACAGTGGATGGGCTTTGCATCAGCTAGACGTCAAGAATGCATTTTTACATGGATTCTTGAAAGAAGAGGTGTATGTCTCAACCACCAGGGTTTGTTAATCCACAACAACCTCATCATGTTTGTCGGCTTTAAAAAGCTATTTACGGATTGAAACAAGCTCTCCGAGCCTGGTTTACTCTTTTCAGCTCTTTCATTTTTCTATATGGCTTCATTCAGAGTAGAGCAAACCATTCATTATTTATTTATCGGCGCGGTTCTCAAATTATGGTTCTCCTATTGTATGTTGATATTATTCTTACCGGGAATGATCCTTTTTTTATAGGGTCTTTTACTTCTTTGTTAGGGAAGGAGTTTGAGATCAATGACTTGGGACAACTACACTATTTTCTTGGTCTAGAGGTTACTTCTCTTCAACCTGGGTTGCATCTATCCAGACCAAGTACACAGTTGATCTTCTTCAGCGTAGTAATATACTAAAGTGCAAACCATGTTCCATTCCTCTTGCAGCTAAGTCACAACTTTCATCTCTTGAGGGTGATTTATTGATTGACGCGACTGAATATCGGCATATCGTTGGCACCTTGCAGTATCTTACTCTCACTCGACCAGATATAACCTACGCAGTTCAATATGTGGGCTTAGTTTATGAGTGCTCTACTTATTCCTCATTTAATTGCTGTTAAACACATTTTGCGCTACCTGAAAGGTTCGATTGAGTTTGGAATTGCCTTCAGACCATCCCCTAGCCCACAAGCTCTCGTTGTTTTCTCTGATGCTGATTGGGCAGGTTGTCCTGACACTACGCTCCACGTCTGGGTATCTGACATTTTCGGGCCCTCATTTTATCTCATGGAGTGCTAAGATGCAACCAACCTTATCTCGCTCTGGTGCTGAAGCTGAGTATCGGTCTCTTGCTCTTTCATGTGCCAAGTCTATTTGGATTGCTTACTTGCTCCGGAAGTTGCATCAACCCATTCGGGCACCTATCACTATGTATTGTGACAACCTCAGCACCACATATATGGCCTCTAATCCCATTTTTCATGCACGAACAAAACACATAGAGTTGGACTATTATTTTGTTTGGGAACGGGTTGTTTCTGGAAGTCATCGGGTGTAGTTTGTTCCTTCAATTGACCAAATAGCTGATCTTCTAACTAAAGGTCTTCATAAACAACGCTTCCAATGGTTACGTTCTAAACTTGTCCGTTTACGACCGCCAAGTTTGAGGGGGAGTGTTAAAACCCCTAGTAACAACTCTTAGTTACTGCTGCAATAGTTCTACAACTCCTAGTTACTGCTGCATAACAGCTCCTACTTATTGCTATAATTGACCACTTAGTTACTACTGTATAACAACACTTAGTTAATGTTGTAACAACTCCTAATTAGCCTTGTAACAACCACTTAATGGCTCTTGTAGTAGCTCCTTGTAAACTCTATATAAACCCTCATAGAGAGAAGAATAAGGCAAACAACATTTCTAATCCTTTCATCGTCAACTACAAAGCAAGATTGGTTGCTAAGGGCTATATGCAACAACAAGCTGTGGACTATGAAGAGGTTTTTGCTCCTGTCGCACGATACAACACTACCAAATGATACTTCCAATACATTCCAACTAAACGTGAAGTCCGTCTTCAACAAATAGCTTGTGTTTTCTAACATACTCTCTGAGATTTTCACTTCCTTATTACTTCTCTGCATTTGTGCATTTTGCTCGTATCCTCCGTCGACGGAGGTGAAATCTGATTAAAACCATAAATGGATACTTCACTATTTGCACCAAAAGAATAAAAAACTGTAGGCTGAGGTTACGTCGGTCGGAAGCATGGGTAGGTCGTCTAGGAGAATGGATAGATATGCTAGAAGAATCTGTTGATTCATTTTATTTGAGATATTTTGTTAAAATATTTTATTATGAGATTGATGATTTCATTATATTGTAAGTGAGTATAAGCAAATTTTATAGAGTTTTATTTGGAAGAGCATTTCATAGCGCCGCCGATAGCCTAGTAGATGGAGTGAATTCTGACGGATGGCATCGGCGGCCGCCACATTTATGAGCAGACTCTATATCTGCCTTGGAATTTGAACCGACTCCTTCTCTTTAATTCCTAACAATCGCTCTCTCCAATCTCCAAAATTAAAGCTGGTGCTTTAAATTTGCTTATCTTCCCTTCCCAATATCATGGCATCATCAATCTCCCAACTCAAGGGTATCAGAAGATTCGTCTAGCCCTATCTAACATGCATCCTGGCATCCTAGCCATGTTTCGAGCCGAAGTAGCCTTGGACTACGGTCTTATTCGGATGGCCTAGGTAGAGCCTTGGTAGTTAAGTCTCGATTTATAATTTGGATAAAGTTTTATCACTGGCTGAGGATTTGAGCGAAGTGCAGGAGGAGCTGAAGATCCCAGAAAAAGTCAAGGAACCGTCTTGCGGGTGTGGGCATGTTGTCTGCTTGGTTCTACTTGTATTAGTAACTAGAACTCCCTAAATAATTTATCTTCTTGTTGTATCAAAATAGTTGTCAAATTGATTAACTGCCTGGAGCGATTATATTATCTGCAAAACCTAGTGTGATGGACATTTTGGGACGTATGAAATAACATCATGGACACAAATAATGTACGCAAAAAGATTCATTTTAGCTAGACCTGCATCATGGCTTTAATCATGTAAAACGGCAGTTTAGTTTGAAAAAGTTCAAATGAACTGGGTTGAGTATTCCAGAGAAAATCTGTGGGAGTCAAGTCATACACGAGATATTTCACGTTAAGGACACTAGTATTACATTTTCAATATAGAAAGACACAACTTGCATCATTTTTCAATATCCCTAAAATACTCAAGGTGCCTGCCTGAATTTGTTGTACACGTTTAGTATGTAATATTATTCTGTCTGGTTTAAGAATTTTGGTTTATTGCCATCAAATGTATTTTACATAACATACTCCCGAACTTCTTGAAAACATTTAGGAATTTAAATTCGAGTTTTACATGAATCTTCCATTACTGTACTTTTACTGCATTCTAAATTGCAACTTGGATCTTTATAGCATTATGATTTTTTGGCCTTCATTTTGTTTCAGGTCCCTTCTCACAGAGGGTTTTGTTGACTCTTGAGGAAAAACATCTCCCTTATGACATGAAATTGATAGATTTGGCTAACAAGCCAGAGTGGTAATTTTTGAACCTAACTTACTTGATTTGAAGCTCTTAACAAATGTCCAAATTTCACTTCCATTTTTTCTGTTTTTGTTTACATTTTTAGTTTCTGCGTCTAGGCTTCTGAAAATCAGTCCAGGTGGTAAAGTTCCCGCACTTAAGCTTGATGAGAACTGGATTGCGGATTCAGATGTTATTACGCAGTCATTGGAAGAAAAGTTTCCTGATCCACCCTTGGAAACTCCACCAGAGAAGGGTTTGGTGTATGTTTCCTTTCTCCTTTGGTCTGGCTGAGCGTCCTTTATATGATTTTAGTGTAACCATTTTCTTCTTTCTCTACTTATCTGTAGGTAATTAGAGCAAATGAGCAGGTTTTACTATTAGGAGATTTTTAATCTTATATGTTAATCATGTTAGTGGTGCTTAACCTGGTAATTTCTGCTGTGGATTTCATGCTTGCCTCAAATAGTTGGTGATATATCTAGAAGTATCTTCACAATTGCGCTACATGAGTCCATCTGTTTTAGAGTTAACATTCGATATTAATAACTGTATTATGATATGTATGCAAAATTAAAATTTCAAGAACCTGGTCTAGCTGGTATTTTGCCTTAATCAGACATAATTGGATGTCAAAGTAATTATTATATCTAAGACTTAGACATGATTGTACAAATTCTCGTCAAGTTCTCCGAATGAACTAGGTTTGCACTAATTTATTTTCTGTGATCCGCCAAATAATGGTTAATTGTCACCGAAATGAACAGTCTAGGAATATTTGGTGGTTCTCCAATCTGTATTTGATACGGCTGACACTTCCTGTTAACGTGTGCACTTCCATGCTTGGAGTGAAATGGATAACGATTTTCAAGATTGGTCAGGATATTTTTGTAAATTGAGAATTTTCCTTTGATTGATCTTAATTTGTATATCTTTTTTATCTTCCGTTTATATATATATATATCAGAAAATTCTTAAGTTAAATCAAAGAGGCTCATTGTTGAGTTAGAGACCTCTACTATTTTTGCTCTGACCAAGAACCAAGCAATTGCTTTCATCGTAGTATACAGAATGATGCTGTTATTATTCCTAAGCATTTTGCTTTTTTTCTCGTTATATCAAGATATAAAATTAATTCTAAGGTTTCGTGTTACATGCAGTGGATCAATGATCTTTTCCACATTTATTGGTTTTCTAAAAAGCAAAGATCCCAACGATGGGGCGGAGCAAGCTTTACTCAGTGAATTGACTTTATTCAATGATTATATCAAAGAAAATGTGAGTCTGTTCATTCTTTCTTGTGGTTCTGGTATTCTCTATAAAGTCAGAAATATTTGGTTTATTGAAAACTTTGATATACATTGAAAGTTTTGTGACTGTCGTGAAAGTTTTGTAATTGTTTTTGCTTATACTGTTTGTTGTTTGATGAAGGGTCCCTTTGTCAATGGAAAAAATATTTCTGCTGTAGACTTGGCTCTCGGACCAAAACTTTACCATTTGGAGATTGCTTTAAGCCACTATAAGCAATGGTCAGTTCCGGATTCTCTTCCCCATGTGAAGTCTTACATGAAGGTATAATAAGTGATAATATTGTGCATCTTAATGCATCACAAGATTCACAACTAACTCTACTGCCCTTTAATTTTTAGGACTAACAACGTTCAGTAGATGATAATAATAATGGTGTGTTTTATCGTGATACGTGCAAACTTTGAAATGTTTCCCACGCCCATGTCCATGTCCACAGGATAATGATACAAAATTCACACTACGTCATAAGTACCTAATGGGTATTTCTGTGTACAGCTTCTAGTTTCTTAATTGTGCGTTGCCATTTCTCAAGCTTCTTGCTTCATTTTTAAGTAAGTGTTAAAAAGAAGTATATTGACGAAAATTGTTCTATGAAATGATACAGTTAATACTCACTCTACTGAAAACCACACTTTATGAGTTTATGAAATGTGTTGTTTTTTTCGATGGAAAAAGAATCATTCTGGCAAAAATTGTTTCTGAAATGTTACATTGGTAGTCATTGGATTTGAGTACAGTTTAGATGTGGCCTTCTACCGTATTGTTAGCTTTTCCTCTGAAAAAAGTAACTCGTATATTGCCATTTATGGATAATTGTAGTTTTAGCGGCTTAGGCCTAATATGCTCACGATCTTATTTGTTTCTAACAGTACTATCTCCTCCTTTTTTCAGAACATTTTCTCTATGGACTCATTCATTAAGACGCGAGCACTTCCAGAAGATGTTGTTGCTGGATGGCTACCAAAAGTTACGGGTTAGAACTTCGACAACGTGAGTATTTGTTCCCAAGAAATATTGAGTTCTCATTACTTTCTTGATGCATATATGTATCATAATCTGGTTCCCAGTTCCAAATTATTAAATTGCTGTCCATCTTTTCCCCGCATTTGTAAGAATGCTTTTACATATAAACAGTTGGTGTACCTGTTCAGGATTTTTAGTGTCTTTTAGTACTGTTTTTGTGTGTGTGTGTGTGTGTGTGTTTTGAGGTTTTACTCTGATAACTGAATATTATCCAGTTACTGTAAACTTGCATGTCACCTTTAGATGAGAATCCAATTTCATCATTGTCTCAGTGTTGGGCTCAATTGCCTATAGTTGAAATGATCTTCTCAACCACTCATCTCTATGATCATAAGAGTGAGGCCTTTCATAGTGTTTTATAAGGGCTTGAACTGTAAGATATAATGAGGAACTGACCGCTAGTAACTGTGGCTCTATTCTTTTGTTGTCGACAATGAGAACTCTGCAACTCAATGGACAGTGTGGTTCACACAATCCACCCCCCAAAAAAAATCCCCCTTCCTCTCTCCTCTCTTTCTCCCTCCCACCTACCCACCACCCCCAACATGCTGTCCCTCTCCTTCTCTACTCTCTCAAACCCTAAACTACACCGCCATGCATTCCTTACTTCCTAACCCCATCAACTAACCCTTCTCTTCCTCCAAACCTCTCTCACCCAGCACTTCCTCAATACCCGGTTTACATCTCCTCTTCTCTAACCCCACAAACTACTAAGCTCTATTATGGATACAGACCTATCATCAAGAGATGGAAACCTTAGTGCACTCCTCAGCAAATGCACAACTCACGACCCGGACCCAAAACTCCGGCTGGATATGTCAAGATGGGACTGCCTTCAACAGCGCTGGAAATATGCAATCGCATTCCGCTCGATATCCCCGACTCTTAAAGAACACGTAATTTTTGATGGCATTAAAAAAGAATGGGGGAAGCTTATTAACAACATCCCTCCTCTATCCTATGAACAGGGGTCAAAAAATTTCACAGCTAATTTTCAGACCAAAGAAGACTACCAGCTCATCCTCTCTACACAGCCTGTCAATATTTTCGGCTTCTCTATTATTCAACAACCCTTTGATCCATTACTTCATTAGTCTGAGATCACTTTCCTCAGGTATTTGTGTTGGGTACAAGTCTACGGCCTGTCGTGCTGCCTTTTCGATAATGCTACATTCCAACTCATCGAAAACAAGCTTGGAGAGTTTGTCAAAACAAACTACTTCCCGGGGACGACAGAACCAACCAAAGCAAGCTTCGTACGTATCCAGGTGCAACTGTTTACGGACAAGCCGCTTATATTGACAATTCCTATCCAACGGCCGGGACAATACGGAGAAGCTACCCTTAGTATTAAATATGAACGCCTTGAAGGCTTTTGTCCACTGTGTGGAGTTATATCGCACACGCTCGCTATGTGCACCAAGTTCAGTCAGATTTCGCAAGAAAGGAACCACCGTAACGCCTCAGACATTCTGGTCTTCCCGTATGGGAAACACATTCAAGTGAATCCGGCCCGAAGCTCGCCTCAAAACAGTCTGCACGAGGAACACAGAAGGCAACATAAGTGGGACAGAAATAAAACCTACCAAAACCAAGCACCAGTCGGAACAAACCAACGACAACATAACGAAACCGAATCGGTTAGGAAGATCCTCCAACAAGCTATGGTACAGCTCCGAAACTGGTCAGGCCGAGAGAACTTCACACCAGGATACACCACCGGATGCTCCCTGAACCCACTCGCACATCTGAAAACCGACAGGCCAGTAACAGAGACAGGCAGGACAGATAATCGAACTCCGTTTAACTTCAAATTGTCACAGGAAACTCTAGGCGGAAACCTTTCACCAAGTTCAAAAGCTATTTGCATGCACAACGACACGTCAGCCGACAAATATCAAACCAAATACCTCAAGAAGCTTCCGGAACTCAACGGTACTCAAAAAGTGACCCCTGTTGATTACCGCATTAATGAGTATCCAGAATCGGGACCCACAAACCCACTGCCAGCTCTTTTCAGCAGTTTTCTTACCACAGAGGCAAGGCCCTCCAATCAATCAAAACCATCTCTCCAAAAATATCTCAACGAGCCGTTGTTAAACCTTTTGGGCCCAAGCCTGAACCCATATGAGACCAACCAACAACACTTTGGCGCCCACAACAGCAAATCTCCCAAGCCCACCCTCGGACCCAACATACAACACCTTGGACCTTACCCAAGCCAGCCCATCTCTGACCCAGCCCAACTCAAAACAATTACAAGATTGAAACAGAAGGGGCCAGCAATCGATCGATCCAGGTTACTCCAAAAATTTTAAACTTTGAAGACTTGCTGCTTCAAACTACCAAACCCAAACGCATGCAACTCAGTCCGTTGGTGATTGATCTCATGGTTAGCCCAGACCCGCCCAAGCCGAGACAGATTTTCAGGACTACGACGACACGTCCGGGATGCAGCAGCTATCGACCCACCCTTCTAAGTTTCTCTTTCACCCCAACAGACATGACATGCCCTAGCCGAACAGCCCTAAAAACAAATTTTTCTTTATCTTCCGAGGATGACTCCGAACCCCTAGAGCTAGGGTACTCGACGTCCGCAAGCGACGAGTGGCACACTCCGGCACACGAAGATTTGTTTGGCGAAGAGGTTGATGATGATCAAGATATCACCATACCGAAACATCGAGACAGAGGTACGCTTAAACGGAACCGTGCATTTTTTATGATGATAGTAGCGCCGAGAACTTTAAGGGATCCACCAAGGTACGCATTTTATCACGCATTGCACACACTTACGTTTATCCCGTTGATCCTACTATGCATGCTATGGCCTTTAAATCTTATAAGCCCGCATATGACTTGACCAAAATGACCACTTTGAAAGGTGACGGTCTAAACACAGACAAAATAAACACATTAGACGTAGACCTAATCAGGTTTTTAGTAGTGGAGTACCCGGTCACACATTCAACACACACAACACAACGAACAATAATGTTCGTGAACTCATATTTAGGAAGCACACACCGCCTCAGCACCCACAGGCTAAACACTCTCCGACTAAGCACTCACCTGCCCCGACACATCTTAAAGCCCTGTTCAGGCAACTCTGGAGAGAGAGATTCGCCAAGTACTACAGGACGTACAAACCAAGACAGACCAAAAGGCAACATGGGATGGATGGAGGAAACTACCACTGGCAACACCTCTTTGTCCACTCAGCTCGGGAAATGCTCTACAACCCTACTAAACATAGGCTCAAATGCATCGAAAACCTCCTTCATAACATGCGGAGCACATCCTACACAACCCCTACCCAGCGATGTCATTTAACCACCCAACCAACTCCCCATTGTATCCAAACATCGGAAGCGGGCCTGACACCGGCCCTCGGTTACCAATGATTTTACTCTCTTGGAATTGTAGGGGGACAACAAAGAAGTCCACCCTTAGAGAGCTCACTGTGCATAACCATAAGTATCATCCCGACATTATCTTCCTGTCTGAGACCAAAGCCTCGGATCCCGATACCCTTAACAAGCTCAACACTCTGGGCATGGTACACACGCACTCGGTCAATGCCTCCCAGCAGCACCCTGGTGGACTCTGGCTTGTCTGGACTCATGAGACCGACATTACCATTCTCTTCTCCTCCCCCAATGGAATTGACGCGCTCATCCAATCTCATACCCCCCTCCAGACCCAGGACGAAGCCCCTGCCCCCTGGCTCTGCTCCTTCACCTATGGTCCTCCTGACACCCAGCAACGGAGTACTTACTGGTCCTCCATTGGAAACCTGACACGCTCTATCACTGTCTCGTGGATCATCATTGGAGACCTTAATGGCATTACCTTCCAGGAGGAGAAATTTGGGAGAATACCCTGTGACAGCAAATCTCATAACCCCCTGGAGGAATTTATCTACGACGTTTCGATGATTGATCTGGGATTCACTGGCGTTCCCTTCACCTGGTCTAACAAGAGACATGGCACCAATCTGATTAAACAACGCCTGAACAGAGCCATTGTTTCCATTCCCTGGCGCACCACATTCCCGGACGCCACGATCCGTAACCTGCCTATCATAGGATCAGACCACGGGCCTATCCTCCTTAACACCGATGCGGGGCGTCCGTCCCTTCCCAAGCAATTTCACTTCCAATCTACTTGGACGAACCACCAAGACTGCAAGGAGATCATCAACAAAGCCTGGGCAGCTGAGCAAACAGGCTCTCGTCAGTTGAGGCTCCGCAAAAATCTTCAGCACACCAAACAAGAGCTCACAAGCTGGAATAAGAACTTCCTTAAGTGCATTCCTAACCAAATTCAGCAAATCCGTGACCAGATTAGGGACGCCCAAAATGAACCCCCCACCGAGGAGAATTCTAACCAGGAGCAGAAGCTCCAGCAGGATCTCAACCAACTCCTTAATCAAGAGGAAAAGCTCTGGCACGACAAGTCCCTTGAGCTTTGGCTTAAAGAGGGGGACCGCAATACCAAATTCTTCCACCTCTCCGCCCTCTGCAGGCGTAAACACAGCTCCATGAAGCAGATTCGGAACACAGACGGCGAGCGGGGCACTACTAGGGAAGACATTGGGGACACTTTTGTGGATTTCTACACTAACCTCTTCATACCGTCGAACCCCCCCCCCCCCCCCTTCTCATATAGGACCTTAACATCATGGCGAAACTCGTTACGGATGAGGAGAATGACCAGCTCACGAAATAGCCCACCATGGACGAGCTTAAAGAAGCCCTCTTCTCTATGAACCCCCATAAATCTCCGGGTCCAGACGGATTCGCGCCGCTCTTCTACCAGAAGTCTTGGGAAACGGCCAAGCACAACCTCCTTAAGGCTACGTTCGCCTTTTTTCAATCGGGCCACCTTCTCCAGGAGTTCAATCACACCAATATTACGCTCATCCCCAAGAAGAAGAACCCCGATGCCCCTGAGCATTTTCGGCCTATCAGTCTGTGCAACGTGAAACTCAAGCTGATCACTAAAATCTTAGCTACCAGACTTAAACCTCTCCTCAACAAACTCATTTCCCCAGCTCATAACACTTTCATACCCAATAGGCAAATTTTTGACAACATCATCATGGCGCAAGATATCCTCACTACAATGAAGAAGAAGAAAGGAGCCTCTAGCTACATGGCTGTTAAACTTGATCTGAGCAAAGCCTTTGACCGTGTGGAATGAAGTTTCTTGAATGACACCTTGAAAGCCATGGGGTTTTGTGAGAAATGGTGTGAATGGATTTTTCAATGCGTCTCTACCACCAGCCTCTCTTTTAACCTAAATAGGACCTCCTATGGACTCCTCAGGCCTGGCCGTGGACTCCGACAGGGTGACCCCCTGTCTCCGTCCCTTTTCCTTATTTGCTCAGAGGTACTTTATCGCATCATTCTCAACAAAGAGATCAAAGGTGAGCTTCACGGCATCAAGACGGCCAGAGGCAGCACTCCCATCTCTCACCTCCTCCTTCGCTGACGATAGTTTTATCTTATGCAAAGCAAATTTCAACGAAGCCGGGACCCTTAAAGATGCCCTCACTACTTTCAAGCAAGTGTCTGGCCAAGAGATAAACTTTAGCAAATCGTGCATTCTCTTAAGCAAGAACTGCCACCACAGGCACCACAAGCTCCTCCAGAAGCTCCTCCATATCAAAAAAGGCACAACGGGTGACAAATACCTTGGAGCGCCCCTTACCTTTGACCGTTCTAAGAATCTCAACTTCCAAGATATCATCTCGCGAGTCTCTAGCAGAATTGAGGGCTGGAAAGCCAAAAACCTCTCCCAAGCCGGAAGGCTTACCCTGATTAAAGTTGTTAACTCAGCAATCTCATCCTTCCAGATGGCCATCTTCCCCTTCCCTGTTAAAACTTGCAAAAAACTGGACTCAATCAACGCCAGATTTTTGTGGGGAATAAACAAGGAAGGAAAAAACAAACCCCAACTCCTCAAATGGAAACACATTTGTCGGCCTCGTAAGCTCGGAGGCTTAGGTATCCGCAAAGCCAGTCACCATAGCCAAGCTATGATGGCGAAGCTTTTCTGGCGTCTGATCAAAGAACCGGACAAACTCTGGGACCACAACCTGACCACCAAATACACCCCCAAAACTTCCTCTATGTTAGCCATCGCTAAACCCTCCGACTCATGGATCTGGAAGGGTATCATCAAGGCCAAAAACCGCGTCTGGCCGGAGCTTAGATGGCACATTCGCGATGGGGAGAGCGTTGACTGCTGGCTAGAACCATGGATTCCAGGTATACCCTACGGGCGCCCGGCTGCCCAGCCCCCCTCAACCGTCCTATCACTTGCGTTGCCGATCTCATCTGGCCTACCAGCCGCACTTGGAAGGCGAATCTGATCCACAAAACTTTTTACAAAGACATTACTGACATCATTACCTCCATCCCCCTGAGCAGATACCTGACGAAGGATGTCCTCAGATGGAATCAAGAGCAGAACGGAATTCTCACGGTCAGTTCAGTGCATTCCTACTCCATTCTGGACCAAGATCGGAAAGACCAAAGGAGTAGTTCTCAACCGACTGAGGGGCCTACCTGGGACCACATTTATAATCTGCCGGTGCCCTTCCGCATCCAGTTCTTCCTTTGGAAAGCAATTAAGGATGGCATCCCGGCTAAGGTCAACTTATGGTTCGGAGATAGTGACTGGGATACCCTTTGCCCTAGATGCAGTATGGAAGCTGAGACTACCACACACGCCCTTTTCTTCTGCACCAAAAATCACGAATTCTGGATTAAGCCGCCCCTCACTCTTGATCTGAGGAACTAGCGCTATACGGACTCGGTCCGCCAAACTATCCAAAGCTGTTTTCAGTTGAAAGGGGGTACCACGGGCATTTCTAATTTCTACGGCACGCTCAGTACTATCATGTACATCATTTGGATCAACAGGAATGAGCTCATTTTCGATCAAAAAAGACCTGACCCTGAGGATGCCCTCAAGCGGGCAAAACAGTTTCTCATCTCTCCAGACAGAACCACCCCTTTTCCCCCCAAGCCGGTTACGCCGCCCCCTCCCATTGCCAGCGAAGGGTGGCACGCTATAAATGTGGATGCCTCCTGGACTAAATCGAACGCTCTAGAAGGCACAGGCTTTATTATCAAATCTCACACAAACTCTCTTATATGTGCAGGTCACGCTTCAGCACGGGCAGCCGATTCTGAAGAGGCGGAGGCCATTGCCGTGATCCGAGGACTGGAGGCGGCAGGCTTCAGGCTGGGATTGGACATAGTACTCCTTCTTTCCGACTGTCAGAGACTGGTGCGAGCCTTCAGAGACAGATCCGAGGACCTCTCATGGGGAGCACTCACTCTAGCCCCAGACTTGAGAGCCTTAGCAGGACGTTTTACCGACTTTTGTTTTGAGCATGTAGATAGACGTTGTAACTTTATCTCCCACTTTTTAGCGGCTAGGGGTGCAGCTTCCCCCATTTTGGTTTGTGCCATGCATGAGCATGCATCTTCACTTCTAAACTCTGTTATTCCCAGCCATTAGGCTGTTTTTTATATATTATTCTCCTTTGCTTTAAAAAAAAAAAAAACTGTGTGGTTCACACATTTTTTTTGCTCCAGCAACATGTCAAGATCTGAAATTGTAGCAATGTTGGTGAAGTCACTTATTGGCAGTTTTCCTTGCTAAGTTACATACCAGTAGCGAATGAATTTGCATAAATTTCATAAGAAAGATTGATTGTCTAACCCATTTTTCTAAAATATGTAAAGAGAAAGTCAGTGCAACCTCGTTTTTAAGGTTAAAATCATATCTGCATTCATATATAATATGTACGTCTTTACATGATAGCTAAAGCCAAACATGAGGGGCAGGGGATGAATACACCGGCATAATGTTACTCCGTAATACTGCTGAACACAGACACACAAACATGCCAGTTACAGTGAAAATTTATGCAATTAACAATCTTGATGTACATGTTATATCTATCCTTGATAAAATTTAAACCTCATCAAAATGTTAAATTACAATCCGTATGCAAATACCAAGATTAAACAAAACTGATCCGTAGTGGAGACCTTTGGCTTGGTTGCTAAAGATCCGACAAAATATGTCGGGTAGCGCTTCCAATCACCCGTTCCAAAAGAATATTTAATTATGCAAATGGAGATCTTCAGATTAAGAAATGGAATCTTCGGACACTAGTAAGTGACTGATCATGCTCGAAAACAAACTTTCCAAGGTGATGTGCATCCTCATTAGAAGCTTGAATAAACTTTGAACATTTATTGGAACAACTTCTTCAATCTGTCGGCAGAAGCTGATGCTCTTTTATTGGTTGGCTCTAGAACAAGTGCATATCTGAAATCTGTATAACAGAGAAAACATAATATAAGCATTTTTTATATTAATAGATACCGAGAAAATTATTATGACCAAATAGCCCAAGTATTAGAATTTCTTCGCAATATAGAGTAAGAAATAAAAAAAATAACACCCTTGCAGTTTTCTGGTTCATACTATCCCATCAGTATTGAGTCGCAGCTCAACAGATTAGCCGATATTATGGAACATTCACAAAATAGAAATGTAGGGGTGTTCTGATTTCCACCCCTAAACGCATGAGAACAGTGAAGGGACGCACTGCTAGGGAGGTAAGTAGGTTCGTACGTATATATTTTTTGGAAGGCTAAATTATATATAAAAAAAGATGGTTTGTATTGGCCATTTCATTTTCAACATCTTTTTTGTGCTTAAGATAATATCATAGAGATATTATATGCTTAGCGCTACCAAAGGTCGCATTTCTCCACTAAATTACTAGTAAACTGTGATATAAGGGATTTATATAGATATTACTGCAATATACATTTGATAAATCAAAATATTTGTAATATATTAAACATATTGTGTGCTCTGATGATTATTATTCCATTGGATATTATACTTGCGTACCAATTTTCTAAACTATATCAGATTATATCGCAAAATATACAACCATGTTATTTGTTGTTTTATTTTTATTTACAACCATGTAGTAAACAAGGCTTTACAGATTCATAATTATCCTGTAGTGCTATAATTTAAGGTTCACAATTTACACGCATAACTATAAAGAAGTTAGCATGGAGATGGTAGGAATTTTCTAACTATAAAACCGCCATTAGACATATTTTCTGCAGATACAAAATTACCTTCAATGGCCTCCTTATAATAACCAAGCATCTCTCTGGCTGTTCCTCTTCTTAGATAAGCCTTAACACTCTGAAGGGAAAAACACATAATATTAGTGTGTATTTTATTATAAATAAATCACCATGAGCAAATTCTTTGCAAAATATTGGTCAAAGAGCCAAATACCATTTTATTTTTAACTATGAAAAAAAAGGATTGAGATTTTCAATCCCCAAGTCTGGCACAATTTTAAGTTTCTTGTGGCTATGTGTAACTTAGCAAGAAAACATCATATTCCTAAAATTACAAGGAAATACTGTTTCCGCGTCTCTGAACATTATTAGTATTTCCACGAATACAGAGATGTTAGTGATTTTGCGTCTAAAGTGGATTCCTGTTTCCTAGTTTGGTAAACAGCCAGGTTATCTTTAGCCTTGTACCATTTTATCAGGTGAATTCACAGAAAGCTGCAAGTAAATATCATCCTATTGAGGCTTGTTCTAGCCATGGTTTACAAATCGAACTGTCCCATGTTGCAAAATGTCCCTCGAATTCTAGATATTTTGGTCAGACTTATTGGTCATAAATAAATTAAACCATGGTTACGAAGAACTCACCTTTTTATCAAGAGTGATGGCGGTGCTGCAATCTGCCTCTGCTTGGAGGAAGCTGAATAGAAAAGGGTGATTTGTCAAGGCATGCATAGAGGAAAAATAAATACAGACAATAAACCTAATCAAATAAATAAATAATTGAAAAAAAAAGCGAAAGTAGATCTTAAAAAAAAGCGTATGGGTAAAAGTAATACCTCCCCAACTCCAAGTATGCTGCAGCCCTGTTACTATAATATGTTGCATTTTTGCCACTAAGTTTGATTGCGTCTGTGTAGAAGCTAATGGCTTTCTGCCATTGCTTATTTTTGAAAGCATTGTTACCCTGAACCAAGAAATATGAAACGCATGTATTAGGCATTTAATCAGGGAATAAATCTCCCAAGTTTTAATCTAAAACAACCATGGTACAACCGTACAAGGATGAAAGATATCAGAATAAGAAAGAATCATCTCAATGGCTACCCAAATATGTGGTCCAAGATCTACAGTGGAGGATCACAAAAACACTGCTTTAACTAGGAAAAAAAACCCAGCTACAATGACCCACGATTATAACATAAACTAGGAAAGACATACACCCTTATAAGCTAATAACATGAAGATGCAGAGATTAATCTAGACAGCTAAGAAACATAAGATAGTTGTGAAGAGCATCTTTAACAGATACCCTAAATGGTCAGTTTTTGTTGGATATGGTAAAATAGAGTGTATCTGAGTCGCGGAAGCAGGAACTCGGATTGATAAACGTTAACCTAATTAAAACTAGGGTTTTTACTTAACTCTAAAACACAAAACTAAACTTCAAATTGAAACTAAACAAAAGCTTAAACTGAATTCTCTTCAAAACATCAACTAAAAAACAATAAAACCTAGCCTCCCCTTTTATAGAACACAAGGGGATTAGAATTAACAACCTTAATTCTAATTCAAATAGAAATGTACTAAAATCGAGAAAAATTTACTTTCTAACCTTATGTTGGTTAAACAAGCAAGTCCCTAAATCTACTTAGCATCTCCAGCAATGGAGAAGCTTGAATTAAAAAAGCATAAATAAAGATTGCTCTTAGACAGTGAGAAACGATCATGAGATGATGATTCACATTCCGTAAATGGTGTCGGCCATTTATTTCTACCTTAATGAGCTAAAGATTTCTCATATTTGTAGCGTTTATAGCATAAATATTAGAGATTGTTTTAGAGAGGTCTAATAAGTGGTCATGGGTAGGTTTTTGCAATTTACATAAGCTCCAGATAAGTAGAACAGAAATGTCTAGATACAAACTCAAGTAAACATGAGAGAGAGCAAAAATTAGTGACTTACCTTTTCTTTAGCAACTTCCGCAGATTCTTCCTGACTGATTTCATTACTTGAAGAGTTACTTTTTGAAGCTACATCAGCCTGTTCCTGAATAGAGGCATACATGGTATGGACTGTGTCTAGCAAGAAACGGTCACCCCCATGTCTTGCTACGAATGAAATTGAGACAGGACATTTTTCATGAAATCCCAATGGTACAGATACCTGCTTAAATAGAAATCAAAACTTAAGATGAAGAGGCAAGAATTATAACAACAAGAAGGAAACCGAGATGTGTAAGTATGTATGTGTGTGTGAATTGGATTCAGGAGACACCAAATTTTACGGAAATACTAAGATAAATTGAAGATCTGAAGATTATGTGAGGATGTCTTTCTCCAGGTTGAGATCCTCCTTACACAAAAAACATATATCTATCTTAATCCTCTAACCCAGCAAAATGATTTAAAAATTAATGAATTGACCAATTCATCTTAACGTGGCTCAATTTCCTACGCTCTAATACAAGCCAAACAATAAAACCATTTTACCTGGCAACAACCAGACATGCTAGCGATACTTAAGAGACTAAAAGCGCGGCTCTGATAGTCATCCGAAAAAATCTCCTTCGCCCCAAGTTTTGGAGGAAGATCGGCAACAGTAGGAATTACAAGTATCCCATCATCCTGTGTAACATCAGAAACAAAAATGAGCAGAAAATAATAGATGGATTGCCGTTGCCGATATAGTAACTATTATAACTGCATAGTGATTTGCTCTAGTGGGCAGTGGTTCAAATGTTGCCCGATATTTGACCCGATAACGAAAAAATTGAATCCAATCGGAGAAGAATCGAGAGATCTAAAAAAATTTGGATAGACCCCAACTAAATCCAAACAGATTCAGCCAACTTTCATCATGTTATTTAGCTATCCCCATCAAAGTTGATTTCAGTTTTCTTTCGAACTTTGGGTTGAAGTTACTAGACCATCTGATTATTCTAATAGTTCAATACTTGTGATATTTCATATGAACAATTCCTCCAATATCTTGTTCATTCCCAACCAAATATTTTCTTTATCCATACTGCTCGATGGTGTAGATCAGATTGAAATAAATATCTTCAAGCTGAACCATTTGGAATTATGCAAAAAGAACCAGATAACATTTGGATCTACTACGAATAATATTGGTCCGTGTTCCGATTTTAACCAATCCAAATACAATCTATTGACGTCCTAGGACTCGGTAGTAGGTAAAAACCTTATTCTTTGGTCCTATATTATGGTTTTAAGGGCCGCTATATTGAGCATCCCCAAGATTATTCTCAAGCAGCTGGGTCAACAGAAAGCCACAGCAAAAGTGCACTTATGGTAACAACAACCACGGTAAGTGGACAATTACTGTAACAACAACCGCCGCATATGGATTTTACCACGATCAATTATAGAAAAAAAGCAACTGGGACAAAAAGATTAAAGTCATAAACTAAGGATTTAAGCAATAGAGCTGATGAATTACTATTACCTTCAAAAGAGAGTTGACAGCTGAGCGCATTTCATTCCTAATTAATTGGACATCATCAATCTTTGCATCTGTTGCTTCCAAACTTTTATGTATTTGTGCTGACAAAAGAGGATCCAGAACCGCATTGGTTGACTTGATCCATTCCTCGTGATTACTTCTAAACTCATGCCTATTTAAGAGCAAACAGAGATGATAATATGTGGAAAGATTGTAAAGCTTCAGATTTCGTTTTTTCTTTCTATATCCAACAGAATAAAGAAATCCCAATTGTAAAGTAATGTATCTAAAGTAGGAAATCCAAAACTACATATCTATACACAAAAAGATGGGTTGGACCATAGGACAAAAACGAATAAAGAGCTTGGAAATCATCAATTTTAAGAGCATCCGGCCGCAACCATTGACATCATCACTCAGCTATCTCTATTGGTATCCGTTGGAAGCACTTAAAATGGTCATCAACTTGTGTTTTATTTCTTGTCATGCATTTTATGTATGAAAAAATTCATATATAGAGAACAATATAATTGTCTCACTCCTTGCATGGTCATCAGCTTGTGTTTTAGTTATTTTCTTTTCACTCGCTTTATTGTCTCTCTCTTTACCTCACTCTCTATCGTTGCAAAGGCCACTGATGAAGATTACATCGACATTTTTTGTATCCATGTTTCGTATTGGTACGCTGAAGGTTTAAAAAAAGCCTACCGAGACGTCAAGGTATGACTACCTTGTGAGGCTTACATTTTTTCAGTAAAGGTGACGCTTAAGCCTTTTACATAGGAGGTGCATGGGGCAAAGCACAATTAAGCAAGGTGCAAGAGAATTGCGCTTCTTTAGGGCAGCTAAAAGGCGTGGATCTGGGACGGGGAAGGTGGGCTGCTTTGACGTGAAGTCCAGTATTTAACTTTCCTAATATGCCCTTTCTCGATGTAATATACATGTGATAAAAGAGAAATGTCTCATTTATAAAATGCAAAAGATCAAACTAAGCTAAAATCTGAGAATTACTTTTCATTTCTCAAATACTGTTTCATTCCAGCACTAGAAAATTATTAATTTCATTATTTTTTTGTTGAATTTCGATTCCGAAGCTTCCTATGATTTCCTCAAAAAGAGAGGAAAAGAACCCATGGTATCGGTCAACAAAGATGATTATATTGTTGAAGGAGAAAATTGAGCATAATGACTCAATTGACTCACCCACGACCACGAGTGACGAATCTTATAAATAGGAGGGTTCCAAGAAGACTAGGATCTGGAAACATATTTTCACTCTAGCAACTTTGAATTATTTTTCAGTTTTGTGTCTAACTTCTATGTTTTACATTTTTAAGAGATTGATGACTGGTTTAGAAGTTGGAAGATAACAGGACCTTTGTCTTGAGATTAATACTGAATTCTTTGGGCACCCTTGCCTTTTGATAAATACTATATTCTTTCGTAGAGCTGTAATGTTACGCATCTCTTTTTAGTGGGACTTCACCATGAGGCTTAAAACATAAAACCTTGCTAAGCCCAGGGAAGTGTGTCTTACGATTATAGATGCTGAGATTCCTTTGGGCACCTTGGTATAGAAAGATAGAAAAATATTCAAGCCAAAAAGGAAGTAGCATGTGCCAAACATATGGCGGCGAGAGTTTTCTGCTTTTCCTTTGAACTCAACAATGCAAAAGGCCACAAGTTCAAACGCTTTTCTTTTAAAAAAATTAGATAGTGCACTTCAGAGATCATTCAAATAATACCATGGTGATAAGTGTTGAGATTTCTTTCAGCAGGACTCCATATTACATGCAGGGAAAGAGCAAAGCAAAGATTATGAAAATCAAACAAAAAGGAATTTAGCATGTGCTAAACGTTCATTGGACATACATGTTGATAAGAGCTTTATGTTTTTCCTTTTCAGTTAATATTCCAATAATCTATAGATTTTAGTTGCAAATTAAAATATGTTTAGAGCATTCTAGAAGTAAAATTTTTACTAATCAGACACCACCTAATCTCGATAAGAGACTAAAACAGCCTAAAAGAGATGAAACAACAACTCACAACTAAAGAAAGTCCCCCAGAGAAAAATTCTGTCAGAGCTTCCCAAATAGAGCGAAGCAAGTGCTACAGTTTTAATTTTCGGAAAGCTCTTTTCAGATATCTTTCAAATTAATAGTATAATACCCATGCTGAAAACCTTTGTTATCAAAAATCTAACTCTCTTATTATTTCCCAAAGGAACCCACGACCCATCCATTTGGGTGCTGAACCTTTGGCATGGAGCAAGATATTTGGAGCGTGCACGGGCTTGAGGTCGGAGCAGTCTGTGGATTGGTCGGAGAGTCTGTAGTATGATCCTTTGAGCGCCTTGCTTGTGTACTGCTGTATCTGTTATTGGTTTAGGTGTACCACGGTGGTTATTTAGAGTTGGCGTTGGGAGCTTACGTTCATTGTGTCCTTGTAACTATATTTCCTAGCCCTTAGATTTATTTTTATGATTAATTAGACCTCTTCATTTACATTAGTAATAATAACACTATGGAGTGTCGCAAACCTGGAAAGAATTCATTACAATGGGAAAACTTCATGCTGCGTGGATTGGGTGTGTAAGCCAGTCAAGTTGGCTACCAAAGACACCTGTTTGGCTAGGGTAATATCACAATGAGTGTTGTGGGCATTTGGGTAACAGAATTCATTTCCATTGTATCGTATTTTATTTACTTAGGTACTTGTTGCATTTTTGAATTAGAGTTGTTGGCCTTTTTGCTTTGGTCCGTTGCACATTTTATATCTAGGGCTTGAAGGTATTTTTCCACAAATGAAATCTCTCCATTCATTAAAAAAAAGGGATAGAGAGTACTGAGAAGGTCTAGTAGATAAAAAGACAAAATGCACACTATTGGACTGTACAAGCCACATCGTAGTATGAACATTGATGACTAAACTTTCAATATACTGGCATAAGCATAGTAATCTCACCTTTGAAGAAACTGCATAGCACTTGGAAGTGATATTAATGAAGAAATTTTCAATTCACCGTTTATGTTCTTTTCAAACTGTTTCAAGCTGAGAACTTTAGAATCCAAATAGTCTCCAAGGTTTGCGTGTTTCAATACTTGTTCTGTAGCAGCAATAATGAGAAAATTAGCCAATTAGCAATATAACCGGTACAAATGACCAAACATTATATTGTTCAGAAATTAAATGTAGATGAATAAAAAAAGAACATACTTCCAAAATGATTCTCAATGGATTTAATCACCACATGGGATATTCGATTTGTAGGAATTTTTAGCAGTTGGAAACAGTCATCAGCCAATATAATATTTCTAGGACTACGGGGATTTGTGTATGGAAGTTGCAGCAGCACATGACCAACACGACGTAGGATACCAACATCCTTGGCGAACCATCCTGAAATTAGATTTATCGAACATCAAATGAATAAAAGACGAACCAATAAAGCTACTCTGGGATTTCAAAATATAAAAAATGCACACAGTCAAATTTAAAGATTGGTAGAAAACTTAGATTCATTTTAATAACTAATAAACCAATATGATTAAATAGAGATGACAAGTAGTTAATAATTAGTCAAAACATAGGAACATGGGAATGTACATCTCTACTATTATATAAAGGAAACAACCCCCATATAACCGTTTGAGCCGATGGGGGGTGGTTTGTAGTCTCACAAAAAAGATATAATTGCCCTTCATGATCTCAAGTTACTGGGTCTAGAACCTATTAATTGCAAGAATCATAAATATACGTACCGACAGTGTCAAGACTTGGAGAAACAGGAATGACTCCCATGTTAGAAAGAGCACCGTGTGATGATCTAAATCCTAGAACGCCACAAAATCCAGCAGGTACTCTCACACCACCAGTAGTATCAATGCCTGCCATAGAGTCGGTCATGAAACTGCTATAAAGCTTTATATATTTATTAGAAGAAATAATTTTTTCGGTGAAAGTAAAAAGTAAAAAGTGAAAAAAAAAAAAGAAGTGCTGAAGACAAGTAAACTACAAGCCTTCCTTTGCTTTCTTATATAGTATATAAATTATACTGATATGACATGTAATATACAGGGTGAACGAAGAATAAAAATCAACTAAACTCCCCCCCCCCCCCCCCCCCCAATCAGCATTTAAATTACCTGGAGGAGAAAAATAAACTATATACAATCAAGGCTACTCTTCTATTACCAAATGAATAATTGATGAAAAACGTCATTATACATGTAGGTCATACTATTTTTATTATGGCCCAAGCTACACCAGAATTAGCAGGTATTTTGTGAGGATGCTGTATGCTTGTCCCTGAACTGAACGTGCAAACATGATACTTTAATCAAGCCTACTCTTCTAATATCAAACCAATATAATTGCAGGGAAACATCATTATATACCTAAACTAGGGTCCTACTCTTCAAGCTACATCAAAATTAGAAGTTAGTTTGTGAGATTATACATAAATATATAACTGTTTGACATTTACGTCTTATGGATCGTCATTTGTATTTATGATACTTACCTACCATGACTGATCTTTTATCTATTAATGAAAAAGACTTCCAAATGCAATTCATCATTCATACTGCTTTTTTGAAATATTTGGAGCTGCAAGCTGGATTTTACCATTTCACAAAAAACGTCTATGAGATGTATCCTAGAAGTAATGTGTGGTTGAGAAGTACGTGATGCACTGATAATGGACAGCCATATTTACTTTCCCCACCCCTTACACGTGGAACTCCAAGGTTAGCAAGTTTGGGAAATACCCTCTTCCTAATCTATGGTGAACTTCAGTAATTCCGCTTTACCATGACCTATTAGTTAGAAATATGTTGTCCTTATTTCTTAAGAATTTTAACATTAACATTTCTTGATATTTAAAGGACAATATTATGCACCTGCAAATAGAGGAGTCCTCGCTCCATTATTTAATGCAAAAAATTATAATTCCCCCTCCCTCTCTTCACGATCACTGTCTCGCTTTGTGAATACGCTTTCTAAATTATGAACCCGGATCACCCTGGTTGCGGAATTTTTTTTCTTTCTATTTTGGTGCTTTGGTTCAATACCTCTCAAGAGACTCTGTTTTAAGGAATCAAACTATTAGGAGTGTAGCTTTGCTACAAAAGTAGCATCGTGCGTGATGACAAGACTTAAGTATGTGGTTTTATGATGGTGTGGTTGTCCGACTGCATGAATTTGGTTTACTGTGCCATGTTCTGTCGATGCGCTGCTGCTTTCTTCTTCTTCTTCTTCTTCTTCTTCTTCTTCTTCAAGGAAGAGGTTATCTACAAGTATCTATTAAAAACAGAAGATGAAGGGGTTTTACCGGACAAAAGGTGTCAGTTTGAGGGCCCGAGTTCATGGGTGGAATTTATGTGTTGATTGGTCAAGTGAATAGACTCCAAACAAGGACCCCATCCGTTTGAGGGGAACAATACGGAGAATGGAGCAAAGCCTTTATATGTCGCTTGGTTTGCATGGTGTGGAATGATCCATGTCTGCCTAGTCCATGTTTTCTTCATTACTATCATACTTGATTCTTTGTTATCCGCATCTCATCCTTCTTGGCAGACCTACTTAAACCTTTTCTTGTTTTTACTCAATCTCTTTGAGGCACAGCTTCCTCCGTCTTTTCATATTCCTACCATTGATGCTTTTTAATCTAGTCAGTCGACACCTACTTTTATCGAAAGCAATTTGGTCAATTCAACTTTCTTCTTATGCTACTTTTACCTCATTCACTAAAGCCTGAACTTGTGCCACTTACTACTAATACTACCGCATGTAGCAATCTCTTGCTCGTGGAATGTTATACCTCTGATCTTCAAACCCTAGTCATGATACAAGGGCATTTTGACCCTAGTACATGATACTAGTTGGTTGCCTAGTTCTATAAACAGTATTACACAATAAGACAACTTTCATTACAATAATCGAGATAATTCAGAACGATATAACCTAAAGCTGTCAAAGCAATTTTAACTCTGCTTAGGTCATAACCATAGGTTTTATAATCAACATTAGGTAGAAACTCACCTAATGAAAAGTCAACTAGACCAGCAGCAACTGCCACAGCAGATCCACTGGATGATCCCCCCGGAATGCGTGCAGGAGATGCAGGATTGGTGGGAGTACCAAAATGTTTGTTTTCGCCATTGATACTGAAAATTCAATGTGTTGGAGAATAATCATCAGGATCGCCTACAAAACTATATAATTTGTGAAAATAACCAAACTAAATATATAGCAGCAATTATCTTGTTGTGCTGACAGTTCTAAGTATTAAAGGTTTCATTTCATGATTTGCGAAAGAGTTAAGCACCGACCTATATGACATTTCATCGACAACGGTTTTCCCAATACAAGTTGCACCTCCTTCAATAGCAGCAGAAATTACAGAGGATGTACGAGTTGCAGCTTCATGTGTACTTACCCACTCTTGATTGCCAAACCCACTTACATAACCGTCGATATCAAAGCTGAAAACCAACAAAGATGTCAAAATCGTCATTGTGGTGGCTATAAAGTTCCCTAATACATAGAAAACTCAGTTAGTAGACACTAGACATATATGTAACCAAATTTTACGTTCTTTTTGTCAAGTGATCTTACATATGATAACCATATATACACAGTAGAAGGAAGATGCAAAGACTATGATCTGTATCAAGAATGTAAGATAAATCAACTGAAATTCGAAAAGTACCCAATGGAACTATTAAAACAGATTTGGACGCCAAATGAATACATGCATCAACCTCTCAAATCAGAAAGCCATCTTTCCAATTTATAAATTTTCACAAGCTACTTGTAGGAGCACGAGGTGCTGTGAAACCCCTTCTGGAATCAAACCATTGTAAATTTTGTACGACATTTAGATAAAAATTCCTTGCATTTTGTTAATGCCTTCCTCGCCCTCTTTTGATAATGTTGTGTGCGTGTGTGTGTGTGTGTGGGGGGGGGGGGGGGGGAGAGGGGGGGTTATATGTGCGCAGTCTATAGTTGGTGTGGTTCGCTTATAGGGGATGTATTTTTCTGATAAATGTAAATGTAAATTAAAGCGAACACAACTCTCAAACAAAGTAGTTATCCAGGATCAACCTTTCCAGTTGATAAACGGCTAAATTATGGTTGTTTATCATTCTCTTGGGCATATACATGACAACAATTCAAGAAACTGTGATGGAAAAAAATGAGTCAGTTTTCACGACATATATTGCGATACCGTAATATATTGAGATGTTTTGTTATGTTGATTGATCAGCATTTCATTCTAGGAAAGTATCGTTGTGGCGCCCCGCATTTTTGTTGGTAGTATACGCTTATGTTGGGACATTGTTATGTTGCCATTTATTTTATAGCTCCTGGTTTTAGCATATCATGATCCTTATTGAGTTTGAGTAGTAAAACTTAGTCAAACCCACCACCGTAACTTCCCCTTCCTTTATTCCATCTCCTCCTTATTCTCCTCCTTCAACCCTTCTTCTCCTTTAACAATTACAAAATCTAGAGAGAGGATAACAAATCCCAACCCTAAATTCCTAAACCAATCTCTTGATTTAAGTTTTAGCAAATAAATCTAGAAAGAGAATCAAACCCCAACCCCTAATGCTTAAATTCATCCTTAAAGCTGTGGTATATATCGGTTGTATCACTTTGATTTGTGCACCTTTATCAGCTGAACTCCCTGGAATATTTTCCCTTATCTCATATTCATCTTGCAAGGTTTTGGCGATATGGAACAAGGTTTGGATTAAAGACTGAATTATGTAAGTCTGAGGTTTTAAAGATGCTTTGGCAAAGTTGATGATTGGAGTAAGATGCGGTTAATTCCTTCTCCGTCCATTTACCCAAGGTAAATCGTTGCAGTAGCAATGACAGTGATTTGAAGTAAGCTGACTTGCCAGTTATGAAGTTCTAGTTACCTGTTGGTAATCATTTCTATCTCTTTTAAATTTTCTTCAGCTGCGTAGTTTGTTATTGTTGTAGATGTATTTACGATTTGTTTTAAATAGTAATACGTCTTTTGGGGTTCATCTTCGGGATGCCTGGTGTTACACCTTAGAATTCGCATTCTTAATAGTTTATTAAGAAGCCAATTTTGGAGACGTGACAATCGTAATAAAACATAAAAGTTTTTCGTACTTGACAGTAAAATTTAATTTATATTGTACGGAAGATTGTATATTACAACTAACTACAAGAGTAAAGAAAGAAAGGTTTAACATTCACTATCCTTGTCTACGTCCTTGTGGTCATAGTCTCACTCTTTGTCCTTGTCAAAGGTAGTTGCCTACTTACATTTCCCAAACTTGGCCACTTCATCAAGTCAGACGTTCATATATTGTCAATTTTAAGGAATTTTTTTCATTTTAAGGCATAACTTTAACATGTCACTAGGCGTTCATGCGACACTCAAAACAATTTCTTTAGTAGAAGTCAGCCTTTCTACAAGTATGCCTCACGCTAAGGCACTCAAGATCACTCAATAGAACCGAAGAAAACAAAAGAACTTATTATATTACTCAACCGCTTAAAAATTTCTAAGGTTGACTATAAACAAACCCTTTTATGTTAATAGCATATCTAGAAACTACCTACTATATTTTTCTGTAACATATCTAAAATACCCCTACTCGAGAATATTCCAATAGCCTCCACACCAAAATTAACTCCCTAGAAAATCTTCAGTGCCTCTAAAAATGCTATACTCCTACATTAGACATTAGTGTAAGAAATAGGCTTTGCTAAGATAAGTATGGAAGTGGAACGACACTTGAACCATCACAAGTCTTCCAGTATATTCTAAATTATTTTGAACATTCGGCAACTCTCCAATTTCTCTAATGCAAGCTGGAAAACATTCTATACATAATAAACATATTTTAAATTTATTGGGCTATTGCAGGGTTTCCAACTTCAAGAAAAATCAACACATAGCTACTTCTGCAAAGCCATGTCCTTCTCAACTCGATGGTCCTGTTCTGCACCCCAATATCTATAATCCTCGTGCTTTAAAAAATGTTTTCATGGCTTTCGTTTGAAGAATGTTCTTATATTTAATAGAAGAAAATGGATTTTGCGTACTTGTACTCCTTATATTCGATTCCGCTTCTTTTTCTCTACATTTTGATTACTTTAAATTGGTCACTTATGAAACTATTCAACATAGACCCAAAAAAGTTCTATAAGGGGTTCTTCTAAAACTAAAGAATGTGATATATCAAAACAATGTTCTTCGAAGCCACTAAAAACCCCCATGCTATATGAAACAAAACTGTTCTCTTTTTTGCATGAATTCCCGCGACATTACTAAATAATAACCCACTAAAATGTACAAGTTTATCTATTGCAGCAATAACCCATTACTCCAATTCTCCAAACACTAAATTACATCCAAACAGACCCTTAAATCATTAACTAAAACAACAACCAAATTATACCAACATATGTAGTGATAAAACCAGAATCTTACACGTCTGAGACCGCGAACGAGAGCCCAGTTAAAGGGTGTGGTGCTTTCGGTGGTGCAGGTGGGGGAGGAGGCAAAAGCTGAAACTTTTCGACAAAAGCACCAAAATCTTCTCTAATCACCTTCTTCATTCTCCTTGTCATCAACAAAATCCCAGCCAAACCCAACCCTAACAACACACAGATGTTTGCAGCAGCAGAAGAAGAACCCATGGTTTGATTGATTGATTGGTTTGAATTAGGGTTTTGGATGAAAGGTTTTTGGGTTTTTGGGGTTTTGGGGATTGAGGTTTTGAGGATAACTTTTTAACACTGTAGAAGAAATTTTGATTTGGGGAGGGAGCTAGTGGTTGTTGTTATGGTGTAGATGGGTGTGATGAGATTATATTGTGACAGGCAGTTTAAGGCGTTGGAATTTTGATGATATGTGACTAGTAAGTAAGTAGTACCCCACACGGACGAGACAGGCATTTGAAACTTTGTAATCTTCCTTTGTCAAATATGATTAAGAAAATGTTTTATGTAGTCGTTTGATTAGTGTAGGTGCACCCGAAAAATTAAGTGCAGGGACGTGTTTCTGTATAGACTTTACCCACTTATTTGGGTAAAGTTCATACAAAACGACTGTTTAATGCAATCGTTTGAATTCTCACACTTTATCTACTTAAAAACAATAGTAAAGTGCGGGACGTGTTTCTGTATCGACTTTACGCAAATAAGTGGGCATGTATATTCATGATTACCACCTAAAGTGTAAAATATTGTGGCTCACCCCTAAAATCGCATCTGCTTTCCCGAGTCTCTCCTTAACTTTCTTAACAAGAAAAAAATATAATAAATTGCCCAATATACCCCCAATCTAGATTCGATCCAGGTAGCGTTACTGGTGTGAGTGTATAATTGGCAATTCATACATGGGTTGGGGGTGAACCACAATATTTTGCATCTCTGGAAGGCAATTGCGAACATGTCCCCCCATTAGGTAGAGAAAAAAAACCACCCTCCCAAATTTAGAACAAAAGGTTGAGCCCGCCCAACACAAACTGCTGAAGAAGACCACTACATTTCCCTCCAAATTTTCAACAATCTCACCCATCACTCATCGCTCATGTCATCATCAAGCATTCCAACATTAATCCACCACAACTACAAACCCCCCAAACCTTACAACTACAACACTACTCTAAGAGAACTCTCCAGAAGCGTAGAACCAGAAAATACCCTTTTGGTTTACCAGAAGATGAGGAGAGACGGGGTTTTAGTTGACAGGTTTAGCTTTCCTCCGTTGTTGAAGGCCACTGTGAGGGTTCGTGGATTGTTTGAAGGGATGGAGATTCATGGGTTGGTTTGTAAGATGGGGTTTGTGTATGACCCGTATATTCAGACGGGTTTGGTTGGGATGTATGGGCAATGTGGGTGTGTTTTGGAGGCAAGACTATTGTTTGATAAAATGCCGGAGAGGGATGTTGTTGCTTGGAGTGTTATGCTTGATGGGTATGTTTTTTTATTTCAGTATTATGAGTTTTGTGACGAAACCCATTGATGATTATCATCACATCTTAATCTTAAGATATTTGAGAAAATCCACTATGTTTTATGATACATTCGCGATTGAGTCTCGCCCCTTATATTGACAATTTGATTGAGTCAAGCTCATTGACTGTTTTTTTTTTGGGTTTGAGAAGACCCCTATGTTTTGAGAGAAAAGTTGAGAAACCCCCCAATGTTTTGTGGTATATTTGCAATTCACCGTGTTCAACGAGCTTTGATTGAGACAAATTGTGAAAATCAAGGCTTAGATTGAATAATGGCAAACCAAAAGGCCGATAGCGCGAATATACCACAAAACATGGGGGGTTTTCTCAAATTTTCTGTTAAATTGACCATAGGAAATTATTTTTGATACTGAATATCGACTGAGAGTATATATGAGTGTAATATATATGTTGGTTGGATTATAATGGTATCTTATCACCTCATTAGGCTCACAATTTAATGATTTAAGAGAAAATGAATTTTTAGATATGGTCTTCTCAACATCAAGTCTGCCTTTAAAAAAACTATACCAAACAAAAACATCGATCTACCTCAAATGAGGAGCTTAATATTGCGTATAATATGTACTTTTCTGTACAGTTATTGTCAAAGCGGACTCTATGAAGATGCTTTGATGTTATTTGAAGAGATGAAGAGTTCTGGTCTAGAGCCGGACAATATGGTTCTTTCCACCATTCTTTCTGCATGCAGCCGTTCTAGAAATCTAAATACTGGCAAAGCTATACACGACTACATCTCCGAAAAGAGTATTGCTATGGACTCTCGTCTGCAGACCTCTCTTATCACGATGTATTCAAACTGCGGTTCAGTGGATTTGGCCAAACATTTATATGACAAGATGATGCCAAAGAACATTATTGCTTCTACTGCTATGGTGTTGGGGTATTCAAATTTCAAACAATTAGAAGCCGCTCGCTCTGTTTTCAATCAAATGGCTGAAAAAGACTTGGTTTCTTGGAGTGTGATGATTGCTGGGTATGCCGAGAGTGACTCGCCTCAGGAGGCTCTTAAACTGTTCAATAACATGCAACTCTTAGGTATACAACCCGATCAGATTACAATGTTAAGTGTAATCTCCGCTTGTGCGCAACTTGGCGCATTGGATCGAGCAAAGTGGGTACATATATATATTAATAAAAATGGGTTTGGAAACGTCTTGTCTGTCAACAATGCCCTTATAGACATGTATGCCAAGTGCGGAAGCTTGGCAAACGCAAGGAGAGTCTTCAATAAAATGGGTTATAGAAATGTGATATCTTGGACAAGCATGATCACAGGCCTTGCTATGCATGGTAATGCCGATCTTGCATTGAGTCTCTTTGATCAAATGAAAACTGAAGGAATAGAGCCCAATGGAGTAACCTTTGTGGGTGTGCTTTATGCGTGTAGTCATGCAGGGTTAGTCAACAAGGGACAACAACTATTTACTTCAATGATCAAGGAATACAGCATTGAACCCAAACACGAGCACTATGGATGCATGGTAGACTTGCTTGGTCGTGCTAATCTTCTCAAAGAAGCCTTCAATGTTATAGAATCAATGCCGATTGCTCCTAATGTTGTTGTTTGGGGATCTCTATTATCTGCTTGTAGGGTCCATGGTGAAGTCGAAATGGGAGAATTTGCAGCAAAACGACTCCTTGAGATAGACCCGGATCATGACGGAGCTCATGTTCTGTTATCGAACATTTACGCAAAAGCAAGGAGATGGAGAGATGTTGGGGAGGTAAGAAAGTCGATGGGAAGTAAAGGCATATCCAAGGAGATAGGGTGTAGTAGAATTGAGTTAAATGGGGAGATACATGAATTTTGGATGTATGATAGGAAGCATAAAGAAACTAATGAGATATATGAGATGTTGGATGAGGTTGTGAACAAATTAAAGTTGATGGGTTATAATCCAAACCCTTGGAGTGTGTTGGCTAACCTAGAAGAGGAAGAGAAGAAAGAGGTAGTTTTATGGCATAGTGAGAAGTTGGCCCTTTGTTATGGGTTACTGAAACTGAAAAACAAGTCTTGCATTCAGATAGTTAAGAATCTTAGAGTTTGTGAGGATTGCCACACTTTTATTAAGCTGGTTTCTAAGGTATTTGAGAGGGAGATAGTTGTCAGAGATAGGACAAGATTCCACCATTACAAAGGTGGTGTATGTTCTTGCAAAGATTATTGGTGACATTGTATATTTCTTCTTAGCAAAGAACACCATCTAAAGTCGGTATTATACGATCGGTAGCTCCAGCTTGTATCACTTAGGCTGATTATATGCAGTGGAAATTGCTATAAGCAACTAAAGGCAATGGATACAGTCTGTATTTCTTCTTCTGCAGTAGACTTGGCTCTCGGTTACCATTTGGAGATTGCTTTAAGCAACTATAAGCAGTGATCAGCTCCGGATTCGCTTCCCCGTGTGAAGGTATGATAAACTGATAATTATTCTGCATTTTGATGCACACAAAAAACTTCTTTAACCTTCAATTCGGTGCAAATAACAGTTTGTTGATAATTATGATAGGTGACTATGCGTAAACCTTTATTTATATTTTCTTTAGGGGCTTCTAGTTACTAAAAATCGGGAAAAAAAGATGATAGATGGAAATACGATACTGATAACTTATGAATACTTGACGCTACCCTTGATCTTGACCTTCATACTTAATTATTAGTTATCATTATACATCAATATTTTGAAATGCTTCCCATGCGCAGGTGCACATTATGAAACTGACACCACTACTCATCTTCAACCTATAGTTTCTTATTATTTACACATTGCCATTTCTCAAACTTCTTAGCTTTCATTCTTATAAAATATAAGATTCTGTATAAGTATTTTGACGAAGATCGTTCTATCAGAGCACATTAATAGGTAATAATGCATTTGGTTTGACGTAAAAACTAAGACATGATACAGTTGATACTCGCACTAATAAAAACCAAGACACTCTCGCATAGTATTAATTTAAGTGATGAAATATATGTATTGTAAGTTTGGTAAGAGTTTCCCAAACAGATGTGTACTAGCCTGGCAATGATAATACTTCACTAGTTCATGAAATGTGTTTTTGTTTTGCTGTAAAAAGACTCATATTTTGGCCAGATTAATTGTTTTTAAACTGTTAACATTGTGGGTTACAGTTGCTGGATTGTAGTACATTTTAGACTCACCACTTCTACCCTATGGTTATCTTTTCCTCGAAAAAAGTAATTCCTATGTTGTCAATTGTCATCTATGAATAGTTGAAGTTCTAGCAGCTTGAGCCTAATTGATATGTTTGCTAACTTATTGTTTCTAACAGTGTTACCCTTTTATTTTTTTCAGAACATATTCTCCATTGACTTGTTTGTTAAAAAACAAGCTCTTGCAGAGGATGTTGTTATAGCTGGATGGCTTCCAAAAGTCACGCATTAAAACTTCTATGGCAGTCATTTATTCCCTGAAGGTATCTGAGGTCTCAATACTTGCTTGATTGAAAAACTTATATGAATCACTATCTGGTTCTAAAAGCAGATTGATTTAAACATGACCGTTTTCATTCTTTTTCTCCTGACTTGTATGAATTCTCTTTCTATAGTTTTTTTTTTACTTAAGTCATGATGTTTATAGGATACTAGGTTATGAGCCTGTGCTACACACGGATGTTTAAGTTTATATTGGTACTTAGAAATGCATACGATAATGAAAATGGCTAAAGTTCTTTAGTGTCCCTTAATCATAATGAAAATGGCTAAAGTTCTTTAGTGTCCCTTAATCATACTTTGTATTGAACAATTACTAACAAACTAAAAGTTCTGTATGTTCATCTACATTTACCAATGCAGAAATAATATATGCAGGCTATAGCATTATGAACACTTAGCCTAATTCGGTACCAAGCGCCCAAGTAAGAGTAAGTACTAAGTACAACCTATTTGGTGTTTTACCCACACCGTAAGTAGGCTCCAGTGGATACTTTTACATGAAAAAAAATTAAATATCTGAAATGGATAAAACTTCCAACCCACTTGAAGCCAAAGATATAGAGAATAAACCAATAAAACTCAAGACAACTCAAGAGCTAGAATGCTCTTCTTGAATTCTAAGTCCACTTAGAGAAGATGACGATATAAAATTGTAAGTACATTAATAGAAGAAAACTAAAGGCCTAGCCTGTTCTTCTTGTTCGATCATTGGGAGCTCAATGCGATCAAACAACAATGACCTTCCTTGTTGACTTCTCTGAGCGATACAGATGTTGCTGAGCTAGTTAGAGCCTCGAACCATAAATTACAGTTGGCTGTGGATAGATTGGTGAGATTGTGAGAAGGATAAGTATTATTGAAAGTAATGCACTTGAACCTATCAGGAGCTTCTTAGACTTCATTACAACTTTGTTTCCACCTTTCCGCCCCCGATTCTTCTTTTCTTTAATAATAAGAGGTTCCCAAGTTAATGGTCTATAATAATAGTTGGATTTTCTCGATGTAGCAAGTGGTTTGAAAAACTGATATTCGTAGAATCATAAGATCATAAAAGGACTCGGGCAGTACATCATCGTCATCATTACTTTATTGACCTCTCCTGTTTTTGAAGAACAATAGTAGCACTCATATAGCAAAAATCAATGTAAATCTATGATTTACACACATCATGAATTTGGTCAAAACATTGCTAAATATAAAAGCATAATAGATTTTATATTTCAGAATTCAGAGAGTAAAATCTTAGTTTGAGAAGCAGCTTGTACATACTGCCGTTACATCCTTAAGGAATAAAGAGCTGGAGTAAAAAATAAAAACAAATAGAAGGTTAAGCAAAACCTGAATCAAATTTCAGTTGAAGTTGAAGCTTCTAAACAGATATAAGATGCCAACATTTTCAAAATTAAGAGATTTGGGAATGGTTTAGAGGCTCAATTAGGGCTTGTGATAGAGGTCAATGAAGAGGTATGGATAGAGAGGGAGTTACTTCAGTAGAAGAAGAGCCACAATTACAAATTAGCGAAGTTGGGAAACCTGACTTTGAGGTCTCTTCCTAAGGGACACTATGATTAATTGCAAAAGACTATATTAATGCATCATCCATAAATGCATAAAATGAGGAAATCTGTAAGTTATGCATGCTCCTTGTCAACTTTCGGAGGAATGTTATTTTTAAGCATATGCTCAGTACTTGTAGTGAACATTTCAGTCTCATTTCTATGATTCTATCATAACACAATCATTTTGAAAAAAATAGAGTTGCTTTGATATAGTATTGAACAGGCAATAAGTTCTTAAACAATTCTATATTAAAATTAAGACAATCCGAAAAAATGGAACAACGATAGTACACGATATTAATAGGATAAATTGTAAGCAAGCCCAATTATTTTTGCAATAATAGAATAAGAACATGCCATTAAGTTAAAAAGTCATTGATGATCAATAGAGTAATACAATGTATCTTAACGCATTGTAGCACATTAATCTATTTTGCACTCTAGAGGTAGATCAGAGAATTGTAAGAGTTATGAAATGAAACACATGGTTGGCATCCTCAGTATGTCAACGTCTTCTTGCTGCTTTTGGGGGTATTGAGAAGTACTTTTGAATTTGCATACACAAATGTGCTATTCGTCATCATGTTTATCTACTATCTAACTCTCTTAAGTTTATGCCTTGTTTTTTACTAACTTATAACCACAAAGTAATATCATCCTAAAGGAAAGGAAATACGCTAGAGTTAATTTATTTATGGAGAGGAGCACTCACATAAATAGTCAAGAGTTTCTTCTCTCATTGGGTGACCAATCAATGTTGTAGATTGCAAAAACTCAACATTTGATTTTCACCAAAACAAACTAATCTCTCTCGATACCATCACATGGTTTTCCCTCATCATTAAAGTCATTCCTCGTCTTAAATCTGCCAACAATCAACTATAATTAGTATTTTCACAATAGTAAAACCCCCTTGGATATCAAAACAAATTATAACTGAAATGCAATTCAACATAAGGAGTTAAGATAGAAGTTATGGGGTAAGTACTAAGTAAAACACTGAAATATTATTACTTTTAAGCGTATATGTCTCAAATGTCTATACTACAAATAAAGCCTCCTGATGGTAAACTTGGTCATACATAGATGAGATGTAGTTACGTGTTCTGACAGAGTATTGTGATGAAGTAGAGAAGAGAGATTTATTCTTTAGGCGATGAAATCTACTAATACCATATGGTATATGCAGATTCTCTTGTATATGGCCCTTTGGAAAGCAATTAGAGTGATCATAAAATTGTTATCGTCAGCCTGTATCTAAAGAAAGCTTGTACAGTCAGAGCTCCCAGAAATGTATAATCTTAATAGGCTTCTAAATTATGGGAAGAGGCCTGATTCACGCTCTACATTTTCCCACAATGGTTCACGCGTATCATAAGCTACATAAAATTCTTCCATGCAGTTGCAAAATTAGTGCTCCAGAAATCAAAGAAAGTGGATAGACTACTCGTATATATCTACTTTATGTTCTTTTCATGGGCTACTTTAGTGACATATATTCAGTGCTCTATAAGCATTTATGCCTTCATTTCCTACTAAAACGGTATCGGGTTAATATTCTCTTATTGATCTCAACTATATCTTTAGTACCTCAGACTTGTTGAGCTGCTTTAGAAGTTTAGTTATTTCCACAAATCTAAGACCTTAGAAATTAAATCTAAGTCAGACATTTTAGAGTCCTCTTCTACAAGTCAAATGCGTGTTTCCCTTAAAGCTAGTATAATTATTCTAAACAATGTTTAGGAGTTCCAAGACCTGGGGGAGAAAGGTATGTTGGCATATTTTCTCATTAGGATAAGTAACGCAAACAATTTGAATAAATTTAAGAATGAGCTTCATAAGATTGCTTAAGGTTTTAAGGATTAAGAAGATGCAGGATTATAATACCTTTATCTTGTATTGTTCTATGGATTTTTAATAAACATCTAAAGATCTTCGATGCCCTATACCTACCAAAATACAAATAAAAAGAAAGAAGAAAAAATAATTGCAATGCCATATAAAAAGAAAACTCGGCATTAATATCGTGAGTTTTTTGAAGGCCAAAAAAATGTATAAAAAGTAACTACATGATCAATTCTTTTTCGAGAAATTTTTTTTACAGGGTCTTAAGTAGTCTTACAATTACAGTTGATACCCTGAACTTCTAAAAACTACCAGAGAACCCTATTTTCAAAGTTTCTATGCTTTTAGTACCCTGGAACTCAAAAATACCAAAACTTCCCATAATTTTAATTAAAATAATAATAAATTAAGTGGCCGGTATATAAAATCTTTAATATTCTTTACTTTTAGGACCCTCTCTCTAATACCTAAATTCCTCAATATCTTTAATTATCACCTATTTCTCACTCGGTCCTTCTCAACTTCATAGTTTACTACAACTTGGAGTCTTCTACTCAATGGTGATGGGAGTTTTCGATGTCTTCTTGGAGTTATGGAGTATAGTAGCTTTCCATGTAACATTTTTGAATTCTTGTGAATTAGTCCAAATGCAAACCAATGAGCTATGATGCTGGAGAGGTTTGTTATAGAGTTGACACCATGGAATGGAGCTCCTCTCAATGGAGATTGGGGGCAAATTTTAATGCGTGGTAACTCATCCTTGCCATGTTGTACGTAGTTCCAGCTTTGGATGTTATTTCGGTAACATTAGTTGCGGCCAATTAGAAAGTCGGATGCTTTAAGAGGGATAGATTGATCCCATATCAGGGATTCAGGATGGAGCATACTAGCAACACTAGCTGATATCACATTTAGAGACCAAGAATTTTAATGATGCTAGTTTACTTTATGGACACAGTTTGGAGATTTCCATCACCCCATTAAAAGGCAATGGGAGATGTAGTTATGCAGGCGTGTTAGTGATGAGTGATCTAAGCCAAATGTGCCCACTTGGGTTGCAAATGAGATATGCTAATAACCAACATATTGTGGCTTGTAAGAGTGCACATTTTCTTTCAAGTCTCCAAGGTTTTGTTGCAAGTAGAACTATAGGAATCCTCAGACTTTTGGTTTTGTTCTATGCCTTTACCGGTTCAACAGGTTGTAGGTAATTAAGTATTTTGGAAATTTAAATATCAGGGACAATTTCGACATATATGAGTTTCAGGGTACTAAAAGCAAATAAACTTTGAAAATAGGGTTCTCCAGTAGTTTTAAGAAGTTCAAGGTATCAAATGTAATTGTAATACCACTTTAGACTCAGTACATAAATTTTCTCTTCTTTTTCAAGGTTAATGGTCCTCGGCTAATTACTATTATGGTATTTTCAACATTTAGTCAAAAAGAAGAGGCAACATTATGGAAAGGGGTGGATTAAAATGATGGTGGAAAGATTAACATAGTACTTTTCTTTAGTATAAGTCTTCAATGAAGACACCTACTGGTCGACAAAAGACAGTAAAACCAACCCACAAAGATTTGCCAAATCCACTAAACAATGCTCTTGGGCTTATCCTACGGCTTTCAAGACGCCTATAGGAAAATATGCCCTTTTTGTTATAAAAAAAATGCCCAAAGATCCTTTAATTTTTTTTATCAAAGTTACATAAAAATTAAAAGCCTCAGTAGTAGAAGATAATAAATTGTAATTAGAAGCCTCAAATTACTATTAGAAAACCACTTTCAATAAACTAAAGCATATTCCTAAACACTATATTTCTAACTCAAAGTAGCATTGAGTTTTAGTGGGTCTTCGAGATAGAATCCCATTTTATGTACTTTTTGTATGTTAGCCTTTAGAGTTTTATTTTAGTAAGAAAACTTAAACTGATAATTCAGGAAACAATTACTATAACTTAAGAATAACAAAAATCTACTACTCATAAATAACCAATGAAGTAAAAATTTAATGAAGACAAATAATCAAAATGGTTCTTAGAAGAAACTTACTTGCGTAGAACATATAGCTTGTATGTACGTTGACAAATCCTATAATAGTAAGACAACAAAATGTGGGTTATCTCTAAAAGGCAGAGAACAAAAATAGTTTTGTAAGAACTTCATTTTTTGTTTACCTACAAAGAATCCTGCAACTTAGAAGGAACCAATCGGAGTTAAATAGATCAGATATTCTTACAAAAGTTAAAATCAATGTAATCAGCATAAAGTAGATCCAAATTTTGGAAATCGAAACTTACGGGAATTCATAAAATAACTACGACTAAAAAGAAATAAAGAAATGTGTTTGGGTCGAATACATAAGATGTATGTGTATTTCTCATAAGATTAGAAGTTGCACTGAATAACTGTAAAAGTTTTGAAGTAATCAACAAAAGGAGGTAACTCTCGGAGCACACCGAAAGCAATTAGATTACCATCATATACTAAACCAAAATCATATATCCTCCGTAAGAAAGAAAACCCATACACAGTAAATACACATTAAAACACCAAAAATTTGATAGAGAGAGCTACGAATCCTAGAAAAGAACAATTGTAGCAAATACACAGTAAAAGAAAGAGTCGGGAAATCACAAATACTAATTTCCAATTGAAAGAGTTGGGTGAGGTCTGTTTCATCAGAAATAACTGTTGAAGAGGAAAATGTTTTAGTTCTTCAAATGAGTGGAGGGTTGCTATAAACTTGCCTAGGCCAACGACGACACATACATGTGTAAACCATAAATGCATTCTAGTCTTGGCAATGACGATTGCGGGAATGTGGAAGAACTAAGTTAGTAGCGTTTAGATAATTTGAATATGTTATAATCTATTTATTTCCTAAACTATGAACCCCCTTGATCTAGAAAATGTTACAACAATTACTTGGGTTGCTGGCAGTAATTGTTAGGATTTTCAAGTGATGTGGAAGCGTTGGTGTAATTTCAAGAAACATGGATACTTAATCTAGGACAATTCATTGTACCCATTGACAGTCTAATTGCCTACAAATGCCAGTGCTTTAGCAAATAGTGATAGCATAGAAACAATTCCAGATGAGTACAAAGAAAAGATAATGTAGCACACATTTGAAGAATTGCAAATTGGCGCAACATGTTTGATAAGCAGCAATTTGAGACAAACATAAAAATTTCATTTGCAAGTTGGACGCAAACAAAAGTATTTCATTTGCATGTACAATTTTACATGGAAGAAAAAGAAATTAGTGAACATATAAAAGGATTAATCCACATGATCTTGACCAACGTAATCTTACACCAAGCCTACTTGAGTTCAAGCACATTATAAACGCTAGTCTCTCACAAAGCTTTAATTGCTATAACTCACCAGAATGTCAAATCCAAAAACCTTGAGGAATTAAGTACTCAGATTATGAAAATTGGGTAATAAACTAATAATAAGGGTTACTCGAGCTTAGGGATGGCCCGAAAAAGCATAGCATTATAATATAACTAATTTAAGAAAAGGATATAAGGTAATCTGAGAAAAAAGATGCTGGAAACATAAATTGATCATATAAATTTACTCAATTTGCTCATAAAAAGAAATTATGCCTCACTCAAGCAATCTTGAACCCAACCTCAACGACGCATAAACTTTAATCTGCCTACAGAAATTGTTGCAAATTTGGTTAATTAATCCCTACAAAATTAGGATGCAGGACGAATCAAACAAATATATAAATAAATATATATATATAAATCCAAACAAACAAAAAAATGAGAAAAAGAGAAAGTGAAATGATTCAATTCCTAAATGACATACCCGAGTTATCTTCAAAGGAGAGGGAGAGAGAGACAGAAGAAAAGAACGCCATTCATAAGAAAGCGAGTGAAAGGAGAGAAACTGATTTTCGTTACGCAGTTAAACTTTGTAACTGCTAAACTTTTCATCACCCGTTAAAAGTATGTATTCTGCCTACTGTTGCTGTTAACTCAATTACCAGCAGATGATGTGAAGATTGAATATTGATTGGTAAATTGTGGGGTTTCAAGATTGAATATGTTAAAAGTTTGTAACTGTTGCTCTCAATTAAGCTTCAAGAATTAAATACTTGGCTTTTTTTTTACTTTGGTTAATGATAGGGTTGAATATTGATTGGTAAATTGTGAGGTTTTAAGATTCGCTGCAATTTTCTATGCCATTAAGATTTGAGGGTTTCATTAGAACTGAATGAGTGGTATTGGGTTTATTAGTTATGACTGAATTGACGATGGATTTTGAAAACTGATGGGTAAATCTAGGGGTTTCAAACAACCCATAATTAACTTTAAGAGAGAGATAAATATTAGCTTTAAGGCAAAACTGAAGAATTAATTAACTTTTGCACCGCCACGTAGGATAAGCGATGCTACGTGGGACAATCGCTGATACGTGGGACAAACGAAGCCACGCGGGACAATCGTCGACACGTAGGATAAAACTGAGATTTATAATATAGATTAGACTTAAGTCCCGCTGCTTAGCAAAAAAACAATCTTAGTCCTCGATTTGCAGTTTGACCCAGGTCAACTCCAGTTGACCCAAATCAACAAATAGAAAAGACTACTTTGCCCTTTTTGAATTTAAATTTAAAAAAATCAAATAATAAACCGCAACCTCGAGATACTTACCGTGTAGTGATCAGACGATCTTATTTTTAAGTTTGGTTTAAAACCGACGGATGAATGACACGTTTCAACAATTTTTAAGTTTAAGCAGCATCTCACGTGATTTGCACGTTGAGCATAAGGGTATTTCAGTCTTTGTGAAACAACCGCCAGATTTGAACTAGGTCAACTGCAGTCAATTGCAGTTGACCCAAACTGCAAATCGAGGACTAAGATTGCTTTTTTGCTAAATAGCGAGACTTAAGTCTAATATCCATATAAACATTAGGACTTACGTCAAATCACCCATTTCTATAAGACATATTCGAGGATATGTTCAAGATTTTCATCTCTTTTAGTCATGTTCTTTGTGCTAGAGTTTCTCTTTAAGGTTACCCTGTTGGCGTAAACATACAAGTATCCTTTAAACGAGAATCCAGATAATTTTCATTTTTATTCGACTTCTGGGCTTATGTCATTCAAATTGCCACCCATTATTTGAGAACTCCGATGGTAATGTAAACCACCCACCTCTATGATTGTAAATGCTCACCGTGTTTGATAAGGGATTGAGCTGAAATTTATAGTGAGGGCTAGCAGCTTATGAGAAAAATATTTACTTCGATAAAAATTTGAGAATAAAGCACAACAACATCTTTAGGAGTTATGCGTACTTGCTAATAGCTCTCGTTTCAATATTTCGTTGTCTACTAAGAGAATGCCGTAACTTCTTGTATTGGTTCACATTATGTGATCTAGGAGGATCTATACCCCTTTATTTTTGACTCCGTATTTCGACGCAGATTAGGCCAAAGGATTTATACCTCTTTATTTATGGATCCATGTATTTTAGCCTAGGCCTAGTTTAGGTATTTTGCATAGCCAAAAACCTAATTTCTATTATGAGTAGGGTTTTAACTCTACTCTATAAATAGGTATTGTAACCCAAAAAGTGTTGGAGTATATAGTGTAACCAAAAGAGGAGAAAGTTTATTCACTCTTAAGTTTATTCACTCTCTAAACTACTTTTATTCTTACTCAATGTGGGACTAAACTAGTATATGTGTAGATGCACACATTCACTCTCTAAACTACTTTTATTCACTCTCTAAACTATTATTCTTACTCAATGTGGGACTAAACTAATATATGTGTAGATGCACACATATACTCCAACACTCCCTCTCACGTTGATACGAACACAATGTGTTTGTATCAAGGTGGATAACAATAAGTAAAATAGATAATCCCTCGTAAGGATACAATCACTCCCTCACTTATAATGAAAATTAAGGCTCCCCCTAAAACTGATAAAACTTCTTCTAAACAATATTTTTGCAGCAACAAAAACACTTCAAAGCTTCATATATCCCTTGTGAAATTGGCGGCATTCCGACTTGCCATTTTCCTCATACGTACTTGTGAAATCGGCGATACTAACTGACTTACCAATTTTCCCACTCGAGGGTAATGTAAATATATTGAAGAGACACTAAGGTGAGAGAATTAGTCGAGGAAGAGGATCACTCGAGGTAAAGTAGATGAGAGATAATAAATTGAGGAAAGAGAAAACCATTCAAGGAAGAGAGAAACAATTCATTCAAGGAAGAGATAATCACTCGAGGATAGATAAGTTCACTCGAGGATAGAAAAGTTCACTCGAGGACTAGAAACCATAATCGTGGTAGAAGGAATTCAACATCTTCACCTGATTCAAATGAAAGAAAGCGTTTCTCACGATAAGAATCTAAAAGAAAAATCAGATCTTGATTTTGTAACTTGTACTTGTGAATTTGGCGAAAAAGATATAAGATAATCATTAGAGGTAAAGACGATCGCTCTAGGATAGAATCACCTGAGGAAAGAAAATCACTCGAGGAAAAAACAAAAAAGTCGTGATCGAGGTAGAAACTAATTTAATAACTTCATCCGATCCAATGAGAGAAAATCGCATCTCGCGACGGGAACAAAAAAAGAAAATGCCTTTCACGAAAACAAGAGAAAAGAATCAAGTACTTAATCTTCTCTAAGATGAACTAAAACATATGTGGCGGGGTATATGTGGGGCTTACACAAGAACACGTTTCACCGCTCATCAATATCACGAGGATAATATTCCACTACAAATCAGGGCTCAATAGAAATCATAAATCAAAACCACAGTGATCCTTAACAATCGCTCAGAAGAAACACCACAGATGATCACCACTTAAGTTTTCAAAGAAAGAGCTCACGCCTTTTGTACAGATGCTTCACTCGCAGATACAAACTCTTCTTTGGTAAAGTCATGGGCCTTAAAGCCCAAATACCATAGGAATATATTCACAAGAACTTGAAACTTGTAGAAGAATTGTTTGATTCAAATATGAACTTGAAACTAGTAAAGGAATATATTCACAAGCCCAAATATCATATCCATAACAACTCTTCAAAACCAGGAAATTTTCTTCTTTCTACACTGCTAACTTCGAAACCATCATGAAGAACTTGTTAATTGAAAGCAAAATTTAATCGCAAAAGTGAACCGAATTGATATACTTCAAGCGACAATCAACAACAATAATTGCAGTAGTCCCACAAGATAAATCCCATTAACGCTCTTCTTCTCCGATGTGACTATGAAAAAAAAAGCCCTGTTTTGGGATCAAAGCAAACACCTTCTGGTTTATAGCAAATAAACACGAATAGGGGATCTTTTCCCTTAGCTGATTTGGGATCAACATCGGATCGTTTATTTCAACCTTCTTCATAACATGGGTTTGCAACAAATAAGCAAAAACTCCATCTTTCTCCAATATTCAACATATGAGAGATCAAAATTTAGGTAAATCGGGGTTACAAGTTCCAGTGTACGAGATAATAGAAGTGTATAGAGAGAAGATTCGAAGTCCCATCAGAAAGAAAGAGAGTGAAACCCACAATCGCTAGAGTTGATATAAACCCAAACATAAAATAATTAAAAGGAGAAACAGAAGCAACTGCCCACCAAAACAGAATCAATGATTTTGATTTGTTATTTGTGTAATCAAATTAGACCTTAATGCAACAACTCAATCACAATCTCAAATCCAAATAGATTGTGAAGAACGAAAAATTCAGATGTAGTCGAAATTACGACATGTAAAATGGAAAAAAAGTAACGGGCTATAATAGCGATTGGCAACTAAAACTCGAAAGAGAATAAACAAGACCAAGAAAAGGTATTATCGGATTTTGAGTAATTCGACGACGGCAATGGTCGCCGCTGGCGGAAGCAACAAAGCGTTAGGTTGTCTTCAAGAACAAAACCACTCTGAAACCATGTAAAAATAAGGAGAGGAAAATATTGATAGTCCAAGATACTAATTATTACAAGCTTTACTGCTCTTTATATAGCAATAGGTCACTAAACTACTTTTATTACTAAACAATGTGGGACTAAAGGATGAGTATATGTGTAAACACACTATATACTCCAACACTCCCCCTCACGTGGATACGAACATGCTCGTATCAAGGTGGATGATAATAAGAGAACAAATAGATAGTCTCTCACAAAGACACAATCACTCCCTCACTAATAAAAAATTGAAGCTCCCCCTGATAAGCTTTTTTCCATTCTTTCCTTTTGTAGCAACATAGACATTTCAAAGCTTCACACATCACCCGTGAAATCGGAGACAGTAATATCCGACTTGCCATTTTTCCCACATGTGGTTTCGTAACCAAAAGTTGTGAAATCAGCAGCAGCTACCGACTTACCAATTTTCTCATGTAAGGATATATGAATATCTTGAATAAATACTGAGGAAATAGAGACACTCAGGTAAAAGTGAAAAGACCGTAAAAGAAATGATCAGTCGAGGAAGAGAGAATCACTAGATGTAGAGATGATCACTCGAGAGAAGGAAAGAAAAAAACCCCCTCAAATAATAGATAATCACTCGAGGAAGAACGAATCACTCGAGTAATAATAGAGAAGCATTCGAGGAAGAAATCACTCGAGTGATTATCTATTATACTCCAACACTTTCTGGGTTACAATACCTATCTATGGCACACTATATACTCCAACAAAAATGGGAAATCAAGCCTCTTTATAATCGATTTTGAGCAATAAAAAGAAAACCCTAGAGGAAAATTTCCTTGAATTTGTTCTTATGTTCTTCTTTTCTTTCAATTATTGTTCTTCTACAAGATTGTAGATTATTATGCAACCTTACTGGCATGTCAAGTGAAAATTTTCAATGTTATTGAAGCATAACTGGTTTGCTAGTAAAGTCAAATTCTTTCATTTTTCTTTGCTTGGTAATGACCTTCCTATTTCAGATGCTCTTACTCGTTCACAACAATCACATATCGAGTTTTCCGTGATAGCTTATCACAGCAAATATCGTAGTTCATGAATTACTGAGACGTGCCAATGAACAGTATGAGGAAATCGGATCACCTAGGCCGACATGCGTTCAACCGATCTGGCAGGATATATGGAAGATTGTTATCAAAGGGTGGCAAACTTGTTTTGATGATTCTTGTGCCGTCTTCAAAGGCCATCCACGTATATCCAGTATAGAAGTTCTTAAACACCTACAGCAAAAAAAATTAAAGCTTCTTATGGAGATTTTTCGAAGGGTGGCCTGGGAAGAAATGGCTTGGAATGATATGTGCAAAATTACTGCTAAAGGGTGTTTGGGAATACGTGCTGATATTTGATACAATTTCATTTTTACAAAGTGCTGGTACCTTATTTTTAAAAATTATTTGTGGTCAACATACTTACATTAGTACATGAAGCACAGCGTGTATTCTAGTGGGTATCAACTCATCCAGTAAATGGAAGAGCATGTTCAATTTGTCGCAGACAGCCAAATAAAATACTTCCTGGATTCGGATAATGAAAATGATTATCTTTTGACAGTTTGACTGGACAAGAGAGGGCAGCCGTGGAGAACTTTTCAACTTGAATGTTGAGCTGTCCGTAAATTTAAAGATTTGATAAACAATGAGGTTGTCAACAATCTGCAAGGTGAAGTATAAGACAACTTGAAGGCAGTTTTAACTCAAGGTACTTTCTCACTCAAGAGCATGGCAAACCTTCTTGGTCCTTATCTCCAGACAGACAGGCAGTTTACACTGAATTCATCATGGGAGTTCAAAAATATGCGATTTTGGCCTATAACTATTGTGTTTAAATGGGAATGACGCAGTAGAGGACTATATCATGTGTTAGTTCAGAGTGATATTGCTACGCAGGTATGGAGTTTCTTTCGCTCTGCTTGTGGAGTCAACATGATTTCCAACCAAAGTTCCTGTTCAAGTCTGGGAGCATGGGTCAGAAGTTTCTGTTCACGATGAAGTTTCTTTTGTCTATTTCATGGTTTGAAATTTTGCCTTAAACCAACATCCATTCAGTGATAACGAAGATTGACTCTCAGTTCATTGCCAACTGGTCTGATAATAAAGGAAGATTGCTCTTAAGTTTGCAAACCTTTGGAAGGAAATTTTATTGGTAAGTTCACGACTACAAATGTGCCATGGTACATGAAGGCTAACATTACAGCTGATACATTGGCCAAGTTGGGGATTGATTATCAACGATAATCGAAGCTGTTCTCATTCTTGACGAGAGGGGAACATTTTATTTGAGACTCAATTTTTCTTCTTCAAAGTTAAAAAGTTTAGACAAAGGGATATATTAGGATATATCTGTGTCACCTAGATAATTTACATTCATAGGTTCAAGGTGCTTACACTGGTAGTTGACTAATTATATTGAGCTTCAGTTGATAGTTGATAGTCACACAATCTAGTTTCTGGCATCTCTTTGAGATGCTTCCAAACTTGAGTTGAATCTTGTATTTGAAGTAATATCCAGTGTTGGTATATCTTTTCACTATCTTCTTTACGTAGTATTTCATGTATTTCTTTACCGGTGGTTTTGATTTATCTTCTTGATTATCTACAGGTCTTCATGGAAATGGTTATTCGTATAAAGTTAGAGCTTAATGACTATGCAAAATGAGAGTAAGCTTTCTCTTTATTCTTTCACCATCTTTTTTTTTTTTACTTTTATGAATCACAGGTAGTATATCCGATAAAATTATTTTGGATGAATATCTAGGTTTCATGTGTATCTTATTGTCTTAATATGTAACTTTATGATACATAATTGGTTGCAATTTGGGGGCGATTGTATTTGAATGTGTAGAGTGAGATTAAATGTATATGGTGGTTTGTTATATATGGTTACAGGTTTCTGAAATCTCAAGAATAGGGGGGAAACTCTGCCAAAATTTTGTTAGGATATTTTCTAGTCTTTCATAATTGTTATTCCTTCCATGCATTATTGTAATTTAGGTCCATATTCAATTGTACTCAATGTTTTAATCAATGAATAAAAGTTTTACTAACTTGTGTACGTATTTGTCTATATTGTAGATTATGATAGTTGTTGTTATCTTGGTGGGTGTAAATGAAAAACGATAAAAACAAAGCATAAGAACAAGAGTAGTGGTTGTGTGGCTATATATAGATACATTTACTTATGATGGAATGTGTTGTATATAAGGGTATTGTTATGAGTAACTTGTGTTGGTTTGCAGAATTACCTTTCAAATACCAATATATTTGTTTGAAACATTTTGGATTATCTTTTTGTTATGAAGTTTTTGTATATTGGTAAAATTTCACCAAAAATCTTTTATGTTGTTGGTGTTTTTTTGCCCATGATTGTATTTTCTTGGTTGTATATTTGAATCATAGTTGTAATCGTACAGATTATAAATTAGTATTGTGGTAGTCATTTTATAGATGTATTGTTAATATTTACAGATTTCTATATTGTCAAAATTATAGACGAAATTTTGCCAAATTTTCATGAGGATGTCACATTACTCTTTCTATAGAATATCAAATATATATCATTTCATATTTTCATCCTTACCATTTTTGAGACCTTGTAAGTAATTGTCTTAGGAAGTGATTTCTGTTGGATAATAATAGGTTCTACTCTATTATGTAATCAAGAACAATTGTGAGAAGAATTATGATATTTTTATTGATTGAAACTGTATCTCGTTGTACGTATTACAAAGATGATAACCCAATATGAGGTTACCTATCCTTACTTAAACTCTCCTCATAAACCCTAAAGATCTATAGGCTTGTTAGGAGTCCAGTAGGACACCCCAACCCAATTGGGTTCCCACCTTGGGATGGACCCAACTCCTAACACTCCCCCTTGGGGTGTTCCATACCAGGATGACTTGCCTCATTAAAACCTCTACCTAGCAAAACCCATTAGGTAAAAAGTTGTGCAATGAAAAAGTATAATCCTATTCCCCGTATGGGTTGTGGACGCGTATATGTTGCCTCATCAAAACCTCTAGTCAGTAAAACCTCTTAGGATAAAAACTGTACTATCAAGAAAAAAAGTACAACACGCATGTGTCCACGTTAGGACGGGATTACTCCCCCTGACGTCGATCTCCCTGAGATATTGATAAATAAATTTTTTGCATGCCGATTCCGTGTATTAGCTGCTTGAACGTAAGTGGTGCAAGAGTCTTCGTGAATAGGTTTACAAAGATGTCTTTTGAAATATCTTGAATAACCCCAATCTCATTCGCCTTTTATAATTCGTAAGGATGGAATGGCTTCTGTGAAATGTGTTTCGTTCTGTCGTCATTGATAAATTGACATTGACTTGAATTATGCAAGCTGAATTGCCTTCATACATAGTCGATGCTTTATCTTAGATTATTCATGCCACAACTTCAGTTGATGTGATGTATCTTGGAGCGCAACCATCATTCTCTGTTAGCTTCATAAAGTACAAGAATCTCTTCGTGGTTCAAGGATGTAGCTACCGCCGTCTGCTTCATCGATATCCAAGAATCTTTATGTATCCCCGTACATAAACACATAAGTCATTTGACAATGGCCTTTATGTGGGTCTGACAAGTATTTTGTATCGATGTACTTTATACTTTTACGTTTACCATTTCGAGTAGAACAGACCCCAGTCTTTCATACCGATCAGAGACCTCAGAATGTGCATGATTTCATTCCAATGCCTTTGGTTAGGAACAAAATTATGGCAAGCCAAACAGTTCACTGCGAATGAGTCATCGGGTCTAGTATACCCAACTACTTATAGTAAAACATCTCCTAGTTATGGCATCACGGCCGTAGCAGTTTCTCTCCGTATTAGGATGGTAGAAGATGTCGTTGTCCATACCCAAGTAATGAATGCGCAATAAATGACTTTGTACTGTGTGCTACATCCATACCGAAGTGTTAGATAGCTCTTCCGATATATATTGCTTGGTGTATGAGTATGCCACTACCAAGACGTTCGATCTGCAAATCGAGACACTACTTGATTTCTGAAGGTCTTTTATTTCGAATTTTTTCCCAAGGTATTCGGTGGCTCTCGTGATCTCCCCTAGAGGTCTAATGATATCCAAATCATTTAGTATACTATTATGATGATACTGAAGCTAATTTTTGTGTACTAAAAAAGAACACATGGACAAATAAAGATATTTGCAAAGTCCCCGACCTTCAAATACTCAGTCAACTTACTATATCTCATGGGCCCTGATTGCTTCAGGTCAATAATAATTTTTTCAGTTTTATTACGTACACATCTCGTGTCGTCGGACTTAATTGCTTCCAGAAGCTTATACCTCCCCAGGTGGCTTCATGTAGATATCTGTATCTAGTTTTCCATATAGATGCATGGTATTTACATCAGACGCATAACTAGCTTGTCCTCAAAAATTTGACAGACTGATTAGTACTGAAATGTTATAGCGTTCATAACCGTGTAATAAGTCACATTGCAATCAATGCCAAATCTCTTAAAGATTTCCTATTCAACTAGTCTTGCCTTGACCAAATTATCTCTCGGAGTTAATCATGTTTTCGTACCTTTCCTATTTCTAACCGACATGCTCAATGGTATCACTTCCCATTATGCTAGCAAGCTGAGCTCCGCTTGGATTCCAGATGCCCACTTTGGCCAATGTACAACAACACACAGTTGTTTACAGTAAGTGGTTCTGAATCCTCATTCTTGATGGCGAGCACAACATCGAATTTGAATACCTTATCGACAAATGTCTACTGAACGATCCTATGTTGTGCTTATTATAGACTTTTAATAGATCGAAATCTCCTTATTATCATACGTATGTGCCACCTCGGGCTAGTCTCGTAATATATCAATTGGTCGCGTAGCTACTATTGCCTCGTTGATGGGTGGTTCCATCCTTGTTGAATCGACTACACCATTAGTCATATTTGTCTCATATTATGCAGTTCCCCGGATCAGAATACTTTCTTCTAACGGTGCTCCGCACTAAGCACGAGCCTCAGATTCATTTACGGTACTAATTCCCCTGAAATGTTCAGCTGCGGTACTAGCTAGTTCCCCCAGAACGTTCTGCTGTATAGGTGTATTACTTGTAGGTACCTACACTTACATTACTTCAATAGTACCTATAAATGTGTATGACAATTCATTTGTGACCTATTGGAGGTTAGTAATCCGTTGAACCTTCTTGTCACCTAACTTATGTATATGGATCTAGTTGATACAATAATGGTGTTTTTCAACTAATCTTAGAAACATCCTGAACATTGACTGTCATATCTCCTTTCAATACTAGGAATATCGTCTCTTCAAAGTGACAATTATCTGCCCTGTAATATATACGCCACCAGTGGGTTTCAAATATCTAGTGATAGATGTGAATTATAACCCACATAATACCAGACCGACGTTGAGGGTCCTATCTTCATACATTGTGGTGGTGCGATTGGCATCTGTACGGAACATCCAAATGTTCATTGATGGGCGATACCGAGCTCCGACCCAGTTACTAGTCACTTTTGAATTTTTTTTTGGTAATTTGCTATTGGACGAACCCTAATCAGTGATGCGGGAGCAAAAATGCAAATCCCACGCACTAGTCGGAAGCTGTGATCGTAATAACAGTGGCCTAGCGATTATCCTAAATCGCTTGATTAAGTTCTCCGCCAATCCCTAGTTGGGTATGGTATGAGGTGCTCACGATGCTCAATCATCTATCCCATTTATCGGTAATATAATCATCAAAAACATGTGTAAGTTATACTCCCAAGCCCTCGTCAAGTCGTATCGATTGACTTTGATCGATTAATCCATGAACTGAGCCTGCGATCGAATGATCTAAGTAAGAAGTCGTGCTGACGTTGCATTCCTAGATTTTTATGAATATACAAAAGTAAGACCATCTCCTATATGTGTTTATTATGATCATAAATACTCAAGTGGGCAACTGTGCGGATAGATAGGTCCACATGTGTCTCCATGGATGCGTTTAGAGCAAAGGCTAAAGATCTTACTCCACCTTGGTCATACTAGGATGAAATAATAAACTTTTCTTGAAAGCAATCGTTACACATACACTCTCCGGATCTTCTCTTCTTATAAGGGAAGTTAAGATGTAATCCCGATAATCCTCTTCACTATCTGAGCTTTGAGAAGTGTATTGGAAACCGTTCTAATAACGTGTTCTAACCTTTAGACATGGAGTGAATGCACAAAACCTTGTCTATCATTTTCTCTGATAGTCATCACATGATAAGCATTATCATGTATTTCCCTAAACTCAGTAAAATCTGGCTGAATTTACTAGTGTATAAAGTGGACTAAATACCCCATATCGTACCGTTAAAGAGTAATAGCGTGATGCACTCAGTGCATTCTATCATGTTAGCCATGCCAATGATATTTCGTGTCTTCCCCAATGTATACGGTTCGACAAGAAATATATTCATATCTAAAAAAAGATCGAGTGCACGGTACTAATGTCTCTTAGACATGTGTCGTCACTCATTCGATTATCGGTCATGTTTAATGAGTAGATAGATCCATAGATGGGTTGCATATAGTAGATCAACTGTCATACATATAATTTAACTACTTCTCAAGCAATAACTTTGAATAATCACAATTTAAAACAAATTAAAAATCTCATGTATGTCACGAGCACTTTATTGAAACATTAATGATTTATTCCCAACATAATAAAAAATACTAATAAAAAGTAAATCAAATCTTTGCAAGAAAAGAAACTACTAGTGCTCTCTACTGTGACATCACATGTCTACTGAGATATCATTACAGATTACTCCGTATGTTGATCCACGCCGACATCAGTATCGCCGAAGAAGTCTGACGCTGTTAACTTCATAGTGATATAAGTTATATCAGTGGTGATGTAGTTAGCATGAAATTTAACTTTATGCACCCTCGGTGCCTTGCAGTCTCGTACCCAGTGTCCAACTGCCCCACATCTCAAGTAAGGAGATTATGAATCGACTTTGAGACGTTTATTTTTTTCAGATGGAGTTTTATGTCCGTACACCTAATGTAATAGTCTATTTTTGTATTGGACGAAGATAGTGCCTTACACCCTTAAAATATGGAATATTAACTAAGAACTAGAAGCAATTAACACAAGTTTTAGCATGGAAAACCCTTGAATGGGTTAAAAACCACGACCTCTCGTGAGGATTTCTGATAGAATGGTGTTTATATAGATGCTAGCTATTACAAAGAGAAAGAGATTGGATATCTGAGTTTTGGTAGGGATCACTTTCTCTAAGAGATCTATAGATGATAATAGCCGTCCCCAATTTTGATCTCCAAGTCTCTTTTTATAGGTCTTATAATATGACCGTTGGTTACTTTGATGATGAACGTTACAATATCAGGTATTGGTGAGTCTTCATAATGGTCTTCATAATGGTCGAGTAACGGCTTGAGTAACTCTTCTTCTTTGTAACTACCCCATAATATGTCATAAATGCGCCATGTGTACTTTGACGAGGTCGAGTAAATGTGTGATGGTCGTATGCTGAGGCCTGAGCTTGAGTTTCAAAACTGGCTTTTACATCCCATCAGGCTGAAGCTCGAATATTGGGTTTAGGTCGAGTATTAAAAATAAGCCACTACATTCGCCCCGTCTAAGCCAATATCACGAGAAGCATCATGAGCGAGTGGTGTTGGTTGAGACACATCTTTGATCTTTGGATATGTAAATTGCATGGTTGAAGCAACTGTTATAAGAGAATGTATTAGAATGGTTGATAACGTATGATAATATAGTAGAATGGATGATCATGTATGATAATGTAGTAGAATGGATGATCATGTAGTAGAATGCATGTAGTATGTATGATGATAGTATGTCTCGAGCAGAGTTCGAATTTGAGCGAGTCAAATAACCAACCGTGAGGAGAATTGTAGTATTTGTAATAAAAAATCTTGATCTTGATCTTGAAATAGTTGTATAGTGCGTCTCTGCCAGATCGAATTGATTGACTCAATAAGCGACCCTCGGAGAGCGAGTATATTTGAAGAGCTATGTTGTAAGTCTCATGTAAAGATCAAATTGAGCGTATCAATAAACGACCGTAATGAGATATATTGAATGTTGAATAGCTGTCAGGTGCGTCTCTGCCAGATCGAATTGATTGACTCAATAAGCGACCCTCGGAGAACGAGTATATTTGAAGAGCTATGTTGTAAGTCTCATGTAAAGATTGAATTGAGCATATCAATAAGCGACCGTAATGAAATATATTGAATGTTGAATAGCTGTCAGGTGCATCTCTGCCAGATCAAATTGATTGACTCAATAAACGACCATCGGAGAGCGAGTATATTTGACGAGCTATGTAGTAGATCTCATGTAAAGGTCGAATTGAGCGTATCAATAAGCGACCGTAATGAGATATATTGAATGTTGAATAGCTGTCAGGTGCATCTCTGCAGATCGAATTGATTGACTCAATAAGTGACCCTCGGAGAGCGAGTATATTTGACGAGCTATGTAGTAGATCTCATGTAAAGGTCGAATTGAGCGCATCAATAAACGACCGTAATGAGATATATTGAATGCTGAATAGCTGTTAGGTGCGTCTGCCAGATAGAATTGATTGACTCAATAAGCGACCCTCGGAGAGCGAGTATATTTGACGAGCTATGTAGTAGATCTCATGTAAAGGTCAGATTGAGCGTATCAATAAGGGACCTGAATGTTGAATGTTGAATGTAGGTAGGACTGGTTGAACCAATAACCAACTTGTAGAATGTGTTCTATTTGGTCGAATTGGACGATCCAATAGTCGACCTGTAAGATGTTGGTCGAGCTCGCCCCGAGTATGAGTTAAATGAATAATGAGATCGAGTTGAGGTCTGAAGTTGAGGTTGAACATTGTGTCTGAAGTTGGAGTCGGGTTCGCCCCGAGTATAGCTTGAATAAGTTATAATCGCCTCGAGTACCTCGACCTCGAGCACCTTAATAATGCTTGTTGAAATGATCGGGCTCGCCCCGAGTATAGCTTAAATACGTTGTAATCGCCTCGAGTACCTCGACCTCGAGCGCCTTAATAATGTTGTTGAAAAGATCGGGCTCGCCCCGAGTATGAGTTTGAATAATTTGTAATCGCCTCGAGTACCTTGACCTCGAGCGCCTTAATAATGTTGTTAAAAAGATTGGGCTCGCCCCGAGTATCTCGACCTAGAGCGCCTTCATAATGTGGTTTGATAAGTTCTATTATTGAGTCTGAAGCTGAGATCGGGCTCGCCCCGAATATGATTTATGTCGATTGATATTAAGTCTGTTGTGTTTAAAGCTGAAATCGGGCTCGCCCCGAGTATGAGTATGAATAAGTTGTAATCGCCTCGAGTACCTTGACCTCGAGCGCCTTAATAATTTGGTTTGAATTTTCTGTTTGGCTTGAGATTCATATTAGTCTCTGTTGATTCTGTTGTTGTTAAAACTGAAGTAATAGTTGTTGTTGTGAACTCGGCATATTAGTTGTAGTAGTAGCTGTCGGTCATTGGCATATGCTCATCATTGGCATGGGACACCAAAACAAAGTTCTAATGGCTCATTGGTGTTGTGTAATTCTTGTTGAGTATGAGCAATCTTGTGAAGAGATTGAGATGCTGAGGTCGGGCTCGCCCCGAGTATGGTTGTTGGCTTCCATATGAAGACATTTGATGATGGAAATAATTCCTTGGTTCTGAAGTTGTCGCGCCCATGAGGTCGGGCTTCTGCGATCCTTGACGCTACCGTAATAACATCGGAATCGTTGAGACTGTTGATGCAAAGATCATTCGAACTTAAAGTTTCACGAACTATTGATGTTGATATGATTGGAACTAGCTTCATGAACTGTTTGATGTAGAGACAATTCGACCTGGAACGCCCTTGTAAGTGAAACTCACTTATTTGATTTGCGGACTGTAGCAGTAACTTGAAATAACAAATGTTGTTCTTGAAGCAGATGAGATAAATCACAGATCTCTTTAACATAATCATCCGTAGAGATCGATCGTGTTATTTGTTGAGGTCGATTAACGTTTAAGCTCGAAGATCGTAGTTCAAGCTCAAAAAGAGTTAACTCAAATTGCGATCGTAGTTTCAGCCCAATTGATTCGCAAAACCCAAATCGATTTGCAATAGAAATTTGACTGAAAGATAACTTTGGTCCCTTAATTGATTTGCAAAACCCAAATCAATATGAGTAGTGCGCCCCTGTAAAAACTGTAGTTGATGCTTCGTAAACTGTAGAATTCGGCAGTTCGACAGTTATGTCGAAGATAAGTAATCAGATGTTAAGCATGAACTGTGGAGAAGTTATGCCTCATGGTTTCCTACAACAGATGTTAGTCAGAACGAAGTACAAAGCTGACCAAATTGTTCATCCGCAGTTTCGCTTCGTTTCCCATCAACCCAAATCATAATACTCATCTCGTTAAAGAAATGACGAACCAATTCAGGCTTTTGACGAAGAACTTGGTAGCACGAAACAAGAACCCACCTCGAGAGCACTGACAAGAGTGGAGTAAGGAGGTAACGCCGATCATTCGACTTAGCTTTTCGAACTAAAAAAAATCATCGCACCATCGTGAACTGTCGGTGGTGAATCAATTCGAACTGTAAGTCGTATTGGGGCTTCAAGAACTGTTGTGACCTATAAATTGCATTTGTGTTCCTCGAACTGTCGATGATGAACCAATTCGAACTGCAAAAATGAATTCGATGATGTACGTAAATATCAAGTCTTTGATGCTTCGAAGATGCTGAGTGTTATTGGCCTCTCAACTGTATATATCAGATATCTTGGTTTGATTCCCAAATCAGAGTGGAGATGTGGAGGCCGACGGGAACTGCTTGTTCACGGCAATAACAGAATCCTTGTGTATCTTCAATAACACCCCTTATATTAGGTTGCAGAATTTGAAAAGCCTGAATCTGGTTTGAAGCCATTGTTAGGGCTCGAGAAGGGTTTTGTTGGCAAAGAGAACGACAAGGAGAGAGAGGAGGTGAAGTCGATTTGTGGCTCTCCGTGAATCACCTTATAAAATATGAATATTGGAAAAGACAGAAACATAAACTTTAACTCGGCGTGTTGGTTTGGTTTTCGAGCACCGGTTAATCGTTTGTGTTCCCACAGACGGCACCAAATGTAATAGCCTATTTTTGTATTGGACGAAGATAGTGCCTTACAGCCTTAAAATACGGAATATTAACTAGAAACTAAAAGCAATTAACACAAGTTTTAGCGTGAAAAACTCTTGAATGGGTTAAAAACTACGACCTCTCCTGATGATTTATATAAAAATGGTGTTTATATAGATGCTAGCTATTACAAAGAGAAAGAGATTGGATATCTGAGTTTTGGTAGGGATCACTTTCTCTAAGAGATCTGTAGATGATAATACCGTCCTCGATTATGATCTCCAGGTCTCTTTTTATAGGTCTTACAGTATGACCGTTGGTTACTTTGATGAGGAACGTTACAATATCAGGTATTGACGAGTCTTCATAATGGTCGAGTAACGGCTTGAGTAACTCTTCTTCCTTGTAACCGCTCCATAATGTGTCATAAATGCGCCACGTGTACTTTGACGAGGTCGAGTAAATGTGTGATGGTCGTATGTTGAGGCATGAGCTTGAGTTTCAGAACTGACTTTTACATCCCATCAGACTGAAGCTCGAATATTAGGTTTAGGTTGAGTATTAGAAATAAGCCACTACACCTAGAAAGGTAGTTGAAACCATCAAGCCGCAATGGTTCATAATCATAACGTGGACTGACAGACATCTGCTATGCAAAATGTAGATCGTAATTAGTGACAATTCTTGATAAATATTTCAAATGCATTAAAGAGAGATCATAGTACTTAGAATTATCAAAAATAAATTATTCATAATCATATTATAGTTGAACCTTGTTCATATTTTAAAACTTATGAAATTCTTTTCTAATAATTAAATCTCAATTTTATCCTGTAAAATGACGATCTTAATGTTAGAAGTGCGTTTTAATAGAATCTTAGCCAATATTGATATTCAAAACCACTAGATGTGTGCATTCCTTATGAAATCCTATTTAACTACATGATTTCCAATCATTACTAAAGATAATTCATAGTATTCAAGTCAGTGATTCACAATCATTACTTGTTGGTGAATCTTATTCATATCATATTAATTACTTATGAAATCCTATTTAAGTACATGATTTATACTCATTACTAAAGGCAATTCATAGTATTCAAGTCAGTGATTCCCAATCATTACTTATAGGTGAACCTTGTTCATGTCCTATTAAGCGTCATATCCTAATTTTACCCCATAAAATGGTGATCTTAACTTTAAAGTGCGTTTTAATAGAGTCTTAGCCAATATAGCTATTCAAAACTATTAGATGTTGTAAAACAACTAGGGTGTTCTATCTATAAGGTCTATATATTCTAGCCAAATGACCCTATTTGCTACGAATATGAGGGGTATTAGATGTTTAGCTAACAAGTGGTCTTACCCCAAAGTCTGTTGGGTTCACAAGATAGGTAGATTATGCCTGTCTTTGAATAAATATTCTAGGGTACTATAGGTTGCTATCAGTGTCTATATACCTCTAAATGTTATCATGTAATATCTAATTGCACATAGATACACAAATTTGGTTCCTCAGACACATAGTTTTTAGAAATAACACTAAGTCAATTCCCAATTAAGCTCTAATTATTTGTCATTGACAATTAACTGTGATTTAGATATGACTCCTAGTCGTATTCTAAATTAGTTTTGGTTTCGTATTATCTATGATCTTCTGATCATGATAATTAGTATCCTAGGGGTATACCATTAATATCATATTAATTATCGTAAGATACTTAAATATGTATTAATCCATTTACTTATATCTAATATAAGTGAGTCAATTTTCCTATACGAGGCACCCGTTCCTAAAAAAAATTTAAAAATATTTTCATAAAAAAATGGGTCCTGTGGTCCCCACGGGGTAGGTCTAGGCAATAGGAATTTTTCAAAAAAAAATTGACTCAGTTTGTCCAAAAATTGAATTCTCTAGAGCCAATTTAGTGTCTAAACTGGTCCTGGACCGGTCTGACCGAGTCAATCCTTTACCACGTGTCATGCCCATGGCATGCCATGTGGCACACGACATGCCCTTAAAATGACACTGTATGTGTCACATGTCACTGCCACGCCACCTGCCATGTGTCCCCGATACGTGTCACTGCCACGTCAATGTGTGGATAGGATGACGTCATCAGAGATTATAAATTAATAATTATTAATTATTGCTGACGTTATCTTGACCTAAAATCCCGTTTTTGGTTGTGAAACTACATAGTTTTAACGCTAAATTTTTGGCGATTGAGACATCTCTCTGAGACGTGCCATATACCGTTGAAATCCTTGTGGAACAGGTTATGCAACAAAATATGTTTTGCGTCTATCCAATGTCCACATCAAAAGTTATTTTGGTTTGAAAATAGCCCTTTATCAAGGGTTAAAAACACCAAAAGAGACTATTTTAATCCGAAAAAAATAGATAAAAATTACTCTAATCCATATTTAGATATCCTATATCATATATCAAGTAAAAAATAGGTAAAATACCTCTCTGCAGCGCAAAAATATCTGAAAAATGTTAATTTGGAGAGTTCTTTCTTCTCCTTTATGATCTACTAGCTCAACGTGCTGATAACATGTTGGATAATAATATGTTCTACTCTATTATGTAATCAAGAGCAATTGAGAGAAGAATTGAGATATCTTTATTGATTGAAAGTGTATCTCCTTTTACGTATTACAAAGAGGATAACCCAATATGATGTTACCTATCCCTACTTAAACTCTCCCCATAAACCCTAAAGACTTATGAGCTTGTTAAGAGTCCAGTAGGATACCCCAACCAGTTGGGTTCACCTTGGGTAGGACCCAATTCATAACAATTTCTACTCGTGTTTTATCTAATCAAGTCATGAATGGCAAAGCGTCGTAGTTATCAAAACCGCTTGCAATACGAAAATGTTAAATAACAGGTATTACGGTTTCCCCACCGGTCGTTTTCCCACCGTGTTGCGGTTTACTAGTAATAAACCTCATTTTCTCTAAACCCTCTATTTCTCTGTTATAAAACCCCATTTTTACAACAATGGCGACTCTTCGAAAACTACTATTTTCTCCCTCTTTCTTCTACATCAACAAAACCCTACTCTCAAAACCAAAACCCCATCTCTCTCAAACCCTCCACTCTCTCTCTCACCGACCCCCACTTCTTCTTCTCCCTCTAAAACCCACTACAACTCTCCCTCAATTGCTCTGCAGAAACATCGCCTCTTCCGCTGTTTCTTTAGTCGACAATGGAGAAACCACTGCGACTTTGCACCCTTGGCCCGAATGGGTCACGTTTATTGGTAAATTACAGAGTAAGGGATACTTTGTTGAGGGGTTTTGTGCTGTAGGGGATGTTGGGGGTGGTGGTGTTATTGGGAATAATTTGTCTCATGTGAAGATTGCTTGTCTTAACTTTGCGAGGGAGCGATTCGACTTGTTGAAGTAAGTGTGCTTTTAATAAGTTATTTTAGTTTTGTTGTTTATTTGTTACTTGATAGAGCATATTGTAGTTGTTTTTTGAGTGAAGATGATTACTTTAACACATTATACTTACCCCCATTGGTTTATATCGTGTGGGATAGACAAGGTTGTTTGCGATTTGGAGGACGGGGAATAAGACGATAAAGGAGAAATATTGATTTTGATGGATGTTGTTAATTTGACTCGGACATAGATATATGTACTTTTGATATCTATTTGAAATGATTGGTGTATTAAAATGTTCACACTGTCATTTAGAAGAAGGATTGAAAAAGTTATCTGAGACCTTATTTGGAATGCGATTAGTTGGGTTTTGTGGGAGGAGAGAAACAGTAGGCACTTTGATGAGAAGGGTTAGACCGTGGAAGCGATCATCTTTGACACATACAGGAGTATCTTATAATGGTTATCTTTGTGTGTGTGTGTAGTGTGTAGTGTGGTGGTGGTGGTGTGCAGGGTGGTGTTAGGTTTGGAGATCTTGTGATACGGTGGAAGGATATAGTTATAGCAGATTCGACGTGACGTTGAGAGTTTTTGTGATGTTTTGTTTTCTTTAAGTTGGGGTTGCTATCTTTTCACTTCGAAAAGTTTCATTGAGATGATCAATAGATTATCTTTACATTCTAAAATACATATACAATGCCAAAAGGTTAATCTGGGATTTTGTTATCTAAAAAGAAAGGTTTAGAAGTGCTACTATGTTGATCGATAAAATTAGAGGCAGAGTAGTAGGCCCGTTAACATTGTCATATTTATTTAAACTTGTTACTGTCCAATATTTATTTGAACTTCTCTAGCTCTCGTCAATAAATTCGTGCAAACTACAATAGAGAAAACTAGAGTCCTGCACCACAGAATCGTATGCACTAGTCATGTAGCAAACACCAGACTGTACATACATAACTTCTTGTACTCTGTCCGTATTTAAATCATAGATTATCACAGTGATTCGGTCTTATGTTATTGCAGATCATTGTCAAAATCAGATATTAAAACAATTGTTGAGCATGGATGTCCTAATCTGCAACGAAAAGCTGTAACTTCAGCAAAAAGGTTGAGAGTATTTGTAAGACTTGATGAAAGTGATGTAAGTTCTCTCTCATTTTCTCCTCAATTATCTATTTTATTTGCTTGTAAAAAACTAATTGTAGTGTGCCCATAACAATAATCCGAGTTAATGGAGTATCGATGTAGTGCATAGATTAAAATATCCATTATAATTGCATTATACCTTGATAATTTTTTTTTTTTTTTTGTCGGTTTGGTATTTTGGTGATATTATCAGTGGTTCACCAATGCCTAGTTTTGTGGCATAAAACCGTTAATGTATCATGATTTTATCAATTTATCACCAAAATATCACGATAATTTGATGGTATTAAGAGATAATTAGTTTTAACTTTTAACATTCTCAAAATCCAAAGAGTATGGGATTTATTTTATAATAAAAGAGATATGGCCACCCATAAAGACTTTAAAGGAGATGGCCTCATATCTGAAGACCAAAAGACTAAAACACAAACATTGTCGAGAAAATGATTTTTCTCTTATAAATTATAAGTTATAACCATACATAGTTGATGCCTTTAAGGGTTAGAAAAACTAAAGAGACATAGGTATGGCTTCATCTCCATCTCTTATCCATTAAAATAATTTAAACAAAGATATTATATTTAATTAAAAATACACAAACGAATGACAGCAAATAATTTTTTTATGAATACTAAAAAATAAACATCCGTACATTGACCTATCCTCCGGGTATGGATATGTTCCTGAAGAGTCATCTCAATCTTCGAGACTAAATTACATACAAAGAAGAAAAGCTGGAGTAATCGTTGTAAACCATTGCCCTCCCCTGGGTATTATGTCGTACTTGCTACAACAAGAGTACGAAAACCACATAAGAAATTAGGATCTATATTTTAAACATTTGACGTGGGAGGAGTATTGCTGGAATGTTTATAACATCAATCAACAGTCAGAAAATAATGAATTTGAGGAGCCGTGTCACTCGTATATACATTAGTTTATCGATAACTTAATGAGACAATTCTTAGACTTCAAGTTGAAATTTGTAATTGAATTGCTCATACCAAGTTCTAATAAATAATGATTATCTCATATTCCTTACATTTTATTTTCATTATTTTTTTCCAAGCTTATATATTTTTTGAGACTCCTACACTCTTTCTTGGACATTTTTCTAAATATTTTCTTATATTTCCTTCACATCTCCACTCCTTTTAAACAACATTATAATTTATCGTGTTAAACATTAAAATACCAAAAATATCATCGATAAATACGGATTCTTTGGTATAAACTGGTTATTTCCTTTAAAACTTAAAATATTGAGTGGCGAAAATATTGTGATAAAATCAAAATACCATGATAAAATTATAATGGTGAGGGGTCGATAAATACACTGGTTTCAATATTTTGATCTATGATGTAGTGGAATTGACTAAATCTTCGAATATGGGAAGAAATCAAGGAGAAACAACAATGAAAATAAATAAAAACTTAAAGTTTGTTATTTGAGTGATAGAGATTGATTGATTTCTCAAGCTAGTGCAATAAGTAGCATTTAATGAGAAAGCTAACCTAGAAGAATAAGGAAATATAGAGCTTCCATAGTAATGCAACTACTAAAACAAAAGAGTTTTTTGTAGGAAACTTTTACATAAAGTCCTAAACAGAAAGAAAATTCAAAATAACATAATAGGGTCACATAATAGAGTGTAGTTATTGTATTTGCTGGGTGTTCAACTTTAAGAGGGGTGTGTTTGAGGGGGTGAATCCTAATCTTTCCGTAATTTTTTATTTATGCTGTTGGAAGACTTGTGAAAGTGTGAAAATATATATTACGAGATAAAATTTCTTAATGTAGGTATGCAGTGCTTGTAATCTACGAGCTTCATGCGATAGTGCATATGTGATACTAAAGGATAATGAAGAAGATGCACGTACTGTGGATATTGTCCGCATGTTGACGATGTACGCACAAGACCCTCTCGTTCTTTCAGGAGGAGAGAAACCTCATGGTAGAGAGAATGTCGAAGAATCTGTGCGGAAACTACTCTCTGAGCTGGTTGAACTGAGTGATACAACTCCTAATCCAGAACTTCCAATACCTGCGGTGAGGACTCCTAGGCGGAAAGAAAAATCTGAAGTGTTCAAGGATCGTGAAAATTCTCAAAGGGTTGAAAGGACTCCTAGGCGAAATGAAGTACCTCAAATGTTTAAGGATCGTGGATATTCTCCAAAGGTTGAACGGAAGAGTGGGGATTGGATATGTTCCAAGTAAGTTCATCTTTGCTTTGGTTAAATAAAAATATATATTGTTGTTTACTATTCTGCTTGCTCTTAAGAGACTTATAATGTAAGATGCACGTAATTAAACAACGATAGCTACCCTTACAAAAACCTAACTTTATGTTGTGTCTAGAAGTGGATCATAATCTGGCACCCTCAATCTCCAAAGAGCTCTCTCTCCCTCCCTCTCTCCTTTTTTGTTTACTTCAAATGCATAGATAGAAGGTGGAATGTCATTAGACTATGACATGGTGTAAAGAAAGAATGTTGGCCATGTTGAGATATATAGTCCCACATTTGGCAAATGAAGCTTAGTACCTCCAAATATGAGATCATGGGGCTACTCCTTTAGAGCGGGTGTTTTCTTCCAAGTTGCTACCTAACGGCCCCACGTGCTCTGCGTCACCTAAATATTCATCCACGTGTTGAGCTTAAAATTATGCCACACGCGAGGGCGTATTGAGATATATGGTCCCACATTTGGCAAATGAAGCCTAGCACCTCAAAATATAAGATCCTGGGGCTGCTCTCATTGCCAATTGGTATTAAGATGGAACTCCCAATTCTAACAGCTCGCTATCAAGACACACCTTCCAGATTATGTTTGTAGAATATCTGAGTAATGGTATAGGATTTTTGATAAACTTTTGTGGTGGTACCATTTTTTGCTGTTGTGTACTTTAATGTGTTTCGGATAAAGCTTTATATGCTCTGCCGACTTCTGTTTATTTCTACAGTTTATATGTGCTCTCAGTTCTTCTTGGAATCCTGGTGGAATCAGTAGTTGAAACTTCGGTGTTTGTCTCAATTCAATCTCATAATGGGAGTAAAGACAATAGTGTATTATTTTGGGTATTCAGTATTCCTTTATTTTTTTCAAATTCAATGTCTTAATGTCTTCAATCCTCATACGTATTCTATTTATGTGGTGGAGTATCCATAGTATCATTGCCCGACAGATGTTGATAATGTATCCCAACATAAGGAAGCTTAGATTATCTTTTGAAATTCTGAGTCTAGATTTATGACCGCTACGCTGCTCATTCTTGAGATTTAGAAAAGAGATCATCATTCTCTTCCGTAGTGTTCGCCATTTGCACTCTCAATGTATTCCTATAAGTTGAATGTTATCATATGGAGGACTTACACGGTTACATGCTAAATCTCTCAGATATATGGACCATTAGCCTTCTTGCACAGTTACATGCTAAATCTCTTAGATAATATGGGCCATTAGCTTTTTTTAACAGTTGCATGCTAAATCTCGCCAATAATAAGAACTTGCCTGTTGGATGAGTGTGCAGATGCGATTACAACAACTTTGCTAGAAATTTAAGATGCCTGGAGTGCAAGCAGGAAGGGCCAAAAATACTTGCCTATGCTCCTGTTGAAATGAAGAAAGGGGATTGGAACTGCCCAGAGTAAGTTGTTAGACTGACATAGTAGAAACTCTGCTTTTAATTCAAACTTCTATAACATCTGGTATATAGTTCTTAAATAAAACCACAATGCTACCTACATCCATTATTTTCGTATCCTTAAATACTGTCTCTAGTAGTATAGTTAAGCGATATTTAGTACTATTCTCGATAACTTTAAAAATTACTGAATTAGTGCTTTGATAATATACGATCTTAATGTTGATGCAGTATTGGATTATATTAAACATATTGTTCAATATCTAATATTCTACATATTGAGATAATTTACATTACCATACGGATGTCTTTTTCGGTATTCGATAGATACCCTAGATAAGATGGGGTTATATCATATATCTGCTTCCAAACTTTCTGATAGTATTGTCAACAATATATCGCTTTATTTCACAAGAGTTCTTTGAATACCAACTCATAATCCGAAATGATGCCATTTCTTTGCCCAATCTTTCGTGTGCAGGTGCCAATTTATAAATTTTGCTCGCAATAGAATATGTATACGTTGTTCTGAGAGACGACATCTTGAATATGGAGATTGGGAATGTCCCTCGTAAGGCCTTCATTGATTTACTATTTTGAGTTGCATTTTCATTCTAGTCATTTTAGGAATTGGCTAACACGTGAATATATTCTTCTTGTAGATGTGATTTTTTTAACTTCAGAAGAAACATGTCATGCATCAAATGTAACTGCGAACGCCCCAAATGATATGGCATTGCAGTATGAAGACACTATAGCATTCTTTCTGTTAAGTCAAGGAGTGCAGCAAAAATCTCGTGATCTAGTTTTCACAACGTAATATTTCTTACACAGTTGTGAGTTTTGATATTTGTTATGCAAAAGAGAATACTTGCAACAACCATGGAAATAGGGGAACCAACTCCTCTAGATGCTAAAGAGTGAGATGCAGTGTTCTAACTACGGTTGACATACTCGAATCTAAAATCTAAAAAAAAAAATCTGTCGTAGCTCTCGTATCCGGAGCAAGGGTAAGAGCTTCCCAACTAAGATCCTCTGACCTCTCTCTGAAGGCTCGAACGATCCTCTGGCAATCAGACAAAAGCAAAATCCTCTGTAAACCTAAATGCTGAGCCGCCTCCAGTCCTCAGCCTCTTCAGCGTCAGCTGCTCTGGCCCGTTTGTAACCTGCACAAATAAAAAAGTTTGAGTGATTTTTAATGGTGAAACCCAACCCCCCAAGCTTATCCTAGGCGTTCTAGGAGGCATCCACGTTGACAATATGCCATCCCTCCTGGACTTGGTATTGGGCATGAGTCTGCCTAATGGAGAGGTTTGGGTTCGAGGGAGTTTGGGGAATGGTGCAGAGCTTTTTTGCATGATGCAGAATATCCCTCGTTGTTTTAGCTTGTTGCTCGAATACGAGAGAGTTCTTACTGGTCCAGATAGCAAAAGAAGTGGTGCTAAAAGAGCTGCAATAAGATGAAAAATTAGAAACATGCCCATGATTTTGAAAGCCTCTTAGGAGAGTGATAGGAACCGATTCTGTGTAGCTTCAGTTTTTGAAGTCGATCAAGAGGTCTGACTCTAGCCAGATGTCGCGGATCTTGGGGCAGAAGAATAAAGCGTGGGTAGTAGTTTCCTCTTCCAAGTCGCATCGGGGGCAGTTAGTATCCTAATCAACGTGACCATGCCAAAGGTTGAATTTGGTAGGGATACCATTCTGAAGGATTTTCCAAAGAAAGAGTTGGATGCGGAAGGGGACTTGGAGTTTCCAATTTTTTTTCTAGGGTATAGAGGGTGGGGTTGTTTGAGGGAGGGCGAAGAAATTTTCAGGTGAAGTATCGGTCGAAAAATTGTGAACAAACCGGACCGTAAGGATGCCGCTATTTTTCTTGGTCCATCTTAGGACGTCTTTCGCAGGATGTTTGCTGAGAGGGATACGGATGATAATGTCGGCAAAGTCAAGGTGAAAGGTGGATTGGATGACGTGCGTTTTCCAGGTTTGGCTATTGGTCCAAATGAGGTCCGCAACTTTGGTGACTTCTCTGACAGCGGGGACGGGGCCAGTTGGTCTCCCGAATCTAATACCCGGGATCCATGGTTCCAACCAGAGGTCGACGCTTTCTCCGTCTCCTATATGCTTGTGGAGCTCGGACCATATGTTGTTACGGGCTTTAAGGATACATTTCCAGATCCAGGAGTCGGCAGGCTTGGGGAGAGCCAGCATAACGGAGTCTTTGGGGGTATAATTTGCTTTTAGGTTTTTAGCCCATACCTTATCTTGCTCTTTGATGACCTGCCAGAAGAGTTTGGCCATCAGAGTTTGATTATGGTTAAAAGCGGTGCGAATGCCAAGACCTTCAAATTGAGTGGGTTTGCAAATATTTTTCCATTTGATAAGGTGGGCCTTGGGTCTGCCCTCGTGATTTGACCCCCAAAGGAAACGGGCGTTCATAGAGTCAAGCTGCTTGCAAGTTTTGCGGGGGAGGGGGAAAACGAACATGAGGAAGGTTGTAATTGTTGAGTTAACAGCTTTAATAAGGGTGAGGCCGGCCGGCTTGGGAAATGAATTTTGCTTTCCAGCCCTCAATCCGCCTAGAAACCCTGGTGATAATATCCTGGAAGTTAAGGCTCTTGGCACGGTCGAAAGTAAGAGGAGCCCTGAGGTATTTGTCCCTAGATGAATCTCTCTTGATGTGCAGGATCATCTGTATGATCTTATGATGACGATGATACCCGTTCTTGCCGAAGAGGATGCAGGATTTATCAAAATTAATCTCCTGGCCTGACACCTTGGTGAAGGTGTCCAGGGCTTGCTTGAGGGTGTCAGCTTCGCTAAGGGTAGCATTGCAGAAGATAAAGCTGTCATCCGCAAAAAGAAGGCGAGAGACTGGGGTGCTGCCTCTAGCAGTCTTAATACCATGTAAAGTACCTTCATTTTCTTTTTGGAGCAGGATTCTGGATAAGACTTCTGAGCAAATAAGGAATAGGAAAGGGGAGAGGGGGTCGCTTTGGCGAATTCCCCGCCCAGGTTTCAGGAAACCATAAGGAGAGCCGTCCAAGGTGAAAGAGAGCGCGGTGGTGGATATGCATTGGTAGACCCAGTTGCACCATTTATCACAGAAACCTATGACACGTGTCCTCTAGGAAATCCCACTCCATGCGGTCGAAAGCTTTATTGAGGTCGAGCTTTATGGCCATGCAGTTAGGCTTTCCTTTCTTATTCTTCAAGGTCTTGAGAATCTCTTGGGCCATAATGATATTGTCGAAAATTTGCCGGCCAGGAATGAAGGCATTTTGGGATGGGGAGATAATCTTGTTGAGGAGGGGCTGGAGCCACGTGGCCAAAATCTTGGTGATGATCTTAAGCTTGACGTTGGTACTGAGTCTCCTCTATAAAACAAAACCAATTTCATGGATTTTTAGGCAGTGACTCTGGAACTAATCGATGTATGATTAGGCCTAGGTCCTTTTAAACATATCACATGTATGATTTGGTCTAAAACTTAAATCAAACATAGCAAAATATATTGAGTAAATTTACACTAGTCCCCCACTATGTTAGATGAATTCGCAATTGCCCTTCAGCGTTGCCAAAAATTAGCCCATGAACCCCATTTTCACTTTGACAGGTCATATTTTTGTGAACTTTCAAAAATGCCCTCACATGCAAGGCATGTGAACCGTAAGCTAGGTAACCGGTTGCTTTGGGTTTAAACATAAAAAAGAACCTTAATCTATGCAGAGTTCTAACAAGACTTCTATTTCCCAATAAGGCCATGTTTGTTTTTTGGTCAAGGGTGAGAAGAAGTGTGATATTTTAGAAACTTCTCACCTTTGACATGTTTTTTATATTATAAAAGTAGGCATTCTCTCCAGAAAAAATAAAAAATTGGAAGTTTGGCCTACTTCCAACCTAAAAACTTCACCCCCCCCTCCCCCAAAGTTTTTTTGGTTGACTTCCAATTGAATGGTCGTTTTGCCACTATACCGTGGTCTGGTCGTTTCCCACCATGTAAACGGTTTAAGTGGGGTATTTTGGTCGTTTCAAGCCCAAAATACTCAAATCTGCCAAATGAAAAGTCACCTTAACCCCAAATAAGCCAAATAAAAACCCACCCAACGTTTCCCCCTATCTCTCTCTCCCTTATCTCTCTCCCTCTCCATCTCACCTCTCTCTCTCCCACCCTCATACAACTCTCTCCCTCTCACCTCTCTCTATCCCCTCTCTCTCCCACCCTCATACAATTATCTCTCCCTCTCTCTCTATATATGTATATCTTTCTCTCTCTCCATGTTTCTCCCCCCCCTCTCTCTATGTACATCTTCCTCTCACCTTTCTTTCTATCCCCTCTCTCTCTCCCCCTTATCTCTCTACCTCTCCCTCTCACATCTCTCTCCCACCTTTCTCTCTCTCTATCCCCTCTCTTTCTCTCTCCCTTATCTCTCTACCTCCCCCTCTTACCTCTCTTTATATCCCCTCTTTCTCCCACCCTCATGCAACTCTCTATTTCTCTCTTACTCTCTCTACCTCTACCTTTCTCTCTTCCCCTCTCTCTCCTACCACTATCTCTATCTTTATCTCTATATGGGTATGTTTCACCATGTCCCCTATATATTTGGTATTTTGGTATGTGATTTGCACATTTTAATTTTGTTTTTGCCTTAAACTACCATTTTAATTGTGTCGTTGCATTAATATATGATGAATTAGAAAGGAAAATGTGGTTTATATGTATTTTTGATGTTTTTGTGGAGAAACTTCTAATTTGTGGTCAAATTAGATGGTTCAGCCAAACAGACTAATGAGAAGTTGAAGTTAAAAGTTAGGATTTTAAGTACAAGTTCTAACCTTCAGCCAAACGCACGCGAGTTTTTTTCGATCTTCTAATCTCAAAATTTCTTACCTCTTCCTACCTCTTCTCAAAAAAAAAAAAAAAAAACATGGCCTAAGAGCTCTAAAGGGGTTTTAGGGTCTCTCTGTCTTCATCTCTACAATCATCTGAGTCTCATCTACCAAGCTTATGTTTCTAAAGTTTTGAATTTTAGTTATTCCTCTCAAAGTCTTTAGGGATTGTTTGGATTGCAAGTGGTTCTCTGTGTGAAATGGTGATGCAAACAAGTCATTTGTTAGTTAAAGGAGTTCAAGTTCAAAACCCATGTTTTGTTTGAGATGGGCTGGTTTTAATTTTGAATTTTGAACTAATTTGACTCATAGAAGGAGATTTTTACCCCTTTTGTGTGGTATAAGAAACTGATTTTAGTTTGAAACTTGAGATTCTGAAGAATAATTTGATTGGGTTTTAGTATGGGGATTTGATATTCCAATAATTAGGGTTTCCTCAGTTTAATGGTGGGGGAGAGTCAGTGAGAGTGTATGAGAGAGATGGTTAGGTAAGTGGGAAAAAATTAGATCAGAGAAGGCCATGTGTCGTGATCGCAATGGGTGTATTGAAAATGATCTAAACTGTTAATTCAAACTAAAAAGAGAGAAAATAACAATTGGTTTGCCTAAGATCACGTGAGAAACACGCGTGGACATATTGGCCAGTTCAACAAAATAGGACTATTCAAAGCCTGGTGAGATGGAAAATGGAGTGCAAATTCAAGTCAAATAATGGGGGGTAAGCGCGATTTGCTTAAATATATTTAACGAACAACTATCTTCAAGCCATCGAATAGCTATTTGCTAGTGATCAATGCTATACCAACGGTATTCTTGCCAATATGGGGCAGAAAAACGTTCGACCACGAGCCTTAATAGTTTGTATATACGAACTCGACATCAATGCAAATAAATGAACCGAAAGCCCTACATTCGAATAACGGGAGGCTGGCCCAAGGCCTTGGCCACGTCCCTAAATACGAATTGCTATATGAGTATGAAGTAGAAGTCTTTTTCCAAACTTTTACATTAGCAATACATCTATGAACTCATTTAAGAGATCCCTGTCACGAAAATACACGATGCGGAAACACGATGGCGATAATTATTCAAAATGAGATCTTACACTTAAAATCGATTTTATGTTAGCTAATACACTGGACAAACAAAATAAAAACTACAACAAGTAGTTTCTCAATAAAATCGATTTAACTTTTAACAAAAAACTTCATTGTAATCGATTTAACTCTTAATAAAAACTACAACAAATAGTATCAAGTGTAGGATATGAATGGAAGAGGAGTGTTTCACTACCGAAGAAAAAACTTCATTGTAATTAATCCTCTCCATTTGAGCATAGCCTTTGGCTATGAGTCTTGCCTTGAAGCATATATCATCATCAAGAGATCCTTGTTTATTTGAGTAGACCCATTTACAACCGATCACCTTCTTTTCCTTAGGCAACTTCGAAAGTTCCCAAGTTTTATTTTTGAAAAGAGAATACATGTCTTCCTTCATCGCTCCCTCCCAATGTTTAGCCTCAAAATCGTAAATAACTTATATATAAGTGGAAGGAACATCATCTTCAACGACCAGTAGTGCATATGCTACCATGGCCTTCGCCCTTGGAAGTGCCATGTCTTTTGTAAGCCAACTCGGCTCACTTACATCCCTATTTGGTTTACTCGTTGCAATTGACTCCACCACCGGAGTCTCTTCATCTATACTACCAAATGTTATACCTTCGTCGGTGTCTTCATCATTTGGAACATAAACTAGTGGCTCATCACCTATCGTAACACCGGTAGATTACACCCCCTTTAGTACATAACTCTCTAGCCAATGTGAAGATGCATCAATCTCCACCCGCTACAAAACCTCGCTTGTCGTCTTATCTGTGTGCTTAGAGACATGTAACTTCATCATAGAAACCTCATCAAAAGTGACATCTCTGCTCATAATGATCTTCCGGTCTCTTGTATCCTATAACTTGTAGCCTTTCACACCCTTTTTCTTACCCAAAAAATGACCTTCCTTGCTCGAGGATCTAACTTACCATCTTTGACATGATAGTATGTCGGACACCCAGAAATACGAAGAGTATCATAATCTTTAGTAGGCTCTCCCGACCAAGCTTCCATTGGTGTCTTACCCTCAATTACGTCTGAAGGCAACCTATTAACGAGGTAGCATGCATATGTCAAAGTCTCACCCCAGAACGCTTTGCCCAACCTAGAATTGGACAACATATATCGCACCTTCTCCAACAAAGTACGATTCATGTGTTCAGCTACTCCATTTTGTTACAGTGTTACTATAACTGTAAAATGTCGAACGATCCTTTCATCTTGACATATTTACAAGAACGGATCACTAGTATACTCCCCACCATTATCCGAACGGAGCTACTTGATCTTTCTACTAATATGAGTTTCTATCAACTTCTTCCACGTCATGAAAATTTCTAGAACTTCATCCTTCCTCCTAATGGTTTATACCCATACATGCCTAGAAAAGTCATCCACAAAAGATACAAAATAATATTTACCCCGAAGTGATACATTCTTGGAGGGTTCCCAAACATATGAGTAAACATAATCAAGGGTTCCACGAGTATGGCAGATAACAGTGATAAACTTTACCCTTGTCTTCTTGCCCAACACACAATGGTCACAGAAGTCTAATTTGCTCATCTTAGCACTTTTCAATAGCCCTTGGTTTGTGAGAACTCTCAGGGACTTTTCCCCCGCATACACCAAACGTATATGCCATAGTCGAGTGGTATCTCTGGAAATGGTCTTCTCACTTCTCGCGGTAGCAACCTCACCAAGAACAGTTGTACCATCCAAATAGTACAAGTTGTTACTTCTTCTTTGGCCCTTCAACACAACCATGGCTCCCTTAAGAACCTTCTTCACCTCATTCTCAGATACGACCTTGTAGCCTTTCGCTTCAAGTAAACCCGTTGAGATAATGTTCTTCTTCATCGTCAGATTATACAGAACCTCCTCAATCTCTTTAACTAACCCATTGTGTAACTTTAGGCGAATGTACATGTAGTGGCTTATTCTGCATCTCGGACTCAAGCCCCATCTTTGGCCATCATGCGACCACTCGACCTCATCAACATACACGTAGCACATTTATGGCACATTATGGAGCATTTACAAAAAAAAAATGAGTTACTCAGGCCGTTACACAATTATTATAAAGACTCATCAAAACATATATTGTAACGTCCATCATTAAGGATAATAATGGTCATCAAACAGTCATATTATAAGACCTATAAATAGGACTAGAGAATCCGAGATAAGGGAGAAGAAGGAGAAAGAGGGACAGGAGGATACTCACTCAAACTTTATTCAAAAAACACTCAGAGCTTCTCTTGTAATATCTAGCAGCTATCAATAAACTATAATATTTCTAAATCCTCAAGAGAGGTCATGGTTTTTAACCTATTCAAAGGTTTTCCACGCTAAGCTTTGTGCTATTATTCTTCCATTATTCATCTAAGAAGCTCTGAATATCCTTGGTGTGAAGGCTAAGTTCGAGATACGAAATTAGGCTATTACATTTGGCACCGTCTGTGGGAACAAAGTTCTCAAACTCATTGTTTCAAAAATAGCTGATTATTTCTTTACGGAATGACGCTTCCAGAACAAAGTACGCCGATTATGCTAGAAGGTGAAAATGCTGTACTCGCAGAATTGAGGGCCAATCTCAACTCCAAAACTGAAAGGCGAACCGCTCTGGAGTAACAGCTGGCAGGCGTACAAGTTGCATTGAAGGTCCTGCAAAGTTAATAGGTCACAACCTAGAAAAACAAAGGCGTGCTGCCAACTGCTTCACGAGTTTCTACTCTTGATAGGATAGGACCTCACCCGAACAATCTGGGAGTTGACATTCATAAGCAACATGGGGGTGACCCTGTTTTGGTCCAAGAAGTCCACCAAGAAGTTGATGGAGGAATTTTTGGAGTTAGACAAGCAGAAGAGCCACCATGAGGAAAAGTTCGTATTCTAGCATTTAATCGACTAAATGAAGGAAGTGGCGACCCCTTGTGAAGGACGCATCCCACGACCACCCACCGCAGCTTGTCAATATGTGACTCAGGAGCATGTTGATAAGCGCATCAAAGAATTGCTCGATGTTCAAATTTAGACCACTAAAAGAATCCACAATAGATTATAGAAGATCCCGATCGCACAAGAGCTACTGGATGGCAAAGTTCCACACTACAAAAATTTGAAAATACAAGGGGACTGATCCAGTGGAACACATTCAAGAATTCCAGAATGCTTTAGGCTTACATTCTACATCCAACCACATCCTATGCCGGCTCTTTCCTACCAGTTTACAAGGCGAACCTCTACGATAGTTTCGCACCTTACCAGAATGGTCCATTACAACTTTCGAGCAGTTGAGGGAGCTTTTTGTCAAGAATTACTCTTACAATAGAAACAAAGAGGAGAATCTATATTCTCTATTCAACCTTAAGCAAGTACCAGGAGAGAAGCTTGAGACATTCACTAAGAAATTCCTGGAGTTGGCTCGAAAGGTAGATCAGCTTGATCAGAAGATTACTATTTTAGCCTTCACCAATGCTTTACTCGTCGATGGAAGGGAAAATGAGTACCTCGTTCTAAACAAACTTACAACTTTGAAGGACATGATCGAAAAATTCAATGGGTATATCAATCTCGAAAGAATAGCGTTCGACAGACAAAAAACTCAGAAATCAACATTGACAGTTGGAGATCAATCCACAACTAATATTTCAACCGTATTTCAACCGTGCTGCTGATCAAGGAGAAGAATGGACGCGAACAAAATCAAGTGAAGATCGACCTCGGAAAGACAGTAATATACCCAAACCTTGTCTTCCCAAGATGATTTTTACTATAACCATCATTTATCCTATACTTCAGAAGGATAAGTTTTTTTTATAATGCACAGTATCTCCAACCCATTGAGAACAAACCATATTGCATTCACCACAAAGTTCGACATCATGATATTGAGCATTGCTTTGCTTTACAACGACTGTTGGAGTATATTTTTGTGGATGGACGAATGCATGAATACATCGTGGATGTTGAAAGTTACAAGAATGGGAGTTACAGACTTCCATAGAGGTCATACAAGTCGAATAAATGGCAAAAGGAAAAACACTTATACCATATCTCTCTCAGCCACTTCATTGAGACTCATACTATTAACAGTCGAACAGGAGCAAAGAACGACATGTCGGCCAATGTCATGATTTGTCCATTGATGATAAAGAAGCTCGGTTACTTATCGTATCCAGCTCCGAATGCACAGGGATCTCTTTCGACGATTGTGATGTTCGCCACGTCAACTTTCCTCACCATGATGCATTGGTAATCATGTTAAAAATGAGAAATGTCGTACTACATACAATGATGGTAGATACTGGTAGTAGTATCGAACTACTTTTTAAAAGCACGATTGATTAGATGGGGCTGGCCGACAAAGTGCAGCCTAGTGACATTGATATCTATGGATTTAACGGTTCTAGAGAAAAACGTGTAAGAAAGATTATACTTCTTATTACAGCAGGACCAGCAACAGTGGACGTTGTATTTTGCATTATCAATGCGAAATCTCGTTATTTGGGGATAATGGGACGCTGTTGGCTACATAACATGCGAACTATTCTGTCAACCTATCATTTGGCACTGCGATTCGAATGGAATGACGGCATTTACGAAATCAAAGGCAGTCAGAAGCTAGTTTGAGCCTGCAAAAATACTGTTACCATCGTACCAGAACCGTCGATACCACAGCTTGTATAGTAATTATAGAAAACAACAGGGAACATTATAGAAAACTTTACAGTGAACTCTACAGAAAACCAGCTATTAAGAGCATAACTTACAGAGTACGTCAAAATCAGTAGGGATAAGCGAGGAACATACATTGGCACTCTTCTGCCCATAATAGAATGAGATACTTGCATTCAGTTCTTTAACGACAAAAATGATGCATTTGCTTGGTCATTTCACGAAATGCCAGGCATCGATCCCAATTTGGCATGCCATAAGCTTAATTTGAAAGATAAAGCTGAAGCCGTCAAACAAAAATAAAGAACTTTAGCAACGCGACTACGAGAAGAAGTCAACAAAGAGATCGATAAACTCATTGAAGTTAGTTTTATCCGAAAAACCAACTATCCTGAATAGATCTCGAGCATTGTAGTAATACCAAAGAAAAATGGCAAGATCAAAGTGTGCGTGGATTTCACGGACCACAACAAGCATACTCCGAAGGATTGTTTTCCACTTCTTATCATAAACCATTTGCATGATTCTAGTACAGGACACAAACTCTTATCTATGATGGATGCCGCATCAGGGTATAATAAAATACCTCTACTACCTAACGATAAAGAGAAAACAATTTTTATTATTGAACATGGCCTGTATTTCTACATGGTTATAACTTTCGGTCTCAAGAATGTTGGAGCCACATATAAAAGGTTGATGGCACAGATGTTCAAAGACCTGTAGTATTGAATTCCCCAGATTCGATTAGAATAAGCAAACACTCTGTAGTCAAAGACAGCTCAGCACGCTGTAGTCAAAGACAGCTAAACATTCTAGAAGATTCCGTAACTCCTCGACTTACCAAAAGTAGCCGTTGAAGCCCTGTCAAGAAGGAACTGTTAGATATCCGTAAAGTTCGCCTACTACCTCCAGAATAGGAGACTCTTTCTTTCTTTTTGTAAACTGCCTCTATATACTATAAATACAGGCAGAGAATAGGTTCAAAAGGACCGCAAGTCTTACATTTCTCTATCTTAAACACTAGTAACACTCTAAAAACTTGTAATAACTAGAATCTACTAGATTTTACATCAAGTCTTCCTTAAGGTCGTGGTTTTTCTCAGTTTCTACTGAGTTTTCACGTAAAATCTTGGTTGCTAGCTCTTTATTACGCAATCCTTACGAACAAGTATTGGTGAAGGTTTTCCTCCTGGAAAATACGTCATTACAATTGGTACCGTCTGTGGGAAATATTCTACACTTTTTTCTATCACTTCCAAACTAAACACCATCCGATTACAAATATGCACTTGATAAGTCATTCTAGTACCGCAAGTGATCAGGACATTCCAGGAGCTCTTGATCTACACGGTACAGTCCTTGAACTTCAAAAATAGATGGTCGCAGAAAAAACTCAGAGAATGGAAGATCAGCGCATCCACGCTCAAGCGTTACAGGTAGAAAGAGACGAACAAAGAAAAGCTCTGGATTAGCAAAGCCAAACACATCAAAACGAGAGGGAAAGATTGCAAAGAACACAAGATCGAATCACAGCTCGCCAAGCGTCACCACCACTGGCTCAAAGTGAACATCGATCGAGAGCAATTCAACGCGATGATCAGCCGAGAGAAGACGATCATCGAATGTCTCGATCCAGATTTAGAAATCCAAATAGAGCCTCTCGACATTTTGGTTTAACCTCTTCAACCTCGACAACCCAAGGAAGTCGACGTACACATCATCAAACCCCTCCGCCAGAAAGGAGGCCCGTCAGAGATCGATTGGGACCAGAGGGACAGAGCGATTTTGTTCCTCAGGTTGTAGCCCTACCTCTTCCCCCACAACAATTCGTCACTTTAACTAACCTCAATAACATAATTCAAGCCATCAACTCTGACATCCCAGGCAGACGATTTGAGCTTAATAGGTTCGAAACAAACCCCATCTCCCCATATCTCGAAAATATGGCCATTCTAAAAAATTTCAATATGCCCAAATTCATCCAGTATGCAGGCCTCACTGATCCGTTTACATATGTTCAACATTTTAAAGCCGCTGTTGGGTTATACTCCAAACTCGACCATATGTTGTGTCGACTATTTAACATGAGCCTATAAGAGGAACCACTCAGATGGTTCCACACTATACAAGAGGTCTCCATCACCTCCTTCAGCCAATTACAAAATCTTTTTGAATCCAACTATGCTCATGCTAGGGAGCGTGAAATCGCTGTGGACTTTTTGTTTTACTTGGAGCAAGGCGCGAAAGAAACCTTGACAAGTTTTTATAAACGTTTCCTACAGGAAACACGGAAGATTAGAAATTCAGACCCCAAAATTGTGGTTCCAGCATTTACCTCCGCCTTGCACATCGACTCAAAAGTTCACGAAGAGCTTACTCTACACAAACCACGTACGGTTACCGAAATGATTGACGTGGTTAATAATTACATCGAGTTGGAGCGCTCGAAGAAAGATAAGATGAAAAACTCTTCTATCATACATTCTCAAGAAGCATCTTCGACCCCGTCCCAAAGAACAGTCACTACCGTAGCACTGAAGCTGCCTGTCAAAATTACTGATAACATTAGAAGAAAAGAGGGTAAACCTGACAACCCTGTTCCAATTCTGCCACCAATGACAACAACCCTCTCCGCTATCTTGCCGACGATAAAGGGAGATGAGTGTTATCGCGCGCCATAAGCTATTACAGATCTTCAAAATAGACCCTTATGTTAGTATCATAATGTGCATAGTCATGAAACTGATAACTGTTACTCCCTCATACGTATCTTTCATCGTATCCTCTTAGCTGGAAGACTCCACGATTATGTCATCAATATTCAAAAATTTCTCGACGAACAAGCAAAGACTACTGAAGTCGAGCAAAATCATATCCAGGGCCCAACTCACCATTTGTATATGATAAAAGGGGAGAAAAGAAAACAAGACGATCGTATTATGTCTTCCTCTGACAAATCGGTAAAACTTTTTCCAAGCGTTAACAAATCCAAACGTCCTTACCAGATAACGTTCGGGGACTGCGATACCAGTCATGTACAATACCCTCATGATGACCCTCTTGTTATTATGCTAAAAGTGGGACAGGATTACTTACATACACTTCTTATCGACACGGGAAGTGCCACAAATGTCTTATTCCGAAGAGCAATCGAAGTCTTTGGCCTTACAGATTCAGTAAAAGCTTCGACAACAACAATCACAGGCTTCATTGGTTTAAAAGAATCAGCCATATGAGAAATCACTCTGCCAGTTCAAGCAGGTTCAGAAACCACATTTGTCAAATTTCTTGTCATTGATGCAGAGTCCAAATATTTGGGCATTTTGGGACGTAGGTGGTTTTATTCAATCAAAGCAGCACCCTCGACTTATCATTTAGCGCTACGTTTTCCTATGGATCACAGAGTTTATGAAATCAAGGGCAGCCAAGCAGTCGCACGAATATGTGAAAATACCACAGTCAACCCTCATACAGCTAAACTTCTTAAGGCATAGCAACTACAACATGACACACCACCCACATTTGAGCAACATGATGTTAAAATGGTTGAGACTGTTGAACTCGATGTCCCCGGGCACACAACCTTCATTGGATCCAAGCTGTCAATCGACAAAAAAGAAGCCATGATAAAGTTAAATAAGATAAACATCGACCTCTTCGCCTGGACTTTTCATGAAATGCCCCGAATCGATCCTTTTATCGCTTGCCACCACCTCAACCTCCTTCTAGACAGGAAAGTAGTCATCCAAAAATGACGGAATTTAGCTCCCCGACTTCGAGATGCAGTCAACAAAGAAATTGATAAACTCCTTCGTGTCGGCTTTATTTGGGAGGCTAAATATCCGAAGTGGGTTTCCAATATCGTCTCCGTGTCAAAGAAAAATAGAAAAATACGGGTTTGTGTTGATTTCACCGAACCCAATAAATTCATACCCAAAGACAGTTTTTCGTTGCCATTAATTCCGCAACTTCTCGACTCAATCGCAGGACACGAACATTTTTCTATGATGGATGCCCCCTCGGGGTACAACCAAGTTCCACTCGCCGAAGAAGATCATGAAAAAACCACTTTCATAATCGAAGGAGGACCTCTACTGTTTCACAGTAATGCCTTTTGGGTTAAAGAATGCTGGAGCTACTCACCAACGACTGGTCACCCAAATGTTCAAAGACCAGATCGGTAAAATCATGGAAGTTTATATCGATGATATGATATGCAAAAACCTTAAAAAGGAAGATCATCTCCACAACGTCCAAACTATCTTCGATATCCTTCACAAATACCAGATTAAACTCAACCCAGAGAAATGTCAATTCGGCGCCTCATTTGGAAAATTCCTGGGCCATCTAGTCAGCAAAAGAGGAATAAAAATCGATCCAGCTCAAATCGAAGCACTCATGGCAATGCCCTCTCCTCAAATGAAAAAAGATGTTCAAAAATTCACCGGAAAGATAGCCGCTCTTCACAGATTCATCTTAAAATCATCTGATTGATTCAAACTTCTTTACCTTCTTCTTCGTGGCAGCTCCACCCATTTTTTGAACAAACAACAAAAAGAAGTAATTTGGACTCCTGACTGTGAAATGGCATTCCAAGATCTTAAACGATACTTGAGGCGTCCTCCTATAATGAGTACTCCAATTGATGGCAAATTACTCACCATGTACTTATCCATAACTAAAGACTCCATCAGCTCTGTCCTTATTTGAGAAGATGCATGCATCGAGAAACCTATTTACTTTATCAGTAAAACTCTTATGCCTGCTAAAAAAGCGATATACTACCACAGATAAGCAATTGCTCACCTTGGTTTACAGTTCTCAAAAACTCCGTTCATACTTCCAAGCTCACCCCATCAAAGTCATTACAAAATACCCTCTCAAACTCTTACTCTCCAAAAAGGAAAAATCTCGACGAGTTCAACAATGGTCTGTTTTCCTTGGGGAATATGACTTTTCTTTTGAACCTCAGATATCCATCAAGGGACAAACAGTGGCCGAATTTTTGGCAGATTTTCCCGTTGAAGACCTAGATTGGGAAGAACTCAAAGAAATCTTCATTGATGAATCAATTTCAGAACCAGACGCATGGTCCAAGAGTTCTGGTTGACGACTTTTTACGGATGGATCGGCAGGACCACATGGATCCGGAATTGGCATAGTCCTCATCACACCTTCAATTCATCGCATAGAGCAAACTATCAAACTCAAATTTTATGCGACCAATAATGAAATAAAGTACGAAGGTATCTTGTACGGTCTCGATCTTGCACTTACTCTCGAAGCTGAGGAATTAGCAGTCTATGTAGACTCCTTACTCGTCGCCGATCATTACAACAAAATTTTTAAGACAACAAGCAAAATGGTTGATTACACAGCTCTGGTCGAAGAAATGATGAAAATTTTTAAGCATGCCACCATTTTATATTTACCTCGGCAAGAAAATCGCCATGCCGATGCCTTAACTTACATTGCTGCCATGCTGGGAGACAGTGATAAAAGATCTTTAGAAATTGAAATTCTCGAGCATTCTAGCCTCGATATTTTCTCCGTACTCCACATAACCGTTACTGAAGTTGGCGACCATAAAGACTGGAGAACACCGTTTTATGCTTACCTCAACTCCAACATCCTCCCCAGTAACAAAGAAGAAGCTCGATCCCTATTAGCCAAGTTCCCCCGATTCACCGTCTAAAACAGAATATTATATCGACTCACTGGAGGCAGACCACATATCGAATGCATATCCCAGAAATAGGCTCAGATCAAAATCAGAGAGCTTCACAAAGGTGTATGTGGTGCACCTGTTTCCGGAAGATCACTAGCCCAACGTGCATTCACACAAAGACTCTATTAGCCCAAGATGAGACAAGACTGCGAAGACTTTGTTTATAAATACTACAAATGCCAAATCCACGCTCAGGACATCAAGTACCCAGCCCTCGACTTTCATGTTAGCAATGTCCTTTGGCCATTTAAACAATGGGGAATCGATATCATTGGCCCCTTCCATCCAACATCAGGAAATAGAAGGTTCATCTTAGTTGCCACCGATTACTTCACCAAGTGGGTCGAAGCAGTTCCTCTATGCCATACTAATGAGAATGAGGTCATCAAGTTCCTTTGGGAGCACATCATTACCCGGTTTGCTTGTCCACAAATGATAAGTTCTGATAATGGTAAACAGTACATCAACGCTAAAGTCCTTGCTTTCCTTCATAAATACAAAATTCCATTGATAACTTTCACACCATATTACCCTCAAGGCAATGGACAAGCTGAAGCCATCAACAAAAGCATTAAATCTGGCTTATGTAAACGCCTTGACGACAAAAAAGGCAGATGGGTCGACGAACTACTCACTGTATTATGGGCTTACCGCACCACTCCTCGAGTCTCAACAGGGTGCACTCCATTCATGATGGCTTTCAGTACTGACGTAGTCATCCCCTCGGACCTCGATCTCCCAAGTACTCGACGCAAAATTTCAGATGAAGACAATTAACTTGGTCTCCTTTGCACCTTAATTAGATCGAGGAAACCAGGGATAAGGCCATTACAAATTTTTGATGTTACCATGATACATTAAAAAAAACATACAGCAAGAAAGTTTGAGAGTGGAAATTCAGTATTGGAAATCTTGTCCTACGACGAATACAGGATCATACTTGACCTAAGAATTCTGGAAAATTATCAGAAAACTGGGAGAGACCCTATATTGTATGCAACAAAACAGATAATGGAAATTATTGGCTCATGACTGAAGATGAAGTTCAGCTTAAGTACCCATGGAACACTGCTCAGCTCAAACTCTTTTACAGATAATACCCTATAATCGTTTTCCTCGGATCAAATAAAAATTTGCTTTATCATTATCTTCTTTACTAATTTGATTTGTCCTCGATCTATACTTTTGACGTATAGATCTAACAAACGATCTCATTATACTTTGATTTGTCCTCGATATATACTTTTCAAGTATCTATTTGACAAACGATCTCTTTCTACTTTGATTTATCCTCGATCTATACTTTTCAAGTATCTATCTGACAAACAATCTCTTTCTACTTCGATTTGTTCTCGATTTATACTTTTTAAGTATTTATCTGACAAACTATCTCTTTCTACTTTTATTTGTTCTCGATCTATATTTCTCAAGTATATATCTGACAAACGATCTCTTTACTACTTCGTTTTCTCTCAATCAATACTTACCAAGTATGCTTCCTGATTTGTTTTTAGGTCCTTGCTTACGCAAGTATCCTGAAACCTATCTAGACTTCACGCGACCACTACCCAATTACAGGATAGTATACTTCGCACTATTTACTTGTCAAACAATCTCTAATAAGCTCTTGTTCTTCTCCGAATCTAAATCCAGATACCTATCTCTGGATAAACATTTGGTACTCCTTACTTGCCATTTATTGGCCAACTTTCACATTTCGAGTACACAAGCATTCTTTACTTATCTGCTCGACCTACTGTCACTTTATCACATCAACTACTTCAACTTATTTACACATGCAAAATAATTATTTAACAAAATATTTAAACAAACACCAAAATCTTTCGCATACACAAAATTTAAATGTTTCCGGTCTCATAGACTATTTGTTACAGACTTTTAATTAAAGCAACATTCTTTAATCAAGATTTAACATTTTAGACAAAGATTTTTCTTCATTTACGGCGCCTTCGGGAACCTGCACCTCTACTACATCCAGAGGACGAGAACCTTCGACCTCTATAGTCACTTCATTGTCGACAACCTCAATTCCTCCACATCATCATATAAACTGTCACCACATGGCAGCTCACCAGCCTTCACAACCCCTTTGTAATATTTTTTCCTTTCTTCAGATTCATCGAACTGCTCCTTAAAGTGCATCCTCACTTCCTGGTACATTTATAGCTTTTCTTCGTTCATCCGATCTTTTATCTTATCGAGCAGTTTCTTCTGCTCCAGCTCCATCGATCTTTGAACATCGGCAACATCTTTCTTGAACTCGGCTTTCTGTACTGCCAAGGCTTCTTTCTTTTCTTTCTCTTACACTTTTATTGCCTCAGCCAATGCAGCCTCCCTCGCCTTGTTTGCTTCTAATTTGTACCTATTCAACGTCGTATTCAACTTGGCATTCTCCGCGGTCAATTCTTTCTCTATATTTTTGTAGGCAACCAACCAGTTAGCCAACTTACCACTACCCTCAACAGGACCCATTGCTTCATCCATCACCGTCTTAATCTGTATGAAAGTCATATAATGAGTATTTTTTTGACTTACCAAACTTTTCATTCGAGCATAAGCTTTAAAATTTCTCACCTTCAACAAATTCCTCCGTCCCTCACTGAAAAAGGTATCTGGATAATCAATCCCCACCATGCACTCTGCCATCTCTTTCTTCAATACATCTTTCCTGGCGGAATAAGACTCCATAGTCTTCAGCATCTCCGTATCAAACTCCCAATTTTTTCTTCGCAGTCCTACCAATCGTTTTCTTGAGAAACACACGGCTCGAACCTCGTAGAGGTAACCCACTCACCACAACAACGGGTTTGTCAGTACCTTCGACACCCTCAGAAGATGATTGTCGAGTATTCCTCTTCGGGTTTAACAACGGAGGTATTTCAGCATATACCTTTCTTTTCTTCTTAATTTTGACAAAAGACTCCCCCAGCATAACATCGATCTCCGTATCTGTGTTGTACCTTGTCAGCGAAGGATTGTTCAGGGGCAAACTCGTATCTGCAGCTATATTTTTCTTCGCCGACATTTTTCTCCCGATAATTGAAACTTCCGAACCTTTAGTTCTCGACTTTTTCAACCTTGTTTCTTGAAAATTTCCACTTAACTGATCTTGATCAATCGCTAAGTTATCGATCCTGCCAAAAAATCTTCTTCTTATTTTATATAATTCTTCCTCTACTTTTGCCTTTTTCCCGCTCTCTTTCAATGCTGCAACATAGAGACAAAGCATAAATTTACATAACATACATCTAACCTGAAATTATGTCAAACTTAATCATTTAAGTTACCTAGCCACAGACCTAGATGAAATGTTTTTCTTTTAAGTGGCTCCCCTGGTTCTTTTGGATCGAACTCATAGTTTTTGGACACTAGTAAACATTTGTCGGTGTATCGACCTCCAGTTGACACCATATCATAAAACATCGGCCTCTTTAAGAACCTCGCCAAGTAACGATACCCCTTTAACTTTGGGTTCATTTTCATTGTGTAGTACACACACAAGTCATCTACAATTATTACCTCCTACCCTCTGGCCTTAAGTCTACCATTTATTGCACCACATACCCTAAACAGGTCATATACATTCGGATTGAATTGACCTAGGGCTACATCAAAGAAATTCATTATTTTTTTTTGATCCGCCCTAAGGGGAAGCTTCAACCCTTTCTTTATATGTTCTCGATGTACCAGAATACCATCTAAGGGTATGTCTTGGTCGATCATTTTGTATTGATACTTCTCTAGTCTCACATCCCCAAAAATACCATATTTCTTTTTAAATTTTGTAATTTCTTTGGTCTCTAAACCCTCCCCATAACATGCTTCTTCGTCCTCTTCCACATCTTCTTCCCCATCCCCACTCCCTTCTTGATCACTGGCCTGAGGCTTGCGATCCACACCAGTCTCCATCGCTTCCTCCTCAGATACTTCATTCATAGTAGGCACTACCCTAAACTGTTCCACACCCCCTGTATCTGCACTGCTCGACCCTACTCTATATTTCCCCCCCAATTGTTGCACATACGTCTTCATATCGATCATCAAAGGCACTACATCTTTGAGATTCGCATATATGTCTTTATCATCATTAAAAATAGGTTCAACCATTATTAAAACCTGTCAATCAGATTCCATATTTTAACACAGCTAGAATCTTTCATATGTATATATATATATATTCCTAAGTTCATATATTCATAAAGATATCCTTGTCGAGATAACTCTCCAACACCTCATTCACTTTTATATCTCCTACTATCATTTACATTTATACTTATTACCACAGTTCTCGATTTAGTTCATATAAATTAATTTATCTTGGTATTTTTCATTAAAATAGCCATCTGCTCAATTCTCGATATTTTTTCTATGTTTCATAAGTAACCTCGATAAACTTGTTAATTTCTATCCTTTTGTCGAATTACAGGAATCTCAAAAGCTTTTCAAACACATTTGACTTTTTCCCACCAAAAAATAGTTATTTCCATTTTATGAATTTACTTTTTTTGACACAAAATCCAGCAACAACCATATTCTCCGGCAAATATAGGTACATCACCATTTCCCCCATATGCACCATAATTACAGCGTCCACCATCTATCTATCTATCTATCTATCTATCTATCTATCTATCTATCTATCTATCTATCTTCTTCTTCCTCCAACAGAAACCCAACAATCACCATCTCTCAATCTCTCTAAATCACTGATCTTAATTTATTTTACCAATTAAACTCTCATATTCTTCCAACAATTCCTTTCCAATCTATCTAAAACGTATAAACTACTCATTCGTTTCCAATTCACTATCATATTATTCAATTTACATCAAATTAATCAATAATTTGAAAAAAATCACTAACCTTGTTTACGCACCGATTCTGTATCCCTCTCATTTGCTCACTTGGCCCTTTCGATCAACACACTAATCTCCTCCTTAACAATCATATCTAGCCACTTTAGCGACGAGCAACAATAATTTACTCCCTATAATTTTTTTCAGTTTGCAAAATATATGAACAGTCGCCCACCTCTGACATATTTACAGACCCCACGTGACTGTTCGTCGCACCACTTGGTGACCGTCTAGTTCCTCGAAGGTAGCACTTCATGCATTTTTTCTTGACTTATTTGACTCTTAATCTTCTCCCCATTAATAAACCTCTATATTCCTACTTCAACCCTTCAAATTCTTAAAGAATTTTTGTAGACACATTCATATCCATCAGTGCACAATTTACCTTATCTAATAGCTGATTTACTTCATTTTTCTTATACTTCATACCATCACCTAATGACACACATCTTGCCATATTTATTTTACATGTGCGTTCCCCTATTCATACTATCCTACCAATTCCTGTACTTATGGGATCATATTCGACATAAGTTGAATATTCAACCACAATTCGTTTAAGCACAATCTTTATTTCCCTACAATTGACAAGTACATCTCACATTCGACAAAACAATACACATTCGACTTTACACACATGCCAATATTCGACAAAATTATATCACAATGTTGTAATTATATTGGATACTCGATGACAAACACAGAAACAACTAAATTCAATAAACACATATTTATTTATTTCAATCTTGTTTGTTACATTCGACATCTCTCACATTCGATTACATACTCATTTCTTACATTCGACATCTATATATTTCAAGTACATTCATTTCTAATACTTGATATTTCTTCCATTATAATTTATCTGCTATTACTAACTTACTTTGACATGCCACTAATTTTTATGTTTGCTTTTTGCCAGAATTGGACATTAAAGCCTCTTTCTAGTTCTCGAAGCTCAATGACTCTCAAGTCACTGAACTTCTAAGAGACGCTTTACCAGGAAACAGGCAACAAAAAATTGCTAGAATACTCACACGTTCAAAAAGATCTCTGGACGCCCATCCAAGTTTCAAATCTTCATCACCAACACCGATAATTACCCCTTCACCCCCCAACTGATACCATACATTACCTTCACAACTACATGATGATACCATTGTTTCCAACAGACACATCTTGTATCTGTTTGATCTTTGTTCCCACCCCAATGCTCTGATCTGTTCACATAAATTAATTTCTCATCTATCTATTTATGCCAGATTGTTTCGTCAGAATACTCATCGTCTTCAGCCCCAGACCACGTAATAAACCATACTTGGGGCGACTTCATTCCACAAAACACCACCATCCACCTTCCATACACCCCCTATTTATACCCAACATCCTTAAACTACATTCTATGAAACACATTAAATGCGTCTCAGAACCACCAATACCAGATACAGTTAACCCTGACCTCGATAATAACATATATTGACTTCTGAGAATATTTGGCAACCTCTTCTGATTCCAATTTTCTTCTCGACAGAACTGCATGTACTTCTGTCGAGAATGGGGTGATTCTACTATCATATTCCCCAGATTCGATAAGAATAAGCCAACACTCTGTAGTCGAAGACAGCTCAACACTCTGTAGTCGAAGACAACTTAACATTTTATTGTCGAAGACAGCTCAACACTCTGTAGTCAAAGACAACTCAACATTCTAAAAGATTCCGTAAGTCCTCGACTTACCAAAAGTAGCCGTTGAAGCCCGATCAAGAAGGAACTATTATAGATCCGCAAAGTTCGCTCACTACCCCCGGAATAGAAGACTCTTTATTTATTTTTGTAAACTGCCTGTATATACTATAAATATAGGCAGAGAATAGGTTCAAAAGGACCTTAAGTCTTATATTTCTCTATCCTAAATACTAGCAACACTCTAAAAACTTGTAATAACTAGCATCTACTAGATTTTACATCAAATCCTCCTCGAGGTCGTAGTTTTTCTCAGTTTCTACTGAGTTTTCCACTTAAAATCTTGGCTGTTAGCTCTTTATTACGCAATCCTTAAGAACAAGTATTAATGAAGGTTTTCCTCCTGGAAAACACGCTATTACAAGACCATCTCAGAAAATGATGGAAGTATACATTGATGATATGTTGTATAAAAGTCTCAAAAAGAAGAACTATATCGTAGATTTACACACAACTTTCTAAATTCTCCATTTCTATAATATTAGACTCAATCCTGACAAATGCCAATTCGGGGTTCAGTCAGGAAAATTCTTGGGATATTTGATTAGCAAGCAAGGCATAGAGGCTGATCCAGATCGTATTCGTACACTGTTATCTATAACTTCTCTAAAAACAAAGAAAGATGTAAAAAAGCTAGCAGGCAAAATAACAACAATAAATTGTTTTATCTCCAAGTCTTCAAATCGGTGCCGATGGTTATTCGACCTACTGCGTGAAAGGACAGCAAAAAAGAAATCTAAAAAAAACTTGAGATGGAGTGGACTCCAGAATGTGAAGCAGCATTTTAGAAACTGAAATGTTATTTAGGTAAACCACCAGTGATGAGTACATCTAAGAAAGAGGAAGAGCTCACTATTTATCTTGTCATTACCGATAAATCATTGAGTTCTGTCCTCATTCGACTTGATGAGAAGATGGAGAAACCTGCTTACTTTATCAGCAAAACTTTTACTCCAGCAGAATCCCGGTATAATAAGATCGAGAAACTACTGTTAGCTCTCATTTACATGTCACAGAAGTTAAAACAGTATTTCCAAGCCCACTCAGTTTGAGTAATGATAAATTATCCTTTGCCCAAAATCTTGTCTAAGCGAGAGAAATCCAAACGAGTACAACAATGGTCGATAACTCTCGGCGGGCATGACATCCATTTTGAACCACGATATTCTAAAAATGGTTAAACAGTATCAGATTTTCTTGTAGACTTCCTAGTAGAAGATTCTGACTGGATGAAGATAGTACAGATATCAATGAAGAATAGTTCAAGGAAAAGTCAGACTGGATAACTCAAAAGGGCTGGCATCTTCTAACTGATGATTCTGCCAGACCTGCAGGGTTAGGCATCAACATCGCACTTATTACACCTTCCAATGATAGAATTAAAAAAGTAATCAGACTCAACTTCAAATTTACCAACAATGAAACCGAATATGAGGCATTAATTCATGGTCTAGATATGGCTCTAGAGATTGGAGTTTCTGAGTTATCTGTGCACACAGAATCTTTACTCATCGTGAACCATTATACAGAGAAATTTTAAAAGAACGAAAAAATGATTGATTACGTCGCAACAGTTGCCGACAAAATGCACAGATTCAAGAAGGCTACCATTAAACATTTACCTCGCAGAGAAAATAGACATTCCGATTCCCTTGCCTATCTGACAGGAGTCCTCGGTACGGAAGCTCGATATCTTAAGATCGAAATACTATCCACCCCCAACATTAATATCATAATCTCAAATTCTGTTAATATTAGGGGGGTTGAAGAGGATGAGGACGATTGACGATGACCTTTTATTACATATATCAGACCTCAAAACAAGTTCTATGGCGAACTCCCTAAAGATCCTACTGAAAGAAGACGTGTGCTTGATAATGCTAAGCGATACGTCGTGGCCGATAATTTCCTTTATAAAATATCAGTCACAAGACCATATCTTGAATGTTTGTCGAACAAAGAGGCTAAACAAATTCTGGCATGAACTTCTCGAAGGTACTTGCGGTTCCCATGCAGCAGGATGATCTTTAGCCAATCGAACTCTTACTCAAGGAGTTTTTTAGCCTAAAATGAAAGCTCAAGCAATTGAATATGCAAGAAAGTGTGATGCCTGCCAACGACATAGACTCTCAAGTCGAGCTCCAACTTTGGAACTCCATTCTAGCAACGTTGTTTGGCCGTTCTGAAGATGGGCCCTCGACCTCGTAAGAGAATTCTCCACTACACTGGGCAAAATGAGGCACTTCCTAGTAGCAACAGGTTACTTCACCAAGTGGGTGGAAGCAATTCTTTTGTGTCAAACACGTGAAAACAAAGTCATCAAGTTTATATGGGAAACCATCATAATATGTTTTGGCTGCCCTCATCTCATCAGAATTAACAATGGACCTCAGTTTGTTGGTTCCAGAATCGCTGAGTTCCTCAATCAACATAACATAATCCACTCTCCATCCAATCCATACTACCCACAAGGAAATGGTCAGGCCAAAATCACCAATCGAACTATCGTCGATGGAATTAAGAAGCGGTTGACAAAGAAGATGGGTAACTAGGTGTAAGAATTACCATATGTACAATGGGCATATCGTACAATGCCTCGAGTTTTGACTAGATGCACGCCGTTCTTGTTGGCATACGATATAGAAGTAATCATCCCTACTCAATATCATCACCCATTACGTGACCTTACCATGACAGATGAAGAAAATGAATTCCAGTTGGCATGTAATATGAATTAGATCGAGGAGACTAGAGATAGAACAATCATGAACTTATGATGATATTATCAGGCTCTAGCCAGATCTTACAATAAACGAGTTTGCCATCGAGAGCTTGAAATTAAAGATCTTGTCCTCCGAGAAGTCCCCAAGCACAGAAAAGTGGTCAATGCTGGAAAACTCGCTAAAAATTGGGAAGGTCCTTTTATTATTGTAGGAAAGAGTAGACTTGGCTCTTATGACCTCGCCATCGAATGTGGAGAGCGGGCACCTAATCCCTGGAACACAAGGAAATTGAAGCTATATCGCAGATAATAATCCCTCACAGTATACTATTCTAATAAATCTATCATCTTATATCTCGGTCTTATATCAATGAAATACTTATGTTTGATCGCCTTACATCAGAGTACTTTCTACTATTTCATACAGTACTCCATCTAACATTCTTTCTATGTCAATCTTACAATAGTGAAATACTTGTATTTGATCAACCTACATTATAGTAATTTTCTAATATATCACACAAGTACTTTTATATATAGATTATATGTCTAAACATCACAGGTTACCATTTGGGTTTACCCCATTCTAATACATTATAGATCGTTTGTTGCTTCAGCCAAACTGATCCTTTATTATATTACAGATCCTTTGTTGCTTCAAGCCAAACTGATCCTCTATTATATTACAAATCGTTTGTTGCTTCAGCCAAATCGATCTTCTATTATTTTAAGCGTTTGTTGCTTCAACCAAACCAACTACTAGACTTATACATTACAATTAATTCATCACAAGGTTAGTACAACTCTGTACAAATCATTCTTTTTGTCAACAGTCCCACCTAGTTACATTTTATCTACTATATTTTCATTAGTATAGTACAAGTAATCCCTTATAACAGTCATAATGCCTCATTCGTCACTCAAACTATCACTTGAATTAGCAGGTCGCTCATCACCACGCGAACTTTTCCCACGTAATCGCAGACGCATGAACTCTGGCATCTTCCCAGTTACAATTTGCTTTCATTCTTCAACCTTACTCTTTGTAAGAACATCATTTTTTTCTATCATGGGATCCAGATACTCAAATCGTATCAATCGCATCTCACATTGTACACCATCAACAACTACCTTGTCATATACACTTTTGCTTTTTGCCCTCAATCTCATGAACTCGGATACAAAGATGGAGAGCACTGCCGTCATTTCTCTTTCATGCGCATTACTTGCCACACATTTTACTTTATCAGGAAGAATAAACTCTACAAGATGTCCTTTAGCCTCCTTCAACATAGCTTCCAAACTTTTACAGTGTTCATCTAATGCTTATTTTTCACTCACCGTCACATCATTACGACCTTCTATTATTGCCATAAACTCATCCATGTTTGCCACCAAGCCTACTGATTAATCTATACGGGCTTGATTACACTTCCTCTCCAACACTTCTGCCTCAAGACTTATTGTAGTCTGAAAAAGATCCGCCTCCAATTTGGTCTTCTCATCACGCAGTTCCCCATTTTCCAATTTATACTCCAAAATGTCTAAACTCATCGTTTAAACATTATGTTCTAAAGTACAGATCGTGATCCAATCCTTATTTATCATTTCATTTTGTTCACTATAGGTCTCTTCTATCTCTTTTAACATCATCTTCGTCACATACTACAATACTTCAAATTTACGAGCACAATCATTTACCTCATCAATTACTGCTTGCGTACCAACTCTTTTCGCCTCCAATGTATTTACTTGATATTGCAAATCTTTAACATTTTCCTCTTCTCTCTTCAAAACCGCCAACAAATCTGTAATCTGAGTTCGCAAAGGTGTTAACTCCGCCTCCTGTTGATTAACTTGTCCCGAAGTACCCAAAATTTCTATATCTTTTTTCCTAATAACTTCTTTTAATCCCTCCATCTTTCTCAGCTCACTGACTAGTTCAACCTCTTTATCTTGCAGTTTATCGGTCAAACGAACTACTATATTTCGCTCTGTTAATATCTTCACCTTCCTTTTTTCTTCTAGCTCAGTAGCACTCTTTAATGCCCCCGAACACAAATTTAGTTTAGTGTTCAATTGTTCATTTCGAACGCGTAACGCGTCACATTAGCTCTTAATAGCTACCAGTTCCATATGTCATGACAATTAACATTTATACTAGTTTGCATATACAAACAAATTACATATTACGGGTCGGTTATTGGTTATAGATTACCAATGGCAACCATTGATGATATCGGTAATAAACTGCATCAGAATCAAGACAACAATACCAGGTAACGGATATAGAATGTACTTCTCAACCAACACCACTCGCCCATGATGTTTTTCGTACTGTTGGTTGAGAGCTGTCTTGTTGTAGCTTATTCATCATCTCAAACTCAAGCCCCATCTTTAGCCATCATACGAACACTTGACCTCATCAACATACACGTGACATATTTATAGCACATTATGAAGTAGTTACAAAGAAAAGGAGTTACTCAAATCGTTACACAATCATTATGAAGGCTCATCAAAACATATATTATAACGTCCATCATTAAGGATAATAATGGTCAACAAATAGTCATATTATAAGACCTATAAATAGGACCAGAGAATCCAAGATAAGGGAGAAGAAGGATAAATAGGGACAGGAGGATACTCACTCAAACTCTGTGCAAAAATTACTCAGAGCTTCTCTTATAATATCTAGCAGCTATCAATAAACTATAATCTTTCTAAATCCTCAAGAGAGGTTGTGGTTTTTAACCTATTCAAAGGTTTTCCATGCTAAGCTTTGTGCTATTATTCTTCCATTATTCATCTAAGAAGCTTTGAATATCCTTGGTGTAAAGGCTAAGTTTGAGATACGAAATTAAGCTATTACAGTACCTATCCATATTATAAGACAAGAATCATCATTTCCCATCAACATAGCTCCACCTTCTAGCCTTTTTAAACTATAAAAGCAACCCCTTTCGGGACAAATATGATAAGTTACACCCAAATCTAAAATCTATTCTTTTGAATCAACAACACATGCACTCGATGATATAGTTAAAGTAAAATTGGAATCATTACCTCCATTTACAGTGTCTTGAGCGATATTTACCGAAGAGCCCGATTTCATACCTTTCTTCTTCTTAAGAAGCGCGGAACACTCATTCATCCAATGATCTGTCTCTTTACAAAATGCACATTGGTCATTTCCCAAATTGTTACGATTTATACAACAACCTCTCGACTTCGATCGAGAGTTATTATCACCCGACTTCTTTTTCTCCAAAGACCTTCCTTTAACCGTCAATACCTTAGATGCCAACTTATCGAACTCACGTTTTTCCTTCCTTTGGTACTCACGGTTCACCACCGCTATAGTCATATCCGAGTATTGCAATGAACATTATTCTCGTACGTTATCATCGTAATGAAATGTTCAACCTCTTCGGGAAGTGAATTCAAGAACAAAAGTATCGTGTCTTCATCACCAATAATCTCCTCTAGGTTCGCCAAGTTAGCTAATAACTTAGTGAAATCATTTAAGTGATCCGACATAGAAATCCCGTATCTCATCATGAAGTAGTAAAACTTCCTCTTCAAATGGAGTTGATTTTGAATGCTTTTCACCAAATACTTCTCCTCAAGAATCTTCCAAATTTCATTTCCTGAGGTTTCATTCATTACAAGGTACTTAATATCTTGAGCAAGACATGAGTGAATTTGACCATAATTCCTCTTGTTCATTTTCTTCCAAATACTCTTCTCTATATCCTCTGATTTATCCTCTAACACCTCGTCTAAGTCTTGTTGACTTAGGGCATCAATAGCCTCATATCGCCACATGCTGAAGTTAATGGTGCCATTGAATTTCTCAACTTCTATATTTGCATTGTTAAACATCACCGTTGTATTTCATTCATGGGACGAGGAACTAGGTTCATCTCGTTCTACTATGGTTCTCCTAATTTTTATACACTAACCGAAATTGAAAACCTAAATGAAATTGAGATAAGTCAACGTTACCTCAATTTTGAGCACCACCGAGAATACAATCTCGCTCTGATACCAATTATTAGGCCGCATCGCGGAAGCCGAACTCCAATTAATTTGATTAGCTACAAGGAATCCAAAGGAATACACAATCTAAACCAATAACAAGGATTTAAGGTGGTTTAGCAATTGCCTACATCCACACACAAAGAGAGAGAGAAAAAAAAGGAAGGAAAGTTTATTTTAAGATCCAAGGTTATAATCTTACAAACAAAGAAGTTTTTTCTCTCTAGAATTCCTCTACCAAAAGATCTCACCAAGGGTGGCCTTCTAAAAAACCTAACTCTCCCTTATATACTTGGGAGAGCACATACAATCACTCAGATCTCGAGGCAAAATAAAGGCTCAAATAAAACTCAAAATTGACTTTTCTCGATGTATGTTCGAACAAACATACTCTTTTTTATTCGAATAAGCACCCAAAGTGCATTCGAAGAAAAGGGGTTCAGAGTAAGTTGTTTGAACCAACATTGAGTCTGCTCGAACCGACTCAAAGTCTATTTAAACAGAAAATAGGGCTGCCTTATAGATATCTTATCACCTCATTAGGTTCACATTTTAATGATTTAGGAGAAAATGAATTTTTAGATATGGTCTTCTCATCATCAAGTCTGCCTAAAAAACTATATTAAACGAAAGTTTTGAACTACCTCGAACGAGGAGCTTAATATTGTGTATAATATGTTTTTTTTTGTATAGTTATTGTCAAAGCGGACTCTATGAAGATGCTTTGATGTTATTTGAAGAGATGAAGAGTTCTAGTTTAGAGCCGAATAATATGGTTCTTTCCACTATTCTTTCCGCGTGCAGCCGTTTTAGAAATCTAAATACTGGCAAAGCTATACACGACTACATTTCCGAAAAGAATATTGCTATGAATTCTCGTCTGCAGACCTCTCTTATCACGATGTATTTAAACTGCGGTTCAGTAGATTTGGCCAAACATTTATATGACAAGATGATGCCAAAGAACATTATTGCTTCTACTGCTATGGTGTTGGGGCAATCAAATCTCAGACAATTAGAAGATGCTCGCTATATTTTCAATCAAATGGCTGAAAAAGACTTGGATTCTTAGAGTGTGATGATTGCTGGGTATGCCAAGAGTGACTCGCCTTAGGAGGCTCTTAAATTGCTCAATTACATGTAACTCTTAGGTCTACAACCCCATCAGGTTACACTGTTAAGTGTAATCTCCACTTATACGCAACTTGGTGCATTGGATCGAGCAAAGTGAATACAATTCTATACTATTAAGCCAATGATCCCTAGACTGTTCGCGGTTTACCGTCCTTTTTTTTATGGTCACTCCTACCAATAATAAAGTGACACGTGTACAACTTTGTTAGACTTCTAAACTTCCTATGCACTAATCCCTAAAATTGAAGAGTTGAAATCTTAAACAAAACTCTTCAATAACTATCAAATTCTATCTCTCTTAAAGAGAATATCTCCAATTGTACCCTTTTGGAAAGGAATCAACTCTTTTTCAAAGCCCATTAAAATACCTGTTACGCTTTTCCATCAAAACTTTCACACCGATAAGTTTATTTTACTTTCCTCTATTTCTTCATACTCTCACTCTCTCTCTCACTCTATTATGTGTTTTAGAATTTTTGTTTGGATTTGCAGTTGTTTGATGCGAATATGATGTAAACTAGGTTAATTACTACTTTTATGTGTTCAAAACATACTCTATAAAAGGGCCCTCTAAATTGGTACCAAATTTTAATCGTAGATTTTCATAAAACTACTGAATTCATGAAGGTTATGGTGAATGATTCAAAGAAAATTTAGTCATTATGGATTAATTTTTAGGAAAAATGGGTTATTTATTCGCCTATTTATTAACGTTTCTACCATAATAGGGATAATCTATTGTGCTAATTATAGAGCTCATCCAAACATTGCGTTGAAATAGTACAAAAACTATATCTTCTAGCAAGTTTTTTTAATTTGTTTTCATATTGTTTTGTATTTTATTTGCTACAATATTTAATTGGTGAATGACTTTCTCTGCCGAGTTGTTTATATTTATATAAAGATGGGCATTAGTTACTTAGATAATACTCAATTCAGTCATTGCTATAAAATTAGTACATATTTACTATTTTCTTAAGTGTTATTTATTTATTTATTTATTTATTATTATAACGATTTCATGTAGCTTTAGTTGTCACTTTGGTATTTTTCTTTATGTCACTCCGTTCCGAAAAAAATACTCAATCCACTAATCTTGTAGTTCTTTCTCCTCAACCAGTCTCTTATGACCTCCACTGTACAAAATTTTAGTCATTTTGGAAACAAAAAAACTAATTGTTAAGATAAGAAAATGTTTGAGAAGGAAAGTTGTACATCGTGCGTGCTACTTTATTAGCCTAAATTAGGGTTGTCAATTGACCGAGTTGGACTAGAATCTCAGTTGATCCTAGTGCGGTCCATTATGAAAATCCTAAAACCCGACCCGATCCTAAGTCCATTAGGATCATAGGATTCAAAACCCTATCTGATCTATTAATGATAACCATGATCCTAACCCGAACCGATCCAGTCCGTTAGTGCTAAAGAGTTTAGTATTTTAGACACAAAAATAAAGAATTGATTATTTTAGAGACAAAAATAACCTTCTTTGTTATTGATAATTACAATATTATGACAAGTAGTATGTGTCTTAACAGATCAGATTTTTAATGGATCAGGTTTAGGTGAATCCTTATCCAATCCATAAGCTAATTGGATCAGACCTTAATAGATCAGGTTTCTTAATGGATTAAAAAAGCTGCTCCTAACCCTTTACCAATGGATCGGATTGGACCGGGTAACGGGTTTAGTCCTTACCATTGACAGCCCTAGTCTAAATTAATAAAAATGGGTTTGGAGACGTCTTGTCTATCAACAATTCCCTTATAGACATGCATACCAAGTACGGAAGTTTGACAAATGCAAGGAGAGGCTTCAATAAAATGGGTTATAAAAATGTAATATCTTGGACAAGCATGATCACAGGCCTTGATATGCATGATAATGTCGATCTTGCATTGAATCTCTTTGATCAAATAAAAACTGAAGGAATAGAGCCCAATGGAGTATCCTTTGTAGGAGTCAGGGCTAGTCAACATGGGACAACAACTATTTACTTCAATGATCAAGGATTACAACATTGAACCCAAGCACGAGCACTATGGATGTATGGTAAACTTGCTTGGTCGTGCTAATTGTCTCAAAGATGCCTTCAATGTTATAGAATCAATGTCGATTGCTCCTAATGTTGTTGTCTGGGGATCTTTATTATCTGCTTGTAGGGTCCATGGTGAAGTCAAAATGGGAAAATTTGCTACAAAATGTCTCCTTGAGATAGACCCAGATCATGACGAAGTTCATGTTATGTTATTAAACATTTACGTGAAAGCAAGAAGATGGAGAGATATTGGGGAGGTAAGAAAGTCGATATAAAGTAGAGGTGTTGGGTAGTCCAACCCATGATGAGGCCCATAAACTTAATGAGATAAGTTCTTAACTTAAAAAAGGTAAATGGAGACTTCTAGAAAAGCCTTGCTTTTTCTAGTGTGGTGTGTACTCTTGGTGAAAGTTCTAGAGAGAGAAAACTTTGGGAAAACCCAACTTGAAGAAAATAAATCCATCTCCATTGGTGTGAGGTGAAGAGAGGAATCAATCCAGGTATTCTTTGTGCTCCGATCAAGCAACAAAAGAAGGTGTTCTCCGACGAGTTTGTCGACGGAAAAGGGGATTGAAAGTATTATTTCAAGTTGAGGGTAAACAACATTTAGTAGCTCTTGTTTGGGCATACATGGTGCTGAATTTTATTGTAACCCTCACGATTGAGGATGTTTGTAATCCGTTTATTGATATAGTGGATTCGAATTTTCCCCGTAGTTTTTACCTTTCACGTTGAAGGGTTTCTATGTAAAAATTGTGTATTGTATTTGCTTGTTTTCTAGTTTATTTGTCGTTAAATTTCTCTTGTTTATCGTTGAATTACACATAGTGGGAAAGTCGTGATTTCCCAATAAGTATTGTTAAGATCGGTGGATCAAAGTTAGTCCCACATCGGGTAGAAGATGTAGTTCACACAAGGATATAAGAAGATACAGACTATTAAATTGCACCGAGGCTTTTTAAGAATAAAACCCCACACCTAGCCCAGCCCAACTAGGTGGTAAAGGCGGGGACAATCGGTGCAATGGAGGCTCGGGCCCTAACAAGAGGCATAACCAAGGAGATAAGGTGTAATATAATTGAGTTAAATGGTGACTATGTGTAGAACCTTTATTTTTATTTTCTTTAGGAAAATAGGGAATCAAGACGATAGATGGAAATACTATACTGATAACTTGTGAATACTTTGCGCTACCTTTGATCTTGACCTTCATACTAGTTCTTATCATTTTACACCAATATTTCAAAATGTTTCCCATGCGCATGTGCACATTTTGAAACTGACACCGCTACTCCGGGATATCTAATAAATATTTTTATCTTCGACCTCTAGCTTTTTATTACTTATACAGAGCCATTTCTCAAGCTTTTTAGCTTTCATTCTTATAAAATATAAGATACTATGTAACTATTTTGACGAAGATCATTCTATCAGAACACAATAATGAGTAAATAATGCATTTGGTTTGACATAAAAACTAACACATGATACAGTTGATACTCGCACTAATAAAAACCAAGACACTTTTGCATAGTGTTAATTTAAGTGATGAAATTCATGTATTGTAAGTTTGGTGAGAGTTTCCCAAATAGATGTGTACTAGCCTGGCAATGATAATACTTTACGAATTCATGAAATGTATTGTTATTTTGCTGTTAAAAGACTCATATTTTGGCCGGATTAATTGTTTTTAGACTCACCACTTCTACCCTATTGTTATCATTTCCTTGAAAAAGGTAATTCCTGTGTTGTAGTTCTAGCAGCTTTAGCCTAATTGATATTGTAGGGACCTATCCCTCGACCTAACCAAATTCAAAATACCTCTATAACAGACTCATTCATTTTACATGTGACATGAATTGTCATAATTGACACCTACACCGCGAACTGATGAAGGACGTGGATCGAGCACAAACAAAAAAACATGAACTAGTCAAAGATACCTATCTCTCACGAACTCAACAGTTACCCAGTCAACCACCACTTACCTCATTATTCGGAGAACGTGCTTCAGCATGATAATGAGTTGCGGGTAAAACCTATATAAAAAAAAGTTCCAGAAGAGACAAGGATGAGAAAAAGATACGAGAAATCACCAAGGAAACCAAATTTTCTATTCTCAAACGCCAAATTTATTATTTACAAGATCAAGTATTTCTACTTCAAGAGATCACTTATAATAAGATATCAGCCTCAAGCAATAAAAGTTACTATTACAAAAACCCTCAATTTTAAAGTATTCTACGCTAAATTACCTGTGTCATTTCTTACTTTATATTAGTTTTCATCATAGGTACATTGGTGTAAGAGTTAATTCCAAGCCATTTTGAGCTAATGGAATTAGGTAATTATATTTGGTGTCGTCTGTGGGAAAGAAGTCATTTCCACGATATCCTAAGGCATACATTCACTCTGCTATCAATCTCTAATCATGGTCACTTTCAGACGACCAACAACTGTAATTCAGCTCGATATTATCTACTCATCGTTTACCATTACTCCGAACAATACAAGAAGAATAGCAAGATGATTGAATATGCAGCCCTCATTGCAAATAGGATGAGCAAGTTTGCGAAAGAAACTCTCGATTATCTTTCTCAAGGTGAAAACAGACATGCTGATTCCTTGGCTTATCTAGCTAAGGTCTTGGGTACAGAAGATAGATATCTCCAGATCGAAGTGATATCAACCCACAACATTGATCGTCATTCTGTATGCGCTATCAGCACTGGGGGTGATGAAGAGGAGGACGACGATTGGCGAAAGCCCTTCACTACCTACCTTGGTACCGACAACGAATACAAATAACCCCTTCCATCAGATCCAAAAGAGCGCCGACAGTTGATCGAGAACTAGAAGTGCTATACAGTTCAAAATGGTTTTTTATATTACCGTTCAGTCATGGGGCCTTATCTCAAGTGCCTCTCCAGGAAGAAAGTAGAAAAATTGCTCAGAGATTTACATGAAAGAGCTTGTGGCTCCCATGCCACAGGTCGATCACTCGTAAACAAAGCAATTATACAAGGAGTATTTTGGCCAGGCATGCGCAAGCAAACATAAAAGTACTCACATAAATGCGATACATGTCAACGATAAAGGCACATGATCCGTGCCCCTAAGCTCAAACTACATGCAAGTAAGGTGTTCTGGCCATTCAAACGGTGAGCACTCAATTTCGTTAGAAAATTTCCCAACACTCTAGGTAACTGACGATACCTACTCGTAGCTATAGATTATTTTACAAAATGGGTGAAAGCAGTTCCACTTTGTCGTACTAGAGAAAAAGAGGTCATCTCTTTTATCTAGGAATACGTCATCACTCGGTTTGTATGCCCCTACCTGATTCTGATCGATAATAGACCACAATTTGTTGGAAAAAAAGTCGTAATTTTCCTCAACAAATACAACATCATCCACTCCCAGTCCAATCCCTACTATCCTCAAGGCAATGGCCAAAACAAAATTACCAACAAAACCATCGTGGATGGACTCAAGAAAAGACTTCATTCACAAAAAAAAGGAAACTGAATATGAGAACTTCCTCATGTCTTATGGACATACCGTACCACTCTACGTCAATCAACCGGCTGTACCTCATTCTTCATCGCCTATGGCACAAAAGCCGTCATTCCAACAAAATACCACCATCCAGTCAAAGATCACAAGCTTACCGACGAAGAAAATGAGTTCGAATTGGCCTGCAACATGAATTGGATTGATGAAACTAGAGAACACGCTATTGCTAACCTAGGTCGATATAACCATATGCTGGCCAGTTCGTACAATAAAAGAGTCTGAAGCCATACTTTCTAAATCGACGATCTCGTCCTTACAGAAATCTCCCAACACAGAAAAGAGGCACATACCGGGAAACTGGTAGAATATTGGGAAGGTCCATTCCTAATCATTGGTCAAATTGGTCTGGGATCATATTATCTCATAACGGAGCAAGGAGTTCGAATCCCAAATCCATGGAACACTAGGCGGCTAAAACGGTACTATCGTTAAATCCCTCACTTCTCTACTTCAAAATTCTCCTCTTTCCATTCTATTATCTTCATTTCATCTTCATATAATATACATTCTATTCTATTCAATAAAAAATCCCAAGTTTTATCCCACATTACTCTCTACTTACGTAGACTCTACCACATTCCATAGATTAAAGTGAAGGTAATACTAGCTTTTAATCGACATCTATACCGGTTAAAGCAAATATAAAACTAGCTTTTAATCGAACTTTATACATACTCCACGATTAAATGAAGGTAATACTAGTTTTCAATCAAAGAACTCTACCAGACATAAGATAAAGCAAAGGTAAAACTAGCTTTCATCTCTCAATATGGTTGCGACAATTAAACCGATTAAAGCAAAGGTAAAACTAGCTTTTAATCGAACTCTATACATACTCTACGATTAAAATGAAGGTAATACTAGTTTTTAATCAAAGAACTCTACTAGACATAAGATAAAGCAAAGATAATTCTAGTTTTCATCTCTCAATATGTCTGCGGCAGATACTTTTACAGGTTACATATACAACCACTACAAAAGATTTTTCTATGCTAATGGGAGGTCAGATACATTTTCCCCTACACTAGGAGGACGATCAGTCATAAAATCTTGAGCTCGAGTAGCTACTGTAATCCTGCCTTGCTCTATCAATTCAGTAAATCGAGAACCTAACTCCATTTCTATAGCGTTCATATAGTTTCCTCGATCTACATCAGCTCTGCAAATGCATCCTCTATCCGACAAACAGTCATGCAAGGTATCCTTCTTTAACTCGACCCTTCTAGCTTCCTCAACAAAATAGGTATTAACAGTCGCTATCATCTGCAAGCGCGGCACCTCGAGCATAACTACCTTGGAAAATTTCTCTCTCACTTTCTGATAACGCTCTTGTAACTTCTTGTATCGTGCTTCATGCCATTCCATTCGACTTTCTGCGCAGGACATGAGATTTATATGCTCCCTCGCCTTTTCATCTGCTTTATTTGACTCAGCCTGGTTCATCATCCTCAATTCTGCTACCTAGGCACGAAGTTCCTCAACCTCCCTGTATTTACCTATACTTACCCCAGTAGGAGATTTCTTTAACAATTCATCTTTTTTCCTTATCAAGAGATCCAAACCCCTAATCACCCACTCTAACTCCTGTTCCCTGATATGAGCAGCATCCAACTTACCTTGGCACTCCCTTAACCGCTCATTTCCTTTTTGGATATAAACTTGAGTACGAGCTACGTCTTTCTCCAGCCCACTAATTTGTATAGACAGGCTAACCATATCCCCTTGAACAATACAGATCCTTGCATCACCTTTATTTTTCCTCGAGCGCTCTCTAACCTCAACATTTTTTAGGCACGAATTGGCCAGGGCCAAATCAGCCTTTAATTGTGCCACCCTCTCATTCAACTCATCACATCGTCTTTGTACCAACCGAAACTTTATATCTTTAGCAGGTAAAGCTGCAGTCAACTACTCAACCACAATTTCGGAGTTAGATAGGTCATCTCGAGCTCTTTTCAGCTCACTATCTTTCTCAATCATTTTTCTCTTCAATCGCTCTAGTTCATTTTTTGGTACTCACTAAATTAGCTCGAGTCTACTCTTGGCCATTCATTTTACCGATCATTTGGTCCTTCAGACTGGCCACAGAATGGCATAACTTTATTTTTTTGTTACTTTTAACGCCTGGATACGATATCGAGCCATGTCCACCTCCTTACTCTTTATTATCAAGGCATCATTCTGGCTTTTGAGCCTTGCTGTCTCATCTTTCGCCTTCGCGGGCTCTTTTTTCCCCTTTTTAATTTCAACATCTTTCCCCTCGATCTTCCGAATAATGTCATCAACAGTTTGTGTTGCCTCAACAAAATTAAAATGTACCTTTACGTGTTGATCCTCCCTATCTTCATTTGCATCTCTCATCCTATCAAACTTTGTCACAAACTCTTGGTTATATTGGCACCTCTCTTGTTCACTCAAACGATCTAACTCTAGTTCGACCTACATCACAGATACAATACATCAAGTTCGATTCAAGAACATTCAACCAATACATTCAATCATGATACAAGAATTGTATCTCTAACAAATTTCTATTTTTTGACATATATTGTTGTGAAACTACTTCCAGACTTAAGGTCGAAGTATGATCCCAATTCGATGACATTAACACGAACATCCAATTTCAAGGTACACACTCTCTATGTTATAACTTTTTCAACACTTTGATAATATCTATACACAGTTGAGCACAATTTCCTCTAAATTATTAGCACGTTTTTGGTCTGTCTTTATACTCTAATTTATACTTTGCAGCTCTAAAGTAATGCAGCATGCAAGTCAAAAATTTCTTGCTATTTTCTAACCTCTAGCTCCACTTACGAAGTCAACAGGGATGCTGATGTGTCTATCTCTTTAGCAAGCTCATTCTCTAAATCTTTTATTTTGAGGCGCATATCCTTAAGTTCCTACAAGCAAGGATTACAAACATCTCTTAGCCTATAAAATTTTATCCTACAAAACAATGATCCATACAATTGCAGTTCTCAAACCCCTCATAATCACACAATCATAGAGTCAACAATTTTACTCTACCTTCTCATTCTCATTCTCTGGATGCTCATTGTCATCCCCTTGGTTATCTCGCTCAGTTTGGGGAGAGACACCATCTAACCCTCCAACAACTCCAACCGCGTCATCTTCCACCTCGTCCTCTTCTTCAACATAGGTACCCCCCATAATGTCATTCACCTCAGCTTTGGAGTACCCCATTTTGAGGAGGTGGCACCCAAGTCTATCCCGCTGGGATACCACCGTATGCAGATTCTTCCCCGTTTCTTCTGTCAGCTCGCTAATTTCTACCTCTTGTGCAACCTTCACAAAATCTAATTTCTTCCCCTCCCAGACGAAGTTGGACTTCAATCGAGCTACCTTTTTCTCAAGATCTACCTTCCCACTCTTGAGCTCAGCTTTCTCCGCCTCCATTCCGAGACAGATTCCCCTCATTAAATAAACAGCCTACAAAAAAAAATCGAACACATTTTTAACTCGAATCACCATACAGGATTCGGACAATATTCAAACCATCAAACTTACCACTTTGTTCATCTCCTCCACACCCTTGCAAGCTGCAAGCCCCGCCCTATCCCCCATGGCTCTCAACTCGTCTTCCTCACCAGGTCGATTCTCTGCGACCTTCTCTCTAATCAGTTGAGAAGAAGGGTCAACTCTTCTCTTTTTCACCACTCCCTCGACCTCACCATTCTCCATGATTCCAAAGGCCGAGCCACGCATCACCATCCTCTTCTTTGGAAATACCCGAGCTAGCTTGCTCGACGTGGTTGACTCTGGCACATCCACAAAATCTACTGTAGAGGCCTTTGGCAAAATCACTCATTTCTTTTTATCAACTCCCCTCTTCTTGCTACCACCAACGCCCGTCATTAGTCTCGTTGCTTGAGACTTTTAAACTTTCTTGGACCTGCTATTAGCTAATATATTTCTACTGATGCCAAGTTCTTTTAGCACAGCCTCGAGCTCGACCCCTTCTTGAGAATAGTACCCAATAGTGTCTCCATTTTCCTTACCTTTGACTAAGGACCTGTCAAACAATAATATATTATCAACAACAGAACAATATTCAATTTTAGCAGTTTGATATTATACATTATTACACTTACTTTTCTTTACAGTTCTATCCAGAAGTTCCATGAATTCTTCATCATCTTTCTGAGGGCAATGACCTTTCACCCAAATCACATTATCATTCCACATTCGACCTGCTAAATTCAGATCGAAGATGAGAGGTCGAATCGAGCTCGCACAAAAGTATGCCCCTCCACTTGCAATATAGTTTTTCATGCCATAAAATTGTAAAACATCTTCAGGAGATATTTTCCTCTTCACTCCATTCTCCTCCCACAAACTATTCAAACATTCACAGACATGGATTACCTCCCACATGTTCCCGCTCTACTAGGCAAGACATTCCCCTATGGTAATCATTATCCCTTTTGTATGATTTCTAAGGGGCAAACTCAACCCATACTCCAACTGAGACAGGTAACATAAAAAGCCCTCTTCCAGGTCATCCTGGACATTTCCATCATAATACTCCAAGGAGATCGATTCGTCTACCCCCCTGTCCAATTTATCCTTCTCTAAATTAGGTAGCAGAAAGAAATGCTCCTCCTCAGATTCTACAATATAATTTTTAAACTGCCTACCAATATGTTCTATAAAGTTTTCCCATCTTTCCCCTATAAGAACTTTGGATTAAGAAAACTCTCTAAACAAATCAGAGTTTGGAGGATATGATACCAATTTTCTAGGGAAATATGGAAATTAAATAACTCCTACTTCATCCTCCCTATCAGATACTACATTTTCAGACTCAACCGAGCAACCAGAGGTCGAGGCCTTCATAATAGGTGTAGTCTCCATATCAACTACAACTTTAAAAGATGAGGTGCGACTCTATACAAATACTCCTCACGCTCGACCTACATACAGGTCCAGATATTCTATCATTATCTTTTACACATACATCATACATATATCATTCATATCTCTTTTTACGCATATATCCAGTAGATTTTTATAGGTTACTATAAGTAGTAATTTTTTGAAATTTGAAAGCCACAAAAATCATTTAAAGGAAATTCATTCACAATATCACGATTCATATACTAACCTTTAACGTCTGAATACGAATCTGATGCAGCGCCAAATCCTTCCTTCACAACGCTACTATACAACCATTGTCATAACTCAGCTTTTACAACTTTCCCTTGCCTTGATTGTTGATCACTCTCGTCTAACCTCTCACGTGAATCTATGCTATTTTTTTTCTTTCCTCTCTCACTGTTCTTTAATTTTTTAAAAGTTTATAAATGTTTGAATGAGGGAGATAAAACATTATTTATAGTTTTTCTCTCTAACTGCTGGCAATTATTGTGCCTCGTACGAGCCATCCTCGGTTTTGGAACTGATGCGTCCCTTCCACAATTAATGTTAGACGTTTTACACCTTTTCGGTACAAACACCTTCCCATCATTGTCCCTACCCTATATTTTAATATATTTTCATCTCTCTTACCCAAATCTCCATCTGACCTCCCCACACTCATGATGACTCAATACCTACACGCAATCAAACTTTCCCTGCAATTGCATAAAAGAGAAAAATCTAAGCTACCTGCCTTTTATATTCTTACTTCTACTACTTATAAAAGTGCTGACATAATTTCCAAAGCTCTCACATTTCAATTTCAAATTCTTTATTCAAAACAGTCACAAACAACATTAACAACAAAGGAGGAAAGATTCAAACTTCATTCTAATTATATTTTCTTGACAGCTATTCAACCTCATGCAACTTACTCCCTCACATATACTTATACATGAAACATCCCAAATATCCTGAAGAGCCACGCCTAATCAGTTCACCCCCAACAATCCTAGCATTCTCCTTATCGATCTCTTCCTCAATAATTAGCCTTACAACCCTTTTTTGAGCTGAAGGCTCCTGAATTACTTCCCGGAACAGATCCTCGTAGAAGCGGCGTACTAACTCAAGTTCCCTACCCCTCAAATCTAAACCTTCAAACTGATATTTGGACATTGGCAAGTTAGCATCATAATCTAGCAAGCCAAAAATCTGCTCTCGTACTTCAGCCATGTTTATCGCCAATCGCCCTACAACAACATAATAAATTCTCTCAGATCGAGTCCATACCATATTCTTTGTTTCCCCATTTTAGAAATGCATTTCCCCTATTTATGCAATCTTCAAGATTATATCAAATCCTCCACAATTCGTATATATATATATATATTATATTTTTCTATAACAACAAACCCTAATATCCTGATAATAAAGTTATTTGAACTTATCTATCCCCATCGACCTCGAAAAACCAACCTATCTTATTTTGAACTTATCTTTCCTAAATCCAACATTTCAAAAGAAATCTCTCTGAGCTCGAATTTCCAATTCCTACATATTCTTTATCTTTTACATTATTCTCCCCCAATAATTCTAAGTTATTCAGTTCGAACCAAATTTTTGCACATCTTTTATTTCATGAACACATTGTTACAACTCGATTGTTAAAGTATATTTTCTAGTTCAATCATATATATTACATTTTGTCTTCTATTCATACATCTCTGAATTACTTATAGCTCGATCACAAGAGTTAATTTTATCTATCAACACAGAGTTTGAATAAACATTTTTATTAAGCTTGAATATAAATTACAGGTACTTGACAGATAATAAGTCTTTCAGGTACTTTATAGATAACAAGTCTTTCAGGTACTCTAAAAATAATAAATCCTTCAGTTTATCTGTCTTCAGTGATGTTTCGCTTAAAGAAACTTCTGAAGCAAACCAGGCATTGGAAAACACTGAGCATCCTCCTTTCTTCGAGTTTGGTCAAAGTTTAGACATGGAGCCGAACTTTAAATATAAACTATGGAAAAAAAGAAGTCAGCGCTTGAACCAACTCTTTAGAAAGAAGGACTTCTTAGAGCCAAGAAACGATGATTGTGCAAGGGCAGACTTCCACTCTCCGTCTCCCTTGTCCACTACCACCATTGCCTCCTCTATAACCACCACCATAAGAGAATTGGTAGAAATAAAGAAGACCCTAACTTCGAATCCAATCCTATGCAAGATACCGACGATACTACCTAGCAGTTACACCGGTCCCTACTTCTGTCTCCTCAACCTTGTCCTCTGTAAAGATGTGGAGACATGTCCAATGTTGCTCGCCTGTTAATACAACATAGTAAAATCTCCACATACAGTAAAAATCTTATTCAACTTCAGCCGCTTCTTCTCTCGACATACCCTGATACGTCGGTGGAACGGGAATGAGGGTAGGCATCTCCAAAGATTGATCACCGAAGTATCTCAACTTAAATTTTTGTATCTCAGCATAAACTTTTTCTTCATAAACCATTCTCCGGGTCTTCACCATTATCAGTTTAGACTTCCAGAGAATTTTTCAGCGGACAGTGTACTTTGCCAGAATCCTCGGTATAGGTACTATTTATATAACCCTCGTATTTAATGCGCAAGTACATTTCCAAAATAGTCATCATTCATAAATAGAGCCACTCTCAGAACCCCAAGCGTTGAGTACATTAATATTTTCCATCATCATTCAATACAGATACATCCCTCCATAAAAAAAGAATACCCATTTTCCATACCAGTCAAATCAACATTAACTACGTCATATCTTTTTGACTTCCAGCACCACATAACCATAAATTATTTTTCAACCAAATCCGCTTGTGCCTTTAGTTGCGAGGAGCCGATTGTAAAGACCTATCCCTCAACCTAACCCAATTCAAACTACCTCCATACCATACTCATGCATTTTACACGTGACATGAACAGTCAGCATTGACACTTACACTACGAACTGATGAATGACGTGGATTGAGCACAAACAAAAAAGCATAAACCAGTCAGTGACACCTGTCTCTCACAAACTCAACAGTTACCCATTCAACCACCACTTACCTCATTGTTCGGAGAACGTGCTTCAACACGATAACGAGTTGTGGGTAAAACCCATATAGGACGAGAAAAAGATATGAGAAATCACCAAGAAAACCAGATTTTCTATTCTCAAACACCAAATTTCTTATTTACAAGATCAAGTATTTCTAGTTTGAGAGATCACTTGTAATAAGATATTAGCCACAAGCAATAAAAGTTACTATTACTAAAACCCTCAACTCGAGGTCATGGTTTTTAATCAATTTTACGGTTTTCCACGCTAAATCACATTTGTCATTTCTTGCTTTATATTAGTTTTTGTCATAGGTACATTGGTGTAAAAGCTTATTCCGAGCCATTTCGAGCTAACGATATTAGGCCATTAGATATATGTCTGCTAATTTATTTGTTTCTAATAGTATTACCTTTTTTTTTTCTAGAACATATTCTCCATTGACTTGTTTGTTAAAAAATAAGCTCTTGCAGAGGTTGTTATAGCTGGATGGCATCTAAAAGTCACACATTAAAACTTCAATGGCAGTCATTTATTCCCTGCAGGTATCTGATATCTCAATACTTACTTGATTGAAAAGCTTATATGAATTACTATCTGGTTCTAAAAGTAGAATGATTTAAACATGTCCATTTTCCTTCTTTTTCTCATGACTTGTATGAATTCTCTTTCTATAGACATATCCATGGATCTTTTCAGGATTTTCATCTCTTTTAGTCATGTTTTTTGTGCTAGAGTTTCTCTTCAAGGTTATCTTGTTGTCGCAAACATGCAAGTATCCTTTAAACGAGAATCCAGATAACTTTCATCTTTATTCGACTTCTGGCCTTATGTCATTCAAATTGTCGCCCATTATTTGAAAACTCTGATGGTAATGTAAACCACCCACCTCTATGATTGTTAATGCTTACTGTGTTTGATAAGGGATTGAGCTAGAATTTATAGTGAGGACTGCCAGCTTCTGAGAAAAAGATATACTTCTATAAAAATCTGAGAATAAAGCACAACAACAACATCTTTAGGAGATAAGCGCACTTCCTAATAGTTGTCATTCCAATCTTTCATTATCTGCTAAGAGAATGTCATAACTTTTTGTACATTGTGGTTCACATTATGTAACCTTACTAGCTCTGGCATGTCAAGTAAAAATTTTCATTGTTATCGAAACATAATTGGTTTGCTAATAAAGTCAATTTTGTTGAGAGATAATCGATATAGAGTATACTAATAGTTTTATATTATGAGAACAAAAGGAGAGAGAAGAGAAGATTTCTTATTGATTCAATACTGTTGTGTTTCTATGTACGTAATACAAATATATGGATAACTCTACAACAAAGGTTACCTAACCTACTTAAACTCTCCCCATAACCCTAAAGGGCATATGGGCTTTGTTAGGAGTCCAATAGGACACCCCAACCCTGTTGGGTTCCTAGCTTGGGCTTGGACCCAACTCCTAACAAATTTCTTACATTTTTCCTTGCTTAGTGATGACATACCTGTTTCAGATGCTTTTACTAGTAATTTAAGATTCCTCTTACTCGTTCACATAAATTATATGTCGAGTTTTTTGTGATAGCTTATCACAACAAATATTGTAGTTCATGAATTACTGAGATGTGCCAATGAACAGTATGAGGAAATCGGATTACCTAGGCCGACGTGTGCTTAACTGATTTGACAGAATATATGAAAGATTTTTATCAAATGTTAGCAACTTGTTTGGATGATTTTTGTGCCGCCTTTAATGACCATCCACATATATCCAATATATAAGTACTTAATTCAGGGATTAAACTGATGTGGCATATCCCTCATTGGGTCGTCTACCCGTGTGAAACCGTGTGAGACTTACGTTTATTTTATGCTTAAGCTCTGTTAGAGAGGTCCAATGTGAGTTATTAACAATTCTTATTTTTAGGTTAGTTTCTAGAATATTTCTAGCTAGGGTTTCCACCTCCCTTATGTTCTATAAAATGGAGGCTAGGTTCTTTATTTGTTCTCAGTTGATTTTGATTAATGAAAGTTGATTTGTTTAGTTAAAACCCTAGTTTTTTCTAACTCTTAAATATAACGTGATCTTCATACGAATCTCGCTTCCGCGTTCATAGTAATCACATCAATTAGTACCAAAGCCACGTTAGAATCCAGTGTAGTTAGTTTCAAGATCAAAGATGCCTCGTGGAAGACCCGAGACAAAGAAACCTATGCTCACCGACAATGTAGCGAGGATATCAGATAATCTTGATAAGCTTGAAGGGTTTGCCGAGGCTTTGGGTAGAGGAGCCTCCCCCCCCAACCACCTCCGCTTGGCATAACCAAAGATCTCTCCCTAGAAGGAAGCATCGCTGCGAGGAGCAACAATCTTAACAATCCGTTTACGAGTAAAGAAGAGGTACGAGAATCTAGCGTACGGAGATACTCTCGTGGGTGACGGGTGGGTTATAAACTACTAATTTTTTTGCCCAAAATGAAGCTGACATCCGAGCTAGATCCAGACGTTGTTGCTGGTCATGGAGATTTCACCGGTGAAGTTGCTAAAATAAGAGAAATTGTCGTAAGGAAAGGTACAATCGACGAGGGAGATGACACCAGACAATTTGCCGCTGTAATGGGTGTACCTCAGTTTGACGTTTTAACCAAAAAAATTGTCGATTCACGACACCACAAAGTTCCAGTTGCAAAGGCAAGAATAAGAGTGTATGATGAAAAGGGGACTACTAGAGCACTCACCAGATTCCATGAAAACCATCCCACTGAAGTTTTGTTCGAAAACATCACCGGCTTGCAAAAACCAGAAAACCAAGTTATAGGTTTCACGATGGTGGAGAGGACCGTTCGTGAGAGAAAAAAAGATATGGCACGTGACCAGCAAATGCAATTTTTAATTAACTTGAAGGTCCAGCCAGCCCAAATCAGGCCAAAACCCAGATTCAGACCTCCAGACCCAATGCAGCCACATGTGAGCATTACATGCTTTTATTTAAACCATCCCAGGCCCACCAACCTTTACCCCAAAATTTAAATTTTGTCGGGATGCATGTAATGTTAACATCAGCACTTCAACTTTACCAACTTAATAACCCAACTTTGAATTCACGAGGCCAGCACGTGTTGTTTTCAAACCTGGTTTCTTCTTTAACAGTGATTTGGCCCACGATCCAGCAACTACCCGATCCAGCTCCAACAGTGAGTACGACCGAAGTGCCAAGACGTATTTTGGTCAAACATAATCAAACAAAACTCTATTTTAGTCCCGCCGAGAGCTATCACCAACAACGACATGAAATTGGTATTAGTCCTGGAGTTCGAGATACGACCACTGAGCGACATCAAGAGTGGGTTCAAGAAACATGTGCGCTTCACGTAAGCCACACCCGCATGCAAATCACATTTCTAACCAGGCTCCCAAGAATCGCACTTCCAAACAGGATTGTAAATTTTACCCACTCGTTTATTGGGATAAACCCCCAATATTTGACGAATATCCAGATTGTGTCATTGAGAACGTGTTCGTTGACCCATTTTGGGAAGGTTTTGTAGCAAGTTTTAAGGAGCGGACCACAGTAATTTCTCAATTTTTTTTATTTTAGATATCAATGGATGTAGGGATGTAGGTGACGACATCGTATCCCCCGCTTTCGGGTACAATGACAAGGTATGGAAAATTTCGTAAAAGACTTCAAGATTTCTATAAGAGTTCCCCTGTACAAATTGTGTGCACATTCTACGGGATGAACACAAAGAGACTAAGATACACACTACATTCATGCGTGAGTCCTCTGGAGCACCACCCCCTTGATTTGGTGGACGAAATCTTTTCAGACAGAGGGTTTGATGTGGCGCATCCCTCATAGGGTCGTCTACCCGTGTGAGACCGTGTGAGACTTATATTTATTTTATGCTTTAGCTTAAGTTCTGTTGGAGAGGTCCAATGTAAGTTATTAGCAATTTCTATTTTTAGGTTAGTTTCTAGAATATTCCTAGCTAGGGTTTCCACCTCCCTTATGTTCTATAAAATGGAGGCTAGGTTCTTTATTTATTCTCAGTTGATTTTGATTAATAAAAGTTGATTTGTCTGGTTGAAACCCTAGTTTTCTCTAACTCTCAAATACAACGTGATCTTCTTAAGAATCTCGCTTCCACGTTCTTAGTACTCACCTCATAAACACCTAGAGCAAAAAAATTTAAGCTTTTTATGGGGATTTTTCAAATAGTGGCATGGGAAGAAATAACTTGGAATGATATGTGCAAACTTACTACTAAAGGGTATTTGGGAATATGAGCTGATATTTGATACTGTTTCATTCTTATTTAAGTGTTGGTACTTTCTTTTTAACAATTATTTGTGGTCAAACATATATAAATAAGTAATGAAGCATGGTGTGTAATCGTGTATTCTAGTGGGTGTCAACTCATCCAGTCTATGGAAGAGCATGTTCAATTTGTCACAAATGGCCAATGCAAAAACTTTCTGGATTTAAATCATGAAAATGATGATCTTTTGGTAGTTTGACTGGATAGGAGAGGGCAACCGTGTAAAACTTCTTAACTTGGATGTTGAGCTGATCCAGGATGATCTAGACATTAAGCCCCTTAAGAATAGATAAAAGGTGATCTATTCGAACAGAACAAGTTTTGTGTCTTCTGTTCAAATAGACAAATATTCTATTCGAATAGAGTTTTAGGTCTATTCGAACAAATACTATTCTAAGTAGTCTATTTGAAAAAACTCAAAAGTCTATTCAAATACACTTAGTTTTGAGTGTTCTATTTGGACATAAAATGGTTATGTTCAAACAGAGACGTGACTTATCATAGTTTTAGGTCGTTTCAAAGGTATTTATGTCCTATGTTGAATCTAGGAAACTTGTAACCTTTATGTGGGCAAGGCAATGTAAAAGGGATATAGAGATCAAGAGATCAATTCATTGTAATCAAAATTTAAGCAATTGAAACTCTTTTTGGGAAGTTTTAGCCACCAATTTTGTGTTCTTCGCATTAATTTCTTCGATTAGGTTAATCTCAATTTGATTGTGGATTAAGTGGTATCAGATATTCAAGTAACAATTCTTGGGGGGTTGGGGTTTATGGTGTGTACACGTGACCAAATCAAGCAAATGAATGAGATTTTTATGAGTTCATTGAAGATTCACCAAAAACATAACTTAAAGAAGAAAGTAAATTCAGAGATGGGCAATTTTAAAGATCAGCTCATGAAGCTGGAAACAAAATTTTCTAACCTAACTACTACTCTAGGGGAGTTGGTAGAGGAATTACGTCTCGCGAACCTTGCCAAAGCATCCGCTTCGACCAAACGGCAAGAACGCATGAAGAAGAATGAGTTGTGGAGGAGGAGAGAGACGAGGGTAACGAGGAGGAAGATAGAGATTCTAGTGATGTCAAATCCGTCGAGGAGAGATCGGGTATTAGTAAGTCCATGAATCCTATGCATAATCTTCGTATTGATTTTAAAATTGAAATTTCAGTATTCGACGGTTTAATCGATGATGAAGAATTGGATAGCGTTTTAGATAGATTAGAGACCTATTTTCAGTTTAAAAATATTTAAATGCTCATAAAATATGCTTTTCTACATTGTATTTATCAATAGTACCATCAGGTTTAAGTTTTCTTTTTAATATCCATTTATGATCTATTGAGCGACTACCACGAGGTAACTCAACTAATTCCCAAGTCCCATTAGAGATAAGGGAATCCATTTCATTGTCAATGGCCTCACGCCATAAATTAGTGCCACTAGAAGTTAACGTTTCCTACAATGAGTTAGGGTCAGACTCTAAGTTGTTCACAACAAAATTATCACCAAAATGTTTAGCCCTTTTTATTCATTTACCTCTTTCAAGTTCAAGGTCAATATCTTGAGTGTCAATAGGATCCTCAAGTCAAGGCACACTGGGGGTCACAGATGTAGATGGTTGAGAACCCCCACTATTACTACCACTACCCCCACTGTCTCTCAACTTATAAGGAAACTTGTCCTAAAAGAAATTTACATTTAAAGATTCTATAATAACATTATCATGTATATTTAGAAATCTATAAGCTTACTATTTATAGCATATCCGATCAAAATGCATTCATAAGCTCTGCTTTCTAGTTTTGTCCTCCTAAGATCAGGTTTACGTACATATGCCTAATAACCCCATACTTTTAAATAGCTAACATTTGGTTTCCTGTTTTCCAAATTTCATAAGGTGAAATATCATAAGTGATATGAGGTATACAGTTTAAAACGTAACATACTGATAATAGAACTTCACCCCACAAATATTTAGGTGTACCCGAGCTAAGTAAAATAACAACTATAAGTTCAGTAAAAGTTATATTTTTACGTTCATCTTTTCTATTAGATTCTAGAGAATAAGGAGCTGTAGTTTCATGTATAATCTCTAATGATTCATACAAGTTTTAAAATTCATACGAATCATATTTAGTACCTCTAACACTACAAAATCTCTTAATGTTTCTATCAAATTGGTTTTTGACCTCAGTAACATAAGTTCTTAACATATCAATAGTTTTACTCTGTTTCATGTATAATCCCTAAAGATTCATACAAGTTTTAAAATTCATACGAATCATATTTAGTACCTCTAACACTACAAAATCTCTTAATGTTTCTATCAAATTGGTTTTTGACCTCAGTAACATAAGTTCTTAACACATCAATAGCTTTACTCTTATGTCTCATAAGATATACTTGAATATAGTTCGAGTGAACATCAATAAAAGTAATAAAATACATTTTTTCATTTCTGGTTAGGGTACTATCCATTTCAAAAATATCAGAGTGTACAATTTCTAATAAATGAGATTCTCTAACTATACTTTTATGAGATGTCTTAGTGAACTTAGCTTGACTATAATGCTCACATTTATCAAAATCATTTAAGTCTACTTTAGGAATTAATTCATATTTATTCATGTTGTTAACTAGCTTCTTATTATCGTGACAAAGTCTAAAAAGCCAAATATTGAAAGAAGACATGATGTAAGCAGAAGAAATATTATTATTATCAATACTCAATTTAAACGTACCGTTACAAACAAAACCCTTACCCACAAAAGTTCCCCCCTTGGTCAAAATGTACAGATTTGATCCGATCAACTGATGAAAACCTACTTTGTTAAGAAAAAAGTCGGAAACCAGGTTCTTCCTCATACTAGGAGTGTGCCACACGTCCTTGAGGATAACAACTCGGCCAGATGTGAATTTTACATCAACATCTCTAGTTCCCAGCACCTTAGTAGTTTGAGAATTGTAGTAGCCTACTCGCAGCCTTCCAGCACCAGTCGAATACTCGAAGGCTACATCAAATCCTACCTAGAGACTCGAATCCTAGCAAGATAGTAACTAAGCCCACGAAGCCTTTTAAGATCATTCAAACACTCGATGACATAGTCGAATCTGAAGATAGGCGGTCAACACCATAACCCTGCATCAGTATCAGAAAGACTTCGACCATCGTAATGCATGGTCAAAGGCAGATACATCTGATAGCCGGATCACCAGAAAAAAAAAGTGAAACGAGCCAGCCACCTGACAAGTACAGTATTAGAACCAACTCCAAGTACAGAACAGTTGTCCCCAAAGGATATTCAAGTAATCTGACCTCACATGGTGACTCGCCCCTTTCTATCTCCTATAAATAGGAGGGAAGAGGTACTATGAAGGGGTTAGAAAAACTCTCCCATGACCCCTTGAAGATTACCTGTAATCTAACTCGATATATATCATCAACCATTCAAATCCTCGCTAGAGGTCGTAGAGAAACTCATTCTAGGACTCCACGCAAGTGTGTTAGTCTGGTAGCATAGCCTATTATTGCATTACATACTTGCTTGACCCCTTAGTCGTAGATTAACCCCTTGGTGTAAGAGCTAGTTTCCCCTCCTACGAAACTTGGCCCATACATTTGGCACCATCTGTGTTATACCCACCCTACCTAATCCCTCATATCTCTTTTCTCTTTCTATTTCTACTACTTACAGCCATCTTCAATGGCCCCCACCCTTCGCTCCACCTCTGTTATCGTCGGAAACTCCACCGATGGTATAGCCACCCACCTCACCCTCATCAAGCAACAGTTTGCTCAAGCCGAAGAGCGCCATTCCAATCAGCTATGTCTCAAACACGAAGACAGACGCAACGAGCTCGATGCTGAATGGCAGCGTTGTTTGGATGATAACGAGCACCAACATCATACCCTCGACGAACTGCGCCATACAGTTCAAGAGCTTCAGCAGGTTCAAACCCAGGATGCTCCTCTGCGATCCCAGGTACCTGTCCCTTCTCGTATTTCAGTTCGCACTCTGCTTGAGCCCCATCCCCATATTAAGATCCCCCCGGTATACCTCGGTGCCGACGGACCCCCACCGCCATACCGACTGGTTCGGTCCACCTTGACATCCACATTACTGAGGACTCCTCTGATTCTATACTTTGTACTTCTCGCCATCCCATACGGCGGCCCGCACAGGAACGCCTTGGTGATCGCAGTGCCGAACATATACCAAACCCTCGACCTTATTAGCTTTGACCCCAGCGATCTCCCTCTCGTCCTTCCTACCATATAAAGCAGGAGCTAGATCAAAAAATCTATGCCACTATTCGCATCAGCACGAGCCCCACACCGAACTCCTGGAGTCATTTAAACAAGCCCATCTGCCCCAAACTCCTTGTTATCGAGGTACCTCCAAATTTCCATACCCCAAAAATCAGCAAGTACCGCAATACCAATCCCCAATCTCATGTCCTCGAATTCTAAAATATATTAAGCCTATATTCCACAGCTGACCACATTTTGTATTGAATGTTCCCCACCAGCCTCACCGATAGCCCTCTCAAGTGGTACTACAACCTCCCTCATGGCTCTATCCAAAGTTTCAAATAGTTGCCAAACCTTTTTATTTCCCATTTTACCTTCAATAAAGACCGTGAGGTCCGAGTTGATGCTCTCATCAACTTCTGCAAGTCCCCCAATAAAATGCTTGAAGCTTTCGCCAAGCGTTTTCTCGATGAGTCGCGCAAAGTCTAAAAACCTTAACTGTGCGAATATCGTTCTCGCGCACTCCAACGCTCTTTCAGATCATAGCCACGTTAAGGAGTACATCGTTTATCAAAAGCCACAAGAAATCTTAGTATCTGGGCATTCTAGGGCACGATTGGTTCCATGCTATGAAAGCCATACCTTCTACCTACCATAAAATATTGCATTTTACTACCCCTTGTGGTACATGGAACATGAAAGGCTCCCGACGCCTTGCCCGCTCATGCGAGCACCCTGAGATCAACCTTGCCAGGAAGCTTTTCAAGCCATAGCAATCAATGCATCATTTTCTCCCCACACTCTCGAACCTTTCTGCCACACCTATCAAACCTACTATGTGCGTCGAGTTCGACGGACCTGGTCGAGGCACATTTATTGGTAATTTCTTGGATGAGGCCGAAAGCCTCGAGCTTACCAAGTTCCTTCGAACAAATAAAGATGTTGTTGCCTGGACCTTCCATGAGATGCCCGACGTCGACCCCACATTGGCCTGCCATCGCCTTGACCTCATCCCTAAATCCACAGCTGTGAAGCAGATGAAGCGAACTTTGGCACCAAGGATTCGAGATGTAGTGAACCTCGAGGTCGAGAAACTCCTGGCTGCTAGTTTTATCAGAGAAGTCAAGTACGCCGATTGGATCTCAAATATTGTCGTTGTCCCCAAGAAAAATGGCAAGATCTGAATCTGTGTCGACTTCACAGACCTCAACAAATACACACTGAAGGACAGTTTTCCTCTCCCGATCATTTCAGTGCTTTTAGATGTTACAGCTGGCCATGAATAATTATCAATGATGGACGCAGCTTCAGGTTACAACCAGGTACCCCTCTTCCCCGAGGACCAACTTAAAACTTCATTTATTACTGAGCAAGGCCTTTACTATTTTAACGTCATACCTTTTGGCCTCAAAAATGTGGGTGCCACCTACCAGCGTTTGGTTACCACTATGTTCAAACCTTACTCAGTAAATCCGTTGAAGTTTATATCGATGATATGCTATGTAAAAGCCTTCAAAGACACACCCATATACAGGACCTAACCGAAGTCTTCTCGATACTTCATTCGTATAACATTAAATTGAATCCAGACAAATGCTAATTTGGTGTTTCGTCCAGAAAATTCTTGGGTCCCCTCATCACCAAACGAGGTATCAAGATCGACCCTACTCATATTTGAGCCATCATCGATATGCCTTCCCCTCAAGCAATGAAGGATGACCAAAAGGTTGCTGGTAAAATAACCACCTTGAACCATTTTATCTCCAAATCCTTTGACCGTTATGCTTAGCTTCTCTTCATCTTACACGACCAAGGCGTCCACAAGACCAAAATGAACAGCCCCGAAGTCAATTAGACACCCGAATGCAAATAGGCCTTCCTCGAACTTAAAACTTACCTTGGTCAACCTCCTATCATAAGCACACCCATCAAAGGCGAAACACTATTCTTATATCTCGTAGTAACCAATACTTCTATTAGCTCATTCCTTATTGGACTCAAAACCAGTATCGAGAAACCAGTATACTTTATCAGCAAAACAATAGTACCTGCCAAAACTCGATATACCAAATTCGAGCAATTGCTCCTTGCACTTGTTTACACTGTTCATAAGCTCAAACCATACTTCCAAGCTCACCCCATACGTGTTATCACCAGCTACCCTCTTTGAGAGATACTCAGCAAGAAAGATAAATCCAGGTAGGTACAACAGTGGTCTGTATAGCTCGGCGAACACGACATCACTTTCGAAAAATAGATATCTCAAAAGGGCCAAGCAGTCGTTGATTTCCTTGCTGACTTCCATTTCAAAGACTTCGACTGGGAAGAACACGAAGGCAATTTACCCGAAGATCAGCCTGACCAAAACGACCCTTGGAACCCTAATACGGGTTGGCATCTCTTTACAGATGGATCTGCGGGATCAAATGGTTATGGAATTGGTATTGTCTTGGTTACTCCTTCAAATGACCGAATCGAAAAGCCGTTAAATTAAATTTCGAGTGTTCCAATAATAAGGCCGAATATGAAGCTTTAATCCATGGTCTCGATCTCGCTCTCGAACTCGGCGTTCCAAAACTAGCAATATTTATTGATTCACAACTTGTTCTGAAATAGTATACCGGTAAATCAGGCAAACGGTCGCATGGCTGAGTATGTCATACTTGTCTGCCAGTGCATGAATCATTTCCCTAAAAATCTTCCATTACACATTACCTTACGGTAAAAATAGATACGTCGATACCCTCACCTACATAGCAGCTATGTTAGGCCAGCCCGAATCTCGAACACTTCATATCAAAATACACGAACGTCTAAGTATCGACCAGATGGAAGTCAATGCCATCAATACTGGGGGCGAGAGTCTCAATCCCGAAGACTGGCGTACACCCTTCCTTGTATATTTTAATAGTTTTACCCTCCCGGAGGATTCCAAGGCCAAATGTTCGTATTAGAAAATTAACGATGTTACACCATTCTCAAAGGCGATCTACACCGCAAATCCCCAAACTGGGTACACCTCCATTGCATCTCTCAACTCGTAGCCACTCCATGAAGACAACTGCGGTGCACATACTGCAGGTTAATCTATGGCTCTTTGAGTCGTAACCCAAGGTTTATTCTGGCCCAATATAAAGAAACAAGCTGAAGAGTATGCGAAACACTATGACAAATGCCAACATCACGCCCACGACATCTGAAGCCCGTCAGAAGACCTCTATTAAAGCCAAGTTGCTTGGCCGCTCAAGCGGTGGGCCATTGATCAAGTAGGCCCTTTCCCCAAAGCTTGGGAAGCAGAGAGGACATTCTAGTAGCAGCAACATTTTACTAAATGGGTCGAAGCCGTTCCCCTATGTCGAAACCAGGGAAAAGAAGGCTTATCAACGATCTTATGGGAAAAATATTATCACACATTTGGTTGCCCCTACATGATTCAATGCGATAACGGTCCACAATTCATTGGGAACAAAAGTCCACAATTTCCTTAAAAAATACAACATTATCCTTTCCCCCTCTACCCTCATTATCCACAAGGAAATGGTGCATGTCGAAGCCAATCAATAAAACTATGGTCGGTTTTAAGAACAGTAATGTCAATCGAAAAAGGCTATGGGTTTACAAATTACAACATATACTTGGGCCTATTGTACCACACCAAGAAAGGCGACGGGATGCACCCCTTCCTCCTGGCTATGGTACCAAGCTGTGTGCCTACTCAGTGTAAAAAGCCAACGCGCGGACCCCAGACCTCCTCAATGAAGATAACGAGTTCAAACGGATGTAATTGTTTGGATAGATGAAACCAGGGACTGAGCTATAACTAATTGTGTCATTATCATCTCTTTTTCAGAAGTCATACACAAAAAGAAAGTTCAACTAGAAGCTTTAATATTGGAGATCTAGTTCTTCGAGGAGTCACACCCTCTTCGAAGCCTCGCAATGCCGGCAAGTTAGTTGAATCATGGGAAAAACTTTATGTCGTGTACGACATAACCGACAAAGGCTCTTATTATTTGATGACAAAAGCTGAAGAACCCCTCCTCAACCCTTGAAACACAATGCAGTTAGTCTCATACAATAGGTCACGGTCACCACCTTGTTTAACTGGTGTAACTACAACATAATCAATGAACATATTTTTCTCCTCTGAGCTTCATTTTATGCCTTCAGTGAACTTCTTGAGTTGGTCAAACCTAAGTATCATATCAACCCTTCGACCCGACTGATACTTGGGGGCGACCTCAAAGTTTTTCAAGGTTCTAAATTCGAGCAAACCCGAGTGGCATGAATGGTCGACAGGCCGGACACTCGGGGATGCGTTGGGGCCGACCACATAATGCTTCATTTAGGCTCAGGCCTTCGAAGTCAAGTAAACTTTTTGGTCAAGCCTAAGTACCATGTCAACCCTTCGACCTGACTGATACTTGAGGGCGACCTCAAAGTTTTTTAAGGTTCCAAATTCAAGCAAACCCGAGTGGCATGAATGGTCGATAGATCGGATACTCGGGGATGTGTTGGGGCCGACCACATAATGTTTTGTTTAGGCCCAGGCCTTCGAAGTCCAGTAAACTTTTTGGTTAAGCCTAAGTATCATGTCAACCCTTCGACCCGACGGATACTTGGGGGCGACCTTAAAGTTTTTCAAGGTTCCATTCAAGCAAACCCGAGTGGTATGAATGGTTGAAAGATCAGACACTCGGGGATGCATTAGGGCTGACCACATAATACTTCGTTTAGGGTCAATAATCCCAAGGATAGACCCGGGGACGACCTTCGAAGTCCAGTGAATTTTTTGGTCAAGCCTAAGTATCATGTTAACCCTTCGACCTGACTGATAGTTGGGCGTGACCTTAAAGTTTTTCAAGGTTTCAATTCTAGCAAACCCGAGTGGCTTGAATGGTCGACAGACTGGACATTTAGGGATGCATTAGGTTGACCACATAATGCTTTGTTCAGGCTCAATCCTGCAAATAGACTCGGAGGCGACCATCAAAGTCCAATAAACTTCTTGATTTGGTCCACCCTAAGTATCATGTCGACCCTTCGACCTGACTAATACTTGGGGTCGACCTCAAAGTTCTTTAAGGTTCTAGTTCGAGCAAACTAGAGTGGAACAATCTATACTTCAATCCTCACTCACAGATACAGGCATACAGACATACCAGCAATAAAAGTTAAGTACATACCACCAGGTCAAGTTTAACTACATTACACATTGTTCAAATTCTACCTATCCAATATAGATTGTTTAAATTCCACATACCAACAATTCAAGGAAAGAGAGTTCATTACAGATAACAGAGCCAAAGAAATACCTTCTTCAATTACCCCACTCACACAGGATCGGCTACGCTTACTTCTTCTACACGATCTTTTACAGCTACACCTCTACTACCTTCGACAGTGGAATTCAGTCCCGAAGCATTAGTGACACCTTCGACTATAGTACCCCTAACTGCATTTTCGGCACCAACACCATCCCCTTCGACCATCTCCAGAAACTCCCCCTGTAGGGTTTACATCCATCTCATCTGTCTGTACAATATCTTCGAAAGCATGCTCTTATATCGGAGCATAGAGATCAAAGGCCTCTAGATTGTACCCCAACCCATCTATAAATTTCTTCAGGGCTGTGGTCGTGTCACACTCCTCATCAAACTGTGCTTAGAAATGTACTTTGTTGTCCATCAACTGCTCTTCATTCTCAACCAGCTTCGCCTACAATACTGCTATAGTCTGATTACAGTTAGCGATCGCAGCTTTGGTTTCCCTCGCGGCATCGGCTCAAATCTGTAACTTTTCTCGCTTTAATACACCAATCTGAGTCTTCAGCGACATCTTGGTTCCATGCTCGAGATTAAGCCATAATCCCCACCTGAGGGAAATCCTTGAACATTTACTCATCCCTTAACGGCACCAGAATAACTTCCACCTTCGACAAGCCATGTTTGGCCATAAATCGATCCAACCTCACTTTTTCTCGAGCCGAGACTGGCCCCACAGTTGTTCCCGAATCGTCAGTATCCTTTCTATGATCACTCTCCTCTTCTTTCCTTTCCATCCTTTCATCACCCAAAGATTTGACAGTACCTTCATTTGCCCTTCCCTCTCCTTCCTCATTTTCTTCTTCGTCACTCTCCCCGACCACTCGAGCCCTTCGACAGCTACTAGCTGAAGCTCCAACCTCTGGCACTACTACAACCAATGGGGCATCCATGGCAATTTCTAACACTTCCACATCACTGCTCTCACCCCCTCGACCTCGACCAGATATAGTCGGTTCGTTTATTACGTCCATCTCATCTACCAGTCTCATCCTTGAAGCTTGACGGGCACGCATTTTACCCTACAGAAGAAGATGATCAAAATTAGCTCGATATATTCGAGTATCAAGATTTGATACCATAATATTATCTACCCTCACTCAATCGCCCAACCTATAGACAAATGTTTGATTGCTACCTCCCCCCAGCCCCTCTCACTCCTCCCAATTTACCGCTTGGCCAGACCTCCAACCAAATGGGCAACCCCCTCCCTCAGTCAGCCAGTTCAAACGAAAAACCAAGCCAAACTCTCCCCAGCACAGAAAAATATAATATAATAATAATAAATAAAATAAAATTGGTCTATTAGATTCATCAGAAGTCATAAGCATACCTGTTTGAAGTGAATCAGATCTCTCCGCAACAGTGAGGTGTTCTTCTTTACTCTCGTGCAAGCTCAACCACAATAATGGTGTATGTTTTCCCCTCTTCCTCCTTCTTTCCCTCTATGATGTAGGGATGGCAATGGGACGGAGTTGGGCCGGGGGAGCTAATCCCATTCCCATCCCCACTTAGGTTTCAACCCCCCGTCCCCACCCCGATCCCCGTTTAAGTTAAACGGGGATTCTCCGAATCCACCCCGCCTTACAAACCCTAATCCCATCCCATCCCCATTTAACAAAAAAAAATTCATACTCATTAACCAAATTTTAGAGTTTAGTGTTTCCTAGTGCATTATGCAGCTGCATTTTCAGATTCTTCAGCTACAATTTCAACCTTTAAAACAAAGAAAATACCATGGACATTCAAAACACAATAGAGAAAAATTGAAGACCAAATTGAATAGATCGGATTCAGTCATATGGTGAACTTTTTAGCAAACCAAATAGCAACAACCAACAAGAGGATATTACGCCTTAATTCCATGAAGAAAAAAAATAGATTTAGTCATATGGTTCCTAAACCAGTATTACAAGAAAGAACTCCAACCTAAACCATGAAAAAAAACAGATTCAGTCATATGGTTCCTAAACCAACATTACAAGAAAGAACTCCAACCTAAACTATGAAAAAAAAATAGATTCAGTCATATGGTTCCTAAACCAACATTACAAGACATCACGACTTAATTCCATAAAGCAATGCCCTACATCTTCATATCTTCTCAAAGCATCATTTGGCATCATCTTAAGGGTGGTATAACAGAGGGAAAATTCAAACACCCAAACACGCAAAGTCAGGTGGTATAACAGAGAATAAAGGGTAATTCACTTAAAGTAAATATATTATCTTTTATACTGAAAAGGTGTCACTACACTTTGAGGCTATCTTTTTATAGGACTGAGTCGAAATCAAGATATACACATGAAGATGGTAGAGATGATATGGAAATTCAACCCCACTGTTAGTTATAAAATAAAAAGGATAATGCCAGTCCAAAGAGTTTACCTGCGGACCGGTAACAAGTCCTAAACGGCCGAAAGCAGATGATTGTTATGTATTGCTGACGCGCTGGGGTTGGTTCTCAAACTCCTGTTATTGGAGTGCTATTGCAAGTTCCATATCAGAACTGTAAAAAATCATAAATGTTAGATTAACAGGGGTTATACCAATTAGGAATATGAACAACTTCGCAGTAGGGGAAAAATTGCAAGTAAGATTTTCAAAAACTACAAGTAAATTACATAAGGTAATACTAAAGTGGACGGCAGATTAGCGTTTAGGCCAAAAGAAAAAAAGTAGATAACCCCAAGAATATTGTCTATATTACTAAATCATACAAATGACATAAAGATGAAGAATATGAAGCAATAAAGAACAATTACGTTAGCGTAGAGCCTGACGGTTCAGAATTGTCAATGCTAGCAAGATAGGATGATACCCATATACTGTTAACTGGCTTGCATTGCTACTCAAGATTTTTCTAATCAAATCTCCTGAATAAATTTTAATAGGAAACAAGTAAGTGCTTCATGTAAATGTAAAAATATAAAAAAGAACATACGGAAATTTCAACAATCAGGAACAAAGTATTCATCTCATACGCAACCAAAAAGACTCTTATCATTCTGTTAAGATACATCATCCTTAAAATGTACATCACAGACATCTTCATCGACTTTATCTGTCTGCTCAGCAAGAACCATCTCACCTTCATACATAGGTTCTCCACTTTCAAAGATTGTGGATCCTAAATCAAGTATGCGGTTCTCTCCTTCATATATGGGCTCATTTCCATTGAGGCTTGATGTGACACCAGTTGAAACATCTATCGTTTCACAGCCCCTTAGACTATCTTCTTGCATATGAACTGAAGAAGTTGAAGTATCTTGCTTACATGTGCGGTCTTTGTTTTCAGAGGAAGAACTTTCATCTAGAGAAAGTGAGAGCTCGTTCTGGTTCTGAACCAACATATCATTTCTAGTATACTCCATTAAATTGCAAGAATCAGAACACTCTTCCGATGACATATCAGTTGAATGATTATTTGTATGCCATAGAGGGAAAATCACTGCCTCCTCTATGCCATTTCAGAATAGAGAGAAGAATTACCTAATTCGACTCATCCCCTATCAAAATCTGACTCATCCCCTATCAAACTGAATAGTGAGAAGAATTACTTAATTTGATTCATGGAGTAGAGGGAGAAAGCATACCTGATTCTGAAGAATTGATTCAATTGAATGAAAAGAATTTGTCTGTTCAGAAGAATTCCTCAATTGCCATTTGCCATTAATTCTAAGGTGAGAAGAATCAAGAATTAGTGTTTAATCAAGAATTCTAGGGTTTCAGTTGGGGAAGAGAGTGGAGACTGGAGAGACAGACGACGAGAGTTGAAAATGAGAGTAGGGTTGTGATCTAAATTTGTATATATACAGGGGTATATTTGTAATTATAGTAAAATTTATTATATGGGGCGAGGTGGGGCGGAGAACGGATTTTTTTTTATCAGCCCCAAATCCGCCCGGATCCCCGACGGATTTAGACAAGGTCATCCCATACCCGCCCCCATACCCGATATAGTCATCCCAAATCCTCTCCAAACGAGGTGGGGTGGATCCCCACCGGGGCAGAGCAAATTGCCATCCCTACTATGATGGATTGTTTGGGAACAGTGAATCTCTCTTTCACCTCTTTAAATGCCACCTCAAAAAAATAAGACTGCCTCGATTTCCCCCACTTACCATCATTACCACTCCTCCACTCCCCCTCATTTTTCGGCTGAGATGTGTCTTGACAATATTACCCTCACTTTCTCCCACGTGCATATCACACGCTCACATCAAGTAATACCTTTTTTATGCCTCTCGAACCTTCTGGCACATTACCCAAAGCTGTCAACTAAAAACCCACGTGTCACCTCTTCCTCTTTCCCATACACCGAGGAAACATTATGATGACCTGCAGCGGCGCACAGCCCTAGGAATAGTACCACCCCTGACATGTCTGCTATTACGGTTGCTAGATTTTACAGTTGAAGCACCCATGCCTTTAATACCAGTAATTTTCAAGCACTCTCATGCTTTTGTTTTTGAACCATCGTCTGCATTCTACCACATCCCATCGTACATACACACAAGTTCTTGAACCTTCGGTCAGAATTTTTTGTTATATGGCAAAACCCAAGTTTCTAACCATTTTTACACATGTTCATTAATTAAGTTTGAAGTTCGATAGTTTATATCGCGCCTACACTATCATTGTCTACGATACCTAACATGGCTTTACTACCATACTTTGATAGAACATGGTTTTCATTCATAAATAAAAAGCCATCGGGCCGACAACAAAAAAGGAGAAAGAGAAAGAACAACACCAACAACTACAGCAACAACAACAATAAAAATCCTCTACATTCTCACCACCACGTCGAAGACCCCCCTATTTACATATGGGGTAGTTCTTACAGAGCCCTGCCTTATCTTTGACTGCGTCATCAGCATCCACATGGTCTTCTGCCATGCTTTTCTGTAAGAAGTACCGGTTATTAACATTCAGACCCAGCCACTATATCACCCTCCACCAGTGCTCATACGGGTGCCCGCAGATAGCCTCCCCCGGCCCCAACTCTACCAAATCTGGCAATACCACGTCTAAACCCTGATCTCTGAAGAATTTCTCCTTTAGGACCCTCGTCTTCTCTTCAATATGACGTTCCCTCACCTCCATCCTCTTCTGGTAATGTGTGTTCGGTGTAATTTCCATGGCTTTGTTTACTCAAAGATGAAGATGAAGAATATGGAGAATTCCCCCCTAATAACCCATATTTATACCATGATTAAGGGTATTTATTACCCCTTAATCAACACTTACCTTAATTACTATCCTTAATTACTCTTCTCGGAACTGCCCACCTTCCACCAGTCTACTCTTCAACTTCCTATGCCTAACAGCTTTTTCTCAGCACGCGCCATCTACACCAATTTCCGAGGCCCCTGCTGAGAGGGGTCGAATGTAGTAGCCTACTTACAGCCTTCCGGTACCAGTCGAATACTCAAAGGCTACATCGAAGCCTACCTAGAGACTCAAAGCCCAACAAGACAGTAACTAAGCTCACGAATCCATTCAAGATCAGTCGAACACTCGAGGACATAGTTGAATCTGAGGATAGGCGGTCTACACCAGAACCCAGTATCAGTATCAGAAAGACTTCAACCATGGTAATGTATGGCCAAAGGCAGACACATTTGACAGCTATATCACCAGACAGAATAGTGAAACGAGCTGCCTGACAAGTACAGTATCAGAACCGACTCTGAGTACAGAACAGTTGTCTCCAAAGGATATACATGTAATCTGACCTCCCATTGTGACTTACCCCTTTCTATCTCCTATAAATAGGAGGGAGGAGGCACTATGAAGGGGTTAGAAAAACTCTCCTTCGAATATCTTATAACTCTCTTCATATTCAATCTGTAATCTAACTCGATATATATCATCAGCCATTCAAATCCTCGCTAGAGTTCATGGAAATACTCATTCTAGGACTCCACGCAAGTGTGTTAGTCCAGTAACATAGCCTATTGTTGCATTACATACTTGCTTGACCCCCTAGTTAAAGATTAACCCCTTGGTGTAAGAGCCAGTTTCCCCTCCTACGAAACTTGGCCCCTACAAGAATCACCCAGAAGAATATTCTGGTCTTCAGCATCCTTATAGGTGTTGAACTAAGCCTTATCATTGCACACGTGGAAAGTATCCCCGGAGTCTAACCACCATCCACCGGTTCCACTGATCATGTTCACTTCCGTGATCATAGCCACTAAAGGCTCTTCGGTCGCGTTCACCTAGCCAACAAGTTTACAATTCCGGCAGTTCCTAGCAATGTGTCCTCCTTTGCCACAAATAAAGCACACTATATGGGTTATTCTATTGGACTAGTGGTTTTGTTGGTTCCTGCCCTAGTTAGGATTCTTGTTACCTCTATTTTTTGTCCTATTTTCTTGCTTCCTCCTTAACTCGCAGTCGAGTAATTAAGCTCTGCATTAAAAACTCCTTAGATTTGTGCATAAGTATGTTCTTAAAGTCTTTCCAAGAAGGAGGTAATTTATCAATCACAACCACTACTTGAAATTGCTTACGGGTTAGATAAAAATATATCTTATTTTTCCATCGTTTGAAGTTGAGTCCTTCAAAATTCACAGGTTTGTTGGAGTCATACTTGTTCGAATCAGAAGCAACTAAAGCCATATCATAAAATAAATTTGTTTTTAAAATTAATGGAAAATAATGGCTTAGTATTACCTGATAATGAGGGAATAGTAAATCCCTAGATATGAACTGAGTCTGGAACTGAATCTGGACATAAGCATGAACTAAATCTGGACAGAAGTAGGTATTGAAATGAACTGGAACTACAACTGCAATAGAAAGAGTGTGAAGCTCGAGGTGTGGGTCCCATACTCTTTTATACCAGTTAAGTGTACCTTGGGTTTATCTCTTTCCATATACATTTATCTCACCAATATGAGACTAAAGTAAAAAAGAGAATATGAGTACTTTCGATAATCAAGAATAATTTTATAAAACAATTTTTAACCAAGTGTATTAAAAATCTAACACCTTATAGTATATGGAAATTTTAAATGAATCATGTAAAAAATGATTTAGAATTAATAGAAATGATATGATTTTTCAGGTTCAAATGGATTGACCAGTTGAAAATACTAACCTTCATGATGCTAATGTAGAAGGAAATATTCTTAATGTTATCGATGTATAGCCCATTATTATTGATGTAACAACCTGTGTACAAGAACTTGGAAAAAATGATAGGGTTAGTAGTAAAGGTGGTGTTGAGTATAAAAAACATATATGAACTAGATTGGCGAATGAAGTCGCCTCGTTTTCAGATGCAATTATAGAGGAGGTTGATGAGGAGAGAACAGAGACAATGATCGAACATGATCCTCAACATAGTAATTGAGGAGAATGTTCGAATGGGAGTAGAGTATAGGAGGTGATATTGATGTAGATCTTGATGAAGATGGTGAGTGTTATGGTGATGGTGAGGAAACCAATGAAATTTTAAACTTCGAATAGAAGTATGACATTCCTCAAGATGTGAGATTGAAGGAATATTATGGGGATATGATTGATCAAGAAATCCCTATGGATGGTATTCTTGTTAATCAGGAACAAATTAAGAAAGGCTTAAAGTTTCTCTTCAAGCATATCTGAAAAAAAATAAAAATTCTTCGAGGTCGCCCCAAGTCAGTTTAACCCCAATGTATATGATTTGTTTCGGGTTGTTACCGTACTGAATGCTCAACTAAAAGAGAGAATGGGAGCAACTGATTTTTGTGGATGACCTGCTCGTGTATTATACATTGAAGTAGAATCCAAGTAAGCTTGGGTATATGTACTTTGCCAGATTTTTGAAAAAGCCATTACTGTATGATATGGTGTCTACTAGTGGTAAATACTTCGCTGATCGACTTCTTGTGTGGGTAATTATGAATTCGATCCTAATGAACCAGGTGAACCTCTAAAGTAGTAATATTTTCACTTAAGTTAGTATATGTTTGTTACTCATATCTTGTCAAACTTGGTACTTTGGCTAATTTTATAATAGTGTTTATTTTTTGTATAGTTTTGAAGGAGGTCAAAAGTGAAGGAGAGGTTGTACAATTTGAAGACGAATAACTATGGTCAAATTGATTCTCTTGTGCAAGATCTAGAATCGGTAAAAGAGTTGTTTAGAGAAGCTGGGTTAAAAAGGGGTCAAAGTAAAGGCAACAAAGTGTACCTGATCGACGAAAAAAGGTTTGCAAAGACAAAGAAAGCTGTTGGTACTAGCATTCCACTTGAGAACCCTGGTTTGAGTGGGTATACAACTGACTCTGCTATTGTAGAGAGATAGGCATTATTGAGTGGTGGCATTGGGAAAGTTGGGAAGAAGAAGATAGCTGCTACTCTTCCTCCTATACCTCATGCTTCAAAGAGGGTTACACGACAACATCCTTAGAGAAAACAAGGACGGGAAGGGGTTGTTGTCGATGTCCTCGAAGGTGTTGTGGCTATAATGTTCGACAAGGGAAAGTTTCTCCTATTCCCCAACATAAATTTACGGAGTCGAAAAAGATAGTCTTGACTCACTGAAGTAGAAGTACTCTGGGAATTTGGCTAATTCAGAGGAAGAGACGAATTGAACCATCGAGGCTTTTACTTCTAGGACGATGTCGATGGAACAAGACTTTGACAACTGCCTAGCTGGAGCAGAAAATATATCGACCTTCTTCGTCGAGGGTCACAAGATGATGAACCAGGTTAGGAATCTTAATGCATTATTTTATTTAGTAGATTTGGTTCCTTCCTCGAGAACTTATTCTCTACTATTAATGCAGATAAAGAAGCTACTTGTCAAAGGGAAACCTTTGTTTCTGGGTGGGCAGAATTTGGAATGAAGTCCTGATGTTGAAGACGGTTGAGAAGGATTTGGTGAGGGAGAAAAGTGACCTCGAAGCTGAGTTGGCAAAAATGAAAGTTAATGTGGCCAAGTCCCAGCAAGTGGCTATTCGATAGACTAAAAAGACGTGGGAAGTGGAGAAGAAGAAATAGTTAGATCAAATGAAGGCAGACAATGTTAAGGAGAACGAAGAAGCGTTGACTCTGCAGAAATTGAACTTTAAGGATGATGTCTGAGAACAGATATTGGCTATAAGGAAGTCGATGGAGGTACAAAAGAATAGGGTTCTTTCCAATACTGAGAAATAAAAGAATGAGGCTGTCGCGAAGGTAGATTTGGCTGGCCTCAACTCTCTAAGACGCATGAAGTCAAACTTTTCTTGAGTATTTGATTTGATGGAGGAGAGGAAGAATTTCTACAAAGGTCTTGTCATAGTAGAAAGTATCTAGTTCATAGACTCTGATGATGACGAGGCTCCCACTGAAAATGTTGTTTCTCCTCCCGTCTTACTCGGAGGTTCTGGATGATCTTACTCCCGGTCTTCCAGTGAAAAATGTCGATCCAGTTGTGTATATGAAGAAGTAGAGATTTTTTTAATTCTTTGTGCTTATCGAAGTTTTTTGGTAGATGTAAACTAATTTTAAATTGTACAATTTGTCAATTGGACCTGTTAACATTTGATTGTGCTTTAAATGGATGAATGTTTTGATATTTATTAATATTTCTCGAAGTTTGAGATATAAATAACATAGTGTATGCAATGTGAGGATATGTTACCCACTGGTGGGATATCCATTTTGATTGATTAGATCAAGATGTATAGCATAACCAGTTTATGGTTTGTCAATATGATAATAATGTTCAGATATGTTGTCGATTTATGGGATATATGTTTTGATTGATTAGACCAAGATGCATAATATAACCATTTATGGTTTGTTGATATGATAATGATGTGTAAATATGTAACCCTTTATGAGGTATTAGTTGTCGAATGACTTAGACTTTTGATTTGACACCCAACCTACATAGTGGCATCAAGACAGATATGAAGGAGAATTGATTGTTGATAAATGATAAGAAGAAAAATATAAAAATCTTCATTATGGATAAAGACTAGATTATAAGGCTTATTTGTATAATATTTTCAAATGAGTTGTATTCCATAGGTACTCTAGTTACACTTCGTCGTCTGTCATAAGATAGTAGGTGCCATTATTAGTTTTGTCACTTATGATGTAAGGGCCTTCCCAATTTTTTGATAATTTTCTTAAATTCTTTGGTCGAGTGTTGTCTTGTATACTATGAAGTACGAGGTCACCAATATCAAACGTCTACTTTCTAACCTTCTTGTTGTACACTTTTTTGAGAATGTCATGGTATCGCCCCAAGTTTGCGATGTTGTGATCTCGAGTTTCTTCGATCCAATTGAGGTTGCATAGAATCCAAGTTCATTTTCTTCATCAGTCAGTTGCTAGACAGTTAGAAGGTTGAGGTCTGAAGGAATGACTATCTCTGTTCCAAAGCCATCATAAATGGTGTGTAACCTGTAGATATTCGAGGTGTAGTCTTATATGCCCAAAAGACGCTGAGTAACTTCTCGACCCAGTAACCTTTCTTTTCATATAACCTCTTTCGTAACCCTGACTTAATACTTTTATTGATAGCCTCTGCTTGACCATTACCTTGTGGGTAGTAAGTTATCATGGTAATCAGTTGCATTTTACACTTGTAGAGGAATTTGATGACTTTGTTGCTTATGAATTATTTTCCATTATCTGATCTTATCATTTGTGGACATCCGAACCTTATGATGATGTGTTTCCATAGAAACTTGATTACTTCGTTCTCGTCGGTGTGACAAAGTAGAATGGCTTCAACCCACTTGGTGAAATAATCTATAGCGACAAGGACAAATTTTATGTTTCCTAATATAGGGTGAAAATGACCAATGATGTCAATTGTCCATATTTTTAATGGGCACAAGACATGATTGATGTGCAAGTCGAGCGCTGAACTTTTGATGTCTTGAGCATGGATTTGGCATTTATAACATTTTTTGACAAAATCTTTACGGTCTTATCTCATCTTTGGCCAGTATAATCCTTGATTGAAAACCCCCACAGTCAGTAACCGTCCTGAAATGTATGTTGCACAGATACCTTCATGAAGCTCCTTAATTTTAATTTGAGCTTTTTTTGTGAAATACATTTGATCAGGGGACCACCCCCAAGAATTTTGTATAACACTGATCCAGGAGGATCTAGGAGAAACTGGAGTTTTTACCAAAGTTGTTCGAACGAGATTGAGAGTCATTCGAACGACTTGAACCCTTGGGCCAAAGTTCCAGGGGAGGTGTTTGGTCGTTCGAACGACCTATGGGTTCGTTCGAACGACTATCGTAATTCCAGTTTTAGTAAGAGTTTTAAATACCTTTTAGAGTTTGATTAGAGTTGGATTTCGAGTTGGATTGTAACTAGGACTTGTAACCTCTATAAAAGGGCAAGCCTAAGCTAGAGTTAATTATCTAGAGTTTAGATCATTGTTTCAGGTTAGATTTGTTAGAGTTTAGAGATTAAGAACTTAGGGTTTAGAGTTTCGTTTGTAATTACTTAATTCAGTAATTAGATCTCTTTATTTCTCCCAGAAAATTGAGTTCCTCTGTTCTTCTACTAACCTATTTTGCATTCCTCTTCGTATTGTGGATTAAGTAGCATCAGATTCTTGTTAAAATTCTCGGGTTTTAATTGTGGTTTATGGTCTCTACACGTAACCGTCTCAAGCAAACGAATGGGAAGTTTTATGGATTTCGTGGCTGCTACAGTAAATTCGGCGGCGGCTGCAGTATTTTTTGACATCTGCTATAGTTATTTGCGACTACTAGAGTGAATTTGGTGACTGCTACAGTGTTTTTTGGTGACTGCTGCAGTGATTTTCAGATCTACATAAATTTTGGGACTTTTTTTGTGAGTCCGTTGACGATCTATCATAGATCTAAATCGATGAATTAGGGGCAATTTGGAGATGGGTAATTTCAGCGATAGACTCACGGTTTTAGAAATGAAAGTTTCCACTCTAACTTCTACAGTAGGCGAGTTAGTGGAGGAGTTGCGTCTCACGAACCTCCCTAAGGCTGCCACTTCGGTAAAACGGCGAGACCGTTCAAAGAAGAAAGGGGTTATGGAGGTGAATGGTGACGAGGACGTTCTGTTTTTTGATGATTCTAGTGTTGCCGAATCCGATGAGGAGCGATCGGTTATTGGTAAGTCCACGAATCCTATACGTAATCTTCGTATAAATTTTAAGATTGATATTCCGATATTCGACGGTTCGATCGATGCTGAGATATTGGATAATTGGTTCGATAGGTTAGAGACCTATTTTTCTATTTACAAATACTCTAATACTCAACAAATATGTTTTGCTACGTTGAAATTTACAAGTTATGCACTTACGTGGTGGAAATCTTATCGGAAACGCCACGATGTAAGAGATTTGGGTTGGAAAGAATTCAAGGTTTTAGTGCGAAAACAATTTTATCCGATTGGGTATGAGCAAGAGAGATGGTATACATGGCACAATTTGTGCCAAAAGTTTAAGCAATCCGTACAAGAGTACACTACGGCATTCTATAACCAAGCTTTGGTTTTGGACATTGATGTGGACGAGTATGAGGTGTTCATGAAGTACACGGGGGGTTTGTCAGAGTCCATTAGGAGAGAGTTGAAGCTCTTTACTGTGGCCAATATCGAAGACGCTACCGTGAAGGCAATTGCCATTGAATGAAAATACTTGAAGAGAGACAAAGAAGACGATAAGATCAAGTCGGGGTACAAGTCTAGTTAGAAAAACGAGCATAAGGGAGAGACCAAAGGAGAGAGGTCTTCATCCAAGGAGTTTCATTACGATTATTGTAAGGTGCGTGGGCATATTTTCGATTATTGTTGGAAACTTTACCCAGAGCTTAGGCCAAAGGAGGAGGAGAGCAAAAAAGAAAGATATGCACTAGCCACAGAGGTTGTTGACCTCCCGGGTTTAGATAAACCGAATCCTAAGCTTACACTTATGTTTCAGCGGAGTTTGGCTGCCGAGGAAGAGAGTCGGGAAGAGCTTTTTCATGTCAGGATTCAGGTAAAATAGAGTTTAGTCAAGGCCATTATGGATCCGGGTAGTCAGAAAAATTTGATTTCTGAGACGTTGGTGAAGAAGATGGGTTTGACGACTACAGCTCATCCTATGCCGTATGGTTTGGGGTGGTTTCAGAAAGATGTGGAGGTGATGGTCACGAAGCAGTATACTTTCAGATTTGCAATTTCTGAGAAGTTTATTGACGAGGTGACGTATGAGGAGGTTCCTTTGGATGTGTGTCAGGCCATCTTGGGTAGACCTTATCTTTGGGACCGAGATGCGATTCATTACCGTAGAGCTCGCAAGTATCGTCTTGTGAAGGAAGCAAAGGAGTTCCATATCAATGCTTGTAAGGAGCATGTCACTACGCCAAATTTGGTAACGGCGACTCAGGTGAAGCGGTTGGTTAATGCGAGCGGCAAGTTTGTGTTAATCGTGCGACCGATTCAGGAAGGTACGTCGGCTCGAGTGTTGTCTCCTATGACAACGTTTTATAAGCAACAAACCGATATAGGGAAGTTGCAAAAGGAGGTTGTGGTACATACTGATCACAAACCGTCCCAATTTTTTTCTACACAGTCCAAGCTACAGCAAGCTCGCCGGATAAAGAGAAGGTCGTATCTCCAGTACTTTCTCTTGATTATGAAGTATAAGAAGAGAGTGGACAGCAAAAAGGCTGATTGGTTATCTCGACCCCCATTACCAACTACTTCCGCTATGTTGGATTTCATACAGAGACAGCCTTTTGTTACATCAAGATATGATGATCCTATAGGGTGTAGTGCGTTTCGCCAGAAGTTGCAGCACAGCAAGGCCTGTGAGTATGTTTTCCATGATGGGGTGGGTGACAAGAATCTATTTGAGCCATTTATTTTGTTGTTTAGTACGTCAAAGTGGTACAGTAGGGAATTGGGCATCATCGCGTTCTCACATCTACAGTTCTGGCTTGAGCAGGAGCTCAAGGTTCCTAAGTAGGGAAGCCATGATCCAGGAGGATCTAGGGAATTCTCACATCTCCAATTCTGGCTTGAGCGGGAGCTCAAGCCTCCTAAATGGGGGAGCCATGATCTAGGAGAATCTAGAAGAAACTAGAGTTTTTACCAAAGTTGTTCGAACGAGGTTGAAAGTCGTTCAAACGACTTGAACCCCTGGGCCAAAGTTCCAGGGGAGGTGTTCGGTCGTTCGAACGACCTATGGGTTCGTTCGAACGACTATCGTAATTCCAGTTCTAGTAAGAGTTTTAAATACCTTTTAGAGTTTGATTAGAGTTGGATTTCGAGTTGGATTGTAACTAGGACTTGTAACCTCTATAAAAGGGCAAGCCTAGGCTAGAGTTAATTATCTAGACGTAGATCATTGTTTAGAGTTTCCTTTAGATCTAAAAGATTTGTAACTAGGGTTTATAACCTTCTATGAAGGGCAAGACTAGGCAAGGTTAGATCTAGGTTAATCTCATTTTTTTAAGCAATTGAAGCTTATTTTTCCCATCGAATTTGTGTTCTTCAGACTTTTCAGCTATCTAGAGCTTCTTCATTGTATTGTGGACCAAACACTCCTCCTTGAAATTTGAATCTTAGACACTTTGCTAAAAAAGATCGAGCTTCTTCTTTGTTTTGTGGGAGGATATTTGAGTTGAAGTATGTAAGAAACAGTTTCCTTCAGTCTTTGGGATCGTCATCTTCGGTTACTTAGATTTGCATATATGTTTTGTATTGATGCTAGAATGCTGGATCATTTCGATGTCCAACGTTCTTTTCTCACTGTCTTCCAGCATTGCAGCAATGTAGGCTAGTACATCAGCATGTCTGTTTTTAGCCCTTGGTAAATAATAGATAGTGGCTCTCCCAAACTTCTTCATCTTTCCTTCGACTAAAGCAGCATATTTGACCATTTTTCTAGATGTTTTGAATGTTTTGTTGTAGTGGTTGGCCATTAATAATGAGTTCACATAGACTACTATGTCTTCCGCTCCAAGTGCCAACCTAAGATCTAGACCGTGTAAGATTGCTTCATACTCCGTTTCGTTATTCGTTGGCGATTGCTTGTCCTTTAGCTGAGATTTAAGGTTCAAATGAAATGCCATATTCTCCTAGGAATACGAACCATTGTTACACCCTTCTGGATTTTTCTTTTTTGAAATGAACTAGCTTGAAAGGGAACTTGGTGATGACGTTGATCAGATGTGCTTGGACCCAAGATGTTTGTACTTTAGTTTTTTTTACTAGTTGTTTTGTGGTTAATAAATAGGTGGAGAACCTCCAATTGAAGTTAGTTTTTTTTCCTTTATATTTGTGAGTTTAAGGGGAAAACTTGAGAAACCCTAGTTTAGATTAAGTAAATCGTTGCTTCCGCACTTAGTTTCAATAAAATAAGATTCGCAGTGAGCCATAACGCTTAATATCTAGAAATTCATAGTCCTTAGGCACAGTAGCCGCCTGTTCTGTCAGTGCATTTTCAGCTGTAAATCTCTTAGAAAGCATGAACTGGGTATATTGGCTAAAAAATATCTTCAACTGTCCTCCCGTAAAGCTTCCCTATCTTCGAAAATTATATCTTAATAGTATTCATCTAGCTGACGGAACTACAATTGAGACAATAGTTTCAAACTGTCCTCTCCTTATTGATTTGTCTATTGATACTTGCCATTGGATGGATAGTCTTCATATTTCTTCAAATGGACTTCAAAGATTAAGCCTGGATAATTGTTACGAATTTACTGCAATTTAGACTTTAAGAATATTTGCTCCAAATGTTAGAAAATTATATTTAAGTGATAATGTTGCGTGTCAATATATTCCAGAGAACTTAAAATCTTTATCAGAGGCTATGGCAATAATTGTTTACACATAAATAGACTTTTCTAAAGTAACGAAGATTCTATGTAAGTTGCAAAATACTAGTACTTTAAACCTGATCTTCTCTTTTTTCGACTTTTTAGTAAGTACTTATTTGCTTACTTAAGATTTGTTTGTGTTGGGTGTGAACTCGAACTGTGAAGAATGATTGTCGAAGACTGAAATTGTCGAAGTCGTTCGAACGAAAATGGAAGTTCGGTCGAATAAGCTTGGATAGCGTTCGAACGAGTTACATGTTTCTAGGGCTGGAGACCAATTATCGTAAAGTCGTTTGAACGAGCTTAGAGTCATTCGGACGAGCTATGCGTAGGTATGCTTTAGATGCTTTTCTGGAACGTTGAGTTTGCCTCGAGATCCGTTCTACTTGTATTTTAGTTTCCTAGTATATAAAGAGGACTTAGTTTATTTGTTTAAGCTTTCATTTCTCTGTGAGTTTAATTCTAGAGACCTAAAATTTAAGAAACTCTATTAAAGCTTGAGAAGCTTAGAAAGATCGTTGTAACCTATTTGATCATCATAGTAGATTGTTTGGGGAGTGGTTTTTTCTCCTTAAGGGTTTTCCACTTCCCTCCTCTGGGAATTCTTGTATTCTTTATTGTTCTTGTTTGATTGATTCTCCTGTTAGAGTTTATTTTGTGCATCGTTCTTGGCGTAGAAGAGAGATTAGCTACCTCTATTCTCAACAGCTTGTACATACATGATTAATAGTCATATACACGATTAATCTCGTTTTTTACCTTCTTTATTTCCATAATAGATTTCGGGATAGAGAATTTGTGGAGCATTTGTTTGGAAGTGAGAACAAGGTTACTGAACTTCCTAGAGTACTATTTAATTTGACTTCCTTGGTACTTGATACCAAAATAAGCTCTAATCATCTCTTCCTGTCGGCTTACTTACTGAAGAGTGTTCCCAACTTGCTTAATCTGCCATCATCTAGAACTTTTACCCTCATGTAGGCATCCAGCTCTTCCGCACATAGCAAAAGTTAAAAGTATCTCCGACAGACTTTCTACCTCAGTATCAACCAGAGTTCGGCACTCCTACAATAATGTTTTGGCATCTGAAGTTGGAGAGGCGGTTTAGTTGGAATCTTGAGGAAAACCTATATATGGTTGAAAATTTGCGTGAGTTGTTGGAGATGCTTCTGTTAGTACTTGCAGCTCAAGACGGCAGAAAATGAATTAAAAATGGAAAGATATGATTATGGTGATCAGGGCGTTGGTCTAATGTAAAATGTCAAAGAACGAAAGTTGTAGGTATCATCGATTTAAAGCCAAAAAAACTGAGGGATCAGAAATCAGACCGTTGGATCAAAAGTTATAATTAGTTTAGTCTACTGATGTGGAACTCGAGGCAAATTCGAGCACCGAATTTGAGTTGTAATCGAAGTAGAACTATCTTTTGGATGCCTTTGGCCCCTTTTGAGAGTGTTTTCTTGTTTTGGAATGCTTCTACTTCAAGTAGGATTAGTATTAGAAACTTGTAATTCATTGATGGATAGGTTGTTTAAGGTTTCTTTGGTTATAAAAGGAACCTATGAGGTTTGTAGAAACCTAACTTGAAATCTAAAAGAGATGTAGCCTTTATGATAGACTTTGTAAAGAGTTGGTCTTTACAAGGAAGAAGGTGGAGTGTGTTCTCCAGGGATTTGATGGTGAGAATGCAAGTACCTCTTGGTTGCTAAGATGAGAAATCAATAAAGAGAGAAGATTGAAGGGTTTCAAGAAGAAGGTATGCAACATGGTCTTTGCTGAGGTAATCTTTGGGTTCTTGATAGATCTCTTCTTCTTTTTTCTCTTGTAAATCTATGTGAGGGTATTATGAGATTATAAAATTCCATGTTCGTTGGAATCTCTTGAGGGCTTGTAATTAAACTTGGATACATAGTGGATTTCTAACTTGGTGGTGGGGAATAACCTTAGAGTGAACCTCTGGTAAATATTGTGTTATCTGTGCATGAATTATTGTGTCTATGTTTCTTGATTGATTATTTGTATGTCATGAAGATAACGGATAAAACCAAATTGCGCACGGGGGATATATTCCGCACGTTCACCCCAACAGCTTCTTACTGATTTTTTCGAACAAAAAATAATGTGAAGTTGTCTTATTATTATTATTATTATGTTTATAGAAGGATGTTGCTGATGTCAATGAAGAGGAAGTATGGGATTCTTTAGACCTTGATGGTATTGCTTTGTTTGATAAGTTGGAAGATTTTGTGTTGAAAGAATTTCAAGTACTGTGGAGTCTAAGAAAACTTGTTAAACACTTGCTTCAGCATGCAAAGGTCTTGAAGAAAATGGTTATCGTTACTTTAGAGGAGGTTGAAAAAGATTTAGGTGGTGTTTGTTTCACTGCTGAAAAAAAATTTAGACTCTCTTTTTCAGCAAAAAAAAATTAGTACTTAAGAGGAGCTTTCTTTTTCTTCAGCAGCACGTCAAGCCCTCTTGTGCCGAGATTGCCCTTCTCCTCCCTAGACCTAAAATTTTTGAGAGAGAAAAAAAAAACATTTGTTATATACGCAACATCAAACTCCTTCTTGAGTTCCTGTGATTTCTTCTTGCCCTTGTAGATCTCGAACTCTGGTGAGTTCTTCTTGTTGCTCAATTGTGCTTATTTTGTGCTTGTTTGATTTCAATTTCATCCAAATTAGGTATTGAGAGTGTTAGGTATTATGTCTTGATTGTTGAATTTGATGTGTTAACAATCTACTATTTCATGTATCATTGAATTTGATGTGTTGGAAGATATATATATATATATGATTTTAATGGAAATATGTGATTTTAGTTTGAATTTGGATGATAGATTTGTACCCTTATTGCCATTAGAAGACTATGGTAAACAATCCTAATCACATAAGTAAGTTATCCAACATAGGGGCTTTGGCAGTATGGAATCTTTCTCGCAATGGAAATTTTATACTTAAATCATCATGGAATTTTTGGAGGAAAATTAGATCAATAAGAGAGAATGGATTGGATTTGGCATTATGCTCTACCTGCAAAAATATAATTACTAGGATGGAAGTTGTGGAAAAATATCATACATGGATACTGTGATTCAAAACCATGTTGTTCTTGTTTCAATGTTCATGTTGTAGGGAATCCCAAATTGAAAGCACTGACCATGTACTTGCTCAGAGTGAAATAGCCATGCAGGGTATGGAGTTATTTTGGGGCTATTTGTGGTGTCACAAATTTTATTTATGAATCTCACTGGAACCTTAAAGATGAAATAGCCATGCTGGTATGGGAATCCCATATGGTACCTTAAAGTTGATCGCAAAACTCACATGGACATTGTAAGAGATTTAATGCCTAGTCTCATTTGGCTGGGAACTATGGAGAGCAAGTTGTTATTTTACATATGATTGGGTGTTCATAGATGCTGATAAGATCATTAAGAAGGTGTTGAAGTGGTTGCCTTAGTTGCCTACCTTTGAAAAACTTGTTACTTTTAGCCATGTTACATCTTGGATTAAGAGTACTTTAGTATGAGAGTTGTTATTTAAGGATTCTAATCTCATTGAAGTCAAACAATCATACACTAAACAGAGTTAATCCTATCCCATATCATTGTGAAAAACATAATTCACTCATATTATTTATCTAGCTTCATGCATATATGTAAACAACATCTTTTAGCATATGTGAGAAGCATAAGAGAGTATCTTTTAGCATCATTTGTCCATTTTGGGAAAGTCCCAAAATAGAATCTTTTAGCATCTGTTTTTTTTTTTTTTTTTGCAAGAAGTTTATATATGTTGCATAAAGGGGAGAACAAGAAAAGGGGAGGAAATGATCCAGAGACATGAAATCTGAAGTGAAATGATGATTACTGTGATAATACTAAAATTTGTTATTAACAAAATAACTACTCTTTTCTAAAGTAAGATATTCTTAGAACTAAACAAGTAGATCAAAATATTCCTTGGGCCATCAAACTGAGTGCACAGGAGATTCGAGGACAGAGGTGCTACTATTCACGGATTGCAGTAATGTGAGCTCTTACCTATGTGACCCACTTTTCGGAGTGCAATGGAGCACAGCTTCTCAGCTTCAACCATGTCTTACCTTATGTAAAAAGTTAGCTTGTTTTTCGTTTTATTGGATCTCTAGATTCATGAACTTTATAGCACATGAACTAGCGGCCCTGGGCACTAGTCATAGTGGTTTGTATTATGATAACTCTATGCCGGGCTGGATTAATCCTGTAGCCCAAACTCTGTTTTAGTTCCAATAAATTGTGGTTTAAGGAGAAGAAAAAGAAAAGAAAAAAAGATGTAGATCAAAATACATGAGTCATTGAGATCAGCTCCCATGGTTACTAGTTTTAATTATAATAACACCTGCCAATCATATATTAGGGTTCTTACCAATCCCAATGAGGGTCACCTCATAGTAGACTAGCCCTCTTTACCCTTTCTCCAACCGACTCAATTTCAAACTGCTAAATATAGTCGGTTAAGCAAATAATATAAGAGGGAAGACAACTTACAACACAAGTTTCAACTCTCACTCCCTCTCTCAAACCACAGATCTCTCTCTCAAACAAACCCTAAACAACTCTCTCTTCTCTCTTTGTCCCTCTGTTTGGGTGATCTTAGATTTGTTTACAGAGATGAAAATGTCTGGAGATAATAACCAAAGGGTAAGCTTCTCTCCTCTTGTTATATCATACTTGCATCTTTATTTTCGAATTATTTTCCAATTTTTTAGAGCTAGGGTTTTGTGTTTTACAAAACTATCTTTGAGAAAACATAGTTATAACTTATACCCATGCTTTAAATCTCCAAAATATTGCCCATATTTCAGTATTATGCCGGAAAACTGCGCAGTTTACCCTTGAAATATAATAAATTTCATGTACCTGGCAAAAGAATGTAACTGTAACTAATATTTTGGATTGTGGGTATTGCCCATATATAGAAAAACTGCTTCACTGATATCATGTTTCAAATATCATGTTATGTACCTTATTTATTGGTAAGTTTCCGTAAATACGGCCGATATTGTGGATTATTGATAGTAGAATAATGAAAGGTTATCTAGAAATTATCAGTGATAGTTTGTAATATATTTGGGATATATTTGGGTAAGATATAGTGGCAAATTATTGTATTGGAATATCATTGATAGTTTGTATGTATCGTTTTGGCGTTTGTCAATCGTGGGGGTCAGATATTTGTGAATCTTTGCTCATGCTAAAAGATTTATATGTTAAGAAAAGCAAAAAACTGTTATGATTTTTGTTTTGTGTTGGTTTTTTGTTCGTAATGCGGATTGTGGTATGTTTTCTGTGAAGTTTAGTCACTTACGTTTAATTTTTCGTTCAGGAATTGTAGCTATGGACAACACCAATTGCTGGGAGGAGGGACACATTCGATGACAACCAATGATTCTCTTGCATACCTCAACACTGTTAGGAACATGTTTAAGGATGAAAAACATAAGTATGAAGAATTAGTAGAAGTGTTGAAAGATTATAAAGGGGAAAGGCTTCAGATACAAATGGTTATAGCTAGAGTGGTAGATCTGTTCCAAGGACATAGGGATCTTATTCTAGGGCTCAATGTATTTTTGCCCAAGGATTTCAAGATTAAGGGTTTAGAGACTGACAAACCTCAAGGAAGGAAGCGTATTCAGTTTGATGATGCCATTCAGTTTATGGACAAAATAAAGACACGGTTTCCAAATGATGGTAACATGTCCAAATCGTTCTTTAGTGTACTAGATATGTACCGTAAGGGGAGTATTCTTCTTTTTCAGAGACAATCGAGACTTGCTTCAGGAGTTCCTGCAATTTCTACCAGTTTTTTCATTACCAAATCTTACCAAGTCATTGTGTACTCTGACCATTCAGCCCTTCGATATCTTCTTAATAAAAAGGACGCTAAACCACGGCTTATCCGTTGGAACCTTTTACTCCAAGAATTTGACCTCGAAATACGTGATAAAAAGGTAAAAAAAATGTTGTCGCCAACCATTTGTCACATTTGATAGTTGACCACATTAACGAAGACCTTCCTATTCCTGATCATTTTCCCGATGAACAGTTAATGAACATTAATAGGCACCCTGGTTCGCCGACATTGCAAATTACTTAGCCGCAGGGTACATACCACCAGATTTGAGCAGACAAGATAAAAATAGATTTGAAACAATCTCTAGACGATTTATCTGGGAGGATCCCTATTTATTTAAAGTTGGCACTGACCTAGTGATTCGTCGTTGTGTCCATGAAAATGACATTCCAAAATTTTTAAAATGTCTTCATGATGATGGTGGTTATTTTGGGCCCCGTAGAACATCTAATAAAGTACTTCAATGTGGTTTTTATTGGTCTACTTTATTTAATGGCACTTACGACCATTGTTCACAATGTGACCGTTGCCAAAGGGTTGGCAACATGGGTCGTCGGTATGAGATGCCTCTTAACAATATTTTAGAAGTTAAAATTTTTTATGTCTGGGACATTTGACTTTATGGACCCATTTTCAGTATCTAAAAGTTATTTGTGGATCTTAGTAGCAGTTGACTATGTTTCGAAATGGGTAGAAGTTGTACCATGTCGGACAAATGATCGGGCTGTCGTAATTAACTTTTTAAACGATAATATTTTAGTCTTATTTGGTACACCTCATGCAATTATAAGCGACGGTGGAACATATTTTTGTAATCGTTATTTTAAAAGTCTTATGCATAAATATGGCATTACTTATAAAGTTGTTACCCCATATCATCCACATACAAGTGGGCAAGTAGAGGTTTCAAATCGGGAGATAAAGAGAATTTTAGAGAAAACTGTCCGACCAGATCGTAAAAATTGGTCCACTCGTCTTAATGATGCTCTTTGGGCTTATCGGACTGCTTATAAAACTCCTATTGGAATGTCATCTTATAAATATATTTTTGGCAAAGCTTGTCACTTGTTTGTAGAATTAGGACATAAAGTTTACTAGGCAATTAAGAGATTTAATTTTCAAATAGACGCAGCAGGACTTCATCGAAAACTTCAACTAAGTGAGTTAGAAGAATTAAGACAAGTGGCGTACGATAATGCTAAAATATATAAGGATCAGACCAAAACATATCATGATAAACATATAGTCCAAAAAATCTTTACACCTGAACAAAAAGTCTTATTATTTAACTCAAAGCTGCGTCTTTTTCCTAGAAAATTACAAACCCGTTGGCATGGCCCGTTTGAAGTCGTAAACATACACCAAAATGGTTTGGCTGAAGTAAAAAATTATCATACTGGGATAACTTTTAACGTCAATGGCCAACGCCTTAAACCTTATCTTGAGACAATCCCTTTAGAAAATTTCTCTGATATAGATCTTTGCGAGCCCGAATACAGGGAATTGCCCGTCCCCGAATAATTCTTTGACTTCACATCAGTTTTAGGGTACGGGATTTTTGTCTTGCTGAAGACGATTAACTTAGCGTTTTCTGGGAGGCAACCCACGGCACATTCAAGTTAAAAATTCCAATTTTCTTTTCTATTTTTATTTTTTGTTCTCCAATATTATGGACAATATTTTATTTAAGTTTAGGGGTAGGAAAATCATTTTTAAATAGTTTTGGAAGAAAAGTGAAATAACGACACTTTTGGCAATTTATGATGTATTTTTGATAAGCTTTCAACATTTAGACTGAATTTATTTTGACATAAATATTGGTTGGGAAACCCGAATAAATCTAAAAAAAACCAAGAACTTAAAAGTTTAAAAATATACACTAAAATATTTTGTACACCATCTTAAGTTAGATGTACTATCTTTTAATTAACGACTAATTCAAGTTAACGTGGCATATTTTGAAAACTTGCACTTCACTATAGTTTTGTAATTGATACATTCGATAGGTAATTGACCAGTTTTAGGGAAATATAGTATTTATGTTAAGAATAATTTGCTCCAAGGGAGACAACTGCCTAAGAATAAGTTCATTCCCAAAAGAAAAAAAAAACCAAAGTTGCTCAAAAAACTTTCACCCTGAAAGAGGAAAAATTATCACCAATCTCGAGTATGACCATGAACTATGTGAAAGGAGCACGAAAAATGTTACTTGTGAGAATCCTAACTCTAGGTCACGAAGGGGCACCAAACCCCGGCAACCTTAGCCAACTGGAGGGGATTGTCGACCGAAAAATCCTTGTTACGGAGGCTTCACTAAGAAACAATGTACTCAAAAAGGCTATAAAAAATAAGATATCGGGGAGTAAAATTAACTAAGACACTTATCAAACTGACCGTTAAATTTATTCCAGTAAGTACTCGACTACCATACACTGACTCAATGATTCTAGACAACGTATTAAGCAATAAAACTATCTTCACAATACACTCGGATATATTTGGTAAAATACTTGAATTTTTTTCAAATCATGAGGTAGTATCTCTAGTATTGGATAAGTACAATATATTTTATGGTATACTTGGAGAATAATAGATTTTAAGGAATTTCCTGCTTGTATATTTTTGTCATAACTAAATAATGATAAATTGACAGGAAATGAGTCTCTTGTCATTTTGAATTGCCATAATGTCATTACTGACTTTTGTGGGTATAGTCACTGTAAACCCTCACGAGACAACACTCATCTACCAGGGATACCTGGGGTTTTAACGGCTTGTTGCATATGTTAAGCGCAATCGCGAGTCCTGCAAAAATTATTTCCTTTCTTCGTTTAATTGTATTTCTTTATTTTACTCAGGACGAGCAAAATGGTAAGTTTGGGGGTATTTGATAGACGTAGAAATACGTATGATTAATACGCCTAAAAGTATCATTTTGCTAATCCCAATTTATTATTTTCTAATGTTAGTAACATTTTCTTATTTTCAGGCACTTATTACTGTTAGAGCTAATAAGTAGAAAAAAACATCTAATAGAAGGTACAAAGAGTTGAAGCATCTCCAACAGTCTCTCAAGTATAAGAAAAATGCTTACATTCAATGTACTTGTAGATTTTCTCCATAGAATAAAGATGATGAAGGACTCTACAAGGATTAACATGAGATAGGATTTATTTGATAGAGTTTCAGAATTGTAAACAAATCTCTCCTACCTCCTATAAATAGGAGAGCAATTCTATGTATTTTACACATCTCAATCTTAGGAAGGAATAAAGCTTGTATTTTGCAGTATCTCTCTTTTTCTCTCTCTTTTATTTTATGCGTTTAATTTAAGCTGTGATCAACACCATTAATGGAGAGCTAGTCTCCTTAGCTTAGGTTAAGGATTGAACCTCCGATGAAGTGAGCTAAATTGATGTTAATAGTAGTTTTGATCTAGAATTAATCTTCAATTCTCTGATTTGTAGTTACAAAGAGTTGATCTAGCCATGACAACTCTAAGTTACTACAGATATGAGAAAGATGTCGAATTAGCCATATTCGATTGTTTACACGCTCAAAGGGAATTCTAGATCACTAAAGTTAATACTCTCCACCTAGCCATGGAAAGGGATTTATAAACCCTAGATCCGATTGTCCATGAACATCAAAGTTCTTACTTAGGGTTTTAACCACAAACCCTAGATCTTAGACCCGAATAAACCTAGCCATGGCTATTACGTGCAGATAGAAGCTACCGCTTACATATCGTTTAGTAAACTAAGTCAGAGGTGATCCAAAGCCCAGGTTCTTTTCCTTATAATCGTACCAAAAGTTAGTAATTTAAATTTATGTTTTAGATCAAAACTTTTTTATCAAAATTAGTTTAGATTCGTTTATTAGTTAATTAGGAAATTATATTTTTAATACGTTTACTCCCCGTGGATTCGACCCCCGTCTACCCTTATTATATTACGATACCCGTAGTTTTGAACGGGGTATTTAAAGATCGAGTTTTTCTCGCATCAATATGTTTCATAGCATTATAGCAGCTCTTGAGGGTGTATTCACCAGTAGTGGTCAGAGGCAAAATAACTTGGATCATTGATCTCACTATCTAGCTCTATCTCATTGAGCTCAACCTAAACTTCAGGAAGTTAATATCTAGCACCTATAGGGGGAACCTACTGATGGTTAATAATGTTAAAAATTGTAGCATCCTGATTAAGAGTGATGTCATACCTATCCTGAGTATCAAACTGGTCAATCAAGGATTCAAGATACCCTTGGGGTGCCAAGGGTCATGTCAAAAGTAGGTCTCAGTACCCCTCCCTATATTATAAATAATAATGTTTTTAGCTTCATCTCTAGCTTTCAGAACGTTCCTCCAAGCCCATGAGCATTCTATGGGAAATTGCATAGTCAAGAACTTCTTGTTCTTAATAAGGTCACATTTAACCCAATTGGCCCATAAGCAATCTCTTTTAGAAGCCAAGTACCACACAAATTTAACACAAGCAGCTAGGTTCCAAGTACCTAAATCTCTAACACCCAGCCCCCCCTTCACTATAAGGATGACAAACCTTGATCTAGCTAACAAGAACAATCTTATTACCTAAATCAATGCATCTCCAAAGAAATTTCCTACAGATGCCAGTTAAGTTTTTTATAGTGGCATGTGGGAACTTGTAGTACCCACTCCAGTACACTTGCATGTTATCTAGGACAACCTTGATTAACACTAGTCTTACAACATAAGGAAGAAATTTGCGTTTCCAGGAAGTGACCCTTTTAACAAAGTTGTCCACCAAGGGAAAACAATCTCTCTCTTTAAATCTAGTAGTAATTAAGAAAATCCCTAAGTATTGAACATGCAAGGTACTGTTGAAATTGTTTTAACTTCAAATGTTTTATAAAACAAAATATGGTTTTTAAATGTTTTGTCCCACATTGGAAATAAATAAAAAATTCTAATAGTTTTAATATTTTTATTGCTTAGTTGGATTTAAAACTCTACTCTAGGAGTGTGTGCACTCTAGTGAGATGTTTTGCATCGAGCGCGACTCGCGCAAGTGTTTGTGGGTGAATAGGCATTTTAGGCGCTTTATTAGGTGCACTTAGCACTTGGACTTCTATGACTCTTAGAGTATGTAACTGGTTAATATTATTCATTGGGTATTATGGGATTAAGTGTGACTTATTTGATATTAATATATTAATTAAGCAGTTTTAGAACTAAACAGTCATAGACTCTTACTTATATGACTCTTAGAGCATCCAGCAACCTCTAAATAATAGGGAGTACTTTTGAGAAGTTTCAACCCAACTTTAATGTTGGGAGCCTATAAAAGCCATTTTATTACTTTTTGCCTCCCTAAAATAAGTTTAGGGAGACTGCTCTGAATGCTCTTACTTATAGAGATCTCATATGTGAGTAAAAAATAATATAGTAAAACAAACAAGTTTTTCTTTTTCTCAATTTTGTTTTTCGTTTTTGGGCATTTAGGAAAGGTGAAACAAACTTCATCACTCTGTGCAGTACAAGCACATAGCGATGGAACGGGTCTAGCTTGGTTGAATCCCAGAAGTAGTGTTGTTTTGTTCTCTTGCACCTTTGGAGAGGCTTCGACTATCTTCAAGAAGCGCTTGCACGCCTTCTTACTTGGTTTGATAATTGGTTTTCTTTAGGTGAAAATTACTTTTTTCTTTTTGAATTTTCCCAACAGGTACCAATATCTTCTCTCAACTAAGCACTAACACCAATTATAAATTCAAACAAACTCTATCATTTCCCCACTCTCTACATATCTCCTTCTTTATCTCTCCCTCCAAAACCAAACTCCCTCTCCCCCCTCATTTCTCACCTCTCAGTCGTTTGCCACCATCCCATTGTTACTAGTTTTAATAACACCTATCAATCATTCATTGAGTCTTACTTGTCTCAATGAGGTAGACCTCATAGTTGGCAAACTTAAACCCTTTCTCCAAGGGACTCAATTTCGAACTGCTAAAAATAGTCGGTTAAAAAAATAATATAAGAGGGAAGACAACTTACAACTCTCCCTCCCTCTCTCAAACCACAGATCTCTCTCTTACGAACCCTAAACAACTCTCTCTTCTATCTTTCTCTCTCTGTTTGGGTGATCTTATATTTGTTTACAGAGATGAAAATGTCTGGAGATAATAACCAAGGGTAAACTCCTCTCCTCCTCTTGTTATATAATACTTGCATCTTTTTTTTCGAATTATTTTCCAATTTTTTAGAGCTAGGGTTTTGTGTTTTACAAGACTATCAGTCTATCATTCAGAAAACATAGTTATAACTTATACCCATGCTTTAAATCTCCAAAATATTGCCCATATTTAAGTATTATGCCCGAAAACTGTGGTTTACCCTTGAAATATGCTAAATTTCATGTACCTGGCAAAAGTATGTAACTGTAAGTAATATTTTGGATCGTAGGGATAGCCAATATATTGAAAAACTGCTTCACTGATGTGATTTACCCTTACCATATTCCAAATATCATGTTGTGTACCTTATTTATTGGTATGTTTCCGTAGATATGGCCGATATTGTGTATTATTAGTAGTAGAATAATAACAGGCTATCTAGAAATTATCAGTGATAGTGTGAGATATTTTAGGATATGTTTGGGTAAGAAATAGTGCCAAATTATTGTATTGGAATATCATTGATGGTTTGTATGTATCGTTTGGCGTTTGTCAATCGTGGGGGTCAGATATTTGTGAATCGATGCTCATGCTAAGAAAATAAAAAAACTGTTAAGATTTTTGTTTTGTGTTGGTTTTTTGTTCTTAATGCGGATTGTGGTCTGTTTTTGTGAAGTTTAGTGGCTTGTGTTTAATTTTTCGTTCAGGTATTGTGGCTATGGACAACACCAATTGCTGGGAGGAGGGACACATTCAGTGACAACCAATGATTCTCTTGCGTACCTCAACGCTGTTAAGAACGTGTTTAAGGATGAAATACATAAGTATGAAGAGTTCGTGGAAGTGTTGAAAGATTATAAGAAGGAAAGGCTACAGATACAAATGCTTATAGCTAGAGTGGTAGATCTGTTCCAAGGACATGGGGATCTTATTCTAGGGCTCAATGTATTTTTGCCCAAGGATTTCAAGATTAAGGGTTTAGAGACTGATGAACCTCGAGGAAGGAAGCGTGTTCAGTTTGATGATGCCATTCAGTTTATGGACAAAATAAAGACACGGTTTCCAGATGACGGTAACATGCCCAAATCGTTCTTTAGTGTACTAGATATGTACCGCAAAGGGAGTAAGTCCATCATCGAAATCTATGAGGAGGTAGCTGTTCTTTTCAGGGACAATCGAGACTTGCTTCAGGAGTTCCTGCAATTTCTACCAGTTTCTTCATTACCAGATCCTGCCCATCATGCTCAATCAGAAAGAACTGTATCTTTTCTGCGCCAGAACGAGAAGATCTCTGCTAATTTTGCCTCAAGACGTATGAAGCGAGAAAAAAGGAAGCGAAACACAGTTTACCATGCTGAGCTAGATCTCAGTGTTGACCATCCTGATCTAGACTATGAGAAGTTAGCAACGAAGAAGCACAACAAAAGGGAAAAGGATAGAAAAGAAGATAGCAGAACATACCATAGTCGACATAATAGGGAGATGGATCAGACTAGCATGATCGACTTTAATAACGTGGAACATCTTCCCAAAAAGCAGAAACTTTCTCCAGGGATGGTGGAACGCGTTACTCAAAAGACAAGCCGAGGTGCATACAAGCAAGACTTTCATTTCGGTGGGAAAGTAGAAAAAGTGCTACACAACTCTAAAGGACATCTGACAATCCCCGTGCAGTTAGAAGACAGGGATACAGAGCACGGAAGTGAACTGGAAAAAGATGGAGATTGCACAAGGGATGAAAAGGGTACGAGTGAACCCATTTCAGATTTTGATCTCTACGACTATAAGAGTTGTAACCCCTCGTACCAGCCTCTATCAAAGATTAACCGAACACTTTATGGTACCAAAAGGACAATGCTTGATGATCCAGTATTGAATGACTGTTGTGTGTTGGTGACTAGAAGAAGCGAGGATCACTCTTTTAAGCACCCAAGCAAAAGCCAGTATGAAGAATGTCTGTTTAGATGCGAAGATGACAGGTTTGAATTGGACATGATGATGCAATATGTTAAGTCAACAATAACTTGCGTAGAAGATCTTCTGGATAAAATCAAGGCTAACGCAGTTGACACAGATGGTCCGATTTGTATTGAGGATTATTTTAGGGCTATGAACCTACGTTCCATTCAATATTTGTATGAGGATCATGGGCTGGATGTCATAGAAGGATTACGCCAGAATGCAAACATTTCACTGCCGATTGTTTTGGCTCGGTTAAAACAGAAACAGCAGGAATGGTCAAGGTCACGTTTGGAATGTAATCAAATTTGGGCTAGTGTTAATCCTAAGAAGTCCACAGAATCCTCTAGTAGCGTTACAGGAGATGCAGCCAATACAGTTACAGGAGATGCAGCCAATACAGTTTGCTGAACAACGTTATTGTAAGACCCGATCTTTGAGTTTGCCGTTTTTTGAAGACCCAATCTTCAAATCAGAATTGTTGATTTGTTAGAGCACAGAAGTACTTATTAGGACATTTAGTTTTGTTTCAAGCGGTTCTGCGAATTTCGATTGTTAATGTAATCGATGTGTAACATGTGTTAATAAGAGACTTTCATGTTCTAGTTATATCTTGTATACCAACTGCTCAACGATTAACCTTGGTATTGCTAGATAATAGAGTGAAAAGCCTGCCTCTCTAGCATTGAAACTACTGGACTTCCAGTATCCACATTTCTTTTTCGTATGCCAGTAACATCAGAAAATGGATTACTAAGGAGATGGGTGATGGAAACTCATAGGCTATGATACAGAGGATCTCATGAACGTTGAGCTTTCCCTAAAGCCAATTATAATCAAGTCGAGCTGTGCTTAATTCCATATCAAGACTGCGCATACATGGATTCCTATTACCTTAAGTTTTCTTATACGTTCTCTACGAAACAATGCTATGTGCATGTCACCATACTTTCTACTTCATGTTTCTCACAAGTCACTAGGATTCTATGGCAACTAATTGGTTAAGGTAAACTACACCTCAGATTAAGGCCTTTCTCTTGATGCCCAGACAACCAATAGGGGAAATACCAAAAACTTATAAAATTATCTAAAGAAAAACATGAATATATAATTACAAATATGTGTACGTATACTTTAAAAGATCCCGTTCCTGTATTTATCGAAGATTGTTAATTGAAAATGTTCTCATACATTGAAATTTCTTGGATTCTATGTGTACTCTTTCTCAGTTTAGCATTTAAGACTACATGCTGTCAGTATTCATTTGGAGTTTTGGGCCTATCTAATGTTGCCTAGACTAATGGACTCATTCTAATTACAACCACTGAGAATTTTGTTTGACCTTAAGCTATCAAATACACCAGCATTTAAAATATCGTCATTTGTATTTTTCCTAGCCTAAAATTTTATAAGACTCCACATCTAACCTTTTTGTTTTTTAAAAGGTCAGAATATCAAATTTTCAATTCAATAAAATGTTTATCATTTCGTGTTGGTTCTATCTGTCTCCATAACTGATCTAGGAGGATCTAGACATTAAACCCCTTAGAGATAGACAAAAGGTGAAGTCTGTTCGTACAGATATTTGTTCTATTCGAATTCTTTTTGAATAGACAAATGTTCTATTCGAATAGAGACTATTATGAGTAGTCTATTCGAACAAACATTGTTCTGAGTAGTCTATTCGAATAGACTTTTGAGTCTATTTAAATACACTCAGTTTTGAGTGTTATGTTCGAATAGAGAATGGTTATGTTCAAACAGATGCGCGACTTTATCATAGTTTTAGGTCGTTTCAAGTGCATTTTTATCATATGTTGAAACTAGGAAAAATTGTAACATTTAAGAGAGCAAGGCTAGGCAATGTAAAAGGCATCCAGAGATCCAGAGAGAGATCAAGAGAGGAATTCATTGTAATCAAAATTTGAGCAATTAAAGCTCTTTTTGGGAAATTTTACCCACCAATTTTATGTTCTTCACATTAATTCTTCGATTAGGTTAATCTCAATTCGATTGTGGATTAAGTGGTATCAGATTTTCAAGTTACAATTCTCGGGGGGTTGTGGTTTATGGTCTCTACACATGACCGACCCAGGCAAACGAAGGAGATTCTAGTGAGTCCATTGAAGATTCACCAAAAAACTAGCTCAAAATATAAGGCAAATTCGGAGATAGGCGATTATGAAGGTCGACTCATGAAGTTGAAAACAAAATTTCTGACCTAACTACTACTCTAGGGGAGTTGGTAGAGCAATTACAACTCGCGAACCTCGCGAAAGTATCCGCTTCGACGAAACGGCATGAGCTTACGAAGAAGAAAGGAGTTGCAGAGGAGGAGAGAGATGAGGGTAACGATAGGGAAGATAGAGAATCTAGTGATCCGTCGAGGGGAGATAGGTTATTGGTAACTCCATGAATATTATGCGTAATCTTTATATCGATTTTAAAATTAAAATTCCAGTATTCGACGGTTCAATCGATGATGGTAACTCCATGAAGCTTACCCTTATGCTTAAGCAAACTAGGTCTACCGAGGAGGCGAGTCGGGAAGTACTTTTTTATGTTAGCATTTAGGTGAAACAAAGCTTAGTATAGGCCATCATTGATCTGGGTAGTCAGAAGAATTTGATCTCTGAGGTAGTGGTGAAAAAGAAGGGTTTGGCTACTACAGTTTATCCTAAGCCATAGGTGGATAAAAAAAGACGCAAAGTTAAAGATCACAAAGCAGTGTACGTTCAAGTTTGCGATCACTGAGTTATTTATTGACGAGGTGATGTGTGAGGTGGTTTATTTAGATGTGTTTTAAGTCATTTTAGGTAGTAATTATCTTTGGGACCGAGATGCGATTCATTACCGTAGAGCTCGCAAGTATCATATTGTGAAGAAGGGATAGGAGTTTCCTATCAATGCTTATAAGGAACATGTTACCACAAATAATTTGGTAACGGTGACTCAGGTGAAGAGGTTGGTTAATGCAAGTAGCAAGTGTGACGCCTCAGCGGATTGAGCCCATATTTTGTACATAGTAACTTTAGGTTGTAATAAAGCCTTGTATAAATTTTCATTTATTTTTGTAAAGGTTAGGCTAACCAAAAGGGGGAGTATGCTTCGTATCCAACTTTGATGTTTCCTTTTAGTTCTTATATATTTCCTTAGTAGCTATATATGTAGAAGACTTGACTCCGATACATCCGAGAAAGAATAAAAATTTTGTAATTATTATTGATAAATGAATGAAATGATGTTTTCAAAGACCCTTTGTACAGTGTTTGTGTTGCCTTGAGATTATGTGATATTATGTGATATTATATTGAAAAGACGATTGAAAGAGACAAATAATTAGGCTTACTTAAGGCACGTGACTTGAGTGTCGCACGTACCAAGCTTGTGCTAAGTTGGTCCATGTTAGTTGGTATCAGAGCTTCATTTTAGTAAGAAAGCGATCTTGTTGCGATGGCAGAGGGTCAGAATATCCTTGACCCTGCCCCTGCCCCTCAAATGGTAGGGTCACCCGTCAATCTCAGGCTGATGAACACCCGAATATGGTTGGATCAATTAGAGTCTAAGATGCAAGTTCTAGGTGGGATTATCGATCAAGTAACGACTTTGGAGGAACTATTGAGCGGGTTCACAGACGAACAGGCCCATTTGGGCGAACGTCTCGTTATACTAGAAGGAGTGGTTAAAGGGAATATGACTACCCTTCTGGATCAAGTGGCTGAACTATCTTTGAAGGTGAATCTCCTAGTTAAAGTTGCTAGGAATGGTGAACCAGCACCTTTTGGCGACGGTATAGAACGGCCCAGAATTAAGGTCCCCGAACCCAAGACGTACGAGGGGGCGAGGGACGCAAAGGAGGTGAAGAACTTCCTCTTTGATATAGAGACGTACTTCAATGCAGTCAGGCCTGATAGTGAAGGTGTGAAGGTGTCGATGCCAACCATGTACCTCACCGGTAACGCTAAACTATGGTGGCGCACCAAGTACGCTGAGATCCAGAGTGGTCACTGTACTATTAGCACTTGGGATAACTTGAAGAAAGAGTTGAAGAATCATTTCCTACCCGAGAATGTTGAGTTTATTGCTCAGAAGTGTTTAAGGCAACTAAAGCAGACAGGCAACATCTATAAGTATGTAAAGCGGTTCTCAACCATAATGTTGAATATCCGTAACATGTCTGAAAAGGATAAGCTATTATGTTTCTTGGAAGATTTGAAACCATGGTTCTAGAATAAACTACAAAGGCAATGGGTTCAAGATTTAGCATCCGCAATGGCCTCCGCTGAGCGCATCAACGACTACACTCCTCTGTAGAGTGAGCGTCGACCAACTCAGTCTCAGTCTAATTCCCAATCGCAGCAGAGAATGGGATCCTCCTATAATTATAATAAGGGCAAGAATGGGGGATACCAAGCTAAAAGTGGGAGAGACCAAGGTCAAGGCCAAGGTCATGGCCAGAACAGAAGTGGTGGAGCAAGTACGGGTGGTGCCTTGGGTTCCAATTCTGGGAGGGAGTACCACAAGCCGCGTAAGAATGGTGGCGCTTCCCCCTCGTTCAGGTTTTAAGGGCGTCTAGGGAACTTGAAGTATTTTCTTTATGGAGTGAATCATAAAGCTAATCAGTGTCTTCAGAAGACGGCTCTGAATGCTCTAATGGAGCACAATTAGACCAAGCCAGTGACACCACTCAGGGAAATGATAGCGGTGAAACTCATATGGGTTCTTTTTACTTGCTCAATGTCGCGACCACTCAGTTGGCAGAGACTAAGCCTAAGAAGGGACTCATCTATGTGGACCTCAGTATTAATGGGCGGAGTACTTTGGCGATGGTTGATATAGGTGTTACCCATAGCTTTATCGCTATTCAGGAAGTGAGCCATTTGGGACTGTATTTGGTAAAAGATTTTAGCAGGATAAAAGCCGTCAACTCCGCCGTAATGCCGATACATGGTGTTGCCAAGTTGGTTCCAGTTAAGATGGGACAGTGGAGTGGGAAGGTTAACCTTCTCGCGGTGGTGTTGGATGATTTCAAGATTATCTTGGGAATGGACTTTCTTCACTACCACAAAGCAGTACCGATACCGTTCGTCAATTCCTTAGAGTTTTTGGTGAGAATCTCTCAATCATACAGATGTCCACGCATAGAGATGAAGGCAAAATATTATTGGCTCTTCAGTTGGAGAAGGGACTGAAGCGAGGGGATTTGACTTACCTTGCTACCTTATGATTAGAGCCGGATGCTCATAATAACAGTGTTGTACCAAAGGAAGTCTCAAAGGTACTTACTAAGTTCAAAGATGTGATGCCGAAGGAACTACCAAATGTATTACCTTTACGAAGGCATATCGATCATCAGATTGAGTTAGTCCCTGGAACCAAACCTCTAGCCAAAGAACTGTATAGAATAAGTCTACCTGAACTAGTAGAGCTTCAGAAAAAACTTGATGGACTATTGGAATAAGGCCTTATTCACCCCTCAAAGGCACCTTATGGTTCCCCGGTCTTATTTCAGAAGAAACACGATAGAAATCTGTGATTATGTGTCGACTATCGAGCCCTGAACAAGGTAACGGTGAAGAACAAGTATCCAATACTGCTCATTGTTGACTTATTTGACCAGCTTACATCTGCGAAGTACTTCTCTAAACTTGATTTGGCATCGGGTTACTATCAAGTCATGATTATTGCCGGGGACGAACCGAAGATGACTTGTTCAACTCGGTATGAGGCATATGAATTTCTTGTCATGCCATTTGGCCTGACCAATACTTCTGCAACATTTTGTACTCTTATGAATGAGCTCTTCTGGAAATATATCGACAAGTTTGTAGTGGTGTACCTGGATAATAGTATTATATATAGCCGCACTATGGAGGAGTACCTTGAACATCTTCGCCTAGTATTCCAAGTCTTACGACAGAGCCAGCTATATGTTAAGTTGAAGAAATACTCATTTTCCCAGGAACAAGTTATGTTTCTTGGACACGTTATTAGCGGAGGACAGATCCGCATGGATATGGAAAAGGTCTGCGTTATTAAGGAGTGGAAAGCTCCCACAGAGGTTACAGAAGTTCACTCTTTTCTAGGCCCCGTGAACTACTACCGCAAGTTCATCGAAGGATATTCGAAACGCACGACACCCCTTACAGATCTTCTCAAGAAGGACTTATCTTGGTCATGGTCCAAGAAATGTCAAACAGTATTTGACGATCAGAAGCATGCGGTAATGAGCAACCCAGTCTTAGCCTTGCCAGATATTACCAAACCGTTTGAAGTACATACTGATGCATCTGATTATGTTATCGGTGGAGTGTTGTTACAAGATGAGCATTCGTTCGTATATGAAAACAGGAAACTAATGATACAGAGAGGCGATATTCAGCCCAGCATAAGGAATTCCTAGCTATTGTGTATAATCTGCGAGTATGGTAATACTATTGGTTGGGAATAAAGGTTCTGGTGAAGACTGACAATAGTGCAGCAAGCCATTTCCTTATACAGAAGAAGTTGGCCTCGAAGCAGGCTCATTGGTAAGAGTTTCTGGTAGAGTTTGATTTAGATCTCAAGCACAAGCCAGGGAGGATGAACAATGTACCGGATGCATTGATCCGTAAGGCTGAACTAGCAGCCATCTCTATAGCCACCGAACAGTCTTACTCTCATATTACCAGCAATATCTAAGATAGGATCTGCGAAAGGTTGGCGGTGGATCCTCAGACCCAAGTCATCATTAAATTAGTGAAACAAGGAAAGACAAAACAGTTTTGGGTAGAAGATGGTATTTTATATACGAAGGGACAACGGATTTATGTTCCTCGGTTCGCAGGACTAAGATGGGAGCTGATAAAGGAGTGTCATGATACTCTTTGGGCAGGCCATCTGGGTTGGCGGAGAACACTATCCCTATTGCGCAGATATTACTATTAGCCCAATGATCAAAATGAAGTGATGGATTATACGCGAACTTGTCACATTTGCCAGGAAGATAAAGTTGATCGGGACTTGCTACTTGGACAACTTGAACCACTTCCTGTACTGACACGACCTTGAGAAAGCGTTTCTCTAGACTTTATCTCCAGGTTACCTAAGACTAAAGGATATGGTTCCATACTCGTGATCATCGACATATTCTCTAAGTACGCAACGTTAATTCCAGCCTCAATTGTTTGCCTGATAGATACAACAGCGCATCTCTTTGTGAAGCACATTATCAAGTATTGGGGCGTGTCACAGAACATTGTCAGTGATAGAGAACCAAGATTTACTGGGACATTTTGGAAGGAAGTGTTCAGATTATTGGCATCCACTCTCAACTTCTCAACCAGTAACCCCCCACAATCATATGGTCAGACCGAATGCTTCAACGCCATGTTAGAAGAATACCTCCGGCACTTCGTCAGGGCGAATAAGAAGAACTGGACCGAACTCTTGGATGTAGCACAATTTTTCTCTAATATACAAAAGAGTTCCTTTGAGGTACTATTGGGACAGCAGCCCCTCACGCCGCTCATGGTGGTCTTCAAGTACAAAGGAAATGTTCTAAGAGCCTACCAGTTTGTAAAGGAATGGTAAAGAAATACTAATATTGCTCAGGCTTATTTGGAGAATGTGACCGCCAGAATGAAGAAATGGGCAGATCATAAGAGACGACCAGATCCTTTTCAAGTTGGAGACCTTGTACTAATCAAGAACTCCCAACTCAAGCACCGAAGTGACAGAGTACACAAAGGCATGGTACCCAAGTATATCGGGCTGATGCCGACTATTGACAAAGTTGGAAAGGTTTCCTACAAGCTTCAACTGCCACCCCATCTTTACTTCACCCATCCAGTGTTCCATGCCAGTACCCTAAAGCCTTACCACCAAGACAAGAAAGATCCAAGCATAAGTACCATCAGACCTAAGGTTCCTCTCAAGCCAGTCAACCCAGACCAAGTTTCAAAAAGAGTTATTGCTCACAGGGTGACCCATGTTGACCCGGACACCAAAGAGTAAGTCTACGAGTACCTAGTGAAGTGGAAGGATCTGTCAGACACAGAAGCCAACTGGGAGCACCAAGATTCTCATCCCCTTCTGGTCCGACCCAGAAAGATTAAGGCCAAGAAAGAAAGGAAAGAGAACAGGCAGATGTGGAAGAAGAAGAAGAAGTCGACGTGTGTGTCTCCAAGCTGAGTGGGAGAAAGTGTGACATCTCAGCAGATTGAGCCCATATTTTGTACATAATAACTTAAGGTTGTAATAAATCCTTGTATAAATTATTGTTTATTTCTGCAAAGGTTAGGCTAGCCAAAAGAGGGAGTACGCTTCGTCTCCAACTTTGATATTTCCTTTTAGTTCTTATAAATTTCCTTAGTAGCTATATATGTAGAGGACTTGACTCCGATACATCTGAGAAGGAATAAAAGCTTTATAATTATTGTTGATAAATGAATGAAATGATGTTTTCAAAGACCCTTTATACAGTGTTTGTGTTGCCTTGAGATTATGTGGTATTGTGTTGAAAAGACGATTGAAAGAGATGAATAATTAGGCTTACTTGAGGTACGTGCCTTGAGTGCCACATGTACCAAGCTTGTGCTAAGCTGGTCCATGTCAGCAAGTTTGTGTTGTTGGTGAGACCGGTTCAAGAAGGTCTGTCGGCTAAAGTATTGTCTACTATAACAATGTATCCTAAGCAACAAACCAAAATGGGGAAGTTGTAAGAGGAGTATAAAGACTTGATTATGTGCATAGAAGGGATGTCGCTCAAGAGGGATGTAGAGCATGACATCACATTGGCGAATGGTGAGTTACTACCCAACATTGGGTTATATCGGACTTCTATAACAGAGTCTGATGAGATCAAGAAATAGGTACAATAGCTCTTCGAGCAAGGGACTATTAATCTGAGTTGCCCACCTTGTGGTTCACTGGTGTTGTTAGTGTCGAAGAAGGATAGGTCATGGAAATATGTATATATGGATTATCGGGCGCTGAACAAGATTACTGTGAAGAATCGCTATTCGGTTCCACGGATTGACAAACTTTTAGATAAGTTACAGAAGGCTCAATTTTTTACCAAGCTGGATCTTAAGTCGGGTTACCATCAAGTTTGAATCTAGGAAGATGATACATGGAAGACGGATTTTAAGACCAAGTAAGGACTTTCGAGTGGTTGGTGATGCCTTTTAGGTTATGCAACGCTCCAATGACTTTTATGCGGTTGATGAATAAGGTACTTCATGTTTTTATTGATAATCTTGTGATTATAAATTTAGATGATATCTTGATATATAGTCAAACATGGGAGGAGCACCTCGTACATATACACAAAGTGTTAGAAGTATTGAGATCACAACAACTTTTTCTCAATGGGATAAAGTGCGAGTTTTGGAAAAAGGAACTAGTGTACTTTGGATTCATTATTGGTGGAGGTGAACTTAAGGTAGATCCAAAGAAGGTCTCAATCACTACTAATTGCCCTAGACCTCGTACAGTGACAAAAGTGAGAATTTGTATGGGTTCATGTCAATATTTACAAAAGTTTATTCACTATTTTTCACAGATTGTCGCACCGTTGCATTCCTTGACAAAGGTTAGTATAAAGTTTATGTGGTAAGATCATCATATAAAGGCATTTCAATTACTGAAATGCAAGATTACAGATGCACCAGTGCTAGCATTGTCGAATTTGTAACATTCTTTTGAGGTTAAAATAGATGCATCAGACTATGCATTAGGGGTAATTTTATTGTAAGATGAGAAGCTAGTTGCCTATAATTCCGAATGTTTACAGGAGCAGTACGCAACTATCCTACCTACGTTATGGAGTTCTACGCATTATATCAATCAATAAAGCATTGGCGGAGTTACTTATTGGGGAAGGAGGTTGTGGTACATTCTCATCATAAACCATTACAGTTATTATCTACGTAGTTGAAGCTATAACAAGCTCACCATATGAAGTGGATGTCATACCTACAATAATTTACTTTGATTATCAATTATAAGAAAAGAGTTGACAACAAAATGGCTAATATGTTATCTTGACCCCCATTACTAACTATTTTCGCTTTTTTGGTAGCAATGCAGATACAACCTATTATTATGTCTAAATAATTTATAGGGTACGATGAAGACAAGGAGCTCAGTGTGATTCACCAGAAGTTACTGCAAGGCAAGACATGTGAGTATGAATTGAAGGATGGTTTGATTTACAGGGGCAGTCTACTATGTGTTCCTGAGGGTAGAGATCGTTTGAGAGATGCATATTATTCCTGGGTAGCAAGTTATTTTGGAGTTGAGAAGACTCTTATAAATTTACTGTGTTTTGTCTATTGGCCGATCGAAGATGCTGGTGAATATTATCGTGTGGTTCGTGGTTGCGTTCTACATAACACATCGAAGCCTTCCAATTATAAGTTAGGACTATACTTACCATTACCAGTTCCTAGCCGACCTTAGGAGAGCATTTCGATGAATTTTATAGGTGGTTTGCCCATGACTAAGTATAAGAATGACTATTTGTTTGTGGTGGTAGATCAATTCAGCAAGATGATAGTTCTTATTCAATGCTAGAAGACAGCACTGTGGAAGGAGCACCGCGATTATTTTTCAGAGACGTATGGAGGTATTTTGGGCTCTCTTCTTATATTATTTATGATAGGGATAACCACTTTTTAGGGCATTTTTGGAGATTATTATGGGGGATGATGAATACTAAGTTTAAGAGAAGTACTATATTTTATCCGTAGACTGACGGGAAAATAGAGGTAGTTAATTGTACTTTGGTTCATTTATTACGGGGATTTCATTCTAAACATTCTAAGACTTGGGATGAGAGTTTATCGTATCTTCAGTTTGTGTTTAACTGGGCGATTTATGGTTTCACTTTAAAGTCTCCATTTGAAGTTTGTCTTGGATACTTACCTTCAAGTCGCTTTGATATGGCTTTTAGTCTTGGCGACAGGACAGTGTTAGGGACGGAAGAAGAGGAACAAGTTAAAGCTCAGCGTTTCATTGAGAAGATAAGCAAGGTTCATAAGGTGGTTGAAGTATAGTTGAAGAAGACTCAAGCAAAGTATAAGGCTCGACACGACAAGCATCGAGTTGAGTATAGTTTTTAGAAGGGCGACTTAGTTTGGTTGCATTTTGGTAAGGAACGACTAAAGGGAGTAGGTAAGAAACTCAAGCCTATCCATTATGGTCCATTTATGATACTTAAGAAAATTGGTGATAACGCATTCCAATTGTATTTGCCAATATTTTTAAAGATGTATTCGGTGATTAATGTCGAGCATTTGAAGATGTATGAGCAGTCCCTTTTAGATAAAGACTATACAATTGATACTAGCCTACTATCAGTTGATGACTTATGGATAGAAAGAGAAGATCCATTACAGGAGGATGGTATTCTAGAGAGAAAGATTTATGCTACAAGAAGGGGAAATATCGAGTCATTCAGAGTTGGGAAGAAATGTCAACTACGCAGCAAGTCAAAGTGGTATAATAGGGAAATGGTCAAGGCCGCTTTCCCTCATCTCTAGTTCTAGCCTGAGCAGAAGCTCAAGGCTCCTAAATGGGGGAGCCATGATCCAGGAAGATCTAGATATTAAAACCATTAGAGATAGACAAAAGGTAAAATCTACTCAAATAGACATATGTTCTATTTGAACAAAATAAGTTTTGAGTCTTCAATTCGAATAAATAAATGTTCTATTCAAATAAAGACTATTCTGAATTCTATTCGAATAGACTTTTGGGTCTATTCAAACAAACATTATTCTGAGTAGTCTATTCAAATAGACTTTTGGGTCTATTCGAATACACTTACTTATGTTTGAACAGAGAATAGTTTTGTTTGAATAGAGGGGCAACTTATCATAGTTTTAGGTCGTTTCAAGGACATTTTTGTATTATGTTGAAACTGGAAAACTTGTAACCTTTAAGAGGGCAAGGCAAGGTAATATAAAAGGGATCAAGAGATCCAGAGAGAGATCAAGAGAGAAATTCATTGTAATCAAATTTTGAGCAATTGAAGCTCTTTTTAGGAAGTTTTACCCACCAAATTTGTATTCTTCGCATTAATTTCTTCGATTAGGTTAATCTCAATTTGATTATAGATTATGAGCAGTCCATAAATTTTAAGATTTGATCAACAATGAGGTTATCAACAATCTACAAGGTAAAGTACAAGACAACTTGAAGGAAATTTTAACTCAAAGGTACTTTCTCACTTAAGAGCATGGCAAATCTTTTTGGTCCTTATAACCAGACAGATAGGCAGTTTACACTGAATTCATCACGGGAGTTCAAAAATATATAATTTTGGCCTATAAATATTGTGTTTAAATGGGAATGATGTAGTAGAGAACTATATCATGTGTTAGTTCAAAGTAATATTGTTACGCAAGTATAAAGCTCTGTTTGTAGAGTTAACATGATCTCCAACCAAAGTTCATGTTCAAGGCTGGGAGTGTAATGGCCTAATTCTATAGCTTTAAATAGCTCAAAAATTAGCTCTTACACCAAATGTACATGTGACAAAAATTAATGTAAAGCAAGAAATGACACATGTAATTTAGCATAGAAAACCTTTGAATAGATAAAAAAACTACGACCTCGAGTTAAGGGTTTAGTAACTGTAACTTTTATTGCTTGAGGCTGATATCTTATTACAAGTGATCTCTTTGAATCAGAAATGCTTGATCTTAAAATAATAAGTTTTGTAGTTTAGAAAATCTGGTTTTTCTTCCCGCATATCTCTTATGGAACTTTTTCTTTATATAAACCTTACTCGTAGCTCACTATCGTGCGGAAGCATATTCTCTTAATAATGAGGTAGGTGGTGGTTTAATGTATAGCTGTTAAGTTTGTGGGAGACAGGTGTCTTTGACTTCTTCATACTCATTTGTTGTGCACGATCCACGTTCTTTATCAATTCTTGGTTTAGGTGTCAATACTGACTGTTCATGTCACGTACGAAATGTATAAGTCTGATATTGGGGTAGCTCGATTTTGGACTAGGTCAAAACGTAGGCCTTTCCAATCGTCCCCTCATAACTGAAGGCACGAATGGCTTTGGTTGCGAAAGAACCTGTGGTTTGTTGGTATTGGAAGTTGAAAAGATATGATGTATTAATGGGGACTTGACTGGCTGGGTATGTATTTAGCTTTTATGATGATGAAAGGATTGATGTACTTGACCCTTGGGGTTCTAGGCGTGGCTCTACTTTGAATGATGACTGCGTTGGAAATGTAACTGTTCATTAAATACGAGTTTGATATAAATTGTACCTATACCGGTCTCTGTCAAAGTATTCTGTTGTTGTAATATCCTATGTATTTTTTGAGTGATCATGGTAAAAACTCAGAGAATGGTATACGAAGAGAGAGTGTCTGCTGAAATGCAGAGGTTGAAGTTGCAATATTTTGGGGATCAATCTCTGTAGATGCCCACGCCCATACCTTTACCGCCGACTTACCATGGGATATCGGAAGATGAAGCGACTGAAGCTGAAGATGATTTTGATCATATGTAGAGATTTTATTATGTTGTATTGACAAGTGAGCAACGTTGGGGATGCCTCTGTATCCTTGTGAATAACAAGGTTGAAGAGACAGATGTGGGGGGCCGCGTATCTGTGAGGCAATACCGCTAGTATCTTACAAAGGACTGGATTATAAGGTAAAACTCCCTTTATTCTCTACATAATTTCAGTTGGCAGGGGTTATGGAGGAAGAGGCGGTGATGGTAGAGGAGGGAGACGGAGATTGGAAGTTTTGCCCCTGTACAATCATTGTCTCTTGGCGTGAAGAAGGCCTTTTGTCATAGGGTTGGTTCAAGTACTAATACTTTAGCTTCCTTAATTTCTTGTGGAAGTAAATGGTGTGAAGGAAGAAGGAAACTTAGTAATTTCTAGTTCTAACTTTGCTTCAGATGATTTTTTAAGTGAAACATCACTGAAAAGTGATATGTAACCTGCAGGATGATCTGTAACAGCATCTAAAAGACTTGTTATCTGTAAAGTATTCTATAATTAATATTTGAGCTAATGAAAAAGTTTTTGTTCAAAACTTTGTTGATAGATAGAATTAGCTTTTTTTCTCTTTTTATTGAAATCGAGCTAGAAGAAGTATAGATGTAAGTTAGAGGATGAGATTTTAATACTGGAAGTCAAACTAAAAAATAGAGTTTAACTTTATTCGAACTGTGAAAAATGAGTTTATGTAAATGTGTAGATATATTTGAAAATATGTTTCGAACTGAATAGATGATAAAATTATAGGGGGAATATCCTTTCAGATGCAGAGTATGTAGAATTTAAAACTTCGAGCTTGTGAGATATTGTTTTCTAACGTCTGATAGGGGAGAGATTGTAAGAAGTAGGTCGAAACGTAAGTGGACGAATTTAAAGAGGTCGATGTGTATAGATAAGTTTAAATAACTTTCTATCATGATCTTAGGGTTTCCAGTTATATAAAAATAGATTATATTATATACAGAATGTGGGGGATTTGAATTGATCTTGAATATGTTTATAAATATGATTAGAACGTTATGGAAATAGGAGGAAGAAAGGAGAAAATGGTGAGGACTCGCTCTGAGAATTTGTCATGCTACAAAGGGAAGATTAGCGGTAAAGATTACAGAAGTGCGGAAAAGAATTTTTGGGTTGCTAGATTATGATTTTGACTTGCCTGAATATGAAATTCAGTTTGAAGGCTTGGGTGTGAGGGAGATGGAACTTGAGATCGGGTGTCATTTCTACTCTGAGATATTCCGTAAAGTAATTTTGGAGCATGTAGCTCGAAAAGAGGTTGTGAGGCAAATTGTTGAGAAAGATATCGAGGAGGAAAATGTAAGGATTGTTGGGGGTGAACTGAATGAGGTCGAATAAACGTAATTGGAATGTATGTAAAATTTATTTGATGAACTATTCCTGTTTTATTATAAAGTTGTTTGGAACTATTTGTGAATAAAATATTTGAAATTTGAAATGTGATAACTTTGGAAATGACTTCAGTAGTCCTATAAGTAGCAGACGTAGGAAAGTAGATTAGCTGTAAAAAATTTCTCTTGTACAATTTGTAAGGAAAATTTGATTGCGTGTGAGTGTTGATTCATCATGAGTGTGGGAAGGTCAGAGAGAGATTTGAGTAGGAGAGGTGAGAATATATTAAAATATATGACTAGGTAATGATGAAAAGATGTTTTACCAAAAAAGATGTGAAATGTCTAACATTAATTGTGGAAGGAACGCCTCGGTTCCAAAACCGATGGTGGCTCATGCAAGGCCCAATAATTGTTAGCAGTTAGAGAGAGAAAATATAAATAACAGTTCATCTTCCTCATTCAAATGTTTATCAACTTCAAAAAAATGGAAGGACAGTATGAGAGAAAAGAGAAAAATTCACAGAGATTCAAGTGAGAGAGGGGACGAAATTATTCTTCGTAGAAAGGGAGAAAAGTCTGCAGAGGAAGAATCCAGACATTTAAGAAATAGTTATGTGGCGAGAAAAAGATTTAGTGCTGCCTCAGATTCATATTCGGACGTTGAAGGTTAGTGAATGAATCATGATTTTGTGAATGTGATATTTTTTTTTTTTTTGGGTTTTCAAATATTGAGAACTTGTTGTTTATAGTAATTCTATAAAAATCTGATGTATAAAAATGGATATGATTAACATATAGTATATGTATGATAGATGTGTGCATGGATGTGTATAGATAAAAAATATGATAAGTTGGCATAATACCTAAACCTGTATATAGGTTGGGCTTTTGAGGAGAATCTGATATAGAAACAAACCTCATCCGTAAGCCTATATCTGAGATGGTGACTTCACCTGATATGTAGACGTCGACCTCTGGTAGTACGTTTGAGTCCGATAATGTAGAATCTAGTGTAGAGTCTGAGAGAGAGGAGGAAGTAGTACATGTTAAATTTTTAAATTTCCTGGTCTGGTAGTACGTTTGATATACTGTCTGAACGCCATAGAAATGGAGATAGGTTCCCGACCTATTGAATTGGTAGAGCAAGGCAGGATTATTGTAACTGCTTGAGCTCCAGAGTTTATGGCTGAACGTCCTCCTGTTGTAGGGGAAGGCATAGCTGACCTCCCATCAGCTGAGAAGAACCTTTAGACGTAACTTGTAGAAGTAACCTGTAGTTGCAGACATATTGAGAGATGAAAGCTAGTTTAACATTTGCCTTATCTTATATATGTTAGAGATTTTTGATTAAAAACTAGTATTATCTTTATTTTAATCTTAGATATATGTATAGATGGGCGATTAAAAGCTAGTGTTACCTTTGCTTTAATCTGTGTATAGAGGTTGATTGAAAGCTAGTATTATATTTGCTTTAATTTGTTTAGAGGTCGATTGAAAGCTAGTATTACTTTTGCTTTAATCTATTTAGAAGTCGATTGAAAGCTAGTATTACCTTTGTTTTAATCTGCTAGATTTAGCAAAATCTACGTAAGTAGAGAGTAATGTAGGGAAAAACATAGAAGTTTTCATTTAGTATAATAGAATGTATACTGTATGGAGATTGAAATCTCACTTTTGGAATGTAAAGTATGAGAATATTAAAAAGGAGAAACCAGGGATTTAACGATAATACTGTTTCAGTCTCCAAGTATTCCATAGATTTGGGATTCGAACTCCTTGCTCCGTCATGAGATAGTACGATCCCAAACCAGTTCGACCAATGATAAGGAATGGACCTTCCCAATTTTCTACCAATTTCTTGGTATGTACTTCTTTTCTGTACTGTGGGATCTCTCTGAGGACAAGATCGTCAATTTGGATCTCACAGCTTCGGACTCTTCTATTGTACGAGTTGGCCAGCATATGATGATATCAACCTAGGTTGGCAATAGTGCGTTCCCTAGTTTTATCAATCCAGTTCATATTAAAGGCCAACTCAAACTCATTCTCTTCGTTGGTAAGCTCGTGATCTTTGATAGGAGGTGGTATTCTGTTGAAATGACGGCTTCTGTACCATAAGCCAGGAAGAAAGATGAACAATCGATTGATTGACATGGAGTAGTACGGTACGCCCATAAGATGTGGGGAAGTTCCCGTATCTAATTTCCTTTTTTCTGTGATTGAAGCCTTTTCTTGATCCCATCCACTATGGTTTTGTTGGTGATTTCAGCTTGGAGTAGTACGGTATGGTACAGTAGTACGGTATGCCCATAAGATGTGGAGAAGTTCCCGTATCTAATTTCCTTTTTTCTGTGATTGAAGCCTTTTCTTGAGCCCATCCACTATGGTTTTGTTGATGATTTCGGCTTGGCCATTGCCTTGAGGATATTATGGATTGGATGGTGAATGGATAATATTATGTTTGTTGAGGAAATTTAGGACCTTTTCTCTAACGAATTGTGGTCCGTTATCGATTCGAATCAAGTGGGGGCATCCAAACCGTGTGATGATATGTTCTCAGATAAAAGATATGACCTCTTCTTCTCTAGTTCGACAAAGAGAAATTGCTTCCACCCATTTTGAAAATTAATATGTTGCTACGAGTAGGAATCGTCGGTACCTCGAGTATTGGAAAATTTTCCGACGAGGTTGAGCGCCCATCGCTTAAATGGCTAGAATACCTTGTTTGCATGTAGCTTAAGAGTAGGGGTTTTGATCATGTATCCATGTCGTTGACATGTGTCACATTTGGGTGAATACTCTTATGATTGCTTACGCATTCCTGGCCACAATACTCTATGTATAATTACTCTGTTAGCGAGTAGTCGTCGTGCTGCATGGGAGCCACAAATTCCTTCGTGTAAATCTTTGAGCATTCCATATGCTTTCTTCTTGGAGAGGCACTTGAGATAAGGCCCTGTGACTGAGTGGCGATATAGACGACTGTTCTGAACTGTGTAACGCTTTGAGTTTTTGATCAATTGTCTGTGCTCTTCGGATCTGCTAGAAGGGGCCCTTTGCAATCATTCTTTGAGCCGAAATAGGCGATAAAGGGCTTTCGCCAATTATCGTCCTCCTCTTCATCGCCCTTAATGTTGATTGTACATACAGAATGGAGATCAATACTAAAGGTGGATATCAAGTCAATCTGTAAATATCGTGCTTCTAAACCTAAAACCCCGGCTAGATAAGCAAAGGAATCGACGTGTCTGTTTTCACCTCAAGGTAGATAATCCAAAGTTACTTTCAAAAATTTGTTCTTGTACTGTTTGGAGGGCTACATATTCAATCATTTTGCTATTCTTCTTGTACTGTTTGGAGTAATGGTAGACGATAAGTAGATAATGTGTGTAGCCTCAAAGCTCGAGGACACCAAGCTCAAGTGAGAGGTCGAGTCTGTGAATCAGAGCTTTGTATTCTGTGATATTGAGCTTCAAAATCCAAATGGATTAATTTTTCGATTCTGTTGTTGGAAGGGGTAATTAATATAATTCCAATTCCTGACCCAGCAGGTCCTGTTGAACCATCTGTAAGAAGTCTCCTCCCTTTCCTTATAATCTATTCAGCTCGTTCGTCAAACGCTTTAGCAGGTGGATCTTCTGCAATTTATTCTATAAGGTCAGGATCGTGCTCCTCCCAATCAGGATCTTCCACAGGAAAATTCACAAGAAAATCAGTAACGGCCTAACCTTTTTCTGAATGGCATTGTTCGAACTTGATTTCATGTTCTCCCAAACTGACTGACCATTGCTACACTCTCCGTGACTTTCCTTTTTTGGATAAAACTTTCCTGAGTGGGTAGTTCGTCATGACTTTGACTGAATGAGCTTGGAAGTAGTGTTTAAGTTTTTGTAAAGTGTAAACAAAAGTTAGAAGTCTATCAATTTTAGAATACCTCGTTTCTGCCAGAGTGAGGGTTTTACTGATGAAATAGACTAGTTTTTTGGCATTTCCCTCAAGTCGAATGAGAACCGAGCTTATAGAAGTGTTTATAACTGCTAGGTAGATGATAAGTTCATAATTATCTACCGGGGTGTTCATGATAGGACACTTCCCCAAATAGGTTTTGAGTTCCTAAAAAGCTACCTCACATTCTGAAGTATATTGGATCTCTTCGTTGGGCTGAACTTTTCCTCATTTGGTACAACCTCTGAGCAGTAGGAATAGCTAACGACAACGATTTGAAGACTTAGAAACGAATTGGTTGATAGCAACGATCTTGCCTACAAGTTTGTGTACGTCCTTCGTTGTCTTTGGAGATGACATGTGGAACAAAGCTCGAATTTGATTTGGATCGTCCTCAATCCCCTTTTACTGATAAGATGGTCGAAGAATTTGCCTAAATATACTCTGAATTGACACTTATTAGGATTGAGCCGCATCCTATAAAATCGTAGAATGTTAAATATTGTGGATAGATATGTGATGTGATCTTTTGACTATAAGCTCTTACAAAGGAGATAATCGATGTAGACTTAAACGATTTTCCCAAGGTGTACTTTGAACATAGATGTCATTAACCGTTGATAAGTTGTGCCTGCTTTCTTTAGTCCGAAGGGCATGACTTTGTAATAGTAAAGTCATTTTTCAGTGATGAAAGTGGTCTTTTCTTGATCGTCTTCCAAGAGAAGAATCTGATTGTACCCAGAAGCAACATCCATCATAGATAAGAGCCCATGGCCTACTGTGGAATCTGGAATTTTATGGATGATTGGAAGAGGGAAACTGTCCTTTAGAGTGTATTTGTTTAGATCGGTAAAATCTATACAAACTTGGACTTTTCAATTCTTTTTTAGAACTGCGACCATGTTGGAGATCCAATATGGGTATTTGGCTTCTCGAATGAACCCCACTTTGATTTATTTAGCGATCTCAATGTTGACTTTGTCTCGAAGACGAGGTGAGAGTCGTCACTGTTTCTGCTTGACCGCCGTAGCGTTGTTGTTGATGGCCAATCGGTGACATGCCTTTGATGGATCAACCTCGGGCATTTATTCAAAAGTCCACAAAAAGATGTCTCAATTCATTCTTATAAAGTGAATGATAGCATCCCTATCGTGTTAGACCAACTTGGTACTGATAAAAGTACCTCAGCCAGGTCCATCTATGTCTATGTACTCTGTAGGTTCTTCTGTTGAAGGTTGATCATCGATGTGACCAGCTTTCTATAATTGCTATGCAGCGTATCTCTTTGAGGTATCTAGAATGGCAAAAATGGTATTCTCACAAGCTCTGGAAAGCTTTTGACTGCTCTTGATTTCATAGATGACATCATTATGTTTGAAGCGCACTGTTTGATGATAAGTGGAAGCGATTAGTTCCATGTTGTGAATCCAGCAACGGCCCATAATCCCGAGATAACGAGATTTGGCATTGATGATGTAGAATACGACGTCGATTGTGGCTGGTCCTACGGTGATAGGTAAGATGATCTTACCAACTCGTTCTTCTTTGGAACTATTAAATCCATTGATATCGGTGTCGCTAGGAATAACCTGATCGGCCAGTCCCATCTGATCGATCATACTTTAAAAAAGAATCTCAATACCGCTTTCAATATCGATCATCATTGTATGCATGACAAACTTCTTCATCTTGAGTATTATTACTAATGCATCATGATGTGAAAATTTTACATGACTGATGTCGCAATTTTCAAAGGAAATCCCAAGCCGGCGATTGCTTGGCTTCTTTATCTTGAGGTGTGAGATCGTAACATTCTAATAATCTCCTGCTCTTGAATCAGCAAGAGTTGTTAATTTCATAAATCTCGATCATGTTGCAATGGTACATATGGTACAGATATTTTTTTCTCAGCTTGATCTTTGACTTGGACTACTTCGATCTGCGTCTTGTAGCCGTCATTCTTGTATAATTCTAGATCGATAATGTATTCGTACATTATCCCATCTTTGAAGATATATTCCTGCAACCTCTGTAAAGCATAGCAGTTACTAGTATCATGATGATTTACCTTGTGATACATGTAGTATGATCGACCTTCAATCGGTTGCAGTGGTTGAGATAGACACTAGAACTTGCCTTTTGATAGAATTCAAAAAATTATGGAGAGCCGGACATTCATCTTGGGGAGGACCGGCATGGGTAACAAATTGCCTTTCCGAGGTTTGCCGATGTTTGCCTTAGAATGCTTTTGATCACCCTAGTCCTCCTTTGGTTCACTGTTTCATTATGTAGTTAAACTTTTAGTGGTTAGGACAGATTTAATAGGTTTATGCCTTTCGGAAATCATCCTTTTTAGGTTGACATACCCATTGACCTTGGTGATTATATCCTCCAAGGTCGCAGGTTTGTTTAAGAAAAGGTGTTCTTTGGCTTTGCAGTAGAGCTAAAGCGCGCTGGTAAAAGTAGTAATAACTATTTTTTTATCGAGATTATCCACTTTTCGCGCGAGCTCCATAAACTTCTTTGCAAAGGCTTCGAGCTTCTCTCCTTGATATTGTTTAAGACTAATAAGAGAATATAAATTCTCCTCTTTGTCTTTATTGTGAGCATATGTCTTGACAAATTGCTTATGTAGCATATCAAATGTGAGGATAGAATCTTCAGGTAGAAAATGGAACTACCGAAGCTGTTCTATCTGTAGACTTATTGCAAACAGACAACATAGAATGTGGTTGAGATTGGAGTACAACCCCATTGAATCACGGTATTGTTGAATGTGCTATTTTGGATCGGTGCCCTTGTATTTACTTATCTTCAAAGTATGGAAACCCTTCGAAACTTCCATATCAAATAACTTATTGGCAATCAGACAACCTTGCAACTTGGTAAGATCATCTTTACTGCCTAGAGCTTGAGCTTTAATCAACTCCTTGATACGTTAATCCATATGTTCTTGTGTGACGTAATAACATGTGGCCTGAGTGACTTGGCGAGGTGGTTGAGGATTATGAGTACCGGTGCCCTCACTCAAGCGATCACGTGCTGGAATCCGAGGTTGAGGTCGTTGTTCTTTCTCTTGATGCTTGGAAGGCCGGAAACCTCTACTAATATCAGACTGAACTTCGTCATCCAAATGAATGGATGGTTAAAGTTCGGGTTAAATATTTTTGGAAATAACTTTACTGGTGGCTTCTTGAGGTCCTAACCTTTCGCGGGCAAAAACTCGGGAGTTCACCAGAACTTAATCATAATCTCTAGTTTGGGGAGCCTGTTGAGTGTCATACAAAGCTTGTAATATAGCCTGCATGGTTATCATCTGTTCTTCATGTCGTTTGAACGTTGTTAAACGAGCTTGTCGCTCGGCCTTGAGCTCTTTATAGTGGAGCTCTCGGTCAAGAGTTAACTGACGCTTGAGCTCATTACGCCTTTCTGTCTCGGTGTAGAGTTTCACCCGTAGTTTTGTAAGCCGTTTTGGCTCAACTGAATGATCAAGCTGGATTTCTGCTGCTGGTCGCCCAGAAGTGACCATGATTGCCTTAGGATATTGTGGAAATGTCTTCTTTCCCACAGACGGCGCCAAATATAATGGCCTAATTCTGTAGCTCGAAATAGCTCGAAAATTAGTTCTTATACCAAATGTACTTGTGACAAAAATTAATGTAAAATTAGAAATAACGCAGGTGATTTAGCATGAAAAACCTTTAAATAGGTAAAAAAACATGACCTCGAGTTGAGGGTTTAGTAACTGTAACTTTTATTGTTTGAGACTGATATGTTATTACAAGTGATCTCTTTGAATCAGAAATGTTTGATCTTGAAATAAGAAGTTTTGTAGTCTAGAAAATCTAGTTTTTCTTCCCGTCTGTCTCTTCTGGAACTTTTTCCTTATATAGACCTTATTTACAGCTCGTTATCGTGTTGAAGCACGTTTTCCAAATAATGAGGTAGGTGGTCGTTGAATGTGTGTAACTGCTGAGTTCGTGGGAGATAAGTATTTTTGACTTGTTTATACTCTTCTATTGTGCTCGATCCACGCTCTTTATCAGTTCGTGGTCTAGGTGTCAATGATAACTGTTCATGTCACGTGTGAAATGCGTGAGTCTAATATTGGGGTAGCTCAATTTTGGATTAGGTCGAAGGGTAAGCCCTTCCATGGAGCATGGGTCAGAACTTTCTGTTCACGATGAAGTTTCTTTTGAATGTTTCATGGTCTGAAATTTTGCCTTAAACCAACATCCATTCAGTGGTAACAGAGATTGACTCTCAGTTCATTGCCAACTGGTCTTATAATAAAGGAAGATTGCTCTCAAGTTTACTTTGGAACGAAATTTTATTGGTAAGTTGACGACTGCAAATGTGCCATAATACATGAAGGTTAACATTGTCAACGATAATCGAAGCTGCTCTCATTCTTGACGAGACAATAACATTTTTTTTGAGACACAATTATTTATTTTTTCTTTGGCAGGGCAAGGCTTTGGAGTACTATTAAAGAAAATAAGCATTATTTAAGCTAATTAATTTCTTTTTTTTTCGTACATATTTTATATTCGAAATGATTTTACTTAAAAATTCATTTCATTTAAAAACAAATGTGAAATATTAATAGTTTTGGTTCATTTTGATATTTTATTGATGGAAACTCTAGATGTGCAATTAAGGATGAATAATTAAATCTTCATAGTTAAAGGAAATTGGAGAGGTTAACTATGTAAGTTAAAATGGACACATGTCGAATGGAGAAGCTCTTAGGACGGTTCTCGGTCCTAAGCGCTTAAGAGCGAACTTTTTATCTTTCAATATCATTAATAAAATTCTATTTCTGCAATAAAAGAAAAGAAAGCTTTGGACTTTTACTGAATTGCATTCATGTGTGTTTTTGGAAGCAAATTTATGCATCTTTTGACCCTGAAAGCATGGGTGTGTATGATTTGCTTACATGGTAACAAATGATCGTTGTTCACCGGGATTGTTTGTGAGGGAAATATTTTTGGTGATTTAGGTAGAGATTAACTCATTCATGAATTTAACATGTATCAATTGTTTAAATCAGTGAAAATGTTTTTGATCACAAATATTCCCGGTGTACCAACGGGAACCTATCATTCGACGCGTTCTTTGAAAAATAACATCTATTATACATTAGAGAAGGGTGTTTTTTATCCCAGGATAAGTCTGCTCACATTGCGAGAGACAAAGATGGGTTGAGATGAAGGGTTAAATCGTCGAGATTGCAACTTTTATGCCGATGAACGGAGGAGATTCAATCCTACTTCTAGAAGTTTGGGGAATTCTCACTAATCCTCTCAATATTAAGGGCAATATAGTCTGCAGAAAAATTCAAAGATCTCTCACATTGAACAGTTACCGATCCCCAGATTTTCTCCACCACTCCCACGAACTTCTTCATCTTCTCATCGCAGAAATCTCTCTCCCACGTCTTTGATCTCTCTCCCCTACAAAAATCTTATATATCTCTCACTTTGAATTTTCTCTCTATCCACATCGTTTCTAAAGAGCTTTTTTTCATAATTGGTTATAATGATGTTTGCTCAGTTGTAAGTGATTACCTATTATTGGATTCATCTCCAATCAAGGGTTTCATCCATCTCTAATCCAGTATTTGATTGTAACTAAATAATTATGGAAGTGCTCCCCATCTATTGCCTCTATCCTAGAACTGTTGTGTTTTAATCGTTGGGGGATTGAGTTCTCCCCCATTGTATTCAGATTGTGGGTTTTTAGTGAACTTTTAGGTTACTTTTTCGATGATGAATGTGAAGGGATTTGAGGAAATTTTTGCAAGCCGGTTAGTGAGTTCAATTAAGATTTACAGTTTGGAGAAGATCAATATCATGCATGGCCACTATAATGTTTTTCCAATTTCTACAAGGTTTACTGTATTGTGATCATTATTTTATTTTATTTTATTTTGTCTTCAAAGAATTCATATCAAAATGTCGATAAATTATTACACATATTAATTTTTTGGTGGGTTTTTGTGCTTCTTTTAATTATCAGGTTGTATCCTTTCTATTGAATGCCAGGAAAGTAGAGTTGCGGCTTTCACAAAGATGAAGTTGTAGGACTTTGAAAAAAGAACATTTGGTTTCCGTTAATTTCCCTTTTGGTTTATATTGTGATCTTCATATCAATGGCTATTCTTTTTGTCAATGCGGATCCAAACATGGTCTTACATAAGTAAAAGTGTATATACAGGAAGCAATTTGTGTGCTTAATTCGTTTATTATTTTTGTCAATGCATTCCATAATAGATGTTGAAACATCCAGTTTTGGAGTTTGCTTCATTTAGTGTCTAGAGTAGGCGTTAGCATTCTCTCGTGGTTATCCGGCATCAGTGAGTGCACGAGGAGTGACTACAGCTGGACAGACTGACTCTGAACAGGTAATTAGGTTTCTAACTCTTTATTCTAAAAAGTCAAGCCTATGCTTTTCACAGAGTATGAAACATAAGTAAGAATGCCTTACTAAAGAAAACAGGACTTTTATTCGAATAGGACTTTGGCATATTCGAATAATTCACTTCAGGGTGATTTAGAGCTGAAAAGATACCTTCTATTCGAATAGGAATTTGGCCTATTCGAATAATTCACCTCAGGGTGATTTTTAGCTTGGAAAAATTCCTTCTATTCGAATAGGACTCTGGCATGCTCGAAGAATTCACCTCAGGATGATTTTAAGCTTGGAAAGATTCCTTCTATTCGAATAGGATTTTATCTTATTCGAATAACTTACCTCAGCGTGATTTCAAGCTTGATCATGTTCGAATAGGATTTGTCTCTATTCGAACAGAGCCCATGTTTTCTGTTTCCCTACTTAAGGCATACTTTTTTTTTCAGAATTCACTTTTTGAAAACCTATATTTTTAAGGGCTTACTTTTGAGAGTGAAGATAAATCTTCTTTGAGCGATTCAAGAGAGAATCAAATCACTCTAATCTTGAATCAATCTATTGATCAAGAAACCCTAGCCATGAATTAAAGAACTTGAGCGATTCAAGACTTGGAGCTTCGAGGAGATATTGAAGCTAGGCGTTGCGAGAACGCGGGATTGATTGCAAGAAGATTACTCGGAAGAGAGATGACCATGAGAGGTGTTTATCGAGTCTGTAAGTAGTCATAATTTTGTAATTTAATTTCAAATAGTTGATTGTTTAGCTGTCGGGTGATTCGACAGCGACCTGTGGGTTTTTCTCCTGAGAAAGGTTTCCCACAGGGTTAAAAATCTTTGTCTGTGTTCTTTAATTTCCATATGCTTGCTTGACTTTAGATAATCGATCGACTTGATTTAGGTTAAGTATAGGCCATTAATTTAAAGGTTTATGGACTTTTTGATTAGACCTAAAACAATCGAAATTGATTAACCTCAACCTACTATAAATTTTCAGATGTCTTTCAGGTTGTGTTGGTGACTAATTGTTTAAGAAAGTTCGAAGAAATCCATGTTAGGTTAGACTGAATATTATAAGATATAATACCTAAGCCATCCTTCGCTGCGGTGGAACCTGTACAATCAAAATCGATGAAGAATAACTATAGCTTTCAACATCGGACATTGTCATATTTGTGGAGAACTTAATGTTATCGTGAGTTTCCATAAATTTTATCGTGGACTATCACTGATGATGCTAAGTAATAATTCATATATAAATTAGTGTTGCAAAATAATTCGATGCTAATGGAAACCTTTGATGAATAGAAAGACTTTAAGATAATTTTACTCTAAAAAGAACAATAAAGAGTGGAGCAACTAATATCATCAGAAGATGTTATGCTGCGAGCTGCCAACAATAGCGAATTATATACTGATATAGTTAATGCGTTTTATTGATATCAAAGATGTTATGAAACTCTGCAAAAGTAGAGTCAACGGCGCATACTCTTTATTAAGCCTTTAACTGAAGCGCTAAAAGTACGACAAACATAAGTTGTTTAATCATAACACCGAAGGCGTGTCAACATACTTGTTGCGTCGTCAGACGAAGACATGACTACGCATCAAACATAACGCCAAAGGAGCGTCGGCCGATTCACCGTAGTAGTATATGTGTCATTTGGCATTTTCAACAAACAACTCTCTATTCATCGTTAACAGAATGCTACATCTCCACACAAAAACAACGTCCAATTGTCTGTTGTTTCCTTCAAAATGACCTGATAATAATAATAAACCTCATTTTTTCTAAACCCCCTCTCTCTCTCTCTCTCAGAGATAAAACTCCATTTTTACAACAATGGTGACTCTTCGAAAACTACTATTATCTCCCTCTTTCTTCTACATCAACAAAACCCTAATCTCAAAACCAAAACCCCATCTCTTTCAAACCCTCCACTCTCTCTCTCACCGACCCCCACTTCTTCTTCTCCCTCTAAAACCCATTACAACTCTCCCTCAATTGCTCCGCAGAAACATCGCCTCTTCCGCTGTTTCTTTCGCTGACGATGGCGAAACCACTGCGACTTCGCACCCATGGCCTGAATGGGTCACGTTTATTGGTAAATTACAAAGTAAGGGATACTTTGATGAGGGGTTTTGCGCTGTAGGGGATGTTGGGGGTGATGGTATTATTGGGAAGGATTTGTCTCAGATGAAAAGTGCTTGTCTTAACTTTGCGAGGGAGCGATTCGACTTGTTGAAGTAAGTGTGCTTTTAATAAGTTATTTTAGTTTTGTTGTTTATTTGTTACTTGATAGAGCATATTGTCGTTGTTTTTTGGGTAAAGATGATAACTTTATTACATTATACTTGCCCCCATTGGTTTATATCGCGTGGGATAGACAAGGTTGTTAGCGATTTGGAGGGCGGGGAATAAGACGATAAAGGGGAACTATTAATTTTGATGGACGTTGCTAATTTGACTCACACAAAGATATATGTACTTTTGATATCTATTTGAAATGATCGGTGCATTAAAATGTTCACACTGTCATTTAGAAGAAGGATTGAAAAACTTATCTGAGACCTTATTTGGAATGCGATTAGTTGGGTTTTGTGGGAGGAGAGGAACAGTAGGCACTTTGATGAGAAGGGTTAGACCGTGGAAGCGATCATCTTTGACACATACGGGAGTATCTTATAATGGTTATCTTTGTGTGTGTTTTGTGGGAGGAGAAGAACAGTAGGCACTTTGATGAGAAGGGTTAGACCGTGGAAGTGATCATCTTGACACATACAGGAGTATCTTGTAATGGTTATCTTTGTGTGTGTGTGTGTGTAGTGGGGTGGTGGTGGTGTACGGGGTTAGGTTTGGAGATCTTGTGATACGGTGGAAAGATATAGTTATAGCAGATTCGACGTGACGTTGAGAGTTCTTGTGATGTTTTGTTTTATTTAACTTGGGGTTGCTATCTTTTCACTTCGGAAAGTTTCATTGAAATGATCAATAGATTATCTTTACATTCTAAAATACATACACAATGCCAAAAGGTTAATCTGGGATTTGTTATCTAAAAAGAAAGGTTTAGAAGTGCTACTATGTTGATCGATAAAATTAGAGGCAGAGTAGTAGGCCCATTAACATTGTCATATTTATTTGAACTTGTTACTGTCCAATATTTATTTGAACTTCTCTAGCTCTCGCCAATAAATTCGTGCAAACTACAATAGAGAAAACTAGAGTCCTGCACCACAGAATCGTATGCACTAGTCATGTAGCAAACACCAGACTGCACATACATAACTTCTTGTACTCTGCCCGTATTTAAATCATAGATTATCGCAGTGATTCAGTCTTATGTTATTGCAGATCATTGTCAAAATCAGATATTAAAACAATTGTTGAGCATGGATGTCCTAATTTGCAACGAAAAGCTGTAACTTCAGCAAAAAGGTTGAGAGTATTTGTAAGACTTGATGAAAGTGATGTAAGTTCTCTCTCATTTTCTCCTCAATTATCTGTTTTATTTGCTTGTAAAAAACTAATTGTAGTGTGCCCATAACAATAATCTGGAATCAAACTCTTTTATTATCGTCGAAGAGAAATCACAATAATCAGGTTCAAGACAATAGTCAGGTACCTCCAAGCTGGCATCCGAGTTAATGGAGTATCGATGTAGTGGAATTGACTAAATCTTCAAATCTGGGAAAAAATCAAGGAGAAACTACAATAAAAATAAATAACAGCTTAAAGCTTGTTATTTGAGTGATAGACTGATTGATTTCTCAAGCTAGTGTAATAAGTAGCATTTATTGAGAAAGCTAACCTAGAAGAATAAGGAAATGTAGAGCTTCCATAGTAATGTAATTACTAAAACAAAAGAATTTTTTTAGGAAACTTTTACATAAAGTCCTAAATAGAAAGAAAATTCAAAATAACATAATAGGGTCACATAATAGAGTGTAGTTATTGTATTTGCTGGGTGTTTAACTTTAAGAAGGGTGTGTTTGAGGGGGTGAATCCTAATATTTCCGTAATTTTTTATTTATGCTGTTGGAAGACTTGTGAAATTATGAAAAGATATATTACGAGATAAAATTTCTTAATGTAGGTATGCAGTGCTTGTAATCTGCGAGCTTCATGCGATAGAGCATATGTGATACTAAAGGATAATGAAGAAAATGCACGTACTGTGGATATTGTCCGCATGTTGATGATGTACGCACAAGACCCTCTCGTTCTTTCAGGAGGAGAGAAACCTCATGGTAGAGAGAATGTCGAAGAATCTGTGCGGAAACTACTCTCTGAGCTGGTTGAACTGAGTGATACAACTCCTAATCCAGAACTTCAAATACCTGCGGTGAGGACTCCTAGGCAGAAAGAAAAATCTGACGTGTTCGAGGATCGTGAAAATTTTCAAAGGTTTGAAAGGACTCCTAGGCAAAAAGTACCACAAATGTTAGAGGATCGTGAACATTCTCTAAGGGTTGAAAGGATTCCTAGAAGAAATAAAGTACCTCAAATGTTTGAGGATCGTGAACATTCTCTAAGGGTTGAAAGGACTCCTAGGAGAAATAACGTACCTCAAATGTTTGAGGATCGTGGACATTCTTCAAACGTTGACAAGGAGAGGGGGGATTGGATATGTTCCAAGTAAGTTGATTTTTGATGCTTTGGTTAAATAAAAATATATATTGTTGTTTACTATTCTACATGCTCTTAAGAGACTTATAATGTAAGATGCACGTAATGAAAAACGATAGCTACCCTTACAAAAACCTAACTTTATGTTGTGTGTAGAAGTGGTACATAATTTGGCACCCTCAATCTCCAAAGCGCTCTCTTTCCCCCCTCCCTCTTTTTTTTTTTTACTTCAAATGTATAGATAGAAGTTGGAATTGTCATTAGGCTATGACATGGTGCAAAGAAAGAATGTTGGTCTTGTTGAGATATATAGTCCCACATTGGGCAAATGAAGCGTAGTACCTCCAAATATGAGATCATGAGGCTACTTCTTTCATTGCCAATTGGTTTTAACTATTACGATGGATTCCCAAGTTCTAACGTGGTTTTAGAGCATGCATTTTCTTCCAAGTTGCTGCCTAACGGCCCCGCGTGCTCTGCGTTACCTAAATATTCATCCACGTGTTGAGCTTAAAATTCTGCCACACGTGAGGGGGCGTGTTGAGTTATATGGTCCCAAATTTGGCAAATGAAGCCTAGCACCTCAAAATACAAGATCCTGGGAGTGCTCCTCTCATTGCCAATTGGTATTAAGATGGAACCCCCAATTCTAACAGGTCGCTATCAAGAAACACCCTCATCTGTGTCATTATGTTTGTAGAATATCTGAGTAATGGTATAGGATTTTTGATAAACTTTTGAGGTGGTACCTATTTTTGCTGTTGTGTACTTTAATGTGTTTCAGATAAAGCTTTATATGTTCTGCCAACTTCTGTTTATTTCTACAGTTTATATGTGCTCTCAGTTCTTTGAATCCTGGTTTAATCAGTAGTTGAAACTTCGGTGTTTATCTAAATTCAATCTCATAATGGAAGTAAAAGACAATTGTGTATTATTTTGGGTATTCGGTATTCCTTTATTTTTTTCATATTCAATGTCTTAATGTCTTTAATCCTCATACGTATTCTATTTATGTGGTGGAGTATCCATAGTATCATTGCCAGACAGATGTTGATAATGCATCCCAACATAAGGAAGCTTAGATTATCTTTTGAAATTCTGAGTCTAGATTTATGACCGCTACGCTGCTCATTCTTGAGTTTTAGAAAAGAGATCATCATTCTCTTCTGTAGTGTTCGCCATTTGCACTCTCAATGTATTCCTATAAGTTGAATGTTAACATATGGAGGACTTACATGGTTACATGCTAAATCTCTCAGATATATGGACCATTAGCTTTCTTACACAGTTACATGCTAAATCTCTTAGATAATATGGGCCATTAGCTTTCTTTAACAGTTGCATGCTAAATCTTGCCAATAATAAGAACTTGCCTGTTGGATGAGTGTGCAGATGCGATTTCAACAACTTCGCTAAAAATTTAAGATGCCTGGAGTGCCACCAGGAAGGGCCAAAAATAGTTGCCTCTGCTCCTGTTGAAATGAAGAAAGGGGATTGGAACTGCCCAGAGTAAGTTGTTAGACTGACATAGTAGAAACTCTGCTCCTAATTTAATCTTCTATAACATCTAGTATATAGTTCTTAAATAAAACCACTATGCTACCTACATCCATTATTTTCGTATCCTTAAATACTGTCTTTAGTAGTATAGTCTTGGCGATATTTAGGTGGTGTTTGTTTTTTAAGTGCTGAATGTTGGAAAAAAAAGTCAATTGTTGAATGCTGAAAAATGAAGTGTTGAATAAGTTATGGTGTTTTTTTTTCTAAGAAGTGTTGAAAACTGGTTAATATCTTAAATACCCTTATTATAAAAGAACATAACTTGGAGCATCACCTCAAAATTGGCAGCACCTCTCCACTATAAAGTACTATGACACCATAAAAGTATAATCACAACTTGAAAATGGACAAAATAGACATACAAAATGGCATCATTGTACAAAATGGACATACAAAAGACATCATTGCATAAAAAGGACAAAATGGATATACAAAATGGACATACAAAAGGCATCATTGCACAAAATAAACAAAATGGATATACAAAATGAACATACAAAATAGTTTATATAGATTAACAAAATTAAAGATAGTCTGAAGTATGAATCTTAAGATAGCACAAACCAACATAGTCCAAAATAGCAAATAGTCGAACATCAACATAGTTTATAAACTTCGAGAAAACAAGATAATCCAAAATAACAAACTAATTCATAGAAAACTAAAATCCCAGAAATTGCATCACGTAGTTTTTTTTTGATTCCAGCGTAGTCAAGCCCACAAACATGTCAGCATATTCTGGATGTTCAGTAAACTTCAAACATGCTTTAATCATTTCAGTATTCGTCAAATACCCCAAAAGCTCCATTTCTTGAAGAATAACCAACACTTCTAACAAAGTGTTATAAAGACACTTTGTTTTGCCAATTCTTCTCGCTCGCCCTGCGTCTTTATAACCTCAATCAGCTCATTTAACTTATCCAAAGTGTCTTCAACTTTTCGTTTGTTCTTCCCACTGCGGCGACTACTTTTCGACTGAGAAGCGGATGACATTGGTTGAGGTGCAGACTGTGCAAAGTGATAAGGCGTAGATTGCTCTGGTTGAGGGATGGAGAGCTCGGCTTGAGACCAAGTACGAAATAAACCCCCAGATGGTTCAAAATGATAATCGGTGAAGTAAGTATCAGTATCTCCTTCTGAGAGGTTTGTGGGCACATTATTCTCATCTTCAATATTAAAATCGGCAGTGACATCTGAAGTAGCCGTATCAATGAAATCATCCCTAGCAGGACCAGTTGCATATTGACCAGTAGCCACTCTATTTGCAAAAATAGCTTCCATCAAGTCTTCATGGGGTAGCCCACCTTTCCTAAATGTACTGATGTTCTCATGTGTATCAAGAAAACAAACATTCATAAATTTATAATATGACTACATATCAACATAATAATCGAAAGACTACTATACCTTAATCAAGGCATCCCACTCTTCGGGTGGAAGATGAAACGTGCGGGTTTCTGCATTAAAGCCATTCCCAGTTCTTCTCAAAAGCCATGTTCAAGCATTGTACTTCGCTCTTTGGTAAAACTAGACATTACTAAAATATTTAGGTCCACGAGTTAGGTGAAATTTTGCATTGTACTCCTCCCTATCTTGCACTATACCTTTAGTTGTTTCAAGTTCGCGCTTGCATAATGCAATATAAGTGTGCAACATCTCACCATTAAGTAGCTTTGCTTGTTTGAGAGTATCTTGGCTTGGGTCACCAGTCACTTCTTGTTGAGCCTTCTTATTCTTTGGAGGCATGGTAAAACCTGATGAACAAATCAAAACAAAAATGTCAGCAATATATTTCACATACAGTATATCACAATGTATCAAGATTTTTGGATTCCAAATAACCACACACAAAAAATACTATATTTTTATGATGTTTAGATACGATTGGATCTGAACAAGTAAGATAATTTATCGTTTGTAGAAACTGCAGGTGTTCTGTCCCATCCATTTTCTGAGTAAACAGAAACTGCAGGTAATTAGCTGATCTGTTACTTCCAACTGCCCCAAAGAAAGCCAACATCCTTGAGAGTGTTGTTGTTGTAGCAATAAGCTTCTTTGTGACTTCCCCATCCATTTTCCAACCTGGGAAAAGAACAAGATAAACAAAGAATAGCCTTTGCATTCAAAGCGTCTTTTCCATCCATTTCTGAACTAACTGGAACTAGTGGAAGCCGCTTTCTTCAACCCCATTTGATAAGATTCTGAAAGTGTATACAAGTTTTGTGTGACTTCCCCACCCATCTGAATTGAGAAAAGACATCGCTCTGGAGACTAATCCGTCCATTTTCTGAGAAAAGACATAGCTATAGTGTTTATTCCATCCATTTTCTGGTCTAAACTGGAACTGCTGGAAGGCAGTAATTCTGTTGCCCATTTGCCCCAGTTTGATAAGCTCCTGAAAGTGAAAACATCAGAAGGACTGAAGCAACCAGAATCTTCTGGTAGGCAGCTGTTCTGTCCCATCCATTTTCTGAGTAAATAGAAACTGTCCTCTTGAAAAATCTCGTCATTTCTCTACTTAGGAAAATATAGCTAGCCATTTCTAAATTGCCATGTTACAGATGAGAAAACTAGTCAAAATAGAATCTTCCCATTATGCTCATTAACTCTTCCTCTAATCTTTACAACAAGAGGCAGAATAGGTGCTTTTCATCACCCTCTCTTGATAACCCCTCTACAAGGCCAAAAAAGTAAATGACACTCTTCTTTCATACGCCAATAACACAAGGGGAATCTTTTGGTTATGTACTTATTTGTTGCCTTAAAAAAGAATGTTAAACTACTTTCAAGCATATAATTACAACTTCCCTTTTTCGGCTATTTAAGCGGTTAAGATCCTAAATATGCGAGTTCACAAACACCTCTAGGCTTCAGTGTAATAATTGGTATTACTGCCCCCGTTTGAATATTTGCAACAGGTACATTAGGTAGTCAGGCCCAAAGGGTGCCTGAACATGAGCAGAAAGGGCTTATGTAATGCGTAGGGGGAATTTTAGGGATTATGTCCAATGAAATACCTGGACCAGTTCTCTGAAGCCTAATGGAATGTTAGGATCCTACAAATATGCAAACACAAAATAGACAAAATGGACAAAATGGAAACTGGTCTTGAAGATTACATTTCCTCAAGAATCACCTTGAGGACTTCCCCAAAATAGATATACAAAAGGATAAAAAAGGACAAAATGGACATTCTCATAATGAAATTTGTTCAGTACAGATCATACAAATCACAGTTGACAGTTCAAATCACAACCTCTTAATGAAATATTTAAGACAAAAAAGCTAAACAACAAAAAGTGGTAGTAGCCATATACAGATACCCAAAAAAGCCAAGTAACAAAAAGATGTAATAGCCATATAAAGCACTAAACAATAGGAGTTCATCAGCTGATTGCGGCGCATAATAAGCAGCTAACTCCTTTGCAATTCGAATCCTTTTAGTTTTCATAGTTTTCATAAAGTGTTGCTCATTTGCTCCAAATTACTCCTCGAAGCGGTCACCATTATTTACTTGAGGCTCTACATTTTCAAGATCCAAGTCTTCATTCTCAAATACTGTAAACAACTCATCATTCAAAGAAATCCGGCGGAGCTAATTATGTATAACCATACATGCAATGACCATGTTTCTCTGAGTTGAGAACTTGTACCTGTACATTGCCTTCAATATAGGGAATCTTACTTTAAGAACACCAAAATGTCCTCTCGATGACATTTCTTAACTTCGCATGTGCAAGATTGAAATGTTCTTCTTTAGTCTTAGGTCGCCCTCCCATCTGAAAATCTTTAAGCCAATACCGCACTCCCCTAAAAGGACACATAAAGTACTTGGTATGCACGTATGTTGCATCACACAAGTAGTACATGTCTACAAAACAATTAACAAACTCTAATTAAAATAAAGCAATAAATTAGCAGATACTTCACTATCGTAACTTCAATTTAGATGATTACCTTCAGTAGGAGGTAGGGGGATCTTGTTAGCTGGGTCTCTAACTGTTTAAGTTAAGACATTCGAGTCATGAGCAGTGCCTTCCCCAACCGGCTTGGACATAGATGAAATTCATATCAAAATCGCATATTGCTATCACATTCTGAAAGCAATCACCCTTCCCTCTTGCCCTAAATGGAATTTGGTCCGATTTAGGAACTTGTGCACTAATCAAGGTGCCATCTATTGCTCCAATAGCTCCTTTGAATAGTTCTTTTCTTAACCGTTTATGAATACGAATTTCTCCTAGTTCTTGAAAATTGTGAGGTACTATCATCTCCTTGCTAAGGTGAAGCATTCCTCTCAACACTTCGTGAAAACTCTCACTAATAGTTGCTCCTGAATGTTGATATTTATGCTTCATTATGCGGTTTCTCACTGAATGGACTATAGTTTCTAAAAAAAATAGCCATCTTCTGCTCCACATCTATGTGTTGGCTATCTATAACCCATCATCCCCTTGCTCTGAAATGCCCACATAAAGAAGCAAATGCATATTTGTTCATCCTCAACGAATCATAAGCAATCTGATTAGGGCCACTAAGAATCTCATTGATGCGTTCTCTACCTGTTAAGATAGACACGCACAACTTTTCTCTTTGTTTTTTAGCTAGCATCCTAAGTATGAATGCTAAGGCTGTTGACCGAATAATGTTCCACTGTCTAGGATCTATATTCACTGCAATAAAATAATTTATACAACAATTTTATACTATTCACAAATTACGAACGCCAAACACAATCCAAAGATACATTACATAGTTCACTACATATTACACTTTTAATATCCATACATAATAGTTTCAAACATAATCAGAATGACATAAATGCTACTAATACAACAACTACTGCCAATATAGCTAAAAGATAAAGATGTGAGAATCGAAGCTCATGTTTAGCAAAAGCATGTTCTGCTTCCTCCCTCACAACTAAAGAAGTTGGAACTGCTTCTGGTTTAGGTTCAGTGCACGACTTGAGGGCAAGAAATTCAGCAAGAGCATGCTCTGCTTCCTCCATTGTATCCATACACTAATATAAAGCACATGGATATCTCAAAACCTCTAGTTCACACTCTGCCCATGTTTGGTAAATACCATGATGCCGCCCAACAAACACAACATACACTTTCCCCCATGCACATTTAGCCATTTTTTTTATCCTATATCAAAGACAATATTCATTATCAAACCCAATACCCCAAAATAAAACAACAATAAACAAGAATTGTGCGGACATCTTCAACAAAGCTATCACAACAGAGAGGTTCAAACATTTTAGAGAGGCCTAAAGCTAAGCTTCGTAGATTTGGGAGGAGGATAGAAACTAGTAGGGGAGCTATGCTTTATTTAACATAATATTTAACTGGTGTGGTGGATGGAGATATGATATCAATCAACAAAAAAACTTGTGGGGTTGCTTTGATTTAGTTCATAATTCAAAATCAATTAAGATAAACATATCACATTAGTTAGGGGGACTAAATAGTTTAGGGCTTCTTCTAAATACTGTAATAGGACCCTATATGAAGGACATGAGATAACCCTTTTACTCATTACTTCTAAATTGTATACAGAGATTTACTACTACAAGAAAAAAAGAATAATTGTACAATCAGATTCACATCTATAATTGATAAGGATAAAAATCATCTTAAAAATGGAAAATCTGATGTAGTAACTCAATTCACACTCCAATTCACTTCAATGCACACAAGCGAATAAAATTTGAAAACACAGCAAACAATGTGTCGTGATAATCTGAAGAGAAAAAGATAAATACCTCAAATTTGAAGGCTCGAATCTGGATTAGCGAAATGCTGGTTGGATGGATTTTTCCCTTTGCCTTCTCTAGATGCCAGCTTCCCAATTTCAAAGATAAAGAGGGAAGAAATTACCGAGAGACTAGGATTTACTGAGAGAGGAGAGAAGATTGTTGCTTATTGGTGTGTTTGCCGTGTTTGGTGAAGAGTATCACCAGATTGCGAAGGAGAAACTCGAGGAGGAGCTCGTTTGAGAAATTTTAGGTATGAGAAATTTAAGTTGGAGAGAAGGGTAATTTCGTCATCAAGAGGCTTGTGTGCTGCTGAAAAAAAATCAGCTTCTAACAAGTGCTGAAAATTTAGTCAGAATTTTTTTTCAGCCGCAAAAGGAACACCAAACCGAATTGCTGCTGAAAATAAAATTCAGCAGTGAAACAAACATCACCTTAGTACTATTCTCGATAACTTTAAAAATTATTGAAATAGTGTTGTGATAATATGCAGTCTTAATGTTGATGTAGTATTGGATTATATTAAACATATTGTTCAATGTCTAATATTCTACATATTGAGATAATTTACATTACCATACGGATATTTCTTTTTCGGTATTCGATAGATAACCCAGATAAGATGGGATTATATCATATATCTGCTTCCAAACTTTCTGATAGGTATTGTCAGCAATATATCGCAACCATATTTTGATTCGTTTATTTCACAAGAGTTCTTTGAATACCAACTCATAATCCGAAATGATGCCAGTTCTTTGCCCATTCTTTCATGTGTAGGTGTCAATTTTTGAATTTTGCTCGCAATAGAGTATGTATGCGTTGTTCTGAGAGACGGCCCAAGAGACAGCTTGAATATGGAGAATGGGAATGCCCCTCGTAAGGCCTTCATTTATTTACTATTTTGAGTTGCATTTTCATTCTAGTCATTTTAGGAATTGGCTAACACGGTAATATATTCTTCTTGTAGATGTGATTATCTTAACTTTAGAAGGAACATGTCATGCAACAAATGTAAATGTGAACGCCCCAATGATACGGCATTGCAGTATGAAGACGCTATATGGTCTAGACCCTCGTAACCAGCTTTTTTTCTGTTAAGTCAAGGAGTGCAGCAAAAATCTCGTGATCTAGTTCTCACAACGTAATATCTCTTGCACAGTTGTGATTTATGCAAAAGAGAATACTTGCAACAATCATGGATATTGCGAAAATGTTATGTAAGAGTTTAGAGGTTACGGTTTTGATATAAACTTCGTCATAATGGTTATTCAAATTGGCAAGAATTAATTTTTAGACCATAATTTCCCATTAATTACTAGATAGCTTAATGGATACTATAGAAATGCTGATCAGTACTAATTAACGGAGTTTCATTGTAATAACTTGACGCTGGTACTGAGTCTATAAAACAATACCAATTTTGTGCATCGGATTTTTAAGCAGTGACTCTGGAACTAATCGATATATGATTAGGTCTAGGTCCTTTTAAACATATCACATCTATGATTTGGTCTAAAACTTAAATTAAGCATAACAAAATATATTCAACAAACAACTATCTTCAAGTCATCTAACGACTATCTGCTAGTGATCAATGCTATACCAACGGTATTCTTGTCAATATGGGGCAACAAACCGTTTGACCACGAGCCTTCCTAGTTTGTAATTGTATATGCGAAATCAATGCAAATAGATGAACCGAAATTAATTCGAATAACGGGAGGCTTCCCTAAGGCCTTGGCCATGTCAACACCGTTGATATAGCAGAATTATTTCAAATTCAGAATAATTTTTGAATTTCGGAAAAAAAATCTAAAAAATTTCGACTGCCCTATTTCCGATCCGAACAAAGGCCTAGATGGCCGCTAGACTTAAATAGACATTAAAAGTTTAAAAGGAAGAGATGGCCTGCATCATCAGCTACAGAAGCAGCTTCCATAAGCAACCGTCTCTCACCCATAGTCACATCATGGACCAGTATTGCTGCAAAATACAAAAAGTCCTCGACATGGGTTCAGTTTCTTCATGAATTAGAAGCTAAGAGCATCTGCAGCAGCTAGTAGGAGTTTGGGTGTGGGCTCACAAAAAACCCAACACACCCATTCTCGTGCAAGTGAGTTTGAGTTTGTTTTTTTCATATTTTTTATTTAGTCCCCGCGGTATCCATTTCTCTTCATGCACTATTCATCTCTCTCACACATTAAAAAATTTATTTTATTTTATTTTAATTGCGGCGGTAATCAAAATACCGCGTGGTAATCCAAACACCCATACACTCAATTGAGTTCTTGTAGCGCCAGGTTATCGAACTCACACTCAAACAGTGCCTGCTGGGAGACGTTTGGGTGTGGGTTTGAGTGTGGGTTGGCAAACTAAACTCAACCCACATTCTGCTGCGGATGCTCTAAGTCTCGCACCGATTAACCCCATTGATTCTGGTGTAGATATTCGTATATGTTATGCACCGCGAAGTACTAATGTTGTAGCCCATATTATTGCCGAAAGGCCTATGGGTGTTTTGTCTATTTGGACTTGGTATGATTCTCCCCCATAATGGTTGCATCAATCCTTGGAGGCGGATAATACAACTTTTGTAAGTCATTTTGCTTATTAATTTACGGTTTACCAATAAAAAATAAAAATATATATTAGCCCCCTTGATTCGTCGTCATGAGAAGAATAATCAGTCTAACAAAGATAATTCATGAGTTATGGTAAAGATTGTTTAGAGAAAAGGTTTCGAAGGAAAGGAAGTATGAGGACATGATTCCCTCTTATTGTAAAAGGATTTGACAATGAAACACTCATCACCAATTAGCCACCATATTTCAACGGATTATTTTTTTTATAAGATCATTTTTTTTATTTCTTTAAATCAAATATAGGCATGTGGCAGGAGAAAGAATGTCTAAAGAAAACACTCAACTCCCAACTTAACACCGTTTGGGTTTTAATTATTTAATATTTTATCTCCTAGTTTAATAAATATTTTTTCTCTCCGATTAATTACCAACATTTAGCATAAAAAAATTACCAATATCTAGCATACAAATTAGCCATTTTATGTTTTAACCGATTCATGTTTGCTCCACCAATCTAGCAAAACTCACAAATGTCGACAAGTTTAGAAGAATTTTTGGGCACTTGGTATCGTGTCTTGTGACACTCGGTACCTCGCAAATATAGAGAAAATGAGGTCGTTTATAACCACACGATGTCCGAAATCAAAAGCACCATGGACATTTGCTAATAATATGCAAACATTATACTTGCAAGATAATTCAATTGCTACACTAGCTCTCACAGACATCTAATAGAAATTGCCAAATACCACGAAAAATTACTACTGTAGAGCACCTGAAATGTTGTGGTTAAAAAATGAAACCGCCCAAAGAAGGAAGGTTTAACATGGATAGGAATTATAATCTATATTACAATTGATGAGGGTTGTCCTACGTGGAAGGACTCGATGTCCATTCATAAGTACAATCAGAATGTTTTACAATGTAAAAAACATGAATTTATACGCCTTTCGAGGCAAATGGAGGGCCGAGATGGATTATAGAACCCTTAACCACCTAAGAGTCGTATTTGAGAATGCATGATCCAGGCGTCTCTCCATTAGTTGAAGATTGTTATAATATTCTCCCCTTTTTTGTTCCTCTTAAAAGGCATTATTCTCTTAATTTATAGTTGTTGCATATGTGAATATTTAAAATAAGATTTATGGATTGATCGATTGATATAGGCATTGGGTTCGTTATAAAAATAAATTATTCTTATGGGTTCTAAAAGTATTGCATTCCTTTCATAAACATTGTTTTTTCAATCCAAGTAGTTTTGATTGGTGATATATTTTTGGTAGGGGACCAAGTCACCACTTTAGCGAATAAGAAATCTTGACATATTCAACTCGGACTCAAATTAAAATGATTATAGGAAGATGTGGTATACTCTCTCTATATATATATATATATATAGATATTCATAGATTTGTAGTTGGTCTTGGTGCTGTTCTTAGATTGGGTCCTTGAAACTAAATTAATCGGATTCGGATTTTCAATCATTTATCAAAGTAGGCTTTCCGTATACAGGTATACTACTGCACACCATGCTGAATTACGTTTATCTGTTTTTGTAGTCTTCTAAATTTTCTTTGATGATTTCTAGATCTGTATATCTTTTTATCTCAAGTTATGGATTGATTTCTTTTATTTTCAAGTCAAAATAACGATAACAAAATGTTCATGAGTTAGTAAAATATTCATCACGATTTGATAGTACTATGAAGCTAAATTTAGCATAAATTTGGTAGTATTATGCATTTTAAGAGTTTTATGAAACCCGTCCCTTGCCTATATAACACCTTGCCATTATTTATAACAGCATTTTCCACATTTATAATCACATTCACGTAGAGTTGTTATTGGCATAAAATAAGAATAGGCATTGCATATTTTTTTAATATTTTGTGTGGAAAGTCAATTGCTATGCTTCAAAAAAGTTAAACAAAAGAGAAATAAAGAAAATAGCTACATTACCCTAACTTGTTTCTTAACATCTAGAGCTTCAAAAGTTCTTGGGAAAAGTTTGCAAGAAGAATCTTTTGATGCCCTTCTTGCATTGGATATTTATCTATAAAATAATTGATGTAGAGAATTTTGAATATCCTTTTTTTTTTTTTCTTTCTAGTATACTAATTATGAATTCTTATCTGTTGCTTTAGTTCAGGTTCACCACAACGACATGCCAATGCAATAGACGATCTTAACTCCATTAAAATAATATAAGAAATGCTTGAGGAGAATTTCAAAAGGGATAATGCCATTATACTGAGATAACAGCAAGCAAGCAGGCAATAACTCATATTGCCCATCAATAAGTCATAAGGGGCGTGTATAGATTTGTTAATGCACTACTGCTTGCCTTTTAGTTGTGAACTGTTGTACCTTATTTTCTAAGCTGTACTTCATCGAATGTAATTTGTGTACCTCTAAGTAACAACCTTCCACCATTTCACTAAACTTCGATTCTCTTTCTTTTATTTTAACTTCAGTTTGAGTTGTAATTAAGTGGGATGAATTCAAATGTGAATGAATGTTGTACTAAATATGTGTTCCACAGTTATTTAATAAATATAGAAAGATACGTGCAGATAGATGTAGTAAAAGTAATGTCTTGAAGATGTGAAAATAGTTTTTTTGCCCATGATGGCAATAGTCACGTTAGTCCATTGCATTGAGACCAAACTGCCTAAGCAGTCGTAGCAGACATGGAAAAATAGAGGAGGCTGGAAATTTAACGTAGGTAGGAGTTGTGAAAGTACATCAATTGTAGCATGGAAGGTCTATACTAATATCATGATTTAGAAGGATGCTCGAGATATCGTGACACGCAAATTGAAATAGATAACGGGCGGGAGGCGTGTCGATGCATGACCATGACTAGCTCACGGCTAGTACTAGTTATTTATAAACAATGATTTTTATGGGTTTTTTTTACAGAAGCATTTAAGAGAAAAAAAAATGAGGTAAGAGCATGGGCAGCAGGATGGCTATCGCTACGATAGCTATCCAATTTCACACAAATTAAGTTTTTTAGGCTAGCTATCATTAAAATCGGGTGAATTTCGAAAAAATCAGTAGCTATATGTGGCGTCTGATTTTGATGTCAGGTGTTAGGGCCCACATAAAATCAAATATAAAAAATATGTAAAAAAATAATTTTTATTTGTTTAATATAAATGATGCGCCAATTGAATTGGCGCTGCGCCCATTCAATTGGCATGATGTATTTATTATTTTAGTTTATTTTATATTTATTTAAATCTTTTCGGTTTTATTTAATAAAAATATATTAAAAAAAATAAAATTAAAAAAATATACTTCATGCGCCAATTGAATTGGCGCAGTGCATTTATTTTTATTTTTTATTAAAAAATATTAAAATTAAAAATTGACACTATCCCCACCCTGGAAAAGGAAAAAAATTTAGCTCTAGCTACATGTCATATTTTCCCTGAATTTATGCCTAGGTGGCTCGCTAACTTAGCGAGGCTGCTGCCCATGCTCTAATGGTAGTTAAGTTGTGTAGTTTGGCATTTCTTTATACCTTCTCTCCGGCCACATGTTTATATTGGGTTTGAAGAAATCAATAAGATCAAAAAAAAAATCCTCCTATTTTAGCATACTCCCTAATGGGATAGTGCCAAATATCTGAAATAAAACCAATCTGCCAATGATTCAATAATTGGTATTCTTCTAACCCAAATCACTAAGTATCTACAACCGTTTCAAACTAATTATCCCTCCAATAACAACACCAACCCTGTCTTCCCAAACTATGATGCAATGCTGTAGGAAGCAAACCATCTGGTTGAACTGGAAAACTAGCGAACTGATCACAAAAGCAGTTTGTTGCATGCACACACCCAGTACTTTCTCGTAGATCTTGTAGAAATTCAGCCGGACTTGTTAAACTGGAGATTCACCCGAAGTAGTGGCAGCTCATGTTATAGCACACATTATAATGAAGTGAGTGAATGTGATCTATAAAGTTACATGTTAGGAGTTGATCTCAGGCCTTCTAAGACCAGCGATCCAACACATATTTTATGTTTGTAATACTTCTTTCATAGTAACAAAATATTTTTATCTCTTAAGGTCAAAATTTGACTGAGGATGGGAATCATAATGTACTAAAGTTGTCGACCCTCCGGTTCTAGAAACCTTCCAACTAAACTTTTCACTACCATCTCTTCTTTTTTAAGAACTTTCAATACATAAGTGGAATATGAACATCACCCTTTGTTTCTCTCCAAACCATGTCTTCCTATAAACTCACCCATTTACCTTTATTTAAGAAGGCCAATGATTCTTCCAGAATAACACTTCCTAGTCCATAAAATAACCATTGACAACTTCATTATGCCAATACCATAGGCTAATCACAGGATCTTCCTCCAAGGTTGACGAGACTCATAATACTTTGACGAGACTAAAATGCTCCACAAGACAATCTCTCTCACCAAAATACCAAATGCTCATAGCCATTTACCAGCCGGTGTAACATTAATTCAGAAGGCCATGTGTTGATAATGCGCTTAGAACATTACCCACTAGTCGCCATAGGAAAAGTTGCTTCCCGTTCAAGACCTCGGTTTCATTACTATCCATTCAATAACTGGATCTCCCTTCAAATTTATAAGAAGCCCTAAAACAAAACATAAGTATAAAGATGGTTACCTATTAGACAGCCCATTACCCATTAGCCAACTCTAAAGGAGCCTTACGAGGGGAAACACGGGTGTGGTACCTTGCCCTTGAAAGAAAATTAACCAGGTAGCTTATGAGGAGTGGATTGAACTCAAAGGGAACGTGAAATGGGATGAAATCGTCCATTAAACGAACATATTTTCATTGAAGATGAGTCAACCATAGAAGGCACGTGCACATTTAAAGGAATAACTTCGCGGGTGTCATACACATCGAAGACACTCTTTAGGCAACGTTATGTTTACGGGGGAGTAGATTCATTAGTAAAACTTACAACCTAAAGGCAACACACCTGATTAGATCATTATTTGCAGTGAAGGCCAAAATGGACCAAGCCCAAATTCACAGGGGTGAGACGCACTAGGATATTAGTCTTCCAAAGTCTTAGACCATTCCATCAAATCAATCCAACTCAAACCAATATGTGAGGTAAACTTTAGATGTATATGTAGGAAATATCAAAATTCGTAAATAAAAAAATTAGTCCTACACACTGGAAGAGTGACCCCAATGTGCGTATAGTAAATATCCTTATCTCAACCGCAATTCCTACCAAGTTTGTTTATTCAATTAAGATTCAAATTATCAATTACGTAAAGAAGAGAAAATGTAAGCAATTCATCAACAAAAACGGTACTCTTGATTGAATGAAGCAAATATTATTGACATTATCTAAACACTATAACAAGCAAATGTTACTATGCCCCAAAAAACCTGTCTGTGATGAAATTTAGAAAACCCATAAATAAAAAAACCACAATGTTCATACCCAATTTTTCATTTTTTCTTTTATAGAACAATAAATACACAATCATCAATTAGGAATTGAATTCTCAATAACCAACCTTAACCTGCAAGCCAAAACTTCCATCTCCTCAACTCGTTGCTCCTGCCACCTTTTTGCAAAGTCAGAAAACCCCATTCTTCCCACCATAGAATCCGTATTCAACCCAACATTCATTCTAACTTCTTTAAGAGACTTGTCAAACACATCCAAAACTGACTTCAAAACAACTCGCCCAAACTCACTACCCATTTCTCCCCCATTGCGAGTCTCATCCTCATTGTCATTACCATCATTGTCGTCATTATCATTGCAAATGGGTATCGCCGCGGGATTAAATGTAGGCGAAAACTTAACCTTAACACTAACACTACCATCACCACTAGTAGCAGTACCATTACCAGTAGACTTCAATTTTTTATTATTTTTGGCATTGAAAGGCGACGCCTCCATGAAATCAGGATCCCACAATTTCTTAGACAAATCAAACAACGCCCGATCATGGGGCGACAACAAACAAAACTCCAACCCCCTGGCGATCCTGGCGGAGGCGACTCTAAACTTCTTCCTCAACCTCCGAAGCTTCTCGGAAAGCTGAGAGCGAGTGTAGGGTTGCGACATTGAGTTGGAGAATCTGTTGTAGAAGATAGGGAGATCGCGAGGGAAGAAGAGACCATGAGTGTTTGATGAATCAAGAAGACCTTGTAGGAAGGTGATCTCGTCTGATTCAGTCCAAATTCGATGGAATTTGAAGGGTGGTGCTCGTTTAAGATCTTCCGAATCGTCATCTTCATCTTCGAATTCTAATTGGGGTTCGATTTTGGGAATTGGGGGGAAATTAGGGTTAGGGTTAGGGAGGTAATCTTCGGGGGATTTGCGTTTAACAGGGAGCTTGCGAGCTGCAGCTTTGATTGAAATGGTTTGGGTTTGGTGGTGTTGAGGTTGGGGTTGAGTTGGGTTGGAGGTCGATGCCATGGTTTTGGTTATGGTACTGTTGGTGTTGTGGTGGTGGGGTTGAATCAAATTCAGGATTGATGGATGAACCCTTTGTTTCTGTCAAATTGTGGATCTGAGTGAGGTTTGGTTGGGATGGGGTTGACCTTTTCTTCTCCAATAGGGGGTTGGTTTGTGTTTGGGTTGGACGCGGCGAAGTCGTTATTTAATGTGATTTACATACTCAAAAATAGCAGAGCATATCATTCAACAATTTTTTTATTTTTTTATTTATTTTGCTTCTTTTTTTGGAAGTAGAATAGCGCAGAAAGATTCAGGGTCACCCATCATAAGTGGTTAAGGTGGGAACAATATCGTTGCCATGGGGGACTCGAGCTCAACAATTACGTATCTTGGCATATATTTCCTATTAGTATTGGTAGAGTTTGTTAAAGATTGGGTTTGAAACCTCTCTGGTGTTGGGCTAGTGGTTTGGGATCATCTCTTGGAGGAGAGCAGAGAGGAGAGAGTGGTCACGAGTTCCCGTCAAGATTTATCTTGACTTAAGATGGAGCGTGCGGTTTGTGAAGGTACCATGGCGATCCCCGAGAGATTAGTTAAGAGAATGGTGAAACATGATGAACCTGACGAACCTCCGGACATAAAAAAAATCCATATTAGGTGGTTAGTGTGGGAAGAATACTAGTGCATTTTCTAATCAAAGAGAGAGAATTTTATTTGGTCAAGTTTCAAGTCTTGGTTGATAGCCCTCTTTTATCCCCTCTCCCTCTCCTCTCTCCCATAGCCCTCTCCCCCATTTCTTTTCACTCTTCTCTTTTTTCGCCATACTTCTCCTCCCACCCACTCCCTCAGCTCTCACAAGGCTCCCTACAAGCCCAACCAACCTCTCCACCTGTTAGTTTCAACCAAACTCCTAAACCCAAACCCTAAAACTAAAACTTTCTTTCCTCCGCTCTCGGTTTTTGCCTCTCCTCATGTCAGACGAGGAGGCCTCGAGTCATCCGGCCAGAGCAGAGGAAGAGTGCGGACTGATAGAACTGCCAAGGGGGGTCTCAACTCACGATCCGATCCCTATTCTCCATCTCGACGACTCGATATGGAAAAACCTGAAAAACAAATGGCAATATGCAATCGCGTTTAAGTCGATTTCACCGAATATCAAAGAGAACGTCATCATGGACGATGTCTCTAGAGCGTAGGCAAAACTCATATCACGTATTCCCCCATGTGGCAAATTTTGGGAACTACAGAGATCAACAAACTATTTTGAACTCTCCACTGGTAAACATTTTTGGCTTCTCTATATTACAACAACCGTTCAACCCGATGCTTCATTAATCAGAAATCAGGTTTCCAAAGTTCCTTTGTTGGGTCCAGGTATCGGGTTTGCCCTGCTGCATGCTGGGAAAGGATATGCTACGTATCATTGGCAACAAGATCGGGGAGTACATCAATGATGAATGGGACGAGTTCCCGACTGAGAATCGACGGACTAGTTTTGTCCGCATACTCGTTAACTTGTTTACGGAGAAACCTTTGGTTTTATCTATTCCTATCTCGCGGCCGCGACAGTTCGGTGACACCCGAGTTACCATTAGATACAAGCGGTTCGAAGGTTTTTGTCTGTACTGCGGTATTATCGATCACCGTCTTTCTACCTATAAACGATTTGGAAAATTGATGCTTAAACGCAATAGGCTCAACATTAACACAAAATTTGAGTTCTATTATGGTCCGCATATCCAGGTTAATCCGCCAAAAAACATTGTCTCTTCTCCGTTTAAACATTTCTATACAGGACACCAACCCTCGACTCAACAACAGTTTCAAACGTTCCAACACAGCCCAGAACACCACGGTAAACCGAGGGGTCACTCGAACAGAATGGGCGAACAAAGAACCACAACCATTACAGTCTTGAGGCCGGATAAAAAGTCTGGGATGTATGACATGCAAGCGATTGTCCCGAAACCCTCTTTTCAGTCACAAGAGATTACACCAAGGATAAATCCTTTCGATCAATACAGCCAAGCTCTGAAATAGAGGGTTTGGCAACAGTCGGATAATCATAAACTTTGGCCATGCAACAACATTAGATAAGCATTAAGGCTTGAGTACGTAGCAAAACAAGAGGGTTTACAGTCGTCGGTCGAATCATATGGTAGGACCAGTACGGCAAAAAGATTAGATTTCGAAGATAGCCTTGAGGATTTGAGTCTCAGGCGAGAGGGTAAACAGCTGGTGGGGCCCACATTTTCTCGTCCACAATCATTAATTTCTTCAGCTTCCTTCCCACAGCAGATTAACAAGGTGGATAAGGGCTATCAAAGCCGTAAGGTGCAGCAGGTGGTGGGATCCCCATCTAATCAAAAATCATTATGTCATCCACCTCATCCCCAAAAATCGAGTAGTTTTGATTTAAATTTGGAAAGGGAGGCCCACACAGTACAACAGTGACAAGAGTTCTACAAGATATTTACTAATCTTAAGGAAGATTCGCATGTGCATAAGGGCCCACGTAATTTTACTCCAAACATAACTATGTCAAAGGGGACTCACATGCAAGACTATTCCACCGGGCCCACGTTTCTTCTTCCACAAGAACTGTACCGAGAGAACTTGGTTTTAGGTTATATCTCGAATTTGGGCTCGGGTCAAAAGACTATTGACATCACTAGTATCACATATCCTCTTAAAAATAATCCGTTCTTTCGGCCGCTCAAGAAGAGGCCCCGCGACCCAAACCTCAGTCAAAGACTGACTTCTACTTACTACATGTTCCCTCTTAGCCCGACCGAAAACTTTTCACCACGACACTCGGTAGCCAACGCACACCCCGGATTACGGCATCGCAGAATACTCATCATCCGATCCGAAACCCTTGGAGAGAGGGTATTCATCATCAGAGCACACGGGTTGGGTCACACCGACGCATAAAGATATCTTTGGCAGCGGTTTAGAGAAGACGGTAGACAAACTTGGTAGTATCCAGGAGACAAAGGAAAAGCAGAAATGGGCTCATACCGCCTCTTCACCACCAGAGGAAGGTACGGGGGACTCACACCACCTCGCCAAGGTACGCGTTCTTTCCTCTCCCCAGTTTTACAAATTCTTTTATTTTCTTAGACCATGCTTAGTAAAATTTGTACTGCCTATTAGCTTGATTTTCCCTCATTTATTTCCTGAACCACGGCGAGCTTGCGTTAATCGGGGTCGGCGCCCCGAAAAGAGGCCGATCAATTCTCGACTACAAAAGGTTCATGCTCATTTTCTAGGTAGTCCCATAGATCGTGGTTACAACTCTAATTTCTGGACTAAGACTCCCAGGGGGGGTGGTCCGCCCTGTAGTTCGATCCGACTGACACCTGGTCCTGGCAAGAATAGGTGCCAGAGGGAGATATCCTCCCGCACGCGGCTTGCATAGGTTGATTTCCATGGTCTGGGCACCCCTTAAGCTCAAGGGAAGCAAGTCGGCCCGGTTCCTCAAATTGGCCCCAGGGGACAAGAGGCGGTTTGACGCTACTAAATGTTCCTTTTGTGCCTTTGCCCACTCCCTTGTTCTCTCAGCGCACCCAAAAGCTATGACAACCTTTAAGAATACCATTTATTTGTGTAATATGAGAGTTCCTTTTAGGATCTTGATGCATTTTGCATGTGCCTTGACTAAGTTCTCTCCTACCACCAATACATCTCATTCCATCAGGACACTCCTTTTTTTTTAGCGAGCCCGACACCGGCCTTCAGTGACAAATAATCTTTCTCTCCTGGAACTGTAGGGGGAGCGACAAGCCCTCCACCCTGAGGGAGCTCCTTAATATCTAAAACAAAGCATATCCCTGATGTTATTTTCCTGGTGGAGACCAAAACATCCGATAAGGACTCATTTAAGAATTTTGATAGATTGGGCTTTGATCATTCCTATATGGTGGCAGCTTCTGCTAATCACGGGGGTGGCCTTTGGCTGGCCTAGAATAAAGACATCGACCTCACCATTCTAGCCTCCTCTAAGAGGGGTATTGATGCTCTTATTTCCTCTTCGGGGTTCAATTCATCGCTGGATTCCCCGCCGTTTAAATGAATGTGTTCCTTTACATACGGCCCCCCTGAGGCAAAGAATCACTACTAATACTGGCAAACTATTTCCCAGATGGCCAACCAGATCCCAATCCCACGACTTATCATAAGAGACCTTAATAGTATTATCTCTAGGGAGGAAAAAATGGGTAGAATTCTATTTGATTGTACCATCCCTAACCCTCTGGAGGAGTTCATGTACAACTCGGCGATGGTTGACCTAGGTTTTTTCGGAGTCCCGTTCACTTGGTCGAATAAAAGGAAATGGATGGATCTGACTAAACTCAGACTTGACCGTGCCCTTGCCTCTGGTATGTGGAGAACCAATTTCCCTGAGGCCTCTATTCTGAACCTGCCTATTATTAGATTGGATCACGACCCTATCCTTCTCAATACTGCTCCTGTTTCCCACCACCTCCAAAAACAATTCCAATTCCTGTCCATTTGGCCCGATTACGAAGATTACCAGTCGATCATTACCAAAGCTTGGAGGGTGAAACAAACGGGTTCTCGTCCTCTCCAGTTCTGTAAGAAGTTGCGGTATACCAAGTCTGAGTTGAAGACCTGGAACAGAGAAGTCTTCAACCACACCCCTGGAAAGATCCAAAAGCTTCGGGATGAGATCTGTCAGCTTCAAAAAAATCCCCCCTACCGCACAGGCTGCCGAAGATAAGCTGAATGCCCAAACTTTGCTGGAACTTCTTCTCTCTCAGGAGGAGTCCCTGTGGAAAGATAAATACAGAGAGCTCTGGCTTAAAGAAGGCTATCGTAACACTAGGTTCTTCCACACGTCGACCATTTTCCGTCGTCGTTTAAACACGATCCAGAATATTCGTAAGGCGGGTGGCACTTGGGCACACGATAGAAAGGATATTGGCGATGTGTTCCTGACGTTTTACCAGAATCTTTTCACCTCCTCTTCCCCTACTTCGAAGATTGAGGACCTAAATATCATAAAACGTCTCTTTACAAACGATGACAATAACACCCTGACTAAGGTGCTTACCTTAGACGAAGTCAAAAAAGTTTTCTTCTCCATGAACCCTCACAAATCCCTGAGCCCTGATGGCTTCACCCCTTCTTTTACCAAAAATTCTGGGACACTGTCAAAAGTGACTTTTTCCAAGCCATTTTTACTTTCTTCTAGACTGATCACTTGCTCGGCGAATTTAATCACACCAACATTACACTTATCTCTAAGAAGAAGAACCCCACGAGTCCTTACCACTTTAGACCTATTAGCCTGTATAATATCAAATTCAAAATCATTTCCAAAATTCTGGTTGACAGGCTCAAGCCCCTTCTCCACAAACTCATCTCCCCTAACCAGGATGCCTTTGTCCCTGGTCGTCAAAATTTTGACAACATTATTATGGCTCAAGAGATCCTCAAATGCCTCGCAAAGAAGAAATGAGCATCTGGGAACATGGCGGTTAAGCTCGATCTCAGCAAAGCTTTCAACAGGGTTGAATGGGGCTTCCTTGGCGACACTATGAAAGCCATGGGTTTTTGTGAGTAATGGTGTTAATGGATACATCAATGTATTTCCACCACTGCATTCTCTTTTAATCTTAACGGTTCCTCCTATGGTTTCCTCAAACCTGGTAGGGGCCTCAGACAAGGTGACCCCCTCTCCCCTTTCCTTTTCCTCATTTGTATCGAGGTCCTCTCTCAGCTTATCCTCCAAGCAGAGCATAAAGGGGCTCTCCATGGCATTAAAACTGCTAGAGGTAGCAGTCCGGTTTCTGACCTTCTTTTTGCCGATGACTGTTTCATCTTTTGCAAGGAGAATTTGAAGGAAGCAACTACTCTTAAAGATGCCCTGAATTCTTTCAAAGCGTCTCTAGCCAAGATATTAACCTGAAATTAAAAATCTTGTATTCTCTTCAGCAAGAATGGTCATCATCGGCACCATAGGCTTATTCAGCTCATCCTCCATATCAAACGAGGCACGGGAGGAGATAAATACATTGGATCTCTTCTCAGTTTTGACCGTAAGAAAGTTCTAAACTTCCAACTGATTATTGCTCGGGTCTCGAGCAGGATCGAGGGTTAGAAAGCAAAGAATCTCTCTCAAGCGGGCTGGATCACTCTCATTAAAGCTGTTAACTCAGCAATTCCCTTATTCCATGTGTTCATCTTCCCATTCCCTATTAAGATTTGTAGAAAGCTTGATTCTATAAATGCTCGTTTCATGTGGGGCATCAATTGTTCTAGAAATAACAAGACCCACTTTATTAGCTGGAAGATAATCTGTCGCCCCAAGGAGAAGGGAGGGCTGGGTATCAGGTCCTCCCTTGCTCACAACAAAGCTCTGCTCGCAAAGCTCTTCTCTCGTATCATTAAAGAGCCAGACAAAATGTGGGCTCACAACCTGAAGAAACACTACTTCCCTAAAGATTCTCCTATGATTTTATCCCTGAAGCCCGCAGACTCCTAGATTTGGAAAGGGATTATTGATGCCAGAAATAGAATCTGGACGGAGCTCATTTGATACATTGGCGATGGGGAAAGCGTCGATTTATGGTTAAAATCTTGGATTACGGGCATTAGATTTGGTCGTTCTCAAGGTCCCGCGCCTGCCCATAAAACGATAAGTAAGGTGGTAGATCTCATTTGCGCCTCCCAACACGTTTGGAAGGAAACTCTCATCCGCTCCCTGATCCACCCGGAAGTGGCAAACTATATTCTGCTTATCCCGCTCAGCAAATTCCCATCTAAAGACACGCTCCAATGGAGGATCGAGCAGAATGGTATCCTCACGGTCAAATCTGCTTACAAGTACTCTCTCTCGACGGGCAAGGAGAATGACCCTGCTAACGACTCGGGTAGCGGCAATGCCTCCCACTGGAAATTTTTCTAGAGTATAAAGGTTCCTTTTAGAATCCAGCTTTTCCTTTGGAAAGCCATCCAAGACGGTATCCCTACCAAACAGAATCATTGGCATGACAATTCTAACACTGATACTATTTTCCCCAGATGTGGTGACGAATAAGAGACCACGACGCATGCGTTTTTCATATGTAAGAATGTTAAAGACTTCTGGTATACTTTTGACCCCTCTTTTAATTATGATTTATGGCCTTATACGAACTCCTTTTGCGACATCATTTCCACTCTGTCTAGACAAGGAACGGCCGGGCACAATCCTTCCACATGGGGAAGAATTAGCTCCGTTCTTTACTTTATTTGGCTAAGTAGAAATGATATGCTCTTTAATAATGTAAAGCCTAACCCTGTGGCTTCTGTGAATAGGGCCAAAAGCTATTTCATCTCTCCGAGTTGCAACACAATTTCGTTGGGCAGGCACATTGCCACTTTTTCGCCCCCTGAGATCGGAGTCGGATGACACTTTATCTTAGTGGATGGGGCCTGGCCGAAGAGAGACTCTCTAGGGGGCTCGGGTTTGTCCTTAAAAGTCACAACTTCTTTTGTGTTGGCGCAGGTTTTGACTCATCCAGGGCAACAAATTCTGAAGAGGCAAAGGCTATTACAGTGATTAGAGGTATGAAGGCCGCGCTTGGTAGGGGCATGGAGAGAGTGATGGTTCTCACAGATTGCAGGCGTTTAGTCAGCACTTTTGAGACGAGATCAGCAGAACTTTCTTGGGGTGTCCTCACCCTGGCTCCAGAGATGCTGGCTATCGCGGGCCGTTTTGAGGACTTCAGATTTCAGTATTTTAGTCGATGTTTTAATTTTGAGGCTCATGCGTTAGCCTCTCTGGGAGTTCGCTCCCTCGCACTGTCTTTTTTTGAGCCTGCTGGGGCTTCGAACCTTGTAAACTTTGTTGTTTCTTGTTTGCCCATTGAGGCCTAATATATGTTCTAGTTTTGCTGAAAATAAAATAAAATCTTGAGCTCATTCCACAAAACACTTCTAGAGCATTTTGGCTGTGCTGGTGGGTGTCCCGGTCCTCTCTTCAAAAGCTTGAGCTCAAGGCACTAGTGGAGATACTCTTACGCTATTAATAGTGCCTTTTCTTTTTCTTATCATCTGATCTCTATCAATTGCCGCCAAATTTGTTTCTGGTTTGCTTCTCCAAAGCATCAAACAATGATTCTACTCTCTCCAGCGATCTCACTCTCAAAAAACATCCTTCGATTCACCAGATTGAGTAACGCGATCCCTCTCAATCCTAACCCCTCCACTTCATTAACCTTCATTTACCCCAAACCCCGCTCTCCTCGCCTCGTCCGCAGTGTTAGAAATGATGGCGGTGCCTCGCAAATGGATTATTCATTCTCTGTAAGTTCTCAGTGAATTTGAATTAAGTTTTAGGGGTTCAGTAGTTATAAGCTCTGGGTATTAGTTATTGGGGGTGTTTAATTTTGTGTGGGGAGTTTTTATTTATATTTATTTTTCAATTGTAGTTTTAAGATAAAGTGACAAAAACTAGAGTGGTAGGTAGAGCCGTAGAGACTCTGCCGAGATGTGCAACCTTGTTTTTGCCAGTGTTTGTGGTTGCTATGCTGGGTAAAGATATATGACTCATACATCGTGTGAGATGGCGTTGCTATGCTGCCTATATCTGGAGATGCATATTGATTTATCATCTCTAATGCTGCAATCTTATCCTTAGTGATTGCACACAGCATATGTTGATTATCATTTCACACTGATATATAGTCCCACATCGGTTATTCAAGCCTTACACCTCAATAATATGACATCGTGGGGCTACTCCTCTCATTGCCAATTGGTTTTGAGATGGAACCTCCAGTTCTAATAGTATACCAATATGATAATGGTATCATATTATGCTTATGAGCCTTACTACTTATTACTGAAAACTTATGAATGTTGTTTATCTCTAATTCGATTACAAGTCTCTCCCTCATGTTCTTAAAATCTATGATTTTAGTCATCCTAAAAGTAATATCTTGTTTTAATGTTAGGATATTGAGGCATTTGAAAGTGTCTCTCCCAGTTCGAAAGATGCCTATGTACCTTTACTCATCCGGATGCTTGGGATAGACAATGATCCTCTTGACAGGGAGCAGGCAATAGTTGCATTGTGGAAATATTCAGAAGGAGGGAAAAACTGTATTGATAAAGTTGTGGAATTTCATGGTTGCATTAATCTGATCATTAACCTCTTAAGATCAGATTCTAGTTCAACATGTGAAGCAGCGGCTGGGGTTTTACGAACTATATGTTCGTTAAATCTACACAGAGACCTAGTAGCAGAAAGTGGATCCATCGAAGAAATTACTTCTCTTCTGAGTCGACCATCTTTGACAGCAAAGGTATGTACTATCGAAGGATAAAATAGGGCACATTGATATCTTGTTGTTTTTGAGTATATGCAAAATACTACAAAAAGTAATAGCAAAATAGAAGATACTCCAACTGATGTTCTGTGGTAGAATACACGTTTGATTTTTTTCTTTCTTTCAAAAGAATCAAAACCAACCATTACATTCATCACTGTGTCATACAATCTTCCTAATTTATGATATCCATCCCATGGATCGGTTGATGTATTGAACCTTGTGGTAGTAGCATAGTCTTACGTACCATGTCATTATTAAAAAATTGAGGAGTACTTACTGTTTTTTTTCTTCCAGGTTTTCGATGTAGTATACTGCGCTAAATACCGGTTATATTGCAAGATGTAATGGTATTAGCGGTAGTTTCGGTTACTTTTAGGTAGTTTGCGGTATCATGTATTTCCAAAATATGCAGACCAAGTTTGTTCTCATATTTCTCCCGAATTCCTGAATCCTCAAAAAATACCATACATCCCAAACTTTTCTCTCATTTTTTATATATATCAAATTCCCCATTAAGAAATGATTTATAGTTGCCGATGTACCATAGTTTATCACAACACATTCTTTTCATATTAGGACCAGTGATTTATTGCGTTGCATGGTAGCATTTCGTTAATGAAATGGATACCTTTATAATATGAATGCACTTTTGCAGGTAAAGGAGCAGAGCATATCTGTATTGTGGAACTTATCAGTTGATGAGAAACATAGAGCCAAGATTGCAAACACTGGTCTCCTATCTGCACTGATTAGTTTCCTTGATGATGACGGAGTAGAAGTAAAGGAGGCTGCTGGAGGAGTGTTAGCTAATTTGGCTTTAAGCCAGTTCAACCATGGTATGATGGTTGAAGCAGGTGTTATTTCAAAGATGGTGAGTCATATTTTTTATTGAGAAATTTAATATTTCCAGTATGTTCTTTGGATTTGGATAAAGCGATAGTTTCTTTCTAATAAATGTCTACGTTGGCCTCATAGAATGATGGTGTCTGAAAGAGTATTTCAGGACTAAGGACATATATTGTTTTGCCCAAAAAATAAAAGAAGAATAAATAACTGGATCATCAAAAAGCCTACTCCAAGTACCAAATTATTTTTTTATTCATTGCTCAATTAGTAGGGCTGCTGTCGTGCTTGGAAAAATAAATAAATTAGTAGGGCTGCTGTTTTTTTACAACCAAGTGTAGACGAGTTCTTCTAAAAGGGGGTAAAGTGTTCATATTGGGGACGAGATGCAGGTGAGATAACGAATTCACCTTTCCGATTGAGTATTTCTCTAAGAGAACATAATAATAATAAATGCATGTTTTACCTTTTCCACTGTTGTAGAAACTGATTCCATTGGTGTTAGTTAAACACAGTTACTGTTAGTTTCTTACAGTTTGTAGTGGCACATTTAGCTTATAAATGTGGCCATAAATAAATTATAAGAGAAACTAATACTGCTACTCTCTGTCTTTCTGTCTGTCTCATTGTACTTCAAGGATTTGAGTGTGTTAGACAGATCTAAGTCTAAAAAGTTTCTACATGGCACAAGAGCACTAGTCGTGTCAAGAATTGCGAGTTTCACAGTAGGAGTATTTGTTCGGCTATTACTTAGAGAACTCAATCAAGAAAAATCAGTATTTGAGCAAACCCTAGTATCAGTGTCAGTATTTATCTAAGCCCAAACTATTCTTATCGTAGTCTGGAAATCCTAGTTTTGGCATGTGTCAGTGGTCGGTCACAAACCCTAGTTGTTGTTTGATCCAGTTCTCAAAGCTCACAAGTTACCCTAGTTGTTGTGTTTGATTCGTCAATTGAAAGGATCACTTTATATTTTCAATCGGCTAAATTTGTTGAGCTGTTCCTCATAGCAGAAGGAAACTGAAGTTCTTGACGACAGAGAAACTTACTGAAAAAACTAAGGAATATGATGAGTGGATCCAGGAAGTTGTAGTGACACATGGATATGGAGAAATCTATCAGTAACAACTCAAGGTTTCTCGGCATATCAAAGATGATCGAGTATGTTAATACTTAATAAAGACTCACATTTTAACCAAATTCCAATGGGATCTATGACCTTTATGAGCAGATATTCTACCTATAGTAGAAGGATAAAATATCAGGTTAGTTTTTCGCTTTTTTGCGACGTACAGGGGAAGATTGGAATGTTTATTAGCCTCTAAGCTTGACCCCGGTGGCTTTGAACAAGCAGCGATAAGAACCCGAATATCTAAGTTTTATCATTAGGGCCGAGGTTTGAGTATGAATCCATGCCTTTCAAAAAAAAAAATTTGAGTATGAATCTCTCTATTAGCAGTTAGTCCAACTTTGTCAAAGAAAGGGGAAAACTCAGTTCCTGATAGCCTGATGAGATACCCGTGGAGAGGTACAAGTTCAGGATATCTTGGACGTGGACGGAGACCTCGTGGTAACCTGATGAGAACTCTACTACGGAATGCCAATTGGTGGGACACTGCTCTCTTGACTCTATGTTACAACTGAAGTTTTCCTTCGAGTCTTCGACCTAGTTGGTTAGTCATCTAGATGTAGTCAACCACAGTCAGTTACATACGAAAGCTTGAAGTCCTATAGTAAGTTTTTCTCTCTCTCTCTTCGTATTCAGCACATTTTGAATTAAGCTATCCTTGCTTGTTTGAATTTTTCTGATTTGGTTTTATTGTAGAGGCCAGAGGGCCCTGCATAGCCCCCATCCACCTCTTGGGTGTTTCTTAAAGAAAAATAGGGGTAGCAAGTGGTACATTATCCTTGCATCACAGCATATGTAGAATCTGTCAGAGAGCAAAACCTCCTCTCCTCTGGTTATCCAAATGTTATAAGGTGATCAGACTGCTATCCACGTGACAAAAGTGAGAAATTCAAAGCGATCGACCAAGGCCCAAAATTTTACGAGGATATAAATCTCTCAATTGGAACCCTAATTCATCTCTGGTCTGATGCGCATAAAATATAAAGATTAGATAATAAGTATTTTCTTTTTAGAACTTAAAACTTATTAATTTCAAAAAAGCTTCCGTTATGGAAAGCATTACAGATTGGATGAAAATCTATTGAAGACTAAGGGAACACTAACTGTTGCTCACCAGATGATACCCCACGAACGCGGAGGGAAGAGTTTCCCTATTCTCAATATTCTAGCCATTTGCAATGCAGCAAAATGAAATACTGTTCCATCACTGTTTTTACTAAGATGATCTTTACTTTAGTCCCATGTTCTGATAACTTGACAAACATCCTAGTGTGACATTGAAAACTTGTATAAACTGGTGTAACTATTTTATACATGAATATCCCTAAGAACTTCTAATTATCTCTATCTTAAGAAATGGTGTAACTGCTTGCAGGTAAAGCTCTTAAAAAATGACGTTGAGAACTCTAAAATAACTAAAAAAGAGGCAAAAAATGCGTTGTTGGAACTTGCCAAAGATGAGTTGTACAGAACTCTTATCATGGAGGAGGGTATGGTTTTGGTTCCCATAGTTGGTGCAGCTGCCTATAAGTCTTTCAGGCCTGTTTCACATTCACGGCCTTCTTTAGCAGATGGTTCAGAGTTTGAATGGACGTCAATGCCCTCCAAGTATGGTGCGACCGAGCTTCTACTTGGATTAAATAACTACGAGAAAAACTTTGATATAGAGGAATCAAAGATAAATGCAATGGTTGCACGTACACAACAACAATTCCTTGCACGTCTGGGGGCTATAGAAATGGAAGATTGTAGAGAACCGTCTGAAGTTTCAACGACTCAGAGAAGTGCTCTGCTGCCCTGGGTTGATGGCGTCGCACGCTTGGTTTTAATTCTTGAACTTGAAGATGTTGCAGCCATTTCAAGAGCTGCACTGTCAATTGCCGATGCATCTATCAACGAACATATGCGAAGCTCATTCATGATAGCTGGAGCAGTCAAACATCTAGTTAGACTACTAAGTCATAACAATGATAATGTTAGATTGGCTGTCTGTCAGGCTCTTGACAGGCTTTCATTCAGGTAATTATCCGTGTTACTTGCATTAGCTACCTGTCTGCGTAATTATCTGCAATGGTAAGATCGGACATGGTATTAATTAGCTCTACCTTAAATAACAAAGAACCCATAGCAGTTCGCCCGGTGGTCTAATAATATAAAATAGGGAAATAGTAGGTCAAGTCTGCCCTACTCGGTTGCCAGCAAAAACCTAAAAGTCGCACTCCTTTGTCTTAGGCGACACACTTAATAGCAAGATGTGTAACTTGATTAATTTTCTCTCCTCGTTGATTTCAACCTTATCGTTATTCGAATTTTTGGCACTGTTGATCCTTTTAATCACTTAGCCTTATCATTGGAGTAGATGGTTTAGTCAGGTTTTTCGTAAATTGACCGGTCCCATTGGAGATGCTCTTGTAGGAGCTCATATTTTATACTTTTTAAAATTTGGTGAAACTACTAATGTAATTTACTTTTTCTCTGCAGTAATGATGTTTGTCATAATATCGAAGCGGAAGGTGCTGTATATCCTTTAGTTAATGCTGTGAAGTGCAAAGAGATACCGGGAAGCCTGACGGAGAAGGTCTTTTTGGTTCATGATTTTTGTTTCCCTATTAAATAATTGAAAAGTAGTCTAATGTTTCTGGCAACGTGATAACATGAACTTCTCGTGTCCAATAGGGAACTGAAGTTAAAGTTCTCATGCTTCTATGGTCTAGAAATGTGCAGATATTTTTCCTAACTTCTTGAGGAAAAAAGTTTCTTCTTGGGGTTGGCTGGACTAACATAAAGCTTTTTTGAAATGCAGACTGTCAACCTTCTTGCTAGGATTTTAGACCCTGGTAAAGAAATCAAATCAAAGGTAAGTCATATTTTGTCCTTTGCCACATCGTTGGATCTCCTACTCAAGATTCTAAAATTAGGCTGCACCAGGAATTTAGTCCCATACAAGTCGGATTGACTGGACGAGTTTATGAAAATCACTGAAAATATTATAAAACATGGAAAACTAGATAAGTTTACAGAATTATTGCAGAAAGCATAAAAATACACAATTATATGCAAGAGCAGATAAAGGGATAAACAGGCATGAAAAACACATACTCATTATAACATAAAAGAAGAACTATGCATGCTATAGAAAACTCAAATGGGAGAGGATTCGCCTACACTCTCTCCCCGCTACACTCTTCGCTACACTCTCTCGTAGCCTCTCATTTTGCCAACTCGACAGCTCTCTCTCTCCTACTCAGCGTTGACGTGTCAAGTAAAAAATTCAAAAATAAAAAATAAAAAAACTCTTTCTCTCTCCACTCGACTCTCTCTCTCTCTCAACTCTGTCACTCAACTCTCTCGCTCGCTTGCTTCGCTCCGACAACTCGTCGCTCTCTCTCTCGCTCAGTCTCGAACTCACTCATCGTATCTCGGTCTCCACTGAGCTCAACAACTCACTCTCTCTATCAACTCAGTCTCTTTGTGGATTTTATCCCAAACAGCAGAACCTATCCGTCATAATCAGGTATAAGATTTCGCCTCAGTTACAAGCTTGAAGATGTAAGTTGAAACCTTGATTTCTTGTTTTTTTAATTTTTTCAATAAGTGTCGAATTTTGTGAATTCGGCAAAAATTTCCTCTTTTTTTTATCGAAATCATAGAATTCGACAATAAAGAAAGCATAGTTTTTTGTCGAATTGGCAGAATTCGAAAAAAAAAGCAAAGCTTTATTTATTGTCGAATCCTCAAACAATTCAACAATTTATTGCCGAATCCTCTAACAATTTGACAATTTATTGTCGGATCCTCTAAGAATTCGATAATTTATTGTCGACACCTCTAACAATTTGACAATTTATTGTCGCATTCTACACATAAATTTGACTTAGACAATAAATTCGATAATAAATTTCCTTTTTGTCGAATTCTACATATTGTTTCCTTTTTGTCGATTTTTGGAGTAGATATTGGTAGATGTTCGGATGCCGTCCACTGACCTGTTATTCAAGCAAAATCAAGAACCAAGTTACCTCTGTAGCACAATTGCAAGATTCGGTTCACGAAATACAGTTTCGACATGGTAATGAAAATAATGAGAGAGACCAGAGACACAAAAATTCAAAGTTGGAGGCTGAGAGAGAGTGATTTTTTTGTGGACAATTTGGTCAAAGACGTAACGACATTGCGTGAGAAAAGTTGATTTTTTTTTACAGAAGCTAGCTTCGTAGAACACAAATGGGGAGTGAGAGAGATACAGAGGAATGAGAGAGAGATTGACAGAGAAATTAGTGAGAGAGAGAGAGTGATTCAATGGAGGATAGATTGGAGGGAAGCCGGAAGAGAGAGAAAGCGAGTGATTCAAATTTGAATCAAGTGAGGCGAGTGGAGAGAGTTTTTTTGCCACATAGGCAGCTGAGTGAGAGAGAGAGTTGTTTTTGGTTGCTTATGTGGAGAGATGTGGAGAGATGGGTGGCTATGAGAGAATGTAGCGGGTGTGTAGCAACAAAGGGAGTGTAGGCGAATCCTCTCCCAACTCAAATATCAATGTTATATCAGTGCATTTTATAAATATGGAATCCAAGTACAATCTTAAAGTTTTATGCAATAATGACACCTTAATACGTTTAAATTGAACTTATTGTTAAGTGACGATTTAAATCACAAAAGAATATGTAGTTGTTTAATTTGGAAAGTTGTTGCACGAAAAATTATGTAGTCTTTCTTGATGCATGCATTCTCGAGTGTCCTAATTATAATTATTAAGTGTTGCAAATAAAAAAATGAATCCAAAATTTAATCTCTAATTCTATCTCAAGTTGCAAAATCTAATATCTAGAGGCTGACTCTACTTGAATGGAGTCCTTCCAGGTGGAAGCCATCTAGAATATTGTCCGTTCACGCGAAAAATGACACTTGTAAGACGTGGTTATTTTTTCATGATTCCGTAGCCCCAAAATATGCTTTCTACCGTTTTCCCAAGGATTATTGCTTGTCAGAGAAACTAATTGGAGCAGAAATCCAACTTTGTTAAAAAGTTAATTTTTTTGCAATTTAGGGGAAAGCCCCTCCGGGGACGCTTTTAGGCCTTTTTACCAAATTAGTTGGATTTGATACCCACACTCTTATTTACATTAACTTACCTGTTATGTTAATGTCCAGTTTTATGATGAACCAGTTAATGGATTGGCGGAGGCATCATGTGAAACAACAGTTGCCAATGTGATGACTGCTAAGCCATATGAAAGAATTCTATCAAAAGCAACAATCAGGTGTGTTTTCTTTTTCACATACACATTTCATATTAGAGAAAAAATGAGCTTGCTTAACTATGTCGATCTTATTTGCAATACGGGAATTTGGTTGTATATAAGTATAAGGTTATAACAGAGGTAAAGTTGGTTATTATGTTATATGTGGGATTATGGGACTTAATACACCAATAAAGATAGGGTTTGATTCTTCTCTAAGGGTTATTTTTTTATACATTTTGTGAAGTTAGCATAATCATGAGATATTTGTAAATATTTTCTTTTTTGCTTGCGCTTTTGATTATGTAGTTATTAGTATAATGTTATATCTTTGATTTTGTACCAGTGCAAATACGTTTTTGATTATTCTATAATGAAATTAGTATTTTTTTATAGCATTGATGAAATTAGTGGTTAGTGTTTTTATGAGGGATTTTGATCAAATTTTTCTTGTTAAGAATTCCCAATTTTTTATTATTGCTTTATCTTGGAAAAAAAGAAGCTATTATTGCTTCACAAAATATGACTCTTCCAATTTTTTGGAACAACCCTTATACATTTTTTCTTCCCAATTTTGTAAGTTGATTACAATTTTGGTGTCTAATATGATAGGACAAGTTGGCGGAAGCTTCTAAACCGTCATATATTAATACCGCATGGACCACCCCCGCGGTATTAATAAAAAGAGGTTATTAATTGTCACACCCCAAATTTCATTAATTAATAACCTAATTAACTAATGTCATTAAGGGTGTACAAGTCGGGGAATCCAAAGATTCACCTCATAGGAAATAACTCAGTCATTCACTATAGTAATTTATCAGAGTTATAAACGAATAAATAATAGCGGAAACAAAAGATAAATACTAAATCTGAAATAAAATAAATATCTCAAAGTGTAGAACGCAATGAATAAGAAAGATCCAATAGGTATTTAATATCCCAAAATGAATAAATGAACAAGAACCTAACAACAACAGTAAGAACTAAGCTCCAATCTTAGCTGTAGCTCTCTACAACTCCACACAACTACTCTATCTCTTAAATGTTTTAAAATGCGAGACTGAGCAAACCATGACCCATTATAACCCAACTAGGCTAAATAATTATACTAATAAAATTAATGCTAAAATGAAGAGGAAATGATGAACATGATGAGGTATGCTTATCGTTCGGTATTACTAAGTGAAATTAATTAAAAATGAGAAAATGATATGATTATAATGATGCCCTAATGTTGGATGATTAATGACGTTAGACCGATGAACTTGATCCTATAATTATTTGGTTGATTAACCGCTAGCATATGATGACATTTAATGGATACAAGGGGTTCGATTTTTGTCAAGCTCGACCAGGCTAATGATATTTCACTTGATCAAAGTATTCTGGGTGTTTCACGAAACAAGTCTGGTCCCAGTAAACTACGCTCACCGACCTCAGCCCAACTTAGGGGAGATCTACACAGTCTACCATACAAAACCTCATAAGGTGCTATCCTGATGTTCGTCTAGAAACTGTTGATGCACGCAAACTCAGCCCACGGTAAATGTTTATCCTAACTGTCCTTGAAATCCAACACACATGCCCGAAGCATGTCCTTATGGGTCTGGTTGACTCTCTCAGTCTGACCATAAGGTTGTGGGTGAAATGCAGTGCTAAAATCCAATCTGGTGTTCATCGCCCACTGAAAACTCTTCCAAAATCTACCGGTAAACCTAGCGTCTCGATCCGACACCATAGATACTGATACTCCATGCAAACGTACTATTTCCTTCGCATGCAACTTACTCAACTCCTCAAGAGTCATAGTCTTGTGAGCCGGAAGAAAATGAGCTGACTTGGTCAACCGATCAACAATCATCCAAATAGAATCGTGATTTCTCTTCGTCCTCGGTAACTCATAAACAAAATCCATAGTCACATGCTCCTACTTCCACTCTGGAATAGGTAAGGTTTGAGCTGCCCAGCCGGTTTCTGGTGCTCGGCCTTCACCTGCTGACAAGTAAGACTTGGAGACAACTCAGCTATCTCGCGCTTTATGTTGTTCTACTAATAATGCCTCTTTAAGTTCTGGTACATCTTCTTGCTACCTAGATGAATAGTGTATCTAGAGCCGTGAACTTCACTCATAATCTCACGCTTCAGTACCTCTGAATCCGTTAAACATAACCTCCCCCTGTACTTGATACTGCCTTCTGAGCCAATTGTCCAATCCGGTCTACTATTATTTAACGCCCAAGACTGTAGCTCTGCATCCTGCTGCTGAGCCTTTATAATCCTCGAGATCAAAGATAGTTGAACTCTCAAATTAGCAATAAAACCACCAGTACCATGCGAGAACAAACTCAACCTAGAATCTACTATATTGCGAAGTAACAACCATTCACGGACCATGAGACGAGCAAGAAACCCCCTAGGCATGCGGCTCAAAGCTTCAGTCACTACATTAGCCTTCCCTGGGTGATACTGCAAGTCAAAATCATAATCCTTTAGGAACTCTATCCATCTGCGCTGCCTCATGTTCAACTCCTTCTGAGGAGAGATATTTCAAACTCTTATGATCAGAAAAGAGCTCAAACTTCTCCCCGTAATGATAATAACGCCAAATCTTTTTTCATGCATGCAAAATAGAAATAAATAATATAAACTCCTTATTAGGGTGAGATCCCGCTTTCTTAAAATAGAGAGATACCCAATATGGGTGAGGTGTTGACCCGACACATCAATTCTTTCCTCAGATTATTTGGTGAAGTTTCTTGAATCGTAGCCAACTTCTTCGAGGTTCAGATCCTCCTATGAACGAGGGTACGATCTCCTCACCAACATCCCTTTGTTTGATAGTGCTAAAAATTTTGTATCTCCACAACAACCAAGTAACATGTTCGTTAGAACGAGCCATGAAATCCCCCCAATGAGGATTTTGAAGGATTGTGAACTGTGAGATGACCTTGGAGTACTTGTCGTAAACTGGCGTCACCTCCCAATAAAAAGAATTTGCACTATGCTCGTACAGATCCGGATATTCATCAAATGCCGGGGGTTGACCTCCATCGTCAAGATACTGCTGATAATCCTCACGAAAAATCTGGCAACAAATTGTGTCACTCATTGCCAAATATTGTAAAGAAGTCTCCAATCTCAAAATTCTTCGTTAATAGCAAAAAATGAATAAATATTACGTTCTTTGTTTTTACGCGATATGGAGTTAGAGGAATCCTGTAGGGGCTGAGTTTGTAGCCACTTCAATGGGATTTACTTTGTGGCTGGATATTCCATTGGTGGTGCTATTAGTTCTTCATCGTCAATTTCTTCCTCAACTTCCAAATCGTTTTCATTGAATGGGTCATATTCTTCAATTACATTGTCGATCCCATAGAGTCTCTTAAACTTAAAAAACATTCAGTGCTTGTTATTATCTGTATTACGTACTGCTCCTCGGAGCTTTGACCTTCTTTTATCGTCAATAATGGAAGGTTAAGGGTTGCAATAACCCCCTATTGTTGTGCATGCTGTAATAGCCGTGACAAGTGTCAACCATAATAGTTCACTCCTTGAAGACGCCACGGGTTGTATCGGCATACCGGGGGTTGTGGATAGGGCTGCCATATCTGTATTACTTGTAGCACTGATAGTAGCGAGGCGGCGTATCACCACGAGGTTGCTTGTAGTGGCGGTAGTAGCGAGGCACCATATCATAAGGTTACTTGTAGCTGCGGTAGTAGCGAAGCAACTTATCATAACGAGGTTGCTCATAACGGCGGTAGTAGCGAGTGACGTATCATCATGACAATTCCTAGGAGGGGATTGATCATACTTTGATTGGCGTATTGTTGGTGGAGATGGTAGTCTTCATATCGACTGTTGTACTACTATGCCATACTTGAAATAAACTCTTCTGCTCCTTGTGGATCCAAGGATTTTTCAACTACTTTTATACCAAATTTTATAGATCTAGTCCACAGAAGTTTTGACTTTAAAAGTCCTAACAATTATCACTCCAAAAATTATTAAACTTACTTTTATTAAATCTGAAATTTCTACTACACAAACTAAATTTCTCCAAAACTAAACACCAAAGAAGTAATAAACTTAAGCCTCCTTGAACACCAGGGGCCTTCATATTAGAGACCCTAATTGTACTCTAAATAGAAAACTAGTTTCTTCTATTCATGCATGCAAAATAGAAATCAATAAAATAAAATAAACTCCTAATTAAGGTGGGATGCGCCTTTTTAAAACTAGAAAGAGACCTGATATGGATTGGGCGAGGACCTGAGACATCATAATCGCCCTTAGTTTGTTATAACATCTGCTCTTGAAGACTAGTAATGAATCCTTCTATAATTATATTTGTTTAACCAGTGTAATGATAATAATAACTACTGTAGTAATAGGTTACCAAAATAGTTTATAGTAGGTAACTTATAAGTGAAATATTATAACTGACTATTGTGAAGTCCCAGAGACTCACTCTATCCTTCTCTACAGGCGTGTTTGTTGACGTCTTCTCTCCCTCTTTACCTTTATTCTTCTTTCGTTTTCTTTAGGCTCTATGCTATTTTGATTTAGCCTCATAGCTGAGGTCTATTGATATAGCCAGGTTACTTGAGAGAATTCTTGATGCTTTTAGCTAGCGATTACAATCTTGTTTTGATGATTTTCGGTGTAAATTTGAACGATCATCCGACTGATGGTTTTTCCATCTATTCGCAAGGCTTCCATGTTTATCCTTGTGTTGTAGTTTGCTTTCTCTTCTCTACTATATTTTAATTTTATTTGCTAGCCCAGTGGTCACTTTAATACTTTTATCGATTCTACCTGTTGATGTTTGTTTGGTTGAAGGAATTTTGTGCAAATATGGTTCCAGTATGCATATATGACGTGATAGGTAAGTGTAGACTGAAGTGCACATTGGTTAATATATTAATCTATGGACTTCTTTGAATAATATACAGGGAGGCTGTATTGGATGCTGGTTTTGTATCTCGTGTTATTGAGATTCTGAAGACGTCATCTCAAAATTTGCAAAGAAAAACTCTTTCCATTCTTGAGTACATAGCAATAGTTGAACCTTGCATGAGCACAGTCATTGCAGCAGACGTCAAATCTGGGTTGGATGCTGTTTTCTGTCAAACAATTTTGACTGGTAAATGAGATTCTTACATCCCATGATGGCTCTGTCGTTTTTGATTTTATAAATTATTAGCACATTATCTTATAGATGTGAGCGACCCACTATTATCATGTGCTACATCAGCTTATTCAGTCTCTAATATATGTATTTGCTTTAACAGATGACGAAGACGATATATTTAGTCAGAAGCCAGAGCTAAGTCTCTTAGAAGCCGAAGAAAGTGGTCTTGCAATATCTGCAGCATCCAGATTATTAGAAAGACTTCTGGAGTCCGAGCAGTTTCGTGGAGCTATAAATTCCCGGCATTTCACAGAAATTCTACGGAGAGTGCTAAAATCAGATATCCCTCTCCACCATAAAGACTGGGTTGCTGCATGCCTTGTTAAACTCGACTTTTTGTCTAATTTCCGTACAGATCTTGGAAACCTTATAAACATGGAGGTCACTCTATATGAAACAATCCCGAGACTTGTTGAACAGATAAAAACGCCACTCTCTTTAGAAACAAAAGAAGCTGCAGTTGTGGAACTTAACAGTATCATCTCCAAAGGAGTTGTAGATTTCACTAAAGCAATAGCTGCTCAGGGAGGTATTTTTCCATTGATAAAGGTCATTGAAGTGGGGAACGGAAGAGCTGTTGAAGCTAGTTTAACAATTTTGTTTAATCTAAGCATGGATGACGAAAATCATTCGGCAATCATAGCTGCTGGCGCCGTACCTGCATTAAGGAGGATTGTATTTTCACAAGGTCCAGAGTGGAAGCGTGCACTACATTTACTGAGAACTTTGCCGGCATGGTGAGAATTGCATGCTTTTTCAGCCAGGGTTTGGGGTCCAGAGATATATAAGAGAATCCATCGATCCATGTCAGCTTGACCTGTGCTAAAACACCAATAGGAGAGATGGGACACGTATATTATAATAGCTCGAGCTATGAGAGGGATTCATGTTTTTAACTCTAGTGAAGGCCATCAGTGGATTCAAATTCTTGCAGTTGCCTTCCATGCATCCCTTCCCCAAGAGGACATCTAAGTTAGTGCATTGCACTTCTCTATGAAGTCAGTCGTTTGTATTGACATAGGAAGATCTTAATCATTCCATGAATAATGAAAATTTATTCTATCTATAACTTGAATTAGCGTCTCGTAATAAATCCAATACTTTGTTTATATTTTTGATATCAAGGGGTAAATCCTGGGTTAAATTTATTTCTGTTTCCCCCTGCTAATGCTTTTGGCCTTGTGTATTATTCCCGCACTTCTTCAATATAAGTCTAGATAAATCCTGACACTTTTCTGGTAGACCGTCGGTCCCATAACCTCGGGTAATGCAAGTATCTCAAGTCCTTGCTTCTTAACATTATTTGATAAAAACGATAAAAACACATTCTATTTAGGGAAGCAAAACATCTTCTCAGTGATGATGTAATTAGACATTTCTCATTTTATTCACCTCTGTTTCCACTTAACACTCCACATTAGTACTCACTCCAACAGCCCTTAGATTTTTGTGGGAAATGCTTGAAGCGGTTCTGCCTTTTGTAAAGTGATCCCAAACTTGTCATCCATATCTAGATTTTCAGGTGTCATCCCATTACCAAGCTTCCACTCGTAAGAGTGAATAAGCGAAGCCAACATCAAATGCACCATTCTATGAGCAAGTGGTAGTCCTGGGCATATTCTCCTACCAGCACCAAACGGAATAAGTTCGAAATCTTGACCTTTAAATTCGATGTCTGAGCCCATGAACCTTTCAGGCATGAAAGTAGTCGGACGCTCCCATGTGTCTGGGTCCCGGCTGATCGCCCATGCATTCACCAGCACCTGTGTATGTTTGGGCACAGTGAAACCGCAGAGTTCTACTTCTGTTTCAGCTCTATGTGGCAGTAAGAGAGGAACTGGTGGATGCAACCTCAAGGTTTCCTTCACGATTGCTTGTAGGTATGGTAATTGGGCAATATCTGACTCCTCTACGACTTTATCTTTTTCGATAGTTTGTTGGAGCTCCAAGCGAGCCTTCTCCATTATCTCGTGATTGCGGATTAACTCTGTCATGGCCCACTCCAGTGTACTAGATGTCGTGTCTGTGCCCGCAACAAATATGTCCTGTTACATTGATTACAATAGCTTAGCATGCTGATTTTGTATGTTTATGTTAGTAATAAACTAATAGATAGTGTGAGGTTAGAGATCTACAACAGCTAACCCACTAAATAGTCTCGCATTTTGCGATCCTTTTGTCGACTCAGAATAGAAAAACAATTCCATTTTCTTATATATAAATTACGTCGTTCTTAACTACTCAAAAATTTATAGTTTGAGAACTTTGCGGTGTCGAAATCGAGCTGACGAACCAATTAGTTATGAAATATTTACTTTAGTGCTTGATTAAAAAGATTCAATTATATAATTATTTTTCGTATTTGCGCTGTCTATTTAATGATACTTATATAGTTGAAAATCGTGAACTAAATTAAATTATGGAAATGATTTGCGTTCTAAATCGTAAGTTGTATAGAGATGGCCTTCTGTCAACTTTATGTTAGGGGTATGGACAAATTATGTCGCGATCACATTGACTACACAAAATAGTTGTTAGAAAAGGAAAGAATGGAGATTGAGGATGAACCTTGAGCAAGGCATTGATATGGGGACGGCGAATTTCCGGATTGCTCTCTAGGCTATACTCAAGAAGCTTATCAAGCACATCAGGGGTTGTTTGCGTCTCTTTAGACTGTAATCGCTCATCGATTATTCTATCGAAAATATCATCCAATTTTGCAAAGTAATTCGTCATTCGCCGCCTTACACCTTGTGGATCTATGTGCATTAACACCGGAAAGAAATCCGCCAGGTTTGGCCTTCCCGCCTCTTCCATGATTCCCCACACAATAGCCTTGAATTCTTGAGAAGATACGGAGTCAAGATGGCCTAAATCCACTGAGAACATAGTGTTTGATAAGAAATTAAGAACGGTGACAAACGCAGCTTCCCCAATAGAAACTGCTCCACCTGATACGCATTTTTCATTTACATGTTCCATAAGTTCTCTCACCTTCTTATGCCGAATGTCTTGGTTAGCATTGAGTCTAGAACTGTGGAATATCTCGGAGTTGCTAATCTTTCTGAGAATACGCCATTGAGAATATGGCTGTAACCACACCATCGCAAACTCGTGGTGATTTTTCTCTGTTCGGAGACAGTCTGGGATGGTGCGTCCAGCAAATGATTGGTCGTGCTTTTGGAGAACTTGTTTTGCCATGCTTGAAGAAGTGACTACGATTGTGGTTAAGGTTCCAAGCTTTAGAGACATGAGAGGACCATGAGTCTTTGCGAGTTTGGCGAGTGATTCGTGTGGTTTCTTCCCGAGTTTAAAGAGGCTTCCAAAAATGGGTAGAGGGACTGGACCTGGTGGAAGTTTGCTAAGAGAAGTTCCAAGTTTTTCTCTCACAATAGAAACAAGGATGAGAAGGCTTGTACATACAAATGGAAACCACCACAGTACTGTTGAGAACTCCATTCTCAATTCTCAAACTCTTCCCCTATACTGTATAAGTCCAACACAATATATACTGCAATACTGGGGAAGGGGTCTACACCATATTAAATAATCAATACTAAATGAGAGGTTTTCGTATTGAATACAGGACAATTTAGTATATTATCAACACCCTCACGTTTATCAGGAGGTCGCGGGGTGATGGTAAAGTTGAGGAATGAGATGAGTTGGTCCCTGCTGGTTTTCATTTGGTACTTGGTAGTAGTTAAATCTATGATTGTTTATTACTATAGCAGAATTAAAATCCACCGTACCAAACAGATCCTAAGATTTTTGCAAATGTATATCCATGGAAAACATACCATTTGAGTGATCTTTTCCTTCGGACTATTTTGAATGGTAAATGAGATTTTTACATCCCATACTTCAGTCAGTTAGTCTTATTAAGTACTATATTCACATTATCATATAGATGTGTACGACATACTAGTATTATGTGCTACATCAGCCTATTCAGCCTCTAATATGTATTTTTTTAACAGATTTTTAGAACTTGATGAAAATGGTCTTGCAATACCTGCAGCAGTCAGATTATTAGAAAGATTTCTGGCATCCAAGCAGTTTGTAGATCCGTAAATTCCTGGCATTTTACAAAAGTTCTATGGAGAGTTTTAAGATCGGATATCCCTCTTCACAATAAAGACTGGTTGCTGCATGCCTAGTTAAACTTGGGAAAATTTTTTGATCTCTCTAAAGAGATCAAAAATTGATCTCTTCTACTAATGTTAAGAAAAGGGATACTTGACTCTTCGTCTAATTTCCATATAGATCCCGAGAATATAAACATTGAGCTAACTTTTTTATGAAACCTTTATGATACTTGTTTAACAGATAAATACGTGACTCTCCCTAGAAATACAAGAAGCTGCAGCCATGGAACTTAACAGTATGATTTCTGAAGGAGTTGTGATTTCTCAAAAGAAATAGCTGCTCAGGACGACGAGAAACTTAAGAGCTGTTGAAGCTGGTTTAGCAATTTTATTGAATCAACTATGGATGACGAGAATCATTCGGCAATCACAGCTGTGGTTGCACCTGCATTAAGGAGGATTGTTCTTTTACAAGGTCCAGAGTGGAAACATGCACTTCATTTACTAAGAACGTTGCTAACACAGTGAGATCTGCATATTTTTCAACTAGAGTTTGAGGTGTGGGATATGTTAGAGAATGGGCCGAGCAATATCAGCTTGACCTGTGCTAAGACACCAATAGAAGAGATGGGACACATATTATGCTCAAGCCATGGGAGGCATATTAACGCCATCTAATCCACAATTGCTAGGAGAGTACTAATTAGAAGAACAATAAAAAAGATAATGAAGAACACATAATAAAATTGACGAGTTTTTTTATTGCTCCATAGAAAGATTACAATAGAACTCCTAAATTCCAATTTAGTTTTCTAACCTTTGGCTTTTCCTTGGTACAAGTTCTATTTTAGAAGTTGAATTCCTACTAAATTAAAGTAATACTCTAAATAGAAATATGAACTCATACTTCTAAAACTAGAGAAATACTCTAAAATAGAAGTAGAACACTAAATTAGTGATACTTTATAGATCTTTCTGGATCACCATTGGTGAAATTAAACTCTTGTTTGTTTCCCTTCCATGCATCCCAAGAGGTGTTGTTTATATTAATATAGGAAGATCTTAATCATGCATGAATATTAAAAAATTACTCTATTTATTATTTGAGATAATATCTGATAAGAAATGAAATAAGTTTTTTTTTTGGAACATCAAGAGGCAACTCCGGGTCAGATTTATCGCTATTTACCCCAACTAATCCTCTTGGGCCTCTGTATTGATCTCACACAGTTTCATTATTGTTAGGAGTTGGGTCCAGCCCAAGGTGGGAGCCCAACTGGGTTGGGGTGTTCTACTGGACTCCTAACAAGCCCATAGGCCTTTAGGGTTTATGGGGAGAGTTTAAGTAGGAAAGGTAACCTCATTTGTTGGGTTATCCTCTTTGTAGCACAATCTCATTAATAAGATATCCCCGTGCCTTTAGACTATATTTAACGCCGTCTATGATATTCGACACGCATCAACATTCCATCAAAATCTAATGTCTTCAAATAATACATTACATTGACTCTTTTTTGGCCTATTTAAATCACAAATGTTCAATATAATTTGTTTGTTGGATCGATATTAACATTCCATGAAGTTAGGTCAATCAAGTAATAAACCCAGCCTTTAGAAGCTTGCAAAGGAACCTAACTTCCTTAAATCATAAGAACCTTAAATTGATGCGTCACACGAGAAATTTATATTACAACATAAGAATCTTAAATCAATAGGTAAGTCGATTAAGATTTTCAACAATTAATGTTGGGCTGATTGAAGTACTCATCTAGTCATCTTGATGACTAGAAATAAAACGGCATTGACGTTTTACATATACAAAAATTATTGAAGAAAATGTAGAAGATAAAGCAACTCAAATTGTATTAAGGATTGAGATGAGATTGTTAGGCATGTAGAGAAATCTAATAGCAGTGATCTTCTGCTAAACCTTAATCTCTACAACTATTACAACTTAAAAGAGAAACTACTACTACTACTGCTGCAAATAATCAAATACTAACTATTTCGGCGTCTTTCACTCAAACGCCCACTGGTTCTCCCTCCTTACTTCCGCCTCTTCCTCTGGCGTGAAATCGTTCACGATGTTAAAAGTCTTTCGAATCTCTTCTGGCGTCTTTCCTTTGATCATGTCAGCTACGGTCTGGCAAGTCAGATCAAGCAAGTTTTTGATGTTAAGATAGTTAGCAGCCAAGATGAGATCATACAAAGTAGCCTGATCGGTCTTCATAAACTCTGTATCCCAAGTCTTGAGATCCTCATCCACCATCTTATTCTCTTCACTGCTCCCAACATGTTTCTTGCAGTACTCAATCACCATAGCCAAAATATTGCTTGTTACGTTCGGTAACGGGATTGCATTGTTAGCACAGCCGTCTTCAATCAAGTGCTTAATCGTCAGAGATTGTACTGCAACAACTTCCTCTACTTCGAAAGACTCATCATCAGAACTCTTCAACTTAAACATCCTCGACATGACTGCAGATTTTTGAAGAACAAACCTTAACTTAGTTTTTTTGATTTCTTGTCTCTCTAGAAAATAATACAACAACAAAGGGCAGGACACTTTATTTATAGATTCTAGTAAGGTTAGACCTACTCCTAGTGGAATTAGGAGTTGATGTGAGTCGGTCACCCTCTTAGCGGAGTATCTCCAGCAGGGTTTGGGTTCGGCAACTCACACCCAAACTCAAACGTTCCCAATAACAAAATTTTGAGTTTGGGTTGGCTTACGTGGACATGTCAGAATCAAACTGGGTTTGAGCTCCTTAAACTAAAAAAAATATGAGTGGCGGTAAAAAAAAACACTGCGCGGTATTTAAAAAATCACTTATCCATTTTACTTGGCTGAGCTCTCCCTCACTACTTCTTCTCACCCTAACCCAGCTGCAGAGTAGAGAAGAGAACCTCTATGCAGTCCCCAAATGGCGAACTCTGACACAAACAGTAATAACTCAACATCGTCGACCCCATAATCCCAGAACCCACCTTGAACACCATTTTCTCAACACCCATCATCACAATTCACTCCATACCTCTACCACAACCAATCTCAATTCCAATCATAGACCCTACCTTCGTTTACCATATCGCAAGGGGATACCTTCGGATGACAGTATCAAAATCCCTTTACACTCTCTCAACCGCAACCTCAGGCGTTTAGCCTGTACTATCAACCCTATTCGGTTACTCAACCTCAATGTTTTCAACCTCCAAATTACTTTCAGAACTACCTATTTTATGGTGAATCTACTCAGCACAATCAAAGTGGTGCAAATACGGCAATACCCGTTGAAGCGGCGACTCCCGAGAAAAAAAAAGGAAAATGAAGAAAGAAAATAGTACCCACAAAACAAAGACAAAATGTGCAAGTACTGGATGATGCTGAGTTTTTAGACGAGACGGATGATACTGGAGTTCATTGGACGGATGCGAACTTTACGTGTCTCGTAAGGGCTTGGGTAACGGCTTCTGTCCAGACCACGAGCCGTACAAAGGGTTTCACTTTCTATCAAAAGGTCAACATTGCCTTTAACAGAGACCCTTAGTACCCCACATGACGATCATGTGGGTCAACCAAAGCTCAGTGATATCCCCTTAATGCACAATGTGTGACGTACAAGGGGATAGTTGCTCAAATACAATTTCGGCACGAGAGCGGGAAAACCGATGAGGATCGGGTATGTTCTAATTTCCTTTAACTCAATTTCATTTATTTTTCTTGGATATACACATTATTTATTTGTATTTAGTAATTTTGTAAATTGTAGGAAAAAGATGCACACAAGATCTATTAAGGTATGAATGATGACAATGACTTAAAATACTGAGAAGCACATAAGATTTTGGCGCTAGAACCGCGATGGGCCAACCTAAAGGATGATGGGTTGAACCATGCGGGGAATGTACCAAGAAATGTAGCCAGGAGAACATCGCATAATTCTTCTCCGGGAAACTCGGTCGGATCAAACAATCTATCGAAAGACCCCGACGACCCACCTACACCTCAATCCGTTCCCCAAAATTCTGAATTAGATGGTTCGTTGTATGGCATATACCATCGGCCAATTTTTTTTTAAAAAAAACCTTGTAACACAAAATGCTTTAGATGAGGTTATTGTATCTGGTAGCGGTAACCAAACAATGCTTACAGAGATGAGGTTGGAGAAGAGACAAGCAAAAAAAGAAAATAAAAGAAGAAGAGTAGAAACAAATCAACAATGGCAAGCCAAAATGGATTTGGAACAAGTAAGGGAAGATCATAAAATCATGGATAAAGACCTGAGTAATCTTTCTGGACATGCATTGCAATACTATCTGCAAAGGCAAGCTGAGGTCATAGAACATCTGGCCAAGAGGGGCGGACCAGGTACCGGTTCAGATGATTAAATATAATTTAACTTTGCTGAAGAGAGAAGTTTTCTTTCTCAGAATGTAGTTTACCTTCCAATAATGTATTTGTTTGAATAATGTACTTTGCTATTGAATAATATAATTTTTTTTTCTAAAGTTTATTTCCGAGAATATTACGTTAAAATAAATACAAGATTAATGCTATATAAAAAATTGTTCAATAAGCTCGTACGACAAGAAACATTAAATTGCATAAATAACACTCAGATAATACTTGATTGCAATACTAGGAATGAAGATTTCTCTTCACGGCCCACAAATGCTCAATTAGATCATCCTTTAGATCAAAGTGCAGTTCTCAATTTTGAATGTGGTTTATTTTCATTATAAAAGCTTCTATTATTCCACGTTCGCGCATAATATTGAACCGTTCCTCTTTGATAATTGAGGGATCATCCAGATCATAACCTAAGTATGATGGGAATGAACCTCATTTCTCTTCGACGATCATATTGTGCATTATCACGTACGCCTTCATGACATTGTTAAAAACCTCGGGTTTCCATAATTTAATCGGATTTTTGACAATATTAAACCGTGATTGCCGAATCCCAAATGCATGTTCTACATCTTTTCTTATTGTTGAGCAAATAATTTTTGTTTTACTGTAATCGGATTGGATATGGTTTGGACAAGTGCTTCCCATTTGGGGTATATGCCATCCGCTTGATAATAACCCATATCATAAGCTTTTTTGACAATTGTATAATTACAAGACGGAGCGATACCATCGGCCAGGTCAGTAAAAATATGTGATTGTTACAAGACATTAATATCATTGTTAGACCCTGGTAACCCAATTTTTTTTGCCAAAACTGAAGGTCCTGTGAAGCTACCGCTTCAAGAATCATAATCGCCTTGGGGTAATGACCAGTAAATTGACCGTACCAAGCTATGGGATAATTTTAATTTTGATATCCAATACATCCAATCAAGGCTTCCTAACATGCCGGGAAAATCCCGTGACTCTCCTATCGCTTTTAACCTTTCGATGTCGGTTACGTTTGGTGCTCGAAGATATTCATCGCCAAATATTTGTATAACTGCAACACAAAAATTTTCCATACTTAACAAGGTTGTGGTTTCTCATATTCTCAAATACTCATCAAAAAGATCTACCCCGACACCGTAGCTTAGGAAACATAGTGCCCCGTTTACCTTTTGGTATGATGATAACCCCAAAGTTTTTGCGTTGTTGGGCTTTTGAACAAAGTAATCATCATGGGCAACTACTACATCGAATATGCGCATAAGTATTTGTCTACTCATACGAAAATGTCATCGAAATTCTTCCGGCTCATATGTGCACCCCGTGTTGAAGTAGTCCCGCATAATCCTGTAATGCCCCAATTCGTGATCTCGCTTCTTTCTATTATCCTTACGGCCCATGAAACTCCCGCAGTGACTCGAAGTTGTATCATGTACTACTAGGTTCATTGCATTTTGGCGCATAACGACCATTGTCATCGCACAATCAAACATAAAATCGTCAGAGGAGGACGATACACATGGAGGATCATCAATAGATAAAAAGGAAGACGAGGAAGATAATTGGGGCTCTAGAGTTAAGAGAATGGTGTTGAAGGTGAAGGAGGAACAAACAGAGAGAAAATAGAAGTGCAAAAGGATAAATGAAAGAAGAACTAGTGGTTGTGGGATATCAGTGCTGGCGGCGGTGTTCTTTTTACCAGGTGGTATTTTGATTACCGTGCGATAAAAAGAATACCGTCGCCAGCACTGATCTCCTACAACCACTAGTACCTCTTGTGGGTCCTTCACAATGACTATTTTTGGCATCCCAAGGGCTAGTTTTGGCATCCTAATGACTATTTTTTGTTTTATATAAATGTTGGCCGAAGATGCTCTAACTACAGGTCCTCTACTTTAACTCAACAATGCCAAGTTTTTTTTAGCTTTAACACAAGATTCTTTAGTAGTATTTGGCTGGAATGAAGACTGCGCCCTAGCTCGATTTGGCAGTATTTTATTGATAATCCACCTCTCCGATAACTCAATTTTAATCAGTTATGGGACCGAGTTCATGTTCAATTCAGGGCCCACACGAAACTTTGATACCCTCCTGCAGATTTATATAGCAGATGGAATGTTCTTAAGGTTAAATACGATGAGTTTCTTGAGATACGAAAGAGTATTGATAGATGGGTCAAAGGTGTTCTACTAGCCTATATTCTGCGCAATGCCAGAGACGAATGGTATTAGAAATACAACTGTAGTGGCTAATTCTGTATCTCGAACTCAAGCTTTATCTTCGACTATCATACGACCACTCGACCTCATCAACATACACGTGGCACATTTATGACACATTACGAAATAGCTAGAATTTTATTCATCATTTTCGACCTCTACATCAACAGTTCGAGTCAAACAAGCACTCCATCATTAATGAAGCCGTTACAAGATAAGAAGATTAGACCGTTACACAATCAGTTTAAAGATTCACCAAATCAATATTGTAATGTCCATAATTAAGAATGACAATGGTCGCCAAACGGTTATATTATAAGACCTATAAATAAGACTAGAGAATTCCAGATGAAGGATGGAAAAATCTTCACTCAGCAACTCTCTATCTAAAATTAGTCAGATCATTCTTTGTAATAGCTAGCAACTATTAATATCTTCTCTCTTTCTAAATCCTCAAGAAAGGTCATGGTTTTTTAACCTATTCAAAGGTTTTCCACGCTAAACTTTGCGATAGTAGTTACTTATTGTTCATCTAAACGTTCTGATTATCATTGGTATAAAGACTAAGTTTGAAATATAAAATTAGGTTATTATATTTGGCGTCGTCTTTGGGAACAAAGTTTTTTAGTCTCAGATCTCAAAAATAGTTGACCATCTCTCTATAAAATGCCGCTTCCAGATAAGAATACACTAGTTGGCCTAACAGAAGGAAGCGCCGAACTAGCAGAATTATGGGCCACTCTACACTCTGAGACAGAAAGGCGAGCCGCTCTAAAACAATAGCTGGCAGGTGTGCAAGATGCGCTAAAAGTTTTGTAGGGACAACAGATTATAACCCAAAAGAATAGAGGTGTGCTGCTAACCACCTCACGAGTTTCTGTGCGAGACAGTCTAGAACCCCACGCTAACAACCTAGGATGTGGGATATAATCCAATCATAATCAGCCCAGGGTCGAGCAAGTCCCAGTACAGGAAGTCCACCAAGAAGTTGATGACGTTCCTGTTGGAGTCAAGCAAGTAGAAGATCCACCTCGTGGAAAAATTTGTATTCCAGCGCGTGATCGACTTAGCGAAGGAAGTGGTAACTACAATCCTCACGAAGGACGTATCCTACGCCAAACCACTACAGCTCGTCAGTATGTAACTCAGGAACATGTTGAAAAATGTATCAAAGAATTATTCGAGGCTCAGGCTCAAACTGCCAAAGGAATCTGTAACAGATTATAGAAAAGTCTAATTGCTCAAGGACTATTGGATGGCAAAGTCCCCACCAATTTTTACACCCCAAAAATTTAAAAATACAGGGGAAATGATCCTGTAAAGTACGTTTAAGAATTCTAGGATGCTTTAGGCTTGTATTCTACATACAACTACATTATATGTCTTCTTTTTCTTACCAGCTTTCAAGGCGTCTCTTTGCGATGGTTCCACTCACTGCAAGAAGGGTCCATCATATCTTTCGAACAGTTGTGAAAACTCTTCATCAATAACTACTCGTACAACAGAGACAAATTGGAGAATATGTATTTTTTATTTAGCCTTAAGCAGGTGCCAGGGGAAAAGCTCGAAACATTTAATTAGATATTTTTGGAGTTGGCCAGAAAGGTGGTCCGACTTGATCAAAAATTACTATTTCGGCCTTCACCAACGCTTTGCTCGTGGACGGAATAGCGAAGGAGCATCTGATTCCAAACAAACTGACAACCTTGGAGGACATGATAAAAAAAGTCAATGGATATATTGATCTTGAAAGGATGGTAGCCGAAAGATAGAAAACTCATAAATCAACCTTGACAGTAAGAGATCAATCCATAGAGCAAGAGTTTAATAGTGCTGATGATCACGGAGGAGACAAGAAGCAGACCAAGTCAAATGACGATCAAACTCGAAGAGGTGGTAATATGCCCAAGCCCTGTCTTCCCAAGATGGCTATCACAATAGCCAGCCTGTATCCCACACTTCAAAAGGATAAGTTCTTCTGCAATGCCCAATATCTTCAACCCATCAAATGAAAACCATATTGCATACACCACAAAGTCTGACATTATGACACAGAACATTGCTTCGCTTTACAACGACTGTTGGAATATATTTTTGCAGATGGACAAATGCATGAGTACATAGTGGACAATGAAAGTTACAAAAATGGGAGTTATAATCTTACTACTGAGATCGTACAGATAGAAGAAGTGGCAGAGGAAAAACATTTATACCACATTTCCCTCAGCCGCTTTTGTGAGACTCATGTAATTAGCAGATCGATCAGATTCAAAAGACGACGTCTCGGCGAATGCTATGATTTATCCATGGTCGAAAAAGATGCCTGGTTACTCCCTGTATCTAGTTCCTAACGCACAGGGATCTCTTTCGAAGATTACAGCGTTAGCCACGTCAATTTTTCTCATCATGATGTACTCGTGATCATGCTAAAAAGGAGAAATATCGTACTACATACACTGATGGTAGATACTGGCAGTAGTATCGAGCTACTCTTCCAAAACACGATTAATCAAATGGGACTGGCCGACAAAGTTCAGCCTAGCGACATCGACATCAGTGGGTTTAATGGATCTAACAAAGAACATGTAGGAAAGATCATACTTCCTATTACTACTGAACCGACAATGGTTGACATTGTATTTTATGCTATCAATGCAAAATCCTGTTATTTGAGAATTATGGGACGATGTTGGCTGCATAACATGCGAGCTATCCCATCGACCTATCATTTAATGCTACGATTCGATTGGAATTGTGGTATTTACAAAATCAAAGGCAGTCAGAAGCTAGCTCGAGCTTGCGAAAATACTATTACCACCGTGACAAAATCACCAGTACCACAGCTTGCATAACAATTATTGAAAACCACAAAGAACATTATAGAGAACTTTACAGAAAACTAGCTGCCAAGTGCAGAAACTACAGAATATGCCGAGATCAGTGGAGACAAACGGGGAACCTATATTGGAACCCTTTTGCTTTTGACAGAGCGCAATGCTCTTATTCAATTTCTCAAAGACAATAGAGATGTCTTCGCATGGACATTCTATAAAATACTGGGCATTGATCCAAATTTGGCTAGCCACAAGCTTAGCTTAAAAGATAAAGCTGATCCAGTCAAACAAAAATAGAGAACTTTAGCACCAAGACTTCGAGAAGAAGTCAATAAAGAGATCGATAAACTCATTGAAGTGGGCTTTATCTGAAAAGTTAACTATCCATAATAGATCTCGAACATAGTAGCAGTTCCAAAGAAAAATGGCAAGATCAGAGTATGCGTGGATTTCACAAAACTCAATAAACATACTCCGAAAGATAGTTTTCCACTTCCTATCATCAACCACCTATTTAATTCCACTGCAGGATACAAACTCTTATCCATGATGGACGCCGCATCAGGGTACAATCAGATACCTCTATTGCCCAATAACCAAAAGAAAATAACTGTCATCACAAAACACAGATTGTACTGCTACAAAGTCAAGCCCGTCAGCCTCAAGAACGCTAGAGCCACTTACCAAAGATTGATGACACAGATGTTCAAGGACTATCCGGGGAAAATAATGGAAGTTTACATTGATGATATGTTATGTAAAAGTCTCAAGAAGGAAAACCATCTCGCAGATTTATACACGACCTTCGAAATTCTTCGGTCTTACAAAATGAGACTAAATCCTGAGAAATGTTAATTCAGAGTCAAATCGGGCAAATTCTTGGGACATTTGATCAGTAAGAAAGGTATCGAGGCTGACCCATATCGTATTTGTATATTGTTAGCCATGCCTTCTCCAAAGACAAAGAAAGACGTACAGAAGTTAGCCGGCAAGATAGCAGTTATAAATTGTTTTATCTCCAAGTCTTCATATCGGTGTCGATGGTTATTCGACCTACTGCGTGAAGGGACGAAGAAAAAGAAACCTAAAAATGATCCCGAGATTGAGTGTACCACAAAATGTGAAGCAACGCTTTAGGAACTAAAATGCTAATTGGGAAAACCACCAGTAATGAGTACCCAAATAAGGCGAAGAGCTCACGATATATCTTGCCATTACTGAGGAATCTCTAAGCTCAGTCCTTATCCGACTTGATAAAAAGATGGAAAAACCTGTCTACTTCATCAATAAGACTCTCACTCCAGCAGAAACATGGTACACTAAGATTGAGAAATTTCTTTTAACTCTCGTCTATGCATCGTATAAATTAAAATAATATTTCTAAGCTTACTCAGTTCAGGTAATGACAATTTATCCCTTGTGCAAAATCTTGTCCAAACGAAAAAAATCTAGTCGCGTCTAGCAATGGTCGGTTACTCTTGGTGAGCACGATATACGTTTCGAGCCACGACATTCCGAAAAAGGGTAAGCAATAGCAGATTTCCTTACATACTTTCCAGTAGATGACCCTGACTGAGAAGAGGATAGTACTGACATAAACGAGGAATAGTTCGAGGAAAAATCAGATTGGATATCCAAGAGAGGTTAGTGCCTTTTAACTGACAGTTCTGTCAGATCTGCTGGGTTAGGCATCAGAATCATTCTTATCACGCCTTCCAATGACAAAATTGAGAAATCAATCCGACTCAACTTCGAAACCAACAATGAGACTAAATATGAGGCACTAATCCATGGACTAGATATGGCTCTAGAGATTGGTGTACCCGAATTGTCTGTGTACACAGACTCCTTATTCATCGTGAACCACTATACAAGCAAATATCAGAAAAATAGAAAGATGATCGATTACGCAGTAATAGCCGACATAATGAGCAAATTCAAAAAGGCTACCATCAAATATTTGCCTCGCGGAGAAAATAAGTATTCTAATTTTCTTGCCTATCTTGCGGGAGGCCTCGGAATAGAAGCTCGATATTTAAAGATCGAAGAAGTATCCACCCCCAACATTAATCTCGTCAACTCAAATTTTGTTAATATTGGGGGCGGTGAAGAGGTTGAAGACAACCTTTCCTCTCTTGCATCGGGCCCAATTTTTTTTTGATGGTGAACTCCCCGAGGATGCTAATGAAAGAAGACATTTGCTCGACAATGCTAAATAATACGTCGTTAACAATAAATTCCTTTACAAAAACTCGATTACAATACCTTATCTCTAATGTTTATCTGATAAAGAGGCCCAAACCTTCCAGCACGAACTACATGAAGGCACTTGTGGATCTCATGCGGCAGACCGGTCTTTAGCAAACCGAGCTCTTACTTAAGGAGTTTTTTGGCCTAAAATAAAAGCTCAATCCAATGAATATGCGAGCAAATGTGATGCCTGCCAACAACATAGACCTCAAATTTGAGCTCCAACTTTGGTACTCCATTCTGACAAAGTTATCTGGCCATTCAAAAGATGGGCCCTCGATCTTGTGGGAGAATTCCCAATTTTACCAGGAAAATGGAAGTACCTCCTAGTGGCAGCAGACTACTTCACCAAATGGGTAGAAACAGTTCCTTTTTGTCGAACACGTGAAGACGAGGTTATCAAGTTTATATAGGAAACCATTATAATACGGTTTGGCTGCCCACACCTCATCAAAATCGATAATGGAAAACAGTTCGTTGGATCCAAAGTTGTTGATTTCCTTAACCAACTTATCATTATCCACTCCCCTTCAAATCCGTATTACCCACAAGGAAATGGTCAGGCCGAAATCACCAATCAAATTATAGTCGACGAAATCAAAAAGCGTTTGACAGAAAAAGGGCAATTGGGTGCAAGAATTACCACACGTGTTATGGGCATACCGAACAACACCACGAGTATCGACTGGATGTACGCCATTCTTATTGGCATACAATACCGAAACAATCATCCCCACTTAATATCATCACCCACTAAGTGATCATACCATGATAGATGATGAAAACGAATTCCAGTTGGCATGTTACATGAATTAGATCTCGAGGAAACATGAGACATAGCAGTCATGAACTTGGGAATGTACCATCAGGCTTTAACATGATCATATAACAAACGAGTTTATGATAGAGAGTTCGATATTAAAGATCTCGTCTTACGAGAAGTACCAAAATGCTGAAAAGAACTCAATGCTGGGAAACTCGTAAAAAAATAGGAATGACCTTTTATCATTATCGGTAAGAGCGGGCTTGGGTCTTACGACCTTGCCGCAAAAAATGGAGATCGAGTCCCCAATCCTTGGAACATAGGAGATTAAAGTTATATCGCAGATAATATTTTACCACAGCGTACTATTATACTATTTCTTAAAATTTGTACGTCGTTCTTACATTAATAAAATACTTATGTTTGATCGACCTACAATAGAGTACTTTATACTATTTTATACAGTACTCTTTTACTATCTCTATCATCTTGTATGTTGTTCTTACATTAATGAAATACTTATGTTTGGCCGACCTACATCTGAGTACTTTTAACTATTTCATACAGTACTCTTCTACTATATCTTACATTTTTGTACGTCAATCTTACACCAATGAAATACTTGTGTTTGGTTGCCCTGCATCACAATACTTTTCTACTATCTCATACAAGTGGTTCTATATACAGAACATGTTTATAATATCACAGGTTACCAGTGGGTTCACCCTATTTTATATTACAGATCGTTTGTTGCTTAAACCAAATCGATCTTCTAAATACATTACAGATCATTTGTTGCTTTGGCCAACTTGATCTTCTATTACATTACAGATCGCTTGTTGCTTCAGCCAATTTGATCTTCTATCATATTACAGATTGCTTGTTACTTCGGTCAATTCAATCTTCTATCATATTATAAATCATTTTTGGCTTTAGCCAATTCGATCTTCTATTACATAACATGTCGCCTAATCCTTTAGACAATACGATCTTTAGATAACAGACTTCTACATCTCAATTGGGTCATCTAAAGGTCAATACATATACGTACAGTTCACTAACTCTACCATCAGTCTAATTTTGCTGCAGCTTAACTTTCACACTCTATTTATTGTATTTCAGTTGGTATATTACAAATAATTCCTTTTAATATTAATAACGCATCCTCAATCACTCGATCTATTAGGCAACGCATCCCCGCGCGAACTTTTCTCGCATCCCAAAAGTCGAAGACGCATTAATTCTGGTACCCACTTAGTAACAATTTGTCTCCCTTCTTTTAGCTTACTCTTAGTAAAAGTACCAATTTTTGACATAATACATTCTAGATTTTTAATCCGCACGAGCTACATGTCACACTGTACACCATTAGCGAGCAGTTTGTCATAAATTGTATATCTTTCTTTTTCCAATCTCTTGAACTCGGACATAAAAAAGGAGAGCACTGCCGCCATCTTTCGGTCATGCATATCGCTTGCCTCGCGCTTCACCTTATCAGGAATAACGAGCTCCACAATTTTCCCCTTAGCCTCGTTCAACATCACTTTCAAAGTTTTACAGTGATCTTCCATCACCCATTTTTCATCCACAGAAGCTTTGTTACGTGTTTCATTACCCTCATAAATTGGTTCATTTCTCCCAACACAGCCATCGATTCTTCCATCGCAAACTGATTATGATCCCTCTCTACAACTTCTGCGTCAGAATTTCATTTAGCCATCAAAAGATCCGCCTTCAATTTGGTCTTCGCACTAATTAATTCCCTAATTTCCATTTGGTACTCTAAAATGTTGAACTCCAACACTTGGATTGCGTCCTCTAAAGTCCCTATCTTAAGCAAATGCCTTTTTATTAGTTCATTCTGTTCATTGTTGGCTTCTTCTAACTCTTTTACCCTAATATTAGCCGCATACCACAATCCTTCAAACTTACACGCATACCCATCTACTTTCCTCATAGCAGCACGCATATCAGCTATTTCCGCTTCAAGCATATTTATCTGAACTTACAAGTCTTTAACATAATCTTATTCTTTCTTCAACACTGCCAATAACTTTATAATTTTAATTCGCACAGGTATGAGTTTTGCTTCCTGCTGGGTTATTCTTTCCGAAATATTACTAGCATGACGTTGAGCTTTTTCAATGTCCAACTCTTTTTTCTTTTCAACCTCCTTTAGTTTTTCCATTTTTTTTCCAGATCAATGGCTAGTCCAACCTTTATCTTCCAGTTGTTCAGTCAAACGAATCACTGTACTTTGCTCTTCAGTTACCCTCATCTTCATTTTTTCATTTAACTCATTAACACTTTTGAGTGATTGCTGATGAAAATTTAGATCAGTGTTTATTTTTTCATTTAACATACGCAATGCTTAACACTGGCTTTGAACCTCTGCTAGTTCCCCCTGTAGCAACAGTTATCTTTCACATACATACCAGTTTGTGTATCAAAACAGTTTACATACCACAGTTAACAATTTTACTCAACAATATAATACTTGAGTCATATCGATCCACATCTTTAGTTATATCTATATTATCATCACAGAGGAGATATTTTATTTATCATCGAAACAGTCTTCAAACATCTAATGCATATACAAGTTAGTAAAAAACTTGACTACTTTACTTTCACTTCCTCGAGCAATGAGAGAACTGTCCCTATCTCTCGAACTCCTTAACCTATCTACCTGTACATCCAAAAGAGTATAAAGGTTACCACCTCCTGTTGGCGTTACTTTCGCCGTGATCGAGGTATCAGGCTTTTGCCCTCCTCCTCGTCCTCTTTTGACAAATTTTTTCTCTATCTAGGAGCTTGTTTTTTAACAGCCTTTTCCGCTTCATCTTTTGTAAACCACATATTTTCAGCTTTTTCATTCTCTACATTAAAATCCTTCCCACAATCCATTACATACTTCCCAAATTCGTTATCTACCCTCGCCAGTTCCCCTCCATAAAACTCAATCACATTTTCTATATGGCGTTCATGGTCGATTTGAGTTACGACTTTTGCTCGTGACGGATACAAGTGCTCCCTCAATTGCATATGCGCCTATATAGATGCTTACGCGTTTCCTTCATCAATACATCCAACGCTCTCAAATCACGTTCTACCTTCTTTTTAATAGTTGTTTCTTTTGTTAATTGATTTGCCAAGGACATTTTTCGCTCCATACTTTGCGTCAGCACGTTTTGTAACTCTTTTAACTCACCTTCTAATTTCCTTTGTACTTCTATTTGGTCTTTTCTTATTTTAAAAAACACAACCCTCATTGCTCTTTGATCCTTCATAAAGCCAAGAGTATCAGGTAAGGGTCCTATATCACCCCATATAACAGACACACTAGCTCGAGTTGATTATTTTCTCGCCTCTACACTATGACGATTATGTGCTTTTTGAGCTAAAAATATAACTCGGGCTGGGCCAGGTACTATACCCCTTTCCTTCAAAAGTTCTACATAAGCTTCTTTTAAACCCTACTCTCTATCTACTTCGACCTCCAAATACAGTGTCAGAGTTACCAAAAGCTTCTGACACCTAGCTTTTTCACTCGGGTTAATAAAACAAGTCAAGTCTTTTAGTTTTCGTACTAACGCCCCCCCTTCTCCTCTTATTTTCTTTAAACTTCATCCCTTTCTATTTTTTTCTTAACATATATACACTAAAGATCATATAATTTTTAAAGTTTTTCTCCAAATTAGACTTAAATTGCATTCTCTCATATTCAGTTTTATTTAATACCTGTTAAATACGAGCCACGAAATCCCTCGCTCTACTCAACGATCTCTCTAGGGTGGAAACAGTTTTTCTCAACTGCTCTATCTCCTACACAGATTATAATTTTTTTATTATCACATAAACATTAAAACAGAATACAATGAAGAAATGTTTATCAAACTTAATTGTTTTGGAATACACAAGGCACAATCTTATCAAAGTTAAGACAAAACAGCATAGTTCGAAATAGAATACCACAGACTGATTAAATATTCTTGCCATTCTCTACCTCAGATGAAGGATCGACTTCACTGCCAACAACTTGGACTTGTTCAATTTGAGAGGCAGGTACAATGGCTGGAGTAGCGACATCTTCCACCAGTTCGCCTTATGCATATGAAGCAAAGACTATCTCCTTGTACCTGCCAGCTCGGCCCAGATAAATATCAGCAACAGTCAACCCAAAGTAACGATAAGATTGGATCAGATGGTCTATTTCCTATCGTATCTCTATGAATGCTTGTGATATAGTCTCTTCGCGTTCAAACAACTCAACATACCATACTTCAGCTCTTCGGCCTTGCTCTCTTTCTCTTTCTTGAGCTTCTCCTCGAGCTCTTTTATCTGGGCTATTTAAGCGTCAAACTTGTGAGTAAGCTCTCCGAACTCCTGGCCCTTCTCCACAATAAACTTTGTAGCTCCCTTAATCAGTATCGAGAGCTGCCAATACAAGACATAAGATCAGTAAGACATATATCAATCACAAATATAACAAATAGAGAATATTAGTACGTATACCCATTGTTTGCTCTTGAAACATCTCTTCGAGCTATTGCGGCTCAATCCCCGCCATCTTAAAAAACCTTTGCTCCATTTCTCTCAACTTGGCTACAGCCTTAGCATAAGTTTGGTCACTGCCTTCGCGCTTATGTTGTTTCCTTTTCAACGATCTCTTATCCACTTCTAAAGAAGCAACCTCTTTCACCACTTGTTCCTCCAAAGAACCATCAACAACAAGCTTATCACCTTATTTTCCTTAGGCCATCACCACAGTAGATGGAGAAGCTTCTGGCACTGGCTTTTTTAGCCTCTAAAACTTCTGACCCACTCTCGTACTCTCTGGCTCAGGCGGAGGGACATCAGTCAAGCCCCCTAGATGAAGAAGGGTCTTCTTATTATTCTTCTTCTTCTTCTTAGCTATAACTCGATTCTCATAAGCTCGTTACACTTTAAGAACTCTGGAATCTACCCTTTTATCCCTATGGATATTTAACTCACCAAGTACTTCTTTCAACTCGACCTGCTCAAGGGCTATGCAGTCAAACAAGCTCGTGTTATCAGAAAAGAATTTGGGATCAAGACCTGACAAATAAAAACCAGGAAATGGTTAGCAGTTTGAAGACAGACTGATATTTAGTCAAGTTAGCAGGCGCGACTTTCTCGGATTCAAATATTTATGGTTCAGGACGAGCGCCGATTCATCTGAAGCTTGCATACAATTGCCCCCTACCCATACAAGGTGGTCATTCCATAGTCTTCCAGCAGATTCAAAGTCAAAAAACTTTGGCCTAATCGAGTCACTAAACAGGTAACCGATATTACAACCTTTTATATACTTCATTCTATAAAATTTTCGTACGCCATATGCTACGAACTGCTTTGCAGTCCCGCGCTCTCTCCACTTTGCATTCAATGCCTCACACACCCTTATCATTTCAAATACATTCTCATTCAATTGGGCAAGGTAGCACTGCAATGCATTCATAACCCCTTTCTAAAAAAAGGTCAGAGGGACCTTAAGGCCATATGCGACTTAGTTCGGATAGCACAAAAAACTATCGTTCGGGCCTGTCATCTTCTCCCCATTATAATACGTAAGTTCTACATCTTCACTAATACCTTTATCCTTTTTCTACATATCCAGGCTGGGAACTTGATAGTATACCCCTTTTTCCCCTTTCCCTGGTACCAAAGTCCTAAACCACCGACCTTGCTCCATCACGTAATTTCCCCACTCTCCTTTTAACTTCTTCTTAAATTTCAAAATTTCTTTCCCTATATCTACTCCAACATATATGAAGAATGACTTTTGTTTCACCCCTTTACTCCACAACATTATTCACTTCACTGGGTTCTCCAAACTCTATACCTACAGTAACTTTCCTCCTATCTGCAGTCTCTTCTATACCACTACAATCTTCTCCTTACCTAATGATGATACTTTCTCTAAACTAGATGATACTACAAATTTACTCATGGGCTTTCTATTTTTTGAACGCATACTGGACCTACAGGTACACAATCTTTTATCGTTTTCTATACCTCTATGATTTAACACTTACACAATTACATGCTATACCATGGACAACATAGCAAAACAACCCCATTTATACTTTTTACCCAGTCAAGGCATTTATTTTTAAACTTTCCAAAATAACAGAAAATCATTTTCAACTTTCCCTCTTCTTCTCCAAAAAACAATTTTCTTTCTCTAGCTTTTGTTACTATACCCAAAGATTTTGCACACAATAAACCAAATGCAAACAAATAATCATCTCTTATCCCCTATATTCCCAAATATGACATCCTCAAATTACTCACAAATAAAGGCGATGAACAAACAATTTCATACACAGAATACCAGACATTATAATCAAAACAGAGGAGCACAAGTTACTAACCTGTACTAAAAGATCCATAATCTTCTACTTACCCAATAACTTTTATAAAGCGTGATTGATTACGTTATTTCTTCAACACAGTTCTATCACCAGACGAAGCTTTCTTAACTGGATTACACTCAAAACTCAAACGTTTCTTATCTCTAGAGACGCTGGTTACACCACTTTTTCTCTCTATAACTGTAGATAATTTATGAGAGAGAGAGGCACGAGTTTTTATACTCTCCCTCTGTTTACGAAATGATGGCTCTTTTAGACACGTGTCGTTCACCCCTACTACCCCTACAAGCACGTCTTTTTATTTCACAGCATCATCATGACCTCTATGTTAACGCTTACTGTTATCAGGTTTGTCTCTACCTTCTACCATTATACAATTCTTTCTGTCCTTCCCAAAATAATCTAAACGATCCATCACTCTGCTTTAATACTCAACCAATATCATACCATAATATACGTCATTTCTAAAATAGCTAAATATTCAAAATTTAAAATTACTTGTACAACTGTTACAATCTGATAGCTGTAATCCACAAAATTCGCCACAAGAGCAATTTAGCAAACACATTGATCTTATTTTTTCCAATTCGCAGATTCAATCTGCATTATTCTACATTCAACTGATAACAAAAATAGAGCACTGCAAACAAATTACTTATTTATTCCGAGCTCTCAAAATTCGAGCTTACAATTACTTATAGTTACATTTAAAACAGCCTGGATGATTCACTTCACCACATGGAATTATCTCCCCTCCTGCTGCTCTCTCATCTTCTTCAGCCAGTTTATCCCATGTAATATCTTGAACAACTTCTTCTCACAAGGTAACATCAGCAGCTACTCACGGAATACATCACACCAAAAAAAATGATTATACTCTGCACGTCTGCCTTCGTCATCTAACCCACCCAATTTCAACGGTCATTCCGGTAACACAGCATTATAAGGTAACAGGTGAAAATAACGCTCATGGAGTTCAACTACTTTGATATTCAACCTACCTTCCACTGCATGACGAATATACAGAGTACGTGTCCTTACCATGATAACTTCCAATCAATCAATAACAAGTTTTTCCTATAGAAAATGTAGGGCATAACTTCAACGGATCAACATCTTATATAGCCAAGCACGAAGAACTATTTACACCGTTAATGTCGCCTCCCCAACACATTTTTAGGGAAGATATATTTACATGAATAAATTTTTGGAAACAAGAATATCATCAGAAGTCCACAAATATTTTGACAGCTGCTACTTTCCATTCCACGAAGTATATCCTTAGATCTTATTTACATGCTTCGTGCAGATGACACATCCGCAAAGGTGAAGATCACACAAAATATTCAAATACCCCTAACAGTTGCTCTGACAAAAGTACCTACAGACATATAATAATTACCTATATTCATCAGGATATTTTCCAGTTAGTTCAAAACAAAAACTCATACGATTACCAATCTCCTCTTAATCAGTACAATCATAATCGCATTTTCAAACTCTCATCTTTTCAACCTCACTTCCCAGTATCTTCACTGATAAAAATCCCAAGTTCATCCCAGTTTAATTTTTTTAGGACTATCCTACTACAACTTGATATCAGAGAGTTTACACCTCCTAAATTTTTTTTAGTTCGGCACAAGTGTCTGTCACACCAATATTTTCCCAAAATTCATTTCCACTACTTTTACCATCTCACATTTTGATTCATCCGCAGTTTGAATTATTATTTTCATTTCCCAATGCCCAACAAGTCAGTTCGCAAAGAATGCTAGACATAAAATGTTGAAGTTTAAAATACAGTATAGAAGTTGGCAGAACAAAGATATTTTATTAGCTCAAATATTTCTTACATCTCAGAATTTACTGATAATAAGTCTTCTAGACATTTTTATAGATCCTTTTACAGATTATATTACATCAGTTCACAGTCCGAAAATCTTCTTCAAGAAAATGAAATAGTAACAACAGAACCTGCAGATGAAAAATTGAAGCATGCTTCCAATCTTTGATCACCTGCAAGAATGGTTCAGGCAGTGATCCATGAGGATCTAGGCAAGTCCTATTGGAACTAGGACCTTGTAACCAAGTCCTATTGGGACTATGAACTTCTAACCAAGTCCTATTGTAACTAGGAACTTGTAACCCTTATAAATGGGGCAAGACTAGGCAAGTCCTATTGGGACTAGGAACTTGTAACCCAGTCCTATTGGAATTAAGAACTTGTAACTCTTATAAAAAGGGGCAAGGCTAGGCATTGTTTTCTTATGTTAGATCTAATAGAGTTTTGAGAAAAGCCTAGGGTTTTAGACTGATTCATTGTAATCTACTTCATTTTTTTAAGTAATTGAAGCTTTATTTTTCCTAATTTTGGTGTTCTTCACATTTTTCAGCTAACTAGAGCTTCTTCATCGTATTGTGGATTAAGTGGTATCAGTTTTCCAGTTATGATCTTCGAGGGTTGATTGTGGTTTATGGTCCTTACACGGGACCGTCTCAAGCAAACGAAGGAGAAGCTAATGAGTCCGTTAATGATTCATCGCAAACCTAGTTCGAAGAAGAATGACGATTTGGAGATGGACGAGGCCAACGATCGACTCACACTTTTGGAAATGACAGTTTCTGACCTAACTTCTACTGTAGGGGAGTTGGTCAACCAATTGCGTCTCTCAAACCTCACGAAGGCTTCCACTTCGGCAACACGGCGAGGCCGCTCTCATCGGCAAGGCCACTTGAGGAGAAAAGAGGTTATGGAGGGGGATGGAGACGTTAATAATGCGGGGATTAATAGTGATTCTAGTGATGCCAATTCTGTCAAGGAGCGCCCAGGTTTTGGTAAGTCAATAAATCTTATGCTTAATCTTCGTATTGGTTTTAAGATTGAAATTCCGGTATTCAACGGTTCGATCGATGCCGAGAAGTTGGGTGATTGGTTAGATAGGTTAAAAACTTATTTTTCCATTTATGAATACTCCAATGCTAAACAAATATGCATTGCTAAATTGAAATTCGCAAGTCATGCACTCACGTCGTGGAAATCTGATCAAAAGCGCCACGATGTAGAAGATTTGGGTTGGAAAGAATTCAAGGTATTAGTGCGTAAGCAATTTTATCCGATTGGGTATGAGCAAGAGAGATGGTTTTTATGACACAATTTGTGCCAAAAGTTTGAACAATCTGTACAATAGTACACTACGGCGCTTCATAACCAAGCTTTGGGTTTGGACATTGATGTGAACGAGTATGAGGTGCTCATGAAGTACACAAGGGGTTTGTCAGAGTTTATTAAGAGAGAGTTGAAGCTCTTTACTGTGGCCAATATAGAGGATGCTAGTGACAAAGAAGACGAAAAGATCAAGTCGGGGTACAAGTCAAGTTGAAAAATCGGGCATAAGGATGAGGCCAAAGGAGCGGGGTCTTCGTCCAAGGAGTATCATTGCAATCATTGTAAAGTGAGTGGGCATATTTCCGATTATTGTTGAAAACTTCACCGGAGCTTAGGCCGAAGGAGGAGAAGAGCGAGAAAGATAGATATGCACTAGCCGCAGAGGTTGTTGACCTTCCGAATTTTGATAAACTGAATTGTAAGCTTACACTTATGTTTCAGCGAACTTTGGCTGCCGTGGAAGAGAGCCGGGAATAGCTTTTTCATGTCATTATTATGGTAAAACAGAGTTTAGTCAAGGCCATTATGGATCCGGGTAGTCAGAAAATTTGATTTCTGAGACGTTGGTTTTGGGTAGATTCAGAAAGATGCAGATGTGATTATCACAAAGCAGTATACATTCAAGTTTGCAATTTCTGAGAAGTTTATTGATGAGGTGACGTGTGTGGTGGTTCCTTTGGATGTGTGTCAGGTCATCTTGGGTAGCCCTTATCTTTGGGATCGAGATGTAATTCATTACCGTAGAGCTCACAAGTATCGTCTTGTGAAAGAGGGAAATGAGTTCCATATCAATGCTTGTAAGGAGCATGTCACTACATCAAATTTGGTAACGGCAACTCAGGTGAAACAGTTGGCTAATACAAGCAACAAGTTTGTGTTATTGGTGCGTCCGGTTCAAGAGGGTACGTCGGCTAGAGTGTTGTCTCCAATGACACCATTTTTTAAGCAACAAACCGATTTTGGGAAGTTGCATGAGGAGGTTGTGGTACATACTGATCACAAACCATTCCAATTTTTCATTACACAGTCCAAGCTACAACAAGCTCGCCAGATGAAGGGGAGGTCGTTTCTTCAATAATTGCCCTTGATTATACAATATAAGAAGGGAGTGGACATCAAATTGGCTGATAGGTTATCTCGGCGCCCATTACCAACTATTTCCGCCATGTTAGTTTCTATGCAGATACAACCTTTTGTTACGTCAGGTTATGTTGCGGGATATGATGATCCTATGGGGCGTAGTGTAATTCGTCGAAAGTTGTCGCCAGGAAAGGCATGTGGTGGTTTTTAATCATTCCAAATTGGGAAGAAGGGTCAGCTACCTAGTACGTCGAAGTGGTACAATAGAGACATGGGCAACGCTGCATTCCCATATCTCTAGTTCTAGCTTGAGCAGGAGCTCAAGGATCCTAAAGGGGGGAACCATGATCCAGGAGGATCTTGGCAAGTCCTATTGGAACTAGGACTTGTAACCAAGTGCTATTGGGACTAGGAACTTCTAACCAAGTCCTATTGTAACTAGGAACTTGTAACCCTTATAAAAGGGGCAAGACCAGAAAAGTCCTATTAGGACTAGGAACTTGTAACCCAGTCCTATTGAAACTAAGAACTTGTAACCCTTATAAAAAGGGGCAAGGCTAGGCATTATTTTCTTATATTAGATCTGAAAGATTTCTGAGAGATGCCTGGGGTTTTAGAGTGATTCATTGTAATCTACTTTGTTTTTTTAAGCAATTGAAGCTTAATTTTCCTAACTTTGGTGTTCTTCGCACTTTTCAGTTAACTAGAGCTTCTTCATCAAATTGTGGATTAGGCAGTCCAAAAACTGGAGATCACTAAGGAAGCTTCGGTGTCGGTGCTTGATCCAACCCTCCGCAGAAGGATTTTATTTACGATAAGGGACGATGATTGTGCGGAAGAGAAAACCTCCTCCACCACCGTGTCTTCTATTACCCCGCTACTCCGCGTGATAAAGAAAACAAAAATGGCCTTATTTTTTTATACGACCCACTCACCAGTAGGGTACCGGCGGGACTCCCTTAAACGAATGCTTGCCGCTTCATCTTCAGTTGTAACAGCTTCCTCCACCAGCACACGCAGCCCATTTCGACGCCCCTCCTCCAATGTCAACAGATAGTAAAAATGCACCATTTGATGATGATCATCCTCCGCCTCCACCACCTCTTCATATGTCATACCGTGGAAGGTAGAACTCACCGGAATTAGCGTAGGAAGACTCAGAGGCTGATTCTCAAAGTATCGGAACCTTAATTCTTCTACTTTCGCAAGAATCTTAGCTTCCCAAGATTAGTGTTTAGTGGTTACCATCTTCTTAATAGAAGGAATATTGTTGATAACAGATGGGAAAATACAGAAGAGAAGGATCAGGGAATCAGAGAAACACTTGGTTAATTACAACTGCAACAGCGAACCAGAGTCCTATTTATACTGTTATTAACATTAAAAACAACTTTCTAAATTCCCAACGTCAGAAGGAATTCCCATGCAACAATCTTAACCAGAATCATTGGTTATAGGAAACCCAAAAGCCACAAAAAATATTCATGAAGATGCATTAGAAATGCTTCCCAATATTAATTATAACATTCATGAAGCTTCTCAACCAACACCACTCGCCCACAATGCTTCTCGTGCTCTTGGCTGAGAGGGGGAGGTTGCAGTGGCTTATTCTGCATCTCTAACTCAAGTTTCATCCTCGACCATCATACGACCACTCGACCTCATCAACATACACGTGACACATTTATGGTACATTACAAAGCAACTAGAGTTCTATTCATCATTTTTGACCTCTACATCGACAGTTCAAGTCAAACAAGCACTCCGTCATTAATGAAGCCGTTACAAGATAGGAAAATCAGACCGTTACACAATCAATTCAAAGACTCACCAAATCTTTATTGTAACGTCCATCATTAAGAATGATAATGGCCATCAAACAGTCATATTATAAGACCTATAAATAAGACCAGGGAATTCTAGATGAAGGATTAAAAAATCTTTACCTAGTAACTCTCTATCTAAAGCTAGTCAGAACATTCTTTGTAATAGTTTACAACTATCAATATCATCTTTCTTTCTAAATCCTCAAGAGAGGTCGTGTTTTTTAACCTATTCAAAGGTTTTCCATGCTAAACTTTGTGCTAGTAGCTACTCATTGTTAATCTAAATATTCTGATTATCATTGGTGTAAAGACTAAGTTTGAAGTATAAAATTAAGCTATTACAACAACCTGTCGTTCCCATTCGAGACTCCATAAGATATTTTTTTACCAGAACTATGTCCCGCTTGATGAGTTTCATGTATATTACCAACTTTCCAACTATGGATGAGATTTGCTCCCCCTTACTGAATGGTCCGAGTTTAATTTTTACATCAATCGTGAACAATAAATTAAGTTTAATTATATTTGTTTTGAGTTTTATTTTGTGCATAAAACTACTATTTTTAGAATTGTAATTACATTTCCATTTAAATTCAAGATTTTTTTTATCAATATTGATTTATATAAAGAAATGAGACATCAGGTCGTATAAGGACTTATATAGAGAAACAAAAGTCTATAATAGAAATAGTTCAACACTGATGCACAAAATATCAAAAGCCTACTTAGACGGGCCAATATCATCTCCAGTACCCCGCCCCCTACGGATACTACCGACTCTCCTGGTTCGCGGACCACGTCCACGGGTCCCCTGCCTCGTCCTCGCCCTATCTCAAGGTGGTAGCGACACCACCTATATTGTCGATTCCTCCTCAGCTGTAAGTTCTGAAAGAAATAATTTATTATTATTTAGATTCAGACAAAATAAATATGACCTTAAGAAATAAACATAAATTAATAAATAAATAAATTACTTACATGCTGATATAGTTGGTCGTCTATACTGTCTATGTTTCTTATTAAAGTAACATTTTCATCAGTCAACTGCTGGATCGTCTGGGCATCCCACGTAGACTCTGCATGCGACTCGCCGCATACTATGTATGAATAAGTTACCACAACTCCTCTGAGTCGTAGGAGGCAGACATGGGTGGCGGCTCCCTCAAGTGGTAGATAGGGACTGCCTCACGCCTCCTTATCCACTCCATGTACCTCCCCAGGTCTGGCCCCATCTCTAAGTCTAGCAGAGTAAAGTCCTGGGACAAACTATGAACCTCTACTGACGTAACCACCACGGGTGTAATACCAGCCCTGAGTACATTGGGTCCAAACAGATGTATATTCCCCATCCTCTGTGAATCTGTCAACAGGTGGCCTACCTTAAAAGTTTGGCTAGCTCAGTATGAAGCGTAAGTCTTTCGCTCCACGTCCATCATAAACTGGACACAATCAACGAAGTTGACCTGTCTCAATGCCTGTAAATCAGCTGGACTAAGATGTTGTGACATGTTGGACGGAGGATCCATCGGAATACTTGCATAGCCAGTCAACTGCCTCCAATATAGATTCCCCAAGTAATACTCGCAGTTTCCATTTGGGACTTGAAGTGGCATTCTCTCATGGGACAGGTACGACGCAGTATGTACGTCATCTAATTATAATGCTGCAGATGTACTCTAAGGTTGCCAGTTGATCGACTCAATAATCCGATGGTCAAGGAGGTATCTGTCTATAGTAAACAAGTTTATAGCCTGGTCATTTATTTTCTTCTTGTTCCCCTTCTCCCATGCTTTGAGGCAAGGATACGACGTCGTCTTCAGTGCATCCTTGACAATAGGGTGACCAACCCTATAATACTCGTAGAACCAATAATGCATTTTAGAATAACATAAAAAATAATTAAAAATTCCATTTAAGATGCTTATTGGAAGTTATTTGATTTGTAGCTTGTAAGAAAAAAGTGTTAGTGTACCTCAAGAAGTTGTGAAAATCCAGTGATGGCACCCTCGGTCGTGACTGCAGTATCCAAGACATGGTACAGAGAAGCAAGAATAACAGAACCCCAGTCATATTCGGGAGCTTCGTCCAAATCAACCACGACCTCGAGATATCTAAGTGGGACGGTGTTGTTGGCCGTTTGGAACCATAAATTTCCTATCATGAAAAAGATAAAAGCATGAACTATCATAATGTCATCTGTAAGATCATCTATGATGGTCAAGTATGTCCCTAATTGTGCAATACTGACATTCCCACTCTTTGTATTGTTGGATTCGATGCGGGGGAACAATTGCCTCGCCTCAAATAAAATACTCAATCGGTCATTATACGGCACCTGTGTAGGAAATTTGTTAGATTGACAATGATGTCAGCATTGTGAAATCTATTGGAGTGATCCCTATCTCCGCACACGGGAACAGAAAAGTGTATAAGTTGTCGACCACCAACACTCTGTTAACGCTTGAATTAGCCGGTTATCGAAATTACCTAAACGTATATCCATAAACCTCCCAAATATCTTCACCACGAGATCCCTTATTGTTGAAATTATGGATTTCTCTTTCTAAACTTTTATCACCATAGTGAATGTGCCGTCCGGACGCATCGAATCCCGATTCTGTTAATTGAAGAATTTTGTCAAATACTTGATTAACAAAAATAACAAAGTCACAATATAGAATTTTTTTACCGTGAGATCCTTGCCAGTGTGACATATATGACTAACACCGTCTAGGAGCACAGTAATAAACCACCTATGTGGAACATCGTCTTCGGTTGGGTGTGGTAGGCATTTATTTTGTTCTACCTCTTCAAATACAACCCTTTTTTTCTTCCTTCCGAACCTCGACCGCATTACGGCTTGTTATGTATCTCTTGTCCCTCTAAATCCCAGGGAATGTACTGGGGTGTGGATCTCCCTCTGGCATATCCATTTGATTTTGCAAAGATTTTTTTTCCAAGCTTTTGGGTTCGAATTGAGAGAAAGAGATGAGGAAACAGTGTGGGAGGGAGTCGAGTTGAGTTTGTTTATTTGCGGCGGTAATTGTTTTACGGTGTTTTGATTGCTTTTAAAAAAAAGAAAAAAAACCCACTTCATTTGCTTTTGCAAGAGTTAGAGTTTGGGTTGGGTTTTTTGTAGGCCATTCTGTCAGATCCCACACCCAAACTCAAACCCACTGCTGGAGATGCTCTTAGAAACATAAGTTACCTTAAAGATGAGATTAGGGTTGTACAGAGAATCTGGCGAAACCGCAAAATTGAACCGAACTGGGCCGATCAGACAATTTTTTCTAATTTCTAACAAGGCCGGTTCAGTTTTTGGTTCAAAAAGTGGGGAACTGGGCTAGCCCGGTTCGGTTAATGGTTACCCACCCCGGTTAACCGACCAAACCGAGCCGAGTTTGGTTTCACCTTAAGAGTTCAGACTTTTGAGTTTTGATGAGTATTTACTTCAATCCTTTCCTTCCTCAGTTCATCACCAATTCACCATCGACAGCCACTGCCCAATGCCACTACAAGTCTGCGACGGTGTGACCTCTCTCTCTAGATTCGGAGACATCCACCATTGCTGATTTTCTTTATAGATTCGAAGACCTCCACCACTTTGGTTTGATAATCTGAAATTGCTTATTCGCTTCTCTCTCTAGATTCGAAGACCTCCACTTTGGTTTGATAATCTAAATCACCAAATCCTAAATTAGAATCAATTAAACCCTTAGACAGAAGTAGAGAGATCATTACATACATAGTTCTTGTTTCTTGTCAATGAAGTAAGGATGAATTCTTTGATGATTCTGAGAGAAGGATGAGGAGTTCAAAACACATATTGGGCTCTCTCTCTCTTTGGTATCGCCATTGGGCTTTCTCTCTTTCAACTTCTATTATCTTCTCTTATCTTCTCTTGTTGGAAACAAAGTTCACAGGTGGGTCTACCTCTACTCTACTTCTATTCAGACTGTTGGTTGGGTTAGGTTGGTTACAGCTGTATCTCTCATTCTATCTCTTAATTTAGGGTGTTGTAATTATTGTTGGAGATAATTGGGATGAGTGATAATATTATTTTATATTATATGATTGAGATGAATGAATCTTATTTTATATATAGATGTTTAGAGATTTGTACCTTGTGGGCCTATTTTCATTTTGGTGATGATGAGTAAAAAAACCACTCGTTTGTTGGGCATATTTTCATATTTTAATATTTAAAGATTTGTACCAAGTGGGACAATTGTACTACTCTGGATTGTACTCAAGATTATTGGGTTAGCTTTTCAATGCCTCTCTCTCATGTATTTGTTGACTGAATTAAAAAATCAAATAGAAAAACCGAACCGAACCGAAACCAGACCGACCGGTTCAGTTTTGGTCCAGTTATTTTTGAGGCCGGTTCGGTTTTGGTTCTTTATTATTAATAACCGGAGTATGCGGTTCGGTTCACGGTTTAAGGCCAAAACCAAGCCTAACCGAACCGAACCGTGTACAACCCTAGATAAGATCCTAAAATTAATGATTTTATTACTTTCTTAACAAAAGAAAACCTTTTAAAATAGGATACCGATGGGATTTCACATAGGAACTTAATTTTACTAAAATTTTAATATCCAAAGTTGTGCATTATTAACCAGTTGTTGTATCCTTGCATCCAATGTTTTAAGGCATCAGCTTGATCATCGTTGAACTGGATCTCACAAAAGGAAAAAATTATAATTACAAGTTATATATGATCTAGTGCTTTTAAGATGATTACTAATGATTTTGCTAGATGTAATTACAGGAAGAGCTAACAGCTAACAGCTAACGGTATTAAGCATCCCTACTGCAGCTCTATTGGCTTTTGTGGGTAGTTTGTAAGGCAATCCTTAAGCATTACTATGGCACTCAAAAGTTTGTTTCCCTTGGCGACTAGTAATGTTCTTCGCTGATATGTTTTAGCATGCTTTTGTCTTCCCTTAAATTAATTATATTCAGAAATCAGAAGGAGACCACGCTTCACTGAGAGCGTGTAGAGCAGTGATATGATTGACAACATTTAATTTCTTTTTTTCTGGCGATTTTCGATTTTCGCGTTTCGTTCTTGTCATAGAATTGGGATTAGCTACCTCGATTCTAAATAATTTGTTCAATCAGTTTAATGACTTCGAATTAATTCTTTGTCTTTATGAGGAGGAGATATTTACAATTTGGGGTATTTTAACTGTTCTGTGCCTCGGCATTACATCTGGTAATCCTATTGGAACATCCACTTTTCTCTGTGTTTGCAAGAGATGATAAAGTGAGATTGATGTGAGCTTGGTTATCATTGTGTCTATGCGGACAGTGGTCCCTTTTTGTTGTTCTAATTTACTCACTGAGTAGAGACATATCAATTCAATCTATATTTTGTCGATCTGTTCAGATAGGTGCTTCATTTAATAGTTTATTGGGTAGTTTATTTGATCCCTCAAACTTGAAACCTTGTTACCCATGGCTCCAGGTAGAAAGTTAAACCAAAGCTTGCATTAATTTATTTTAATGTTTGTTCAGCCAAGGGAATGTTGTTAATATGCGCATCCAAATTAGCTTTGCAAACTCCAAAACCCTTGACATAAATAGTTTCAACTCCGCAAGGACTATCACGTAAACTTCCATCTCTCTTTCAGTTATGTCGCTACTGCTTTCTTTTTCTTGATGCAGCTATATCTTCGCCGTTGAGGAAGAAGAAAAAAACAGCGTTAATATGAACCAATAAGGTAGATGATCCGTGGACAATCAGATACACCCCATGTCTGCCAAGATGTCCAAGATAAAGACGCATTACAAAGAGAATAATTTCACTGTCACATTAAAGTCTTATTAGTTCATATTGTATTCCTAAATTCCTATTATGCTTAATTGCTTATGATAGTTTGTATTCAAGAAAAAAAAATCCTTTTATTGTCCAAATTACCAAATATAAATATGATACTTCTTTAGTTTTCTGTAAATACAAGTCGGAGTAGAAACTCTTCTTCGGCTTTCAGCCTTCATGTTTGCTTGCTGCCCTTAAACGGCCGCTTGAAGTTAGTAAAAATTTGGGATTTCAGCAATTTCACTGGAATAATTACTCAAACCATGGAGACATATCCGTTCTTTTGGAGGTATAGAAGTTTATCAGTTCCATGGTAAAGACTTGTACACTTACATAAGGACCATAGATCGATGTGTCACACGAGATTTTTTTTTCTTGATAAACGGCATTCACGTTTTACATATAAAGAAGTCTTACTCAAAAATATAAAAAATGAGCAAATTCTATTAAGAATTCGAGAATTAGATGATGGCATAGATATATCTAAATAATTAATAGTAATCTTCTGCCAAAAACTAGTATTATATCGTCTTTTCACTCAAACGCCCACTGGTTCTCCCTCCTCAATTCCGCCTCTTCCTCTGGCGTGAAATCGTTCTTTATGTTTAAAAGTTTCCGGATCTCTTCTGGCGTCTTCCCTTTGATCATATCAGCCACAGTCTGGCAAGTCAGATCTAGCAAGTTTTTGATTTCAAGATAGTTAGCAGCCAATGTGAGATCAAACAAAGTAGCTTGATCAGTCTTCATAAACTCCGTATCCCAAGTCTTGAGATTCTCATCCACCACGGTCTTATTCTCTTCGCTGCTCCCAACATGTTTCTTGCAGTACTCAATCACCTTAGCCAAGATATTGCTCGCCACGTTAGGTAACGGGATTGCATTGTTTGCACAATCGTCTTCGATCAAGCGCTCGATCGTCTTTAATTGTACCGCAACAGCTTCCTCTACTTCGAAGGCCTCTCCATCAGAACTCTTCAAAGTAAACATCCTTGACATGACTACAGATTTTTGAAGAACAAACCTTACCTTAGTTTTTATTTTATTTTTTTTCTCTTCTCGTGTGTCTCTAGAAAATAATAGAACAATAAAGAGAAGGACCCTCTATTTATAAAGACCAGTAAGGGTTGGATCTATTCCTAGTGCAATTAGGAGTTAATGTGACTGTGCTAGGCAACCTGCTTAAGAAAAAGAAGTTACTAAAATTAAGATGGGATTCTAAAACAATGACTAGGTTTGACCCTTTGGGTAACTAAAAACTTAAGAAAAAAATACCTTCTAAAATGGGATACTATTCTCATACTTAAGGGATTCAAATAGGAACTTAATTCTACTTCGATCCTAGCTCAACTCGTGCATTGTTTTATATTTACATCCAAAAACTATAGGGCCTGGCGTCGGTTTGGTTATCGTTAGGCTGAACTCAAAAAAAGAAAACATCAATATTGTCGGGTAAAGGAGGAATCTGGATGGAAGTCGGGTGATAGGAATTCGTATGGAAGTCGGTACTCGGTATCATCATATGCTAGCCAACTCGTACAACAGGAGAGTGTGAAATCGTTAGTTCGAGATCAACAACTTGGTACTCAGAGAGATCCCTAAGAATAGAAAAGAGTTGAATGCTGGGAAGCTCGCCGAGAATTGGGAAGGACCATTTATAGTGGTAGGGAGAACTGGCCTTGGTTCTTACAATCTCATGACGGAAGATGGTATCAGGATACGAAGTCGTTGGAACACTTGGAGGTTGAAGAAATATTATCGCTAGTTCGATACGATTTTGAACACTAGTGCATTTACTATTATTTTATATTCAAAAAGTGAGATGTAATCTCCAACATTATGTACATTTTTTTCTAATCAATGAAAACTTTTTAAGTTTTTCCCACATTACTCTCTACAATTACACATACATATATCAACATATCTATTAAATCTTGAATTATTAAGCAAAAGGTAAAACTCGCTTTAATCCATTTAACATCTCAAATTACAACTACATTAGTTCAAGCGTTTTCTACAACGGGTTCTCTTTGGTTTACCCCAAACGAACTTCCTCCAACTTCTGAACACCCATATTATGGTACCATAACAACTACTATATATTTCCCCACCATGTTCTACTCGTTCCTGCATAATTGGACCAATACAAGGCTCCAATCGATTCAAATACTTAGCACGAACTATATTAATATCACAAATAATGTCATTTTCAATCATGTCCTCGTGCAACATCTCTCTTTCTTTCTCAATTCTCTTGAATTTACCCACAAAAATTACTATAACTGTTGTCAACTCTTTTGTATGCACCTCATTAGCTACGAGCCTATCCCTATTCGGTACAGCGAAATAAACAAAATTTGCAAACGCACTCTGTAACACATTATTTTGTTTCTAAAACTGAATTTCTACCTTAGCTTTCTCCGCGAGAGACTTCAGATAACGGGTCTCCAGCACCGATCTAACATTATACATTTCCCTCATTGTAATAAGTGACTTACCCAATTCGATCTCATTCATCACTTTACATTCAACCAATTCTTCAACTTTACCTTAGGATATTGCTAAATTTGACTTCATTTTTTTATTACTTCATTCATAGCGCTCTCACTTCCTCGATAATTCTCCAAATCGGCCTCCATTTTTCTTATTCGCTCATTTGAGTTCCTCACCACATCTCGAACATATACCAACTCAGCCTAGAGTTTCTTGCTACGCTAAGCCAATTTTTTTGCCGTACTTTGTGCCCTCGCCAAATCAACCTCTTGCCTGTTCATACATTCCACCATATCTGTCACATTACCTTGAGCATTCCATAACTCGACCTCCCTTTTCTTCAACCGCTCAATCAACGTTTTCACAGTATTTTGAATACTCACTAAGTCAGCCTCCTTTTTCTTAATTCTCTTAGTCAGATCACTCACCTTATTTTGTGACTGAACCAACTTTACCTCCATTTTCATATTGAGTTTTGTAGCTTTTTCCATCACCTCATGAGCCTTATTCAAGTCGAATTCTAGTTTCTCATTATGGGCAGATAGAATTTTTTGATGAGCTCGAACAGTTTCTAGCTCGTCCTATACAGCAGAGCGCTATCTCATAATATTATTTATAGACTTCTACAATATATATTCATCATTAAAATATTATACATAATGTCACTCATGTTTTACAAGATATTAAATTATAAATAGATCATCGACACACCAGCACGAGCTGATACTTCTTTAGCTTTTAAGCTAGGCAAGTTTCTAGCTCTGGTTGCCAGACGCTCAATGACATCAGGATCTGGGCAAATACCTCGATCTTCTAAAAACCTAAGGTAAGCCTCCTTTAGACCCCTCTCGCTATCTATCTCGGCCTCTAGAAAGATAGTTAACTTTATAAGGTCCTTAGTTACTTCTGGCGTATCCTCCCTGATACCACCTTGCAGGAAAGGTCAAATTTTTAAAAACCTATTCCTATCTTTTATAACTACTTTGTCCTTTTCAATTTTTTTTTTCGCCCATCCTATACCTGTTTCACATAGATTTCTCTAATAATCTTTACTAAAAGCTTTGTATTTTCTCACCTGCGCCTCAGTGCGAACAGTTGTCAGAGCTTTTGCAGCTACTGCATTTCTCGCCTTCATGAGCTCTTTCTTTGAAGTCTTAATTGTCAAATGCAGTTCATTAAATTCCTACAAATCACAATTTTTTTTATCAACCAACTTAATCCAGTTCCATAAACTCTTACTTACATAACAATAATCATAAAACCAGAGTTTCCTCCTACAATAACATCGATTTTTCTAAATTCTATACAAATATCTTACACTACCTTCTCCTGCTCATCTGCTATAAGGGTTTCACTCTGCTCTATAGGAGGGAAATAATCCAGCCCAGAGACAACCTCTCGAACTGGAGTCCTCCCAGCCTCAACTTCCTCCTCTTTCCTAAAAGCCCCTGTGACGTCTGTGAATCGACCTTCCATGATAGCCATCATATCGGCATCAACATAACCATTCTCCTGGAACCTTTGAGCGAGATTTTTGTAAATAACAATTACTTCATTTATATTTTGTGTGGATTCTCTCTCGAGCTGGTCTATGATTACCTGAAATGAGGCTTTCAAATTTGTAATCTTAGAGCTCGATCACACCCTCTCCTCCACCAGCTTGGCTCGCTCACTTGCTAGTTCCTTTTCCACCCCTGCTGTCTACCTCAGCAACAAATCGTTCCCATCCCCAATACCGCGGCAAAGGCCCTTCAGAACGTAGGAAACCTGTACATAGATAGTATAAGAAACAAGGATAAAAAATGTCGAATGAACGAAAATATTTAAGATATTACAACTTACCCTACGCAGCTCGAGTTCCAATGAAGATTTTACTTGTTCAGTATCCGATAAAACAATGACCTTGAACTTCTCTTCCAGCGCGAGCAGATCATCATCCGCACTAGGCTCCACAACAACCTTCTTCTGTTCGTTATCAACAGGAGGTAGAAGGTTTTTACCCAGCTTTCTCTTTTTGGAGGCAGCCTCGACCTCTACACCTTCTACGATCCCAGAGTTTGAGATGAAAGTCTTTACATTTCTCTTCTTGGACACCCTTTGGCTTGTATTGACCGAGCTGGTCTCTGAGGGCCCCTGCTACAAAGCCAATGGTGGTGCTCTCACAGCCTTAGGTATTGCCACACCAGTGTCTACCGATGTGCCCAACATGGTGGGAAGAGTTCTCAAAGACGGACCAGTACCAACCATCCCCCCCTTCGTCTGAGACTTTTGGACCTTGAGAGACTTGCTATTGACTCTCTTACTTCTACTTATATCAAGGTCGTCTAGCATAGCTTTGAGCTCAGTCCCTTCTCGAGTTACCACGTCAATAAAAAATCTTCCTTCCCAATAGTGCACCGAGAATCTGCATACTAAAAATTATATATCACACACAAGAAACTATAAACATATATAGTTCGAGATTTGTAATATCTACTTACATTCCTTAAATGATCTATAAGTAAAATCTAGGGCGTCCTCATCAGCTCGCTGTATACAACCGCCCCTCACCAAAAGTAGGTTGTCATTCAACACCTTCTCAGCAAAATCTAGGTCAAAAAATTAAGGTTGGGGATAGATTGAAGAAAAGTAAGCACCCCCAGTGGCGTTGAAATATTTGGCATTGTAATACTTCAGAACATAAAACAAATTCACTCTCCTCTCTTTTTCCTCACTAAACCACTTCGCATTTAATGTCTCGCAAACACAAATCACCTCATATATATTCTCATTCAACTGGGCCGGGCAGGCTTTAATCCTATTCATAATACATTTAGCAAAGTTGCTCAAAGGCACCATTAACCTGTAATTGGACTGGGAAAAATATCATAGAAAATTCTTATCTAAGTCGTCTGACTCATCCCTTTTAAAATACTCCAGAGAAACGGACTCAGGGATCCCCCTACGAGTCTTATCCTCCTGCAAGTCATGCAACATGAAGAATAAACTGTTCCCATCCTCATCAAAATACTCACTATACGACCTCCCCCCATTTTATATTATGCCTCCTCATACACCTTTTACAATACTCTTATATTTATAAAATTCCCTCAAAATATTAAAACCCTCAGGATACCTATAAAGGACATCATGAAAATCAACCTGATCCTCACCATCACTCCCATCCTCTTAATTTACTTCCTCCCCCCTCATCATACTAAATCACATTCTCATTGGATATAATACTTATATGCTCGACCTCAATAGAGGTTTCATCATCCAAACCTACATTCTCCTCTAGAAGGGATCATCCAGAGGTGGAAGGGTTCATTTCGAATGAAGAGCTCAAAATAGAGGGAAGCCTACTTATTAATTCTTTAATACGTATCTACATCTACATAGAGGGCCAGGTATTATAATTAATTTATATACATTTCCCTGATTCTTTTAGTTCAAATAATAGCAGTAATAACTTACAGTTCTTACTAGAATAATAGATTAAACAAAACAAAAAATCTCCCCACCCCCTATTTTTCCACAAATTCAATAAATGAAATTTTTTTCCAAATAAAGACAACATTCAAAATTCAAGTCCAAAACGAGGGAAATAGTCATAAATCCTAAACAGAGATTGCAACATAGAATAAGAAAATCAAACACAAAGCACTAACCTTCAATAGCAGAAGATGAATATGGCAAAACGTACTTCTCCTCCTTTACTGTATACTTTGACAACAGGTTATCTTTCTCCTCCCCAAAAAATACAACTTCTTTTTGCCTTTGAAAAGAATGAACAAATTTTGAGTTTCTCTCACTAAAACCTTTGGAAGAAGAAAGGGAAGACGTATTTATAAGGTTTTTCTCTAACCGTTGATAGTTGTTGGGACTCGTGTAAGCCGCCCTCGGTTTTGCAACCAAGGTGACATTTTCACTGTTTATGTAAGTCCACTCATACCTTTTCGAAACAAACACATTTTCATAATTACCACCACCCTTGTAATTAAATAAATCTCTCTCTCTCTCTCTCTCTCTCGCTCCTACTCCTCCTCTCAAACCTCTCAACATCCATAAAACAAAGATCACTGCATAATAAAATCGACCTCCTACTTCCAACCTTTTTGATACTCGTACTCCTAATTATAAAATTCTAACAGAACGATCAAAATTATTTATATTAACATAGACAAAGATACCAATGCTCAAAAAAATTCAAAATTTGAATATTCAAACATAATATACATAAAACAAGGTGACAATTATGCAAAATCAAAGCTGAATATATTATTTCTCTACCCTCATCAAAATATTCGACCTAAAGCACAAACGAGCTATCAAAAATAATTACATCTAAAACATCACAGATGCTCTACAATACCACATCTGATCACTTCACCACCAACAATCATTTCATCTTCATCAGCTATCTCATCCAATATAATTTCTCTTACAACAATCTTTTGAGCTTCAGAGTTGACAATCATGTCACGAACCATATAACACAAAAAATGTTGGTTCACCTCGATATTTCCCTCCATCGTATTCAAACCTTCGAGCTGCAAAACAGAAATAGGCTACTTGGCATCATAACCGAGCCGCCCAAACAACCATTAATGAACTTCAACTACCTTTATCGCCAAATGACCCTTCACTGCATAACGAGCCCTTTGAGAGCGAGTCCTCCCCATGATTCCTGATTCTACATTTTGGTGTAACTCCCTTTATTTATACGTACAGAGTACGATAACACCAAATCCCCAATATCACACCGTGAAGTTTATAATGAATAACCCTGACAGCTGTCAACGTTATATACAACAATCACCCAACTAATTTACACCTGTCAAACTCAAGCTCGAACTAAATATCTATAATTATTTTTATACCATATTTTTTGAGCTCACTATTTTCCACAGTTCAAAACTATCCTTTTCACAGGATATCAGTTGCACAACATAATAAATGTAGTTCAAAAATACGATAGTTTCAGACCGAGAAAATTATTTTTAATTATTATCTAAAAAAAATAAATTACAAACACTAATCACTATAGACAGCAGCTACGAGACATCTTGGGAAGGACACCAGCAGCTTTGCCCTCCTCCAAGATCACATGCTCTGCAATACAGTGCAGACCATCCCTACGCTGCTACGCCGTAACAATGATGTAGTAAAACCATACCAACTGATAGTGATCTTAATCAGCTTCCTCCACCTCTTCATATGCATCCCCTAATAAGTAAGATGGACAGGGATGTGAGTTACATCCCCAAGTGACTGCGTACCAAAATAATGGAGCTGAAGCTACTGCACCTTTGCCACCACTCTGGCTTCGCGGTCTTGACTTCTAGTGAGCACCATTATTTTTTAACAGAAGAATATGAAACAACAGGAATATACTTGACAAAGAATAAGAACTAAGTGAAAAGTACTTATTGAAGGAATTACATTTAATTATGATAATAAATTATAATACAATCACCATTAAAAGAAACATTTTCTGGGAACTCCAACAGTCAACTTCACAACCGTCAGTTCAATCTCCAACAGTTTGGACAATTACAGCATAGAAAAATTCTACGTCAGTACATCTCACATTTAACTCGTCAGAAACTGGTTCAATTTTCGATTACAAGCTCGATTTGAACTTCTCAACTCAAGACACCCGTGCCTTCAGTTGAGAGGGGGCGATTGTAGAGACCTGTTCCTCGAGCTAGAGTACAGCGGACTAGTACAATGCCAGACTTACACAAAATATAAATAACATGCACCTTATCAACACTGACACCTGGACCACGAACTGAGAAGAAACATGGCTCGAGCACTCCAAATAGAATATAATAAGTCAATGGCACCTGCCCCCCATGAGCTGGCAGTTACAGGGAAAATTTCTACTATTTCCCTCAATCCAGGAGAACGTGTTGATGGATATACGAACTAAGGATGAGAACTGTAAAAGGGACAAGAGTAAAAAAGAGAAAAATTAAAAAATTTTAGCTCGAAAGATCTCAATTGTATTCAATATTCATTATTCCTGAGCAATAAAATCATTCTTACTAAATCTTCGAACCGAGGTCGTGGTTTTTACCTATTCAGAGGTTTCCATGCTAGAACCTATATTATTTTATATTAGCTGTCATTATCTTTGTGTCACAGGTACATTCGGTGTAAGAGGTTATTCAAGCTAAAAATTTAGGTCCTTACAAGGACACTCGTGGCCTGAAAAGTGGCCATATTCTCGCTCTCTAGTAAATATGCATTCTTCATCCATTTGCTTTATTTATTGGAACTTAGCAGCAGTTTTATGGCATATCCGTGTTACTCTCATTTGCTAACCGGTAGGTGGTAGCCCATCTACCATGGTTGTAGGCATTCCTGGCATTATTTATGATATATCACAGTTTTCATCTCGTATACGTATACCTAGAGAGAGGGCGTCTCCCTCTCTCTTCACGCCTAAGTCGACGCTGCCTTCTATTTATTTTATTTTCTTATTTATAGTTATAATATAACTAGAAACGTGGGAACGTGTTGTAACTGCTGGAGAGGGTTCCTAAAAAATAGGAAACCAAGTTGTAGAGGGATTAGAGCATCTCCTAAAGTACCTACCTCACTTAGTAAAAAAAAACAAAAATTAAGTGAGTGAGGTCAAATTTCATCCAATAGTACCTCAGTTGTTTTTTAGAAAGTAAATGTTGTAAAAAGAAAAATGACCCACAAGATTAGAAAAAATATGTATTAATGTTAGGCAAAATTTGTTCACGTGTCGCTTTGTGGTTAATAGTTTTTCAACCTCAAAAGGCAAGGTTCAACCTTGAAAGCAAGGCTCAACCTTATTTTTTGAAGATGAAAACCAAGTGAGTGAGGTACTTTTGGATGGCAAAACTCCTGTGGCACCTCAAAAACCAAGTGAGTAAGGTATTTTAGAAGATGCTCTTAGGGCTTACTTCAATAAAAGTCATCCCTAGGATTGCAGGGGAGTTAGTTGTAATTTTGGGGTTATTCAGTGATTGAGTTATTAGAGTTTTTACAGTTAATTAATAAAGATGGTTTAGAGTCAATCAATGTTTTCTTAATTCTTTTAGTTACGTCAAAATGTAGCATCAGAGCCAAGCGTTTAACTTCTCAACGATCATGGGGAAACGATTGGGTAGAAAATTGCGAAGGAATCAGGAAGAAGAGGAAGAAATTGTGGCTCCAAAACCAACGAAAACTACACTAACGAACGAGGTGGGCGATCTAACTAGAGCGTTCTTGACAATGCAAGAAACGATGAAGTGTATGAAGGAATCTTTGGTGGAAAATCAACGGCTAAATAAGAAGTTATGGAGTCGTTTTGTGGAAAAATCACAAACCCTAGAGACGCCTCGGTTGGAAATCGAAGATGGCGCGATTTATGGGTAAGTTGCCAATACAGGTATGATGAGGGATGCACGAAAAGGGTATCTGACGGTCCCTCATAAAGATAATGACACCAAATATTTAGTCATGCATGCAAAATAGAAATAAATAATATAAACTCCTTATTGGTGGGATCCCACTTTCGTAAAAGAAAGAAAGAGAAATCCAATATTGTGGAGGTATCAACCCGACACATCAATTCTTTCCTCCTTAGATTATTTGGTGAAGTTTCTCGAATTGTAGCCAAGTTCTTCAAGGTTTGAATCCTCCCATGAACGAGGGTATGATCTCCCCACCAACATCCCTACATTTGACAGTGCTAAAAATCTTGTATCTCCACAACAACCAAGTAGCATGATCGTTAGAACGAGCCATGAAATCCCTCAAGGAGGATTATGCATGATTGTTAAATGAAATTGGAGTACTTGTCGTAAACTGGCATCACCTCCTAATAAAAAGAATTTGCACTATGCTCGTACAGATCCTGATATTCATCAACCGGGGGTTGACCTCCATCGTCAAGGTACTGTTGATAATCCTCACGAAAAATCAGGCAACAAATTGTGTCACTAATTGCCAAATATTGTAAAGAAGTCTCCAATCTCAAAATTCTCCGCTAATAGCAAAAAATGAATAAATATTACGTTCTTCGTCTTTATGCGATATGGAGTTAGGGGATCCTGTAGGGGCTGAATTTGTAGCCACTTCAATGGGATTTACTCTGTAGTTGGATATTCCATTGGTAGTGCTATTAGTTCTTCATTGTTAATTTCTTCCTACTTCCAAATCGTTCTCATTGAATGGGTCATATTCTTCAATTACATTGTCGATCCCATAGTCTCTTAAACTTAAAAAACATTTGGTGCTTGTTATTATCTGTATTACGTACTGCTCATCGGAGCTTTGATCTTCTTTTATCATTAATAATGGAAGGTTAAGGGTTGCAAAAACCCCCTATTGTTATGTATGCTGTAATAGCGGTGACAAGTGTCAACCATAATAGTTCACTCCTTGAAGACGCCACAGGTTGTATCGGCATATCGGGGGTTGCGGATAGGGCTTCCATATCTGTATTATTTGTAGCACTGATAGTAGTAAGGCGGCGTATCACCATGAGGTTGCTTGTAGCGGCGGTAGTAGCGAGGCACCATATCTTAAGGTTACTCGTAGCTGCGGTAGTAGCGAAGCAACTTATCATAATGAGGTTATTCATAATGGCGGTAGTAGCGAGCGACGTATCATCATGATAATGCCTATAGGAGGGGATTGATCATACTTTAATCGGCGTATTGTTAGTGGAGACGGTAGTTTTCATATCGACTGTTATATTACTATGCCTACTTAATATGGAGAGGATTCCCCTACACACCATTTTAGCTACATACCAACTACACTCTCTCTTAACCACACACCTATCTGACATGGCATCTCACTCAACTCTTTATTTGCCAATGTGGCATCTCACTCAACTAACTCACTTAACCAACTCGTCACTCCACTCAAATCCCTTTCTCTCTAAATCTCTCTCACTCCAAAATTCAAATTTCACCCACTCTCTCTCTCTCGTGGTTTCCCTCCACTCAATCACTCGGTCTCTCTCAATCCAAAATTCAAATTCCCATTGAAATTTTACTCTCTCTCTATCTACCTCCAGTTAAGGTATGATTCTTTCTCAGTTTATGCCCTTGTTAGGAAACTGTATTTTGTGAACGTGATGTTGGAACTATGCTACAGACGTAATTTGAGTAGGGGTATTGATTTTGCTTGATTTAATAGGCTAGTGGATGACATCCCAACATCTACCAACAAACCTAACATCCCAACATCTACCAACAGGTCAGTGGTATAGAAATTTCTTCTCTATAAATTTTAAAAGTTTCTTATTCTATATAGTCGACATGTTATTGTCGAAATGTCACCATACGACAATTTAGGAGTGTCGTATAACACAGCAATCAACAAAGTTATACAGTTAAATTATCGAAATTGAATAAGTCGATAATAAATAGCGACAAAATTGTTGCAAACCAATGCATGGACAAATTTATTGTCGAATACATCTAAAATTGACAATAATATTCTTGAATACCCTAAAAATCGATAATAATATAGTTGAATACCCTAGAAATTGACAAAAAATTGTCGATTTAGGGGGTTATCGACAATATAACTCAGTAAAACCTGTTTATATTGCAGATATGGGGTTTATTGAATGGGTGTGTAATTTATTCCATGGGTGTTTTGGCGGGGAATATGATGGCTACGATATAGAAGTAATTCCCCTAGTCTCCCCCCGTAATGAAGAGGTTGATAAACTATTTTGGTTCCAATTAGTATTACGTATGGAAGCATTGGAAGCTGTAGAATGAGAAAGGCAAGAACACATAGATTTTTAGAAGAGCTGGAAACCTGTTGGGAGTCATCTTCCAAAGAATCTGATTGATGGGAATATGTTTGGGATTGAGGACCTGTAGACTGTACTTAGCGATATTGGGGTTGTTAGTGTAGTGTCTATTTTGAACAATCTAATGACATACATAATGCACAGCTGTGACCCATAAAATCCTATGTAATTAAAGTTGTTATGAAAAGTGGTGTTTTTTTCGTTTTCATTTGTGGTTAGTTGTCTGTCACTTTTGATTCTATATTTTCATCTGACTGAATAGATATATTTGATTAATGGGATTGTATCCAACAATTCCTCCTATATGAGAGAATAATAATATTGAAGATTTTGTTGAACCAGAGTGGTCAAAGGTAATCGGAGATGAATCACCAGCAAGGGCTACCAACAAACGTACGTCGTGTGTAGGTTTCGGAACACCTGATTGTACAATTGATTCTTTGTTTGTGGATACACCAAATGAAGGGAAAACTTTTGATACAGTGGATGATGCAAGTTCCTTTTATGAACAATATGGAAAGAAGCAAAGGTTTTCCACAAAGAAGCGCAACTCTAAAAAATGACCAAGATCCGAGGAGATAGGACGAGTAACATTTACTTGTTTGAGCAACAGTTTGCCGAAGAAAAACAAAACTTCTAATACAAGTGAACAAGATGGCAAGAAATGATCTTATTGCCAATGCGGGTGTAAGGCTACTTTGAACATTAATTAGAGAGAAAAACTTGGTAAATTTGTTGTTACCAGTTTCTCAGATGTGCATAACAACAAGCTTGTGTCACCTCTTAACCACCACCGTATGAAGATTAATCATTTCTTTCCTGAAGCTGCAAAAAACATAACTGAGACTTTTGAGCTGCACAACATCTTAGTAAGCAAGATGCCTGCTCTATTCCCAGATAAGAACTTCAATAAATGTGATTGTTGTAACCACAAAGTCAAGGTTAACAAGGAACGTCTATCGAGTGGTGATGTACAGACTGCATTGGATTGGTTCAAGAAAAAACAACTTGAAAATCCTATGTTCTATTTTGACATTCACCTCGATGATGATGACAGAGCACTTAATTGTTTTTGGATAGATGGCCGATCCCGAATGGCGTATGAGGCTTTTGGGGATGTGGTGACTTTTGACACCACATATAGGACAAATGTTTATAAGATTCCATTTACCCCATTCGTGGAAATAATCAATCACTACCAAATAATCCAACTCGGATGTGTTTTATTGAGGAATGAGCAAGAAACCACCTTTACTTGGTTATTCCATACATGGCTTAAGGCGATGAGCAATAAACACCCGACAACTATAATTACTGACCAAGACACTGTAATAGGTGCTGCCATTCCATGGTTAGTCTCAGTGGTATTATTACAGAAATTGTCGAGTAAATTATCGAAAATCATGAATTTGATAATTTGTATTATTGAAAAGCATGAACTCAACAATTTATTTGACAACTTTGTGAATTTTGACAATTAAATTGTCGATAATAACGAAGTCGACAATTTATTTATCGCAAGCCACGAAGTCGACAAATAAATTATCGACAGCCACGAAGTCGACAATAATATTATCAAAAATCATGAAATAAACAATTTGCATTGTCGAAAATCATGAGCTCGATAATTTATTTGTCGACTTTATGGATTTTGACAGTTAAATTGTTGGTAATAATGAAGTTGACAATTTAATTGTCGCAAGCCACGAAGTCTAAAATTAATGTTCTCTAATATCTGTATTTTCGCACAGGTGTTCCCAAACACCAAACATCGGCTCTGCTTATGGCACATCATGCACAAGTTCCCTGAAAAATTGGTCATGTTTATCGAGGTCCATCTGCATTCAAAATTGATATAGATTCAATTATTCACAACACATATGATCCTGCAGAGTTCGATAGAAGGTGAAATGAGCTTATGAAAAAATATAATCTTGATAACAATAATTGTATTCAAGGGATATTTAATATAAGAGAAAGATGGATACCTTTGTGGAATAGATGTACTTTCTATGCTGGCATGAGTACGACTGGCCGAAGCGAGTCAACAAACAATTTTTGTAATGGTTGGCTGCTTCCTTCAACTAGTCTGTATAGTTTCGTGACAAAATATGCAACAGCTCTATTAGACACATTTAAAATAGAGAAGGAAGAGGACTTCCAATCCCAACATAGATATCGGCAAGTCAGACCTCATCAGGCTCTACTAAAACATGAAGTGTAGATTTATACGAGGTAAATTTTCCATAAAGTTGAAGACCAATTCAATCAAACTGTTCATTTTGTAGAAATAGAAAAGAACATAGACAACAAAGTTTAAGAAATACTTGCGAAGTCACATAGCAGACCGCCTGAAAGTTTTAAGTTGAAGATAGACTTGGACATCCTGACAGGCCATTGTGAATGCAAGTTATTTGAGTATGTAGGTCTGCCATGCCGACATCTCTTCAAGGTCTTCTACAAATATAATGTTCTCAAAATTCCAAATGCATTCATTCTGCCAAGGTGGAAAACTGGTGCAAACAAATATTCCCGATCATACGACGAAAGTTTCTTAGATGGAGAGAACTTGAGGAAACCCTTATGCCATAACCACCTTTGACTTCGCGCAACAAAATTTTTTGAGATGGCATCAAAGAATGAAACATACTTCGAAAATGCAATTTTAAGGCTAGACGAGCTTGAGTTACACCTAGATGTGTATGATGCATCTCTCTCTCAACTCTCAGGTTTAGATCCTTCAATGCCAACTCCATTAACTGAGACAGTGATATCTTCAGCTCCTATTTTAGATCCTCTTGTGGCACAGGCCAAAGACCGTGTAAAAGATGATCACAAGAAAGATGGCCGATGGAAGGACAGAATAGAGATAGTTGCTGAAAAGAAGAGAGGACATGTAAAGGGTGCGAAGTCTTTGGCAGCAACGACAAACGAACTTGCCCACAATTGAAATTATTGTTTCAAAAAGCAGAAGCTGGTGAGTACCCTAATACGAGAAATAAGTACTTCCCACCAACTTGTACGATAACATATACTGAATATGGGATTTTTAATTTATTTGCGTTTCATACGTAGGGGCTGGGCACAAATGATGGATGAGATGCACAATCAGACGACCATGGTGTAAGGAGTTGCTCAATAGCTTTATATACTTGCATGTCCATCTACATCATTGGGACTTCCCTTATTGTTGTACTTATGTTTACATTTTTAGTGATATTAAGTTCGTTAAAGTAAGATGGAGGGAGCCTGAGTTGAACACTGTAATACTGTACTGATATCCCATTGATACCACTACATTGATAAAATTGCACTTAATATTGTTACAGTTTTAAATTCCCCAACCCTAGTATAAATACCGAATGCGTTAGTTGAGGAGGTTCACATTCCTTTCTTGTTTCTTCCTTCTTTTCTTTGGTAAGATGGCTTGATCTAGGTCTCAAACTCGTCAGAAAATATTCAACCGTCGTGTACGTGGGAAGTATAAGGAGTTGGTACAACAATTCTTTGGCTTAAATAGTTTCAACGATCTGACCTTGCATCCTTTTGAGGCGTATTATCCAGATTTGAGCGAGGAGGAGGCGGAGGTGTGTAGGAAAGAGTATCTCTACCATTGTCAGCTGCAGTCTGTGATTGTGACTCCGTGGGAACGTGTGGCTAGTTTCATCAACTGGGCCAAGAAGATGGTGAGGGAAGAAGATGCGTTTGCGGCGAGGAACCACGCGTAATGTTTGCACTGGTGGCCATTTCAGTTATAACTTGTTATTCCCCTAGTTGTAAGTAGTGTTTTTTTTTGTCCCTTTTTTATCTCTCTGTTAATTACTATTATCGTGGGAATAAATTATTGATGTGTTTCGTAGAGTAATCGTATTGTTTTTTTTAGCATTTTTTTATAGTTGACAATGTTGTATATTCGAAAAGTAATTATCGAATTCACCTTGAACTCGACAATTAATTATCGATTTTACATTGAGGTCGAAAATTAAATATTCGACATTTAATTGTCGATTTCACATTGAAGTCGTCATTTAAATATTCGACATTTAATTGTGGAATTTACCCTGAACTCAACAATTAAATGTTGATTTTACCATGAACTCAACAATTACATCTGTCCACTGCACTGTGAACTCCACAATGAATTCCTTCGACAATTACAAATGTTTTGCGACTTTGCGAAGCAGCTACTCTAGAAGCTACAAAAAATAAATAGATTTATACGAAAACTGTACATGATAAAACATAGAAATATGTACAACATTCAAGAAAACAAATCGTTTGTGCTGTAATCTCGTAGATTAACGTTGTTGTCTTTCATCAACTTCATCTAAGCATGGTTTGGCCGATCGATATAGGTCTTTGCATATTCCTTCTTAAAATCATCTGGAATCTCCAATTGTACATGTACCCACCATAGTGTAGAAAGCGGAGGAATAGGTGATATGTACTTGGTCTTCAATTTTCCAAAATTTTCATCAGATATCATCCTAACCTACCAATACTTCGGGCTATCGACAAGAATGTTTTCAAACCTCTCAAATTTACTAATCTTGTTGTTTGCTTTGGGCCAGAACATGGGTAAAAATGTTACGACCTCCTTGTTGCAAATGAAGATCACCACCTTCTCGTAATGTGTTTCCAAAAAATGGCCCATATACAAATATTCCACAAACACACCACTAAAGTTAAACGCCCGTAGAAATGTATCATACCGTCTCTTTCCCAAATCATTGTAAGATACATCCAACGTCTGACTAAATACACTATTCCAATAAGAGGGTTTCTTGGTCATCAAGGTACACAAGGACTGCCTCACATTTAAGAACTTCAATTGACTCTGATATGCATATGACGCAGCAACCCTAAACGATGTGTTCCCATCCCTTTTAACATCGCGTATATCTAGTTAGAACTAATTAAATGGTTGAAACAAAGTACATCTTAGCTTAGTTTTATCATCAATCTTCTTCATCCCCGATTCAATCATATCGTTATACTCACCCCCTTCTAAGATCAAGTCATCCTGATATTCCCCTTTTGGACCCTCTTGAGCAATAATTAAAAGTTTAGTAAACTGCAGACCTAGTTCCTCCTATGTCGGGTCATCAGGATCTTGAAAATCTCCTATGCTTCCTTCAACGGCACCTTTTAGTGCCAGGTGCCACACTCTCTGTATCGCAAACACAACCACGAGACCATAGTTAAAAGATAAAAAAAAGTAATTTAAAACCAAACTACAAGTGTTGGATGATAAAGGTGCACATACCCACTCATCATTGTCAGTTTGAAGATTGAATTTCATCTTTTCCGATATCGTCAGTTTGGTTTCCTGAATAGTATAGGTCCCGTTTTGAGAGATATTATTAATATTTTGTGAAAAGAAAATTTGAAGTCATATGACAACTTACAAGCCTATTGGTTTCGTAAATATATCTGGCGTACCACCTGTTATGAGTAACCTTAACATATTAAAAGACCTATATTAAAAAATCTAATGACATAGAAAGTCTCCCCTAACAAAAAATGAACTGTCCTCCAAAAATCTACTGACATAGAAACTCTCCTCTAAATCAACTTATATTCCTATTTCTATTTCTCTTACTCAACTTCCTCTACGCTTCTTCGTATTTTACGGTTAACTCGTTATACTTTTGCTTTCAGTCTTCGACTCCTACGACATTTACCTTTGAGTGTGGAACAAAATTTAGCTGCACATAAAAAAAAAGATAATCATGAAACAATTAATAAATGGCATATTGGTTATGATGTATAATATTTCTTTATATAATATTTCCTACTCATCGTTAATGGTTGTGGTTCTCGAGCAATAATTCTTCTATCAACTTCTCATTGATAATAGCCAATTTGTCACACTCTTCCACCTTTTATCAATCATAAATGAGTACTTCCCAATAAATGAATAACTCTCAATAAACATGTTTGTCCTTTGCATTAATAGTAGGGACCTTCATAATACTTACTTTCTTTTCTAATTGTACGTTTAAATCTGCAAGCGACTCTTTGAACGAACAAACATCTTCATGCAACTTTTTATTTGTTTCCTTCAGTGAATTGCACTCCAAGTTCTGATGATAAAAATATATGGCATCTATGAACAACACAGAAAGGAGGGAATGCTAAAACGTGGTAAACTAGGGGAAAATAAACTATGAATACCTTGTCATTCAACTTCTTCTCTGTTTTGCTCAAATCTTGCTTTGCCTGAAGGTTGACTTGCAATCTCTCATTTGACTCTTTCAATCTTTCACATTCATCTGTCTATAATAGTAGGGGAAATATATTATTTAAAGTCACTAAGAAATTAATTAGTTAGGCAAATAAATTAAAACAGGCTTTCATTGATTGAGGTGAAATTGTCGATTTAGAAATAATCGACAATTAGTTACCATGATTATTGTTGAATATCCAGGTAATCGACAATTAACTATAAATTATCGATTTCTAAGGTATAATCCACAATAAATGACTATAAATTGTCGATTATCCTTAAAATCGACAATAATTGACTACGATGCATTTAAACTTTAGTTTAAAACCATTTATATTCAATGTGAGTACTAGTATGCCAATATTAGTTAAAAGTTGAGGAGAGTATGTGCCTACCTTCAACTTGAGCACCTCAAGCAATTCTGATTTTGCCCAGTCTGCCACCTCCTTCGCTAACTTCATGTTGGAGATCTCCTCTTCCGAACGAGAGATATCTTCATATTGGCCTTTAACCTGCAAAAGAGTAGAAGCATATTAGAAGAGGCAACAAATGCACTACTCAAAGGGGCAAACAATATAACAGCAATACTCACATGTTCACATTGTAAAGCACCACCACCAACACCACCCTCAACAGGACTCCCAACACCACCACCCTCTCCCCCAACAGGACTCCCAATACTACCACCAACACCACTCCCAACAGGACTCCCAACACCACCACCAACAATACCACCATTGCTCAATATCCTCCCATTATCATTTTCATCAAAATTAACAGTAGTAGTACAAAATTTGGTGAAAGAAACTCTTTTGAACTATTCAAAGTATCCTTTAACACAGGCAGGGATTCCATCATGTACTTTTCTCCCCCTAATTGTAATTAAAGAGTCCTTCCATTTCCCTCAAGAGAATAGATCCGCACAATCATACTTTGGTTTGTATGCGCATGGTTGAACAACAAAATGCAAACTGGTATTCTCGAGATAAATGCGATTCCTAGGCACATATTGCCTTTGGTTGAACTGATGCTGTTCTCTATCTGGATAATATGCCTCGATGTTTTCAGGACTACAAATAAAATTGGTGAAACTAGCAACTTTTTTGTACACATGTCTATCTGTTCTCTTCTCTAAGTATGGGTCCCGGACGGCCTAGAACACCAAAGAAAAGGCAAATCAATTTATACAGATTTTCACTGAGTAAGATAACATTATTGTTGACGTAAGGAGGATCAACAATTAGTTATAATGTAAGTTGTCGATTATGCTTATAATTGACAATAAATAATTGTCAAATTGTCAATTTTTCAAATGCTCGACAATATATTAGATGAAATTGTCGACAAATTATGTAATCGACAATTAATGAATATGAAATTGTCGAACATTTGGAATACTCGACAATTTCTTACTCATTAATTGTCAAACATTCCAAATTTTGACAATTTTCAACTATAAATTTTTGACAATTTCCAACTATAAATGACTAGGAAATTAAGACTATAACGGGAAATTAATCTAACAAAGTTAAAGGGAACTTATATCCTCAAGCTTATAGTTGTCCAGCGCTTCTCTAAATATCTTTAAAGCTTTTTCACCAGATTTATCGCTTGTCATTCTACTCCAAGGCCACCTTGTACAGTACTCAGAAGCACAAGTATCATTCAGTTTTTGGAATTCCAGGGAGCTTCGGGAAGTGCTCGAATATCCAGGACTGTAAAAATTAAAAAACCTTCAATTACAACGTAAAGAAAGCAATAGACCATCAACGAAACCAATGAATGTATGCATATACTCACCTCTAGCAATGTACTATAACATGCAAGTGCTTTAGCATTCACTCTTGAAGAAGCGCCTAAGCTATAATACAGGTGTGTCAACGTCGCAGCTCCCCATGGCGATGTAATCTATGAGTTCTTGGATTCAAAGAAATTAAGATACTTTGGCGATACATCAGTCCCTTTCTTTGTAGGGAAAAGAAAGGATCCTAAAACATACAACATGTATACTTTGGCAACTGCTCGAGAAGACAATCTCGGGGGTTTAGAGGAAGAAGATGCCTTTGTTGCTGCATTTCTTCCAACCTTGTAAGCGAAGAAATTAACCATCTTCACCAGTGAAAGAGATATCCCCACACCTCCAGCCTTGAGATCAAGGTAACTTGATTGCTTTTGCAGAAACAGTCGCTAAAAACTTGTTTGTCATTAGTTGCTCCTCACTTCCCTTGAAAAACTGTCATATCACTGCCAGCTCTTAACCCAATTAATCTCCACACATCTTCCATCGTGATAGTAATCTCGCCCCATTTAAAATAAAAATTGTTGGTCTCTGGATGCTAACGCTCGGCGAAAGCAGTAATCAATGCAGCGTTGTAGTGTATGTATGAAATGGCTCCAATTCTGCAAAGCCCTTGCAGGTTTACCAAACTTTGGACCTTCACCTCCCTTCCAATGTCCCAAGTTGTGGTAAAACACTCGTAGACAGCTGGGGTCCTGTAAATACAATATAATCAATGTAATCATTGTCTAAATAAAAGAATGGAACATTGCTAGAATTGGGATCAAGACTAAAATAATTGGCTATTGAAACAGTACTTGTCCAAGAGCTAGAGCCTTCGCTCTATGTGTCTGGAAGCTCGTCAACAAACTGGTGTCCTTGGGGCCATATTCATTCGCTTCTGATTCGCTTGAGTCATTATTGTTATCATCCTGGATACCTTTTTCATCTGTGGTTCTCGTACCATGTTCTTGTTCTTCAACTGCAAGGTTTAGGAAAGGTTCATATTGCGGAGTATCGCTCGCAGGAACTGGTGCATTGAGATTGATAAAATCTGTACTAGAAACAGTTGCTTGGGAATCACCCCCACTTAGAGACAGACTTTTAACATCCTAAAATTCTTCAGGTGTCACTACCACCTGTGGGACACTCCTACTTTTTTCAGCTTGGGAATCAATTTTGCTTCTTTTGGCAGGCACGCGAGGAGGTTGATTAAAATTTGGATGCAAGGAATCTTCTCGCTGTTCAATTAGCCTCACCCGATGCGAGGTTGTTAGTCATATCTTCTTGGGGACTATCTGCTTTGGTGCCATCCTGTTTAAGAAACTCAAATTAGGCACTGAGAAAGGTATTGAATCAGTTTAAATACTGAAATTGTCAAAGCTAAAAAATTATCGACCACTCTAAAATTTGACAATTAATCATTGCAATATTGTCGATGAGAGATATAATCGACAAATATTTTCAAGAAATTGTCGATTTTACGATAATCGTCAATAGAAATTGTCGAACATCAACTATATCGACAATATTTTGATGCATATCAATTTCAAATTGTTGAACATCAAATGTATCGACAATATTTTGACAAGTTTAACAGACAATATTAAGGAGGAACCTTGGTCCATTCCTCTCCATGGCCAAATGAGCTATAAGGCTTGGTCATCTTAGACCCTGGCTCATGGGCTATCTAAAAGGGATAGTCATGAGTTCTCCTTGGCCTAGGAAAGGTCAAGAGATATTGCCTCGCAATGCGGGCCGCTTTCCCAGATAGGGCTTTAAACGGCGTAGTTATGTCCTACGGGCTACCCGAGATGCACCATCCCTTATAGATGGACATTGTAACTAGTCCAGGCTTGTCGCCCCTTCATATATATGTCCCATATCTGTAATTTAACATATTGAGCTATCCAAATCCGCTACAGGATCGGTGTGCTTTCCGTACCTCGTGCCCCATCACGAAAGATTACGCTGTAAGGATTATTGAGTGACCCTTCATCATCGTTATCTTTACCGAATATAGATTCGATGACCCCTCATGACTATCCTGGATTATCTGGATGTTGCTCTAGTATCCATGAGTTTATTTCACTAACGCTGCCGCGCTAGTAAAGATTGCTGGTACATGTCGGCCGTACGTCCGTGTACGTCACACAGCCTCATATTCTACTATGTTCCAGGCATTGTAGAGGCAGACCTGGGCTGGGCCGTGACAAAGATGGTAGTCTTCATATCAACTGTTGTAATACTACGACTCTTCTATAATTATATTTGTTTAAACAGTGTAATGATAATAATAACTATTGTAGTAATAAGTTATCAAAATAGTTTATAAAGAAAATATTATAACTAACTATTGTAGAGTTCCAGTGTGACGCCTCGGCGGATCGAGCTAATAGTTTGTAAATAGTAACTTTATGATGTAATAAAGCCTTGGAAAAAGTTTCATTTATTTATGTAAAGTTAAGGTTAGCCAAAATGGGAGTACGCTTCGTCTCCAACTTTGATGTTTCCTTTTGGTTAGAAGTTATATTTACTTAGTACTATTATGTAGAGAACATGACTCCGATACACCCAAGAAATAAATAAAGCTTTGTAATTGTTGATGATAAATGAATGAAATGAAGTTTACATTGACTCTTTGTACAGTTGTATGTTGCCTTGATATTATGTGATTTTATGTGATATTGCGTTACAAACTATTGAAAGAGACGAATAATTAGGCTTACTTGAGGCACGTGCCTTGAGTACCTCACGTACCAAGCTTGTGTTCCACCTGGTCTGTAACACCCAAAGACTCACTCTATCCTTTTCTACAGGGGTGTTTGTTGACGTCTTCTCTTCCTCTTTACCTTTATTATTCTTTCATTTTCTTTAGGTCATATGCTATTTCGATTTAGCCTTATAGCTGAGGTCTATTGATATAGCCAGGTTACTAGAGAGAATTCTTGATGGTTTTAGTGATTACAATCTTGTTTTGATGATTTCGCTATAAATGAGATTCTTGCATCCCATGATGGCTCTATCGATTTTGATTTTATAAATTATTAACACATTTAAAATTCTATGTGCTCGTATTTAATGTATTTTGATAAATTAGGTCAGAACAATTCCTATCAATCAATGATCTAGAATTTATAAGAAACAATCAAAAGTAAAGTAAAAAAATTAAAAAACACATGCAATTGTTCACCCCGTAGAAACTCTTTATACGGGAGAAAAGCCACAGGTCGTTGTCGATGAAATCGACAACCAAAAATCCACTAATCAAAAAGATTTTAATATGAATTACACTTACAGACTTGATAACCTAGTCTCATGGTTATCTCTCTTCTGACTAAAGCTTTACACTCAATCTTCTTCTGTTCTCGCAGTAACCCATCTTGATCTCACACCAAGAATCTTTTTTCGTTCTCGCAACAACCCTACTTGATTTCATACCAAAAATTGCTCTTGAACAATATGTAGGAAGTATTGTAAAACTAACTCAACATCAATCTCAGGAATAGAAGATGCTTGATTGATATTAAATTTACACTCTCTAATAAAAGAGTTTGGAGCTTTTTAAAAAAAATAAATGTTTTTCCAAAGCAAAGACCGGGAGAGAAAAATAAATAGAGTTTGCTTAAATAGTAAACCAATTTCTCTTGAGAGTCGTTCGAACGAGAACTAATGTCGTTCGAACAACTTACGTCTAATTTGGTCCAAAACCCTAAAAAGTTGACAATTCGTTTGAACGACAAGAAGGATCGTTAGAATGACAATTGTCTATGGGCCAAATTTCCAGGGGACATGTCAACTCGTTCGAATGATAAGAAACCTCGTTCGAGCGAAAATTGTCTATGGGCCAAATTTTTAGGGGACATGTCAACTCGTTCGAACGACAAGAAAACTCGTTTGAATGATAATTACATATAAAGCCCCTCCCTTTTATCAGTGAGTTCTACTTACCTTTAACCCAGTAATCTTCATTTTGCCAGTGTCTTCGACTGAGACAACCACGAGACTCCACAAACACGAAATGAGACAAATATAACATTTCAATCTCTTCCTTTGGTTCCTTTCGTGGCAAATAAAAACTAAGACGAACACACGACTCTGTAGTACTTTCTTGCTACAGAGTGAGTCTAGACCTTAGAAAGACACCACCCCTTTCTTGAATAGGTTCAATCTCTGGACCTCTTCTATGAATATTATCTTCTTACAACCCTGTTCTCATCAGATAGTGTGTGACGGAATATTTGCATACTCGGCAAACTCGTTTATGATACATGTGGAAAAAAGAAGTTAGAATATATAGTCACAAAAATAAACATAAACAGATAAATCCAGAGAAGTATTTGCAATCAAGTCATGTAAACTCGTTTCTCTCCCTTTTGTCACAAAAGAAACAATCAAACAACTACAATCAACTATCTAAAAGAAAAGAAATTAGAGACATCAGATAAACAGATAAACAAAAGGTAGTACTAGATAAATTGATAAAGTTAGTACAAAGACTCCTATCTTACGTGTTCTAAAAAATGTCTCAAAGAAGAGCCAGACAAAAGAAACCAAAATAGAGAACAGATGCGAGGATAGCAGTCTAGCTAAGGTACACTGTGCAGTCATGTCTCTCCAGAATCAGAATCATACTCAAACTCATGTGGCTCCTGGACCGGATGTAGACCCCTAATCTCTGCCTTAATAGTCCCCAGTCCTCCCTCAATGGTCCCCAGACGTCCCTCAATAGCACCCAACCTGGTCGTCACCGTCTGAAGTATGCTTCCAATACTCTGAAGAGAAAGCACCTCCTGAGGCTGTGCAGCTGAGCTAGAAGAACCTATGTGCTCACTTGAAGAAGCAGGCTCAGAAGGTAGCACATGAGGAAGATGAGATGCACTCTTATGACAGTTACTCGCATCCAATTTTTTAGTTTTGGGATCCTCAGGTTCATTAGGAAACACCTTGTAGCCAGCAGTAGTAAGAATTACCATAACATGTCGAGTAAACGGTAATGAACTCCGAGTCACCGTTTTGGTGCTTGCATCAATCATCTCCTCAATGATGATATTAGGTAGATCTATGTCAATATCATTCTTGAAGGCATAGAGAAAAACCTTTATCCGCTCAAAGAGTTCATTCTTTTGAGAGAGCAGAATGATATTTGTAATAGCTATGCTATGTACGAGGTGAGACTCATCATCTAACATCTCGGGAAACAATATCCGATCAAGTATATAGACTATGCTGATCCGTGATGTCAACAACCATAGTATGCAGCTCAAGAAGAATAAGAATCCCATCCTCATCAAACTCCCCCTCAGAAGTAGCAGCAGGCCAAGGATAATACGATGCTGTCCAAATACACCTCAGAAATGCAATGTACTGAGATGGACAGAAATCCAAAGTAGCGTAGAGACAGTCCCTAGTAACTTTGTACTCGGTACCATCAATAGTGACTGAGAAAGTCTGACTAGACAGATTACGGATATGCTCAAGTTGTAGAGAAGCATAGAGCAGTCGAACAATCCTCGGGTATACCTTTCCAGGAGTAAGAATCTTGGTCCAATTTCTTGCTTTAAATTTTGCAAACACCCGTGCATAGCCTTCATTAACTTCAGAAACACTTTTGATGTCGACAACTTGTTCTTTTACAATTGGGTGATCTTTAAAGACCTTTTCAGTGGCCTAATGTACCGGGTTATCACCTACCCTCTGGCCATCAAGGATACCTATACCGTCGAGGCGTGTCCCCTTTATTCCTCCCCGTACCTTCGGGGCCATAGCGGATACTCAAAAGATTTTTTTTGCAAAACCAACAATACCAAACCAAAGAATCCAATACCCCAAGTAACAACTACTTCCACCAACAGTACTCCAACAATCAAACCCAAAACCTACAATAAACAACCCAAACACCAATCCCCCAATTCTTTTCCAATTAAACACAGTAATTCACCCAAACAATCACACACAAATTCCCCCCGCTAACAGTAAAAATAGAACCCCGAAATCCAGTAATTCAAATAATTCTAACAATCACAGAGGTACAATAATCAACCCAGAGAATTCCTCATACAGTTCTAACCCAATCAGACCATAAAAGCATAACAGAAGAAAAGCTAGGGCATAATCAATACTCATAACAAAAATTGCCAAATTGGAACCCAAACGGCAAATTGGAAGTGGAGGAGTAGAGAAGATACCAAATGCAAAGAATTCCCTTCCAATAGAGACCCAAAAGCAGGCTTAGAGAAAAAATTGTGGAGCTCGGTTGAGAGAGAGAGAGAGAGAGAGACAAGAAAAAAACAAACCAAATTGGTTTTGAACAACCAAATAGAAACAGGGAAGACAACCAAACCTGAGACTCGTTCGAATGAGTCGATAAGTCGTTTGAACGAAACAAAATCTTTTTAAAAAAATACACTGCAGCTTGGAAATGGATGAAACAAGGCAAAAACTCACCCAAAATCACTGAGTTGCCACAGACAAACACAGAGAGCACGAGAAAAGACAGGACTAACAGGCACACTCCCCCTCAAAATATGCAGTCATATCTATAAGCACAACGGATATACGATAGAGAGAATATTATTAAGCTATAAACTAAATAATGCAAAAGAACTCGGTATGTGTGTGTGTAGTCCAAACAAAGTCCTGACAAATAGGCATATAAAGAGCACTATATTGGAAATATGATTCAACTTAGGGCTCTCATGGTTGGTCACTCAAAGTCACTGAGAATTTACTAGGTATCACTCTAAGGAAATATGAATATGAGTAATGAAATTAAAAATTCATAATCCAAGAAAGCGCCGCTATTTTACTGAAGATCTCATGGAATGAATATCAATTGTTTTTGGGGGTGCCAAATTAAGTGCCATAGATTTTCAAACTATCATCTTCACTAAGCCGAATGCATTAAACTTAGAATCAACTAGGACTTTTAAGGTTATCATGAAGGCAAAGGTAGGCTAGTGATGAAATAGGTGTTTTACTGGCATTCTGAGGACAAAGATAACTTCCACCTCCATTGTTGTTATCAACACACCTCCTTCTATTTTTTCTAAACTTTGTTGCTATCACCTCCATTGTTGTTATCAACACATCTTCTGGCACTATTTGAATTTACACTTTGTTGTAACAAAACATTCTCCTAAGAAACACTCATATACACATCACCCTTCAGATTGTATCACTTCCTGTCCTCAGAACAAAAGGTTTAAACAAGAATTTGGCAAATACAAAGAAATGGCTTATTTTAAGAACGGGTAGCAAGTGAATTAACGATTTCGGCTAGATGCTAAAAGGTCAAAACAGGAGCAAATAAAAATGCCTAAAATCATGTCCTAAGACTTGTACAATATCTCGTTTCGCTTCGAATCAAGTAGAGAAAATGTTATAGTATTTTAACTTGAATTATATATCACCACCAACAATCGACTAATGCATTAAATAATGAGATCAGAAACAAATAGAGATTTTGCGGGAAAGAATTTATTTAATAACACTCAATTCTAGAACAAAATGTTAGATCCTCACATAATGTTAGGTAACGAAGTCTCTTCATTTACCCTCAAGTTTTCTAATTACACCTAGAGTCAGGGACAGTTGGATCTCGTGACGAATAAGTGATACTAAGTAACTCAAGCATTAAATGTATATATAACACGTAAATAATTTCCATACATGCATATGCAAAGCTACGATAGGCTTAGTGCAAAACAGGGGAGATAACCAGTAAGAGTAAAAGACACGATACATACCTGACAATGTCCACAAGATAGCGATACCACAAACAAAAAGACCTGAGAGATTTAGGAAATGGAACAGACACGAATAACGAATTAAAGATTTTCAAACCGAATAACATCCAAAGGTTTGGTGAAGAGATCAACAAGTTGGTTCTCCGTACAAACATACTCCACAATTACAATCTTCCGCTCAGCAAGGTCTCGAAGGAAGTGAAATCGGATGTTAATGTACTTGGTCCGCGAATGTTGTCCAGAAATCTTGGAAATTTTGATTGTACTTGTATTATCACAATAAGGTGACATTACTCTCTGATTCAGCCCGTAATCATGTAACATTTGCTTCATCCTGACTAGTTGAGTACTACAACTTCCCGTAACAATATACTCTGCCTCTACAGTAGACTGTGAAATACAATTTTGTTTCTTACTTTTGTCAGAAGCAGAGCTAAGTCTCTTAGAAGCCGAAGAAAGACTTTTGGAGTCCTTACAATATCTACAACATCCTCATTATTAGAAAGACTTGGAGTCAGAGCAGTTTCACGGAGCTATAAATTCTCAGTATTTCACAAAAATTCTACGGAGAGTGCTAAAATCAGGTATCACTCTTCACCATAAAAAGTGGTTGAGCCTGAAAATCTGTTGAGTGGGGGCAAAATGTGATTTTTATATATATAAAGATATAAAAAACCTTCACTTTCAAGTCTAATGATACTCTAAGCAACTGGATATGAAGTTATAGTACGTATGAAAGTCTGATGACACTCTAAGCAACAGGATATGGAGTTATAATGTGTTTATTTTTAGCTCTTGGCATACATTTCAAATTTTAGGAAAAATTAAAAGGAATAACGATCAGATAAGAAACAAATAAGGAGAAGATTTTGAAAATATAGAGCCCAACTCACAGAGGAAAGGGAATCAAAGAGAAAATATTATAAATAATTTAAGAGAGAGATATTAGGGTAAAAGAAATAACTTAGAATTATCACAAGAGTAACTGTTTTGGCCTAAAAATAAGGTACAAATAAGCTACTCCTTAGTAATTGATTTTTTTCCTAAATTTCAGTGGGGCAGCTGCCCTCTCTGGTCCTCATGTAGCTCCGCCACTGACCATAAAGACTAGGTTGCTGCATGCCTTGTTAAACTCGACTTTTTGTCTAATTTCCGTATAGATCCTGGAAACCTTATAAACATGGAGGCTACTCTATATGAAACAATTCTAAGACTTGTTGAACAAATAAAAACACCACTCTCTTTAGAAACAAAAAAATGCTGCAGTTGTGGAACTTTACAATATCATCTCCAAAGGAGTTGTAGATTTCACTAAAGTAATAGCTGCTCAGGGAGGTATTTTTCCATTGATAAAAGTCATTGAAGTTGGGAGCAGGAGAGCTATTGAAGCTAGTTTAATAATTTTGTTTAATCTAAGCATAGATGAAAAAAATCATTCGGCAATCATAGCTGCTAGCGCCGTACCAGCATTAAGGAGAATTGTTTCTTCCAAGGTCCAGTGGATGCATGCACTTTATTTTATGCAATTGAGAGAATTTAGTATTAATCAAGGTTAATTTATAATTAATTTAGCTTATGCGCACGTAGTTTTTAACAAACCGAAACCTAATTCCTAACTTCAACAACTGAAAAACAATAGAACATAACTTCCCATTTTATTGAACACTAATTCTAATTCTAAAAACCTTAATTCTAATTTAAAAATTGGGAAAACTTCCTAGTTAAACAAGAAAGTCTGTAATTACTGAGCATCTTCAGTAACGGAGAAACTTGAATCAAAAGAACATAAACATAAATAACCCATGACATGTGAGAAACGATCATGAGAGATGATTCACATCACCAACATCCCTAGATTTTTGTGAGGAATGCCCGAAGCGGTTCCGCCTTGTGTAAAGTAATCCCAAACTTGTCATCCATATCTAGATTTTCAGGTTTCATCCCCTTACTAAGCTTCCATTCGTATGAGCGAATAAGCGAAGCCAACATCAAATGTACCATTCTATGAGCAAGTGGTAGTCCTGGACATATTCTTCTACCCGCACCAAACGGAATAAATTCGAAATCTTGACCTCTAAATTCGATGTCTGACTCCATGAACCTTTCCGGCATGAAAGTAGTCGACTGCTCCCATATGTTTGGGTCTCGGCCGATCGCCCATGCATTCACAAGCACTTGTGTATGTTTGGGAACAGTGAAACCGCAGAGTTCCACTTCTGTTTCAGCTCTATGTAGTAAGAGAGGAACTGGTGGATGTAACCTCAAGGTTTCTTTCACAATTGCTTGGAGGTATGGTAATTGGGCAATATCTTGCTCCTCTACGGGCTTAGCTTTTTCAATAATTTGTTGGATCTCCAAACGAGCCTTCTCCATTATCTCCTGATTGCGGATTAATTCTGTCAGGGCCCATTCTAATGTACTAGATGTTGTGTCTGTGCCCGCAATAAATATGTCCTGTTACATTGATCAATATAGCTTAGCAGGCTGATTTTGTATGGTTAGGTTACTAATAAACTAACAGATAGTGTGAAGTAAGTGCATCATTTATATAAGTATTTGTTGAAAATTGTGAACTAAATTAAATTATATAATTTATATAGAGATGGCCTTGTGAAACCTTTATGTTAGGGGTATGGACGAATTATGTCGTTTTCCGATTACATTAGCCATATGAAATTGTTTGTTAGGAAAGGAAAGAATGAGAGATTGAGGATGAACCTTGAGCAATGCATTGATATGGGGACGACGAATCTCCGGATTGTTCTCTTGGCTATACTCCAGAAGCTTGTCAAGCACATCGGGGGTTGTTTGCGTCTCTTTAGACTGTAATCGTTTATCGATTATTCTATCGAAAATCTCATCCAATTTTGCAAAGTAATTTGTCACTCGATGCCTTACACGTTGTGGATCTATGTGCCTTAGCACCGGAAAGAAATCTGCAATGTTTGGCCTTCCTGCCTCTTCCAATATTCCGCACACAATAGCCTTGAATTCTTGAGAAGATGCTGAGTCTAGATGAGCTAAATCCACCGAGAACATAGTGTTTGATAAGAAATTAAGAACGGTGACAAATGCAGCTTCCCCAATAGAAACCGCTCCGCCTGATACACATTTTTCATTAACATGTTCCATAAGTTCTCTCACCTTCTTATGCCGAATGTCTTGGTTAGCATCGAGTCTTGAACTGTGGAATATCTCAGAGTTGCAAATCTTTCTGAAAATACGCCATTGAGAATTGGGATGTAACCATACCATAGAAAGCTCATGGTGGTTTTGCCTAGTTTGGATACTGTTTGGGATGGAGCGCCCAGCAAATGATTGGTCGTGCTTTTGGAGGACTAATTTTGCCATGCTTGATGAAGTGACGACGATTGTGGTTACGGTCCCAAGCTTTAGGGACATTAGAGGACCATGAGTCTTTGCAAGATTAGCGAGTGATTCGTGTGGTTTCTTCCCGAGTTTAAAGAGGCTTCCAAAAATGGGGAGAGGAACTGGACCTGGTGGGAGCTTGCTAAGGGAAGAATTAAATTTTTCTCTCACAATCGAAAAAAGGATGAGAAGGCTTGTACATACAAATGTAAACCACGACAGTACTGTTGAGAACTCCATTCTCAGATCTCAAATATCCCTCACTCTTTCCCTTACCATATCAAGTCCAACATGATTTATACTGCAATTTCAGGGGAGGGTCCATCTCATATCAATACAAAATGAGAGTTTTCCTATTGAATGCCGGACGATTTATTATATTAACGTGACTAAGGTGTGAGCAGTAAACCGACCAAATTGAAAAATTGAACCGAAACCGAACAATTTTTTCGGTTTGGTTCGGTTTACAAAAGTTTCGGTTTCAAAAGTTAGAAACCGATCAGTTTCGGTTCGGCTATCCAAACCGATTTTTATCCTAATAAAAAAAAACCCTAACTATACCTCCTCTCCTGCTCCTCTCTCTTCTAAGTTCTAACTTCAAGTTCTAAAAAAAAAAACTCTCTTCTAATCTTCTAATTCATCTCAATACAATACCCAATATTACCTAAATTCTTGAAAAGTAGGTGTTTTTTGATGAATAGATAGATGAAATGGGTGATTCGGTTCGGATAAAAAGATGGCTTTAAGCAATTATAATTGGATGATCTGGCGATAGTTAAGGACTTCTCCGTAGTGAAGTTTGTGGAGAAGAGTTAGGTAGGGTAGTCTTGAGTCCAAGATTGAGAGCGTTGTTAGGATTAACTTGATTAGGTCCTGTCTTCTAAGTTCTAACTTCAACTTGATTAGGTGTTTGATTTGCAGAGGCTTTGATTTACATAATGGAAAAGTTTTTACTAAGGTATGACCGTATGAATCTCTCTTTCTCTCTCTCTTTATTTTGAGTTTGTTGAATTGGGTATAGGTTTGGTGATTTGGAGTATCAACTTTAGCATTATAGCAAATAAAGGGGCTGCATACATGGATTTCTTCATTAGAGATGATATCTACCTTAGAAATACCTTTGTTCCCCAACCTTTGAATTCATCATTAGAGATGATATATGTCTCTTAGTAATTGGTTGTGCTGTTTTGGAGATAGTACCTGCGATATCTTTTTTTAAAGCATTCATATTCTTTCGTATTTTTATCTTCTGGTTCTAAAACCTTCCTGCGATATCTTTTTCGTTATCAGTATATTTTCAAAGCTCCTTACTTCAGGATACTTATATATCCAATAGCCAACAAAATCAGACAAGTAAGATATTAACAAAATTTCGTACAGTTTCATCTTCAAGAGAAAGATAATTAAAAGCTGTACACATCTGAAATTTTGAGACAAACTGCTATGATATTAATTGAACCGATATCATCCTTACATAAAAAGATTTACATTTCTGACCATAAACATCAATTCCAAACATGGCCATTGCACAACTATTTTTCTGAACATACCAGTTACAGCTTTTAATTATCTGAACATTTAGGCTGCTGAACAGTCACAAACGTCATTCTATGACGAGGCTAAATACTTAGCTTGGTCTATGTATGGCTGCATATTTCTTCATTGTATACGATTAGTTATCTGCTATACTCTGAGCAGCTCTTCTTATGGACTCAAGGTTATATACAAAGGGTTGTTGATGCACTGCTCTACCTATATGCAAGTCGATGAAACACGAATCTTTTGTCATCACATACCACCCTTTGCACACTAATCTATATGTGATGAGATCCTCCCCAGAAGTCTAGACAAGATATCAGAGAAAGCATCATTGGGAAGGCTAGACAGTAGTGTTTTTGAACTTTCTTGGGAAGGAACCTCATCACTGTTCTTTACCTTAATTCTACAGACTTGGTTGGCATTAACACACGTTCTATTACTGAAGCACGCCACCTCTCGTTTTTTTTCTCATCATCAAGGTGCAATGAGGAGTCCCCTGAGAAAATTCTCAAATACAGTTTACTTGATAATAGATCATCATGGCCATTTAGCTTAGGTAGTTCATGAAGCTCCTAGAAACACATTTGATGACGATCTTCAAAAGTTTTGGTTGTCCCAAGTTGACAGTAGTTGTAGTATTAATCCACTTGTTTACTGTACCTTTCCATCGTCTGCATTTAATCAAAAAGCTATAAGTCTTTTAAACTTTGTTTGGTTACACTACAAGACTATTTATAAAGATTAAAAGTATGGTATTTTTACTCGATGAGAAGGGTAGCAAATGTCTGAATATTCTTTGACCTATGTGTTTTTATGAATTGGTTAACTCTACATTAATTCATTTATTGCTTCTGGTTAGATCTTGTGACTCTGGGGTCCATGTTATACATTAATTCATTTATCTAAACATTTAGATCTTGTGATATCTGAACCTCTTATATTTTGTTCTCAGTTTCAAGAGTATTAGTAGTTCAAGAGTATTAGCAGTGAGTTCTTCTTTGTAGCAGCACTTGGATTATACGCTTGGATAGGTATTTCCTTTATCATTTTACTTCAAAAGCAATTATGCGAGAATTTAAAATCTGATTTGGAGTATTTATATAAAACTTGTGAAATAATGATTTCACATACCTTAACAATCTGATAGGTTATTTGGGTCATGTTAAGGTATTGTTAAGGTCATGTTAAGGTATTATTTCACAATACCTTAACAATCTGATAGGTTATTTCACATATGAAATCTGATTTTGGAATTAGTTTAGGCCCAAAACCGACCCCCACCGACCCATGCTCACCCCTAAACATGACCCTTCCATTTATCATAGCACCTGCAGCAGCTAGGTGGATTCTGACGTGGTGAGGTAGATTCACAAATCTACCATCTTTTGCCCAAATTCACCTTGCAACAGCTAGGTCGAGTTGCCTACGTGGCCAAAGCAAACCCACCTTGAGGGTGGTCTCTCCACCCTCTAGGTAAATTTTTGGTGGATCGATCCCGCACCGTTCTGAACTGCGCGTAGCCTTTGAGCTAATAGGATGATGACACTTGTCAAGCTTCTAGTGGCTCCCATTCCGCGTAATTCTGAACTGCGGGTATAGTGTACGATCCAGATGGAGACACGTAGACGGTTAAGATTCATACTTGGCTAACAGCTAGTTCTTACTACGCAACAAGAGCCTGAATAAAAATTTGTAAGCCTTCTCTCTCCATACTTAGTATTTTTTGGTGATCAGAAGACCTATAGTTTTGGGCATAATTGTTCAATAATAACCTCAACAACTATATCTTTTAGCAAGCATCTCAACGGCTAGTTCGTTGGCCAAACATGCTTGACAAGAAGCTCAACTGTTAGTTTTTTTTACCAAACTTGTTTGATAAGAAGCTCAACGGCTAGTTTTGTTCATCTATAAAACCATTCATCTTGTACACTCTATTCTCTTACTTTTCAACACTCAACTTTATTATCTAAAAAACCATTCATCTTCTAAACTCTATTTTATTCTCTTGTTATAGATTTCTCCCAATCATGACTGACCTAATTTTGGAAGGCCTAATCATGTCTGACCCATCACTCTCATCTTTGTCATCATCGTCCGGAAGCGAAGAGATCTTCCGACGTTAAATTGAGATAATGTACGAGTATAGCAAGATTAAGATTGAGATGGGAGAAGTGGAAGAAAAAGAGTAAGATGTGACATCATCACGAAGGCGGGGCGGTAGTAAAATGGGAAGGATTGACAAGCGAAAATGCCGTGATCATAAATTGGGTAAGTTTAGCCTTAATCAGAATTATTTTGGTGCCAACCCAGTCTATGCCGGTATCCCATTTCGTCGTCGATTCTGTATGAGCGAAGGTGTGTATCAACGTATTTATGATCATGTTATTTCTGTGAACCTCTATTTTATTCAAAAAGAAAATGCCTCTAAGACGACGGGCTTATCCTCATTCCAAAGAGATAGTGTGCGCACTCTACATGTTATTTCACAATACGAGCGCAGACGCCCAAGTAGAATACGTTCGGATTAGGGAGTCTGCGGATAATTTGAGTTTGAAAGAATTTTGCAAAACAATTATAATACTATTCAAAGCTCAATACCTTAGATCTCCCGATGAAAATGATACATTAAACTTGATAGAAGTGAACGGATCGCAAGGCTTCCCGGGGATATTAGGTAGTTTAGATTGTATGCATCGGAAATTGGAGAATAATATATCGAGTATAAGAAAATCCCGACGATAATTTTAGAAGCGATTACATCACAAGATCTTTGAATATATATGGCACGCATTCTTTGGGGTCCCCGGTTCTAACAACGGCGTGAACATCTTGCATCAAGGGTGGCTTTTCAACAACTTGTCTAATGGAGTTGCGCCGCCATGCAATTATAATATAGGCACGGTCCCGCACACCATGAGATATTATTTTGTGGACGAAGTCTATTCAAAATGGCAAACAATTGTTCAAACCAAAAAAAATCCGTCCAACAATGCCAAAAATTATTTTATAAAGATGCAGGAAGTATGCCAGAAAGACGTAGAGCGTGCATTTGGGGTATTACAAGTTAGATTCCAAATATTGGCACACGATGCACGATTTTGGAAGCCACGTGATCTAGCAAATGTTATGTATGCATGTATAATCATGTACAACATCCGGAAAGTGGACATTGATGCTGAGTTTAGAGATTCTGTGAAGAATTGGAAGAAGGACTTAAATCTAAGATACGTGATCAACACTATAGCACAGTACATTGAGAAGATTCATGAAATTAGAAATGAAGGTGCTCATTTCCAATTATGGAATGAACTTGTCGCGCATTTGTGGAATTAAAAAGGGACGAAGTAATGTATTTTTTTTCGAAGTTTGTAGTTTTATGTTGAAGTTCAAATGTATTTGGTTTTGAAGTTTGTAGTTTTATGTTGAAGTTGAAATATATTTGATTTCAAAGTTTGTAGTTTTATGTTGAACTTGTAATGTATTTTGAGAGACTTTTTTGAAGTTCGATTTGCGGAAAATACTTAACATAAATAACAATTTTATTGAAATAATAAAATTACACAGAACTTAAGAAATACTATTAACGCTAATGATTACATCAATCTTCATCACTAGAAACGTCATCATCACTTGGACACTGCTCCTTCAACTTCTTTGAATATTCTTTAATTTGCTTCTTCATCCAACGCCTTTATGCTGGTAGTAGGTTACTTGGGTTCGTTGTCATCAACTTAACCATATGAGCATCTTCGATGGCTTTTTTTTAAGTTAGCTCCGCTTCATGCCTCCCTTGAATCTCTACCTCTCTAGCTAACTTTTGTTCATCTCGTGCTCTAGCTCTAGCTTCCTTTTCCTCCTTTTTCTGCTCGTCTCTCTTATTCCATGCCTTCATCAAGTTTGTCGTCGTCTCAAACATTTTTCGTTCCCCAAAAACCTATACTTGACTTTACCGCTTCTTTTGCCTTGTATTTTTTTTGGCCGTCCGGTCATTCTTCCCCACAAGCATATAGTGGTGCATCCAAGTCGATATAATCATCTAGAATGACCACATTTGGAGTGCCGGAAATAGGTGTAGAGGGATCGGTGCCGGAAGTAATCGAGATATCGTTAAAATTTAATTTCCTAGCGACGTTGCGGCCAGAGTGCCCGATGTTCTTAATTTGTGATCATTTTGGGCAATGCTCCAAATTTTTGTAAGCCTCCCCCAATGTAAATGATTTTTTTTATTATAGTTTTTATAATGTCTCGTATGCCATATGTTCCTAGAAATCAAGTTTGAAATTCTAATGAGTACTAATTGTTAAACAAAATTAATGGAATGAGAAAAAAAACTAAATTACTTACGACGTCGCCCATTCCAATGCCGGTAAAATATTGGCTTTCGGGGTCTTGAATGATGTCTTTAAAAATTGAACATTCCTTATTGATCCGCCCCTTATACGCGCAATTGGCACCGTTATATGATCGCTACATTGATTGGTTATTATAGAATAAGTTGAATTGGTCACATACCTTGAACCAATATGTAGTGGCTTTTTGGTTGTTCGTCGTAGCGAGGTTTTGAGAGACTTGAGACCAAGCGCATGTGAGATTGACGAAGTCATCGGACGGCCAATTTTTGGAGTTCGTGTATCTTTCTTTATCGTCATCAACTTTATCCTCAACCTCAACTACATCCTCAACTACAATAGGTGTCGGTGCCATCTTTCTTTTAGGCTTTGCTTTTCCTCGCGTATTACTTATCGTGAGAGCCGGATTGAGAACCTTAGAGATGACCGGTAATGTATTGAGGTTTAAATCATTTAAACCCCATGTACCTCTCATCGGCGTGGCACTCAAACTTTTACCGGCATGAGATAACAAATATAGATTTCTCAGTTGAGAGTACGAGACTGTACGAGGATCAAATTGAGGGTAATATCCTTAGTTTTGGCAATAAGGGTAATATCCTTGGGTTTGAGATAGAAATTGATTTTTGTATGGTAGAAATAGTTGTCGAACACGGTGATCACGATATTGGGAAGGGTTAGGCATTTGCGATGAATCATATGCGTCGAATTGCGTCGGAAATACGTTCCCTTGTTGGTTCGTATTGGAGGATTGAGAGTGGTTTTGAGAAATAGATTTGGAGCTGGAAGATGACATGGTAGTTTTGCTTGTAAGCTAAGGAGGGAGGAGAATGCAGAAGAGTAAGGAAAGATAGTGTAGAAGATGAATGACATTTATAGTTAAAAAATATAACCGTTAAGCTACATGGTGAAGAAGTTCCCCTATATTTTCATGTGTTTTTCTATATAGCCATTGAGCTACTTGGTGACAAAAAGATAAGTTTTGACAGAAGTTTCCCTATGTTTTGACAAAAATATAGCTTGGAGTTTTCATGCGTTTAAATAAATTCCCTATATTTCTGAGTTGGATGAAAAAAACTAATAAAACTAATTTTTCATCCTTTGGAAAGGTATTTGAGTAAATACCTAAACGAAAGAGAAGAAAAAAAGACTAAGTATGAACCAATGCACTCTTAATATAGGGCAAGGGAATGTATTTACGGAAATGCCATAAAGAAACTAACCTGAAAAAAAAAACTAAGTGTGGAGAGGAAAAAAAAATAAGCCAAAAGTTTCAGGCTCTTGCCGCGCAGTTCAAAAGTAAGTGGTAAGCTTCCTCAAACCATATTAAGCCACATGTCTCATTTCAAGGGACCAGATTAAGCCACGTGTTTGAGAAAACTTGTCACACAGTTCTGAACTACACGGCAAGAGCCTGAAACTTTTACCTTTGGTTTTATTCTCCGTACTTAGTTTTTTTTTGTTGATTTTTCTTTGAGACCTTTCCTCAAACACCTGATGTACCCTCTATTATTTGTGCATCTCTTCATAATTAGTTTTATTTTTCAAAGAATTTGTTTAGACATTCATCAAACACTTAAAAAATCCTAGTATTTCATTCAAACACTTGTTTTTTAAGCTTCTCTTGCCATAAAATTTAATTTAAACACTTAAAAAAATATATTATTTGAAGCAGACATAAGTTTAAACATAATACATAATCAATTCAACATAAGCTCAAAAGTTTAAACAAAGTATAACATAAAGGTAGATAGTCTAAACAAAACATAATATAAACCCGATAGTCTGACAAAATATAATAAAACATAGCCTAAGTGGGATGGCTTCTCTTCTTCTGGTGGCTGCATTTGCTACGGGAGAGACTCTCGTCATAAGTACATTACACATCCGACTATGTTTGGTAGCTGATGGACATCTCAACTAGTCTCTCTCCCGTGACTTGGATAATATCCTATGACTGGCGCAGGTTTTTCGCTAACTCCTCATTGCATTGATACAATTCCCTCGTATTTTCATAACCCGCATACCGCATTCCTTAGTTTTGAGTCCATAACTCATCTACACTGTACCTAGGTAGATACGGGTGTGGTACCTGCATGATCGGGATCGGTACACGCCTACGTCTTCCACTGTTTCCTCCAATCTCCATGAACCATCCCAGATCCCCTACTTCCTCGCCGTATGCCTCAACACCATAGTTTTGCACATGAGAAGATGTGGCTAAATTCGAAGTATGGGGAAGAGCAACATCGGACCTCACTAGATCACGCCCGACCATTCAAATATTCCTTGCCCTTTTCACTAAACTACAACCAATCTTGGGATTTGGATGAGCGGCTCGCTAAAATATTATGTAATCCACATCAGAAACGATGTAATCGTGTCCATCATAGAAGTCCACCTCTCTTATTCCCTGATAATGCGCTCGATCGTACCACAAAAATTCCATAATCTCTTGTGGGGTGTGATATGGAACACTATCAACCCTGGTGTTCTGCCGTATACACCAGTCTCCTAAATACAAAAGTGTACCATTCCTGTATGGGACTGAAACTAATGGAATTCTTCTTTGACTAAGCTTTGTGGTAAATCCTACCTCTGGATGGATTGATTGTTTACTTCTCAGCCATGGTTGCCAATCAATGTTGGTTATGTCATTCCATTCTATTATTTCTCTGATCACATCAAATGAATGATGGATCTTAGCCCCTGAACTAGCCCTTTCATCTCTTTTCACTCATATAAGGATAAACATGGTTGAAGTTGTTCACCTTTGCCAGATACATTCCAATGCGATACTACTCGAAGAACCAAAATTTCAACAGAGCATAGAAGAATGTAATTGATCTCTTCCTCTTCCTTCTCTTGAAGACTGAGACTTCATCTAGTCCCCGATACAAATGTGCCATGATCAGAGTACCCAAGTCAAACCCTGACACACCTTGAATATAATATAGTGGTCTGTCAAAGCTGCAAGATAACCGGCCGGTAGAGATGTATTTGTATTCGAGAAGTAGATATTACCCATCATGTATGCAATAGATGCCCGAGCATATACGAGGTCCATGTCTTGGCAGTAACCGTTGGTGCGAGGATTCAAAGCGCCTCTCTAGGTTTTCAAATAAGCTAATGTGATGTTTTCGTACCTGATATCGGCCTGAGTAATTCCGGGGAACAATGTTTGTGCTTCTTCAAAGTTTGAGTACTTATCATCATACAGGAGTTCGAAACCCCGCCCAAAACTTATGCCCATTAGCATTACGAAGTCCAGCGGCATAATGCCAAGTTACCCGCAAGGGAAGTGAAAAGTATGGGTGGAAGGCCACCACTGTTCCACGAAAGCACGGATTAAGCGGTTATCCTAGTTTCCCGCCTTAATCGTAAAAAATTCTTCAAAACCCATATTATCGAGCAAGGTCTTCAACGTGGGGTACATGGCCAACTGTTGCAGTTGCAGATGCTCTTAACGTTTAGGACCATATCCATCCAACTGGTCCACAGAATTAGTAGAACCACCTTCATTTTTCTTTCTATTAAAACAGCTTGGGGTTCACGGTGCTCCCTAGGGTATATTTAGTGGGATATTTTCGGCCGTCAGATTTTCCTCTCATTAAAAATGAGTTTTGCGAGGCGGATATGGGGCTGGGGTTGGTGAGTGTACTCTGCGCCCTCAGGTCGACTCTATCTCTCTAAGATTTTCTTGTTTACCACGTTTCTCATATCTCAGTCTTAAGGTTTACCTTGATGTATTTGCTGCAGGTCTACAGATAGGAGCTCAACCACATTGGAATGGACAATGACGGAGATACTGCTGCGTAACCTGTACGTAATGTATAAAGCAAGATTGGAGCTCTACAAAATCACAACCACTTATTATTACGTCTTAAATCGTTCTACTGATTTGCGAATCCAAGTCAAAAAAACAATAACCACCACATATTGGAATGAGGTTATTTGAGTTAGGTAATTGATTTGGTCAGGCATATCTTCATTAAGATCTAAATGACTTTTCTGGTCATTGATATATCGACACCTCTCGCAAGGGAATGTCAAATGTTCAGACGTAGAACACTGACTATTTTCTAGAAATATTACATATGAGGACTTGCATTCATCTCATGGCAACATACCTAGACTATCTCAAAATATTTGAACTATGCACATGGCTTTATACATAGAAACGAGCCCTCTGTTACGCAAGACTTCGACAACCAACACAATTTTAGACCTCGTTTTTCTTTTTAACAGGAAAATTATAGAAAGGAAATGACTAAAACGAGTACAATACTATCAAGAAAATGTAAGATAATGAATTGTTTATAAGTAGATGGCTTTCAGCTATTTGAATTGTCCTCTAATGGTCGTTCTCACCATCAGCGGACTATTTATATTTATATTATTTTGATTCAAGTCTCTTCATTGCTGGAGATGCTAAGTTGCAAATTCAAATCCCTCTTGTGTTCTATAAAAGAGGAACTCAGGTTATTTGTTTTAAAGTGTTTTATAATAGGTTATTTATTCTAAAGTAAGTAGTTAGTAGAGTTGATTTGTTTATCAAAAGAGTTAAGTTTTCTCTTATTAAACTTTATTTGAGATCTAGTTCAAACTTAATATTAATCGAATACGAATTAAGCTTCCGCGTTCGTAGATTCATATTTGTTTATAAGAAGATGGCCTTCAACTATTTGAATATTTTAGCTTAAATATATTACAGTCGCAGAGACTCTTCGCTATAAATAACCCAAAGTTGTGTCTATGTGTGTGACAGAGATCAGAGAGAGTATGGAATTCATAGCAGTATTGTTGTGTCTTTCTTTTCTTTTCTATGGTCCTTCCCCTCTTCCCGTTGTCGGAAATCTCTTGAAAATAGACAAAAATCTGCACCGATCTTTTGCAGAACTTGCAAAGACCTATGGGCCTCTAATGTCCCTAAAGTTAGGTACCAAAACCGCAATAATAGTTTCTTCCCCTAGCATGGCCAAGCAAGTACTCCAAAAGCACGATCAATCTTTTTCTAGTCGAACTGTGCCAGACGCAGCTCATGCACTAAATAACCACAAGTTTTCAGTAGCATGGCTGCCTCCCTCTTCTCAATGGCGCAATCTTCGAAGGATTTGTAACTCACAAATGTTCACTACTTCTAGACTCGACGCAAACCAAGCCCTTCGACACAACAAGGTGAAGGAACTTGTCACGTACATCGATAAAAAGTGCCGGATGGGACAAGCTATTGATATAGGGCAAGCCGTTTTCTCTACTACTCTTAATTTAATATCTAACACTATGTTCTCAATAGACTTGGCTCATCTTAACTCTGAAACCGCACAAGAATTCAAGTTTCTTGTGAGGGGAGTGTTGGAAGAAGCAGGAAGATCGAATTTATCGGACTATTTTCCGGTTCTGAAGTTTGTAGATCCCCAAGGAGTAAGGCAACGCATGACCATCTATTTTGAAAAGTTAGACAAAATCTTTGGTGGAATAATCAATCAGAGATTAGAGTCGAACAAATTGGGTACGTCTGACGATTTGCTTGATAAGCTTCTTCAATGTACTCAAGAAGACAACTCAGAACTCATCCGTCCGCATGTGAATGCCTTACTTAGGGTTAGTTCATCTATCTTGAGCTTTCTTTTTGTTTGCTTAACTTTTGGGAACTTTTATTGGTTTCTTTTGTTTGTTCATCTTTTCTCTGATCTGTATTCTCTTAGGTTTTAATATTTTTCTTTGTTTCTACTCGACTTTTAATTCTTCAACTAGGACAAATATGAGAAATAAAATTGTTTTGTTTTGTTTTCCTTAAGTTTCTGTATATTAAGTAAGTATTTCATGTAGGGATCCTCTTATCTTTTTCATTCAGCCGACAATTATCATTCGTTGAATACGATTTTCTAACAGGATATATTTGTGGCGGGTACCGATACAAGCGCGGGGACATTGGAATGGGCAATGACGGAATTACCATCAGGCGTCCTTGTACATGTCCTATTGTCCCATGTCTTTTCTTCGTACGCAAGTTTTTAAAGAAGCAACCATCAGGCGTCCTTTCCATCCTGTCCCAAAAAGATGGGTGTGTTTTAGGTGGGGTCTCCACAAAAATTTCTGAAGGCAGTCCTAAAACTACTTCTTTTCATTGTTTTTTGTAGTGTGTTTTAGAGAGCAGGATGCCTTAACCTGGAGCTCAAACAAGCTATTGAAAAAGATAAGCCGGTGGAGGAATCCGATATTGCTCGATTACCATACCTACAAGCCATTGTCAAAGAGACATTTCGATTACATCCACCTGCCCCACTCTTAATTCCTCGTAGAGCTGAAACGGAAACGGATGTCTGTGGTTTTACTGTACCTAAAAATGCATTAGTAATGGTGAATATTTGGGCTATTGGTCAAGACCCAGACACATGGGCGAGCCCAACATTGTTCAACCCTGATAGATTTTTGGGGTGTGATATCAACTTTAGAGGATATGATTTCGAACTTACACCATTTGGCGCTGGTAAGAGGATTTGTCCAGGATTACCACTTGCTTATAGAATGGTACACTTGATGTTGGCTTCACTTATTCATTTATATGACTGGAAACTCGAAGATGGGATAAAGCCAGAGGATGTAAATATGGAAGAAAAATTTGGGATTACCTTACAAAAGGCTGAATCTCTCAGAGCTATTCCCATCCAAGATTAACGCTGTTCTTTTTACAGTTTGTGGCAAACTAGGTCCATTTGAATTTCTATAATATCTCGTTTATATGTAATTGTTCACTCTTTATGTAGCATATCCCAATATTAGTCGGTAACTTGTTCGCGAGTTCTGGAACATATATAAGGAGTCGAAGTTTTAACGTATGCGATCATTAGCTATTTTATCAATCAGGATATGATTTCTGATGTATTTATCGGCTTGAATTATGGACTTGAAAGTTATGACCTTTAATGTCTCTGAAACATCCACGGTCCTTTAATATCTCTGAAACATCAAGGATCCTTTAGTGTCTCTGAAGCTGGGTACAATAACCACGATAGTTGTGTCTTCATCTAGCATTGTCATGTTGGGGGAACCGGGCGGAATACATTCGCCACGCGCAATTTGGTTTCATCTGTTATCCTCATGGCATACAAGTAATCAACCAAGAAACATAGACACAATAATTCATGCACACATAACACAAGATTTACCGAAGGTTCACCCTAAGGCTACTCCAAAGTACCAAGCAAGAAATCCTCTATGTACCCGAGTTTAATTACAAGCCCTCGAGGGATTCCAACAAACATGGAAATCCGTAATTTCGCAATTATCCTCGCAGAGATTTACAAGAGATAAGAGATCCATCAAGAACCCGAAGATTACCCTAACAAAGATCATGTTACATACTTTCTTGAAACCCTTCAATCTTCTCTCTTTCTTGATTTCTCAACTTAGCACACAAGAGGTCCTTTCCCTCTCACCATCAAATCCCCAAAAGAAACCCTCCACCTTCTTCTTTCTAAATACCAACTCCTTACAAAGTCTATCACAGAGACTACATGCATCTCTACTAGATTTCAAGTTAGGTTTATACAAACCTCATAGGTCCTTTTTATAGCCAAAGTAAACCTAAAACCTTTTCCTACATTAAATCCCGAATATTACTTACAACATTGAAAACGACTTTGCTCAAGGCCAATGGATCAATGTTGGATGCTAAAGCAGGACTATGGTATGTTTACATTGGCGTTTAGGATCCATATCCGATCCATTAATATAGCCTTATTTACTTGTCAATAGGAGTTTATTGTGTGCATAAGTAGCACATGTTGATTAATGAATTGGAATTTGGTGTTCGTGGAAGTTCATTATGTTTGTGGGACGAACGAGGGTAAAGACGAAGGTGAAAAAATTATTCCTGTGATTTTTTAGTGTTTCTATTCGAACAAAAGAGGCAGAGACTTCTCTATTTGAATAAACTTTTGTCTCTGTTCGAATAGAGGTCTCAGACATAGGTCTATCCAAATAGAATTTAGTCTCTGTTTGAACAAACCTCGCATTGCAAATTTTTCAAGATTGTTTTGTGATCGTATGCTTGCCTCGTGATTCGTACTTTGAGCCCTAACTTATGTAATATTCTCTCAAGTATATAAGGGATACTAAGAGTGTTTCTTAGGTGTTGATTATAACCTAATGTGAGTTTAATCCTAGTGTGAATGTTTGGGTTTAGGAGACTCCATTAAAGCTTTGAGAAAGCTTTAGTGATTGTAACCTTTGATATTTGATTAGTGGATTGTTTGTGCGGGGAGTGGTTTTTATCGAAAAGGGTTTTCCACTTCCTTCATCCAGGTAAATCGTTGTGTTTAATTTCTTTAATTTCTCAATTGGCATTTTCGTGTATCGTTTTTGGGCAAGGAATTGGAATTAGCTACCTTAATTCCTAACAACTGGTATCAGAGCGCAATGTTAGGGCTTGTGTGTTTAGAGCGATGGTCGATGAGGAGAAATTAATGGATTAAACTTTGGGATTTGGAAGATACAAGTAGAAGATTTTCTATATACGGAAAATTATGATTTTCTTCAAGGAGGGAATTCGATGAAGCCAGCCGATATGGATATCGTTTGGAGTGGGAACTTCAAGATCGAGATGTTCTAGGTAAAGTTTGTTTAACACTCTTAAGTTTTATTTCTTCTCAATTGCCTAAAGTGAGTACGGTGTTAGAGATAATGGATAAATTGTCAAAAGATGTTTGAATCAGCTTCGAGTGATTTAAATTCTCAGAAGTGTGTTACGAGTGTTTCAAATTCTTGTAAGCGGGTTACTTTCAATGACTTAGTAAAAGTCTTTGGTGAAGATTATCGCGCAATACCTCTTGGAGCTTTGTTGTTACCATCGAGTGATTACTCAGATGTTGAAGTTAGAGGAAAGAAAGTTTCACATATTGTGAATAGAAGTAAAAGGCGCATAAAGGCATGGAATTGTGATCAACAAGTAATTTGTTAGAATTGTGGTAAATTTGGTCAGAAGAAGGTGGATTGTAGATCGACGAAGAAGAGAAGATCAGTAAAGAGATGTTCGGCGACTTTCTTTGAAGAAGGAAATTTTTTTGAGAATGTTTACAATCTTATTTCCAATGATTTGTGTGATATGACTTGCAAAATTTAGAATAAACAATGTAATGCGATTCATGGTACTTGGGATGAGTCATGTTAGTTGCCTTATGGTGTTTGTAAGATGTCAAAGTTAGACTTGGATGCTTAATTGGAAATTACGTCTGGTAAATACGAATTGTCTAGCTATGATGAGTGCTATCACATAATAGAGGATGGAGATGTTCGGATTGCATTAACAAATGATAATTTGTTAAGTTAAGACACGGTGCAACATGTGTCTAGTATGGCTAGAAATATGATTTTAAGCAAACTATCGAGTTTGAGCCTTTTGGAACCTTTCGGTGATGTTGTGATCACGAAGGCAGCTATGATTATTATAGCTTGGTACAAAGCACAAGATGTCGTCTTAGAGACGTGTAATGCTAATGATGAGATTGTTGGTGTTGTTACTTCGATGGTACATTCTAGAGATAGTACGACAAACTTGGTCACGTGAGCAAAGATTGGATGAAATCATTATCCCCGGGGGAAAGACTTCACAACAAGAAAATATGGCAGTTGCCACGAAGGGCTTTTAGTTTTTGCCACAAATCTAACAATGTTAAACTGCTACATTTAATGCTTTGGCTATTAGACTAAAACAATGGCTAATGTTTTTAAAAAAAAAACTATTGATTAGAGCATGGATTTAGCAAACCATGGGTTAAGAGAAGAAACTGTGGCAAAGAACAAGTGCCCAAATTATTTTAGCTCTCGCCTTGATTTCCCACACACTCGTACACAATTTTGGCTATCGAATTATAAGAGAAATCCCTTTATTCTCTCATCTCTCTACTCGGTACTTCACAAATTCTCTGTTTTGATTCATAAGTACCTCTTTCTCTTTCTCTCTTTCTCTCTCCCTCTCTCTCTCTCTCTCTCTCTCTCTCTCTCTCTCTCTCTCTCTCTCTTTCTCTCTCAATTAGGGTTTCGTCGTATTTCTCCGTTATTATAGTTTGATTTGCTCTCTAATGTTTCATTATTTGATTTGTTCCAGTTTCAATCGTGATTTCATTAGCAACAACAAGTGATTCCTTGATCAAAAGGTATAACTTCTTTTACCCTAATTTTCATCTATTATTGATTTTGTATCTTATAATTGTAAGATAAATCCCATCCCCAAATCACAATTATGAGTTATATCTAACCCCCATTATGCAAAAAAATAAAATTAAACGAATATGTTTTTTCATTTATTTAAAAAAGCAATAATACATGTGGAGGATATAAAGCCTAGCCATTAGTTTACTGCCTAATTGTGGCTATTCCTAGTTTATCCATGAAGTATGTTGCTCGGATCTACCTAGGAAGAGTGGACGCATTCCAGAAAAGTTGTGAGTGTTGGGAGCTGCCTAGTTTAGAGAGACCATCAGTTGTACCATTGCCTTCCTTGTAAGTATGAATCATGATAATTTGTAGCTCCCTTCCTAGATGAATAAGTAGCTTCCAAGTCGCACTATACTTTGTATAACATATATGCTTGCATCTGTACCAGTTTACCAGAAGTTTAGCATCTACTTCAACAATGAGTGGAAGTCAGCCATGTCGTTTGCAATTCATTAAACCATGAAGTAGAGCAAACATTTCTGCAGCTGTATTAGTGTCATGACCAAGTGCAATGTTGTACCCAAGCTGAAGTTTGCCCAAATTGTTTTTAATTACTCCTCCTGCTCCACTCATTCCTGAAGGAAGTACGGAACAATCATTGTTTAGATTGAAATGACCAAGAGGTGGGAATGTCCATCGGACAAGAAAAGGTCTTTTGATGCACACTGATTGCTTAACCATTTTCAAGATCTGTAGTGAAATGAGGTCACTGAAGTTGCTATTTTGTATGATTTTTAGTTTGGGCATGCTCTCTTGTATAGCTTTGCTGATATTTCTGATAATATCTAAGGGAAAAAGAAGCCTTTCCTCAAACCAAGAGGTACATCGTGCTTTCCATAATTCCCAGACTATGTAGGCAGGTAGTACCCCTATTACGATACCCATTTGAGTGCTCAAATTAGCTGCCTAGAACCATAAACCCTTTCGGATCCACCAGCTATCATTCACCCCCTATCGGACACCGCAAGGATTGGCAAAGAAAGCCCAAACCTTAGTAGCAACGTTGCCTTAAATTAGCAGATGATCCAAGGTTTATGTCACTCCAACGAAGCAAAAGTAACACCGAGAAACAAAAGGAGTTCGTCGTTGTATGAGAGCATCCATGGGTACAATTTCTTTCCAAATCTTTACAATTGCATTGTTGGTCTCTTGACAGTGTAATTGGACTTTAAATCATATTTTGAAATACTAGGTTTTGTGCAAAATTGATTGATGCTCTGGTAATTCTTGTATTTGATTGATTCAAGTCTTTAATGATGATTTTCATCTATCTTGGTGATTTAATTTGATTTTTAATTCTGTTGATTTATCCAATTTTGAGTGAACAATTAGAACAGAGATATAGGAACGATTGTTGTGATGAGCCCTCAATTCTTACATTACCTTATAAACTATGTAATTTCCTTGACCACATTTCTCTTGTCCATTCTTTCAAAAAAATTTCTAGGGAAACGCAACTTGCCACACTTGGCATATCTCTCTCTCTCTCTCACAATGTTGTGACCAAGATTAGGGTATTAGGTTTCTTCTTATGCTGGACAATCAAATTTAATTAGTAAACCCTAATTTAAATCTCAGCCTGAAAGGATATATCATGCATATGAAGTATTTGATACTTTGATTATCACATTATAATAATATAACATTATACAAAAGCAATGGTGTTGGTGCTAACATAGGCCTAATTGTTTTTGCGATGAGTACGCACAGATCTATTATGTCTACTATTATTTTGGGTATATTCTTGATTTAAATCATGTTATGATTACTTCAGAGTAAATAATTTTATTATATTTTCTTCTCAATGTTTAGATGCAAAAAAATGTCCAGTTCTATTGATAAGAGCTGGATTAAATTACGTAATCCAGACATTAAATATTTAAAGGGTATTAGTATCTTTAAGAAGTTTGCACAAAAACACCTTCCAGATAGTGAAACCATTCATTGTCCCTGCCCGAGGTGTAGGAATCAAATGATTCTAATATCTTACGACGATGTTGTTATTGATTTAATGAAACACGGATTCATTGAAACATATACAACATGGATTTACCATGGTGAGAGTAAGGTTACTTAAGGTGTAGATGTAGCTGAACATCACTACGAAGATGTATACCTGAGCAATTTGAGTACTACTTTGAATAACTCTCTAGATCAAGATAACTCGGTAGTTCTAGATTCTTTTCATAACACAAGTAAAACTGTAGAACTTAAGAAAGTGGCATCTAGTAAAGTTATTAGCAAAGATCCTGCAATTGAGTTCAACAAAGTAGTACAGGATCCTATGACTACATTGTATCCCGGATGCAAAGGTTTTACTGTGTTGGCTTTTATCGTCATATTATACAAGTTAAAAGTTAAGTACAACTAGAGTAAAATTAGTTTCACGGAGCTTCTTCAAGTATTCCAAGAAGTGTTACCTCCAAATAACAAAGCTCATGCTGATAGCTACCACGCTAGCATGATTATCTCACAAGTAGGTTTTGACTGTGAGGAGATAGATGCTTGCCCAAATGATTGTATCTTGTATTGGAAAGAAAATGCCCTACAAATTGAATATCCTACATGTGGTGCATCTAGGTATAAAGAGAAAACTAAATTGCTGCTAAGGTACTAAAATATTTCCCGTTAACACCAAGGTTGCAAAGGATGTATAGGTATGTTTGTCTAAAATATATTTAGTTATTTATAATTATTATTATTTAGTCATAAATAAAAACGTTAGGTATATCTGATATTCCCATTTATTTTCTTATTAATGTTACAGTGTGCCATGGGTGGCGAAAGTGATGGCTTGGCATTCAACTGGGAAGATACCATTTGGAAAGATGCGACATCCAGTTGATTCAACAATATGGAAGTCAATCTATCTCAAATACAAGAATTCTGCAGCTGAGCCTAGAAACCTTAGATTTGGTTTAGCAATAGAAGGGGTTAACCCATTTGGTAAATTTGGTTCCTAACATAGTACTTGGTCTTTAATGGTAGTGCCATATAACCTTCCACCAAATCTATGCATGAAACCGCAATTTACAATGCTTACTTTATTAATACCAGGTCCACACCAGCCGGGGAATGATATAGATGTTTACTTGTAACCATTGATTGTTGAATTGAAGGACTTATGGCATAAATGGGCTATAACATATGATTCACACATTGGTAACAAATTCAACATGCGAGCTATTTTGTTGTGGACTATCCACGATTTCCTGTATATATAAATATATCAGGTTGTAAGACAAAGGGTAAATTTCTTGTCCTTGTTGTGGACCTAATACAAATTCTCTAAGGCTTAAAAATTAAAGGAAAGATGTTTATCCGGGTCATAGACAATGGATGCCAGAAGAAGAGGAGACTTGCAGGAAGGATACTAGCTCCAGTGCTTTCAATGGGAGAGAAGAGCTAAGACAAAAGCTTGAGCCTTTACCCGGGAGAACGGTAGAAAGCATGACTGCAACTCTTGATGTTCATTAGGGCAAAAATAATAGGAAAGGAAATCAGGAAATGTTGCTGCAAAATTCTTTAATAAGCGGTTTATATTCTTTGACCTTGAATATTAGGCTGGTATTCCTGTTCGTAACAACTTGGACATGATGCATATTGAAAAGAATTGTTAAGATCCTAGTTGCATGCGCTTATGTTGAATTCAGACAGGTCGAAGGATAATACCAATGCACGTAAGGACTTGAAGAAATTATAAATTAAGAAAATCTATTGGATATATAAAGAAAATGGGAATTAAGTAATGAAGCGAGGTCGGTATTAGTTAACAAAATATGATAAGAAACTGTTTATACAAACATTAAGAGATTTGCGAGTTCCATACGACTTTAATAGTAATTGGAAGAACATTGTTTCTAGTGATTTTAAGGAATTGAAGAACATGAAATCTCATGACTACCATGTCTTAATGAAACATCTACTTCCTGTGTCGATCCAACATGCCTTCAAAGATATGAAGGAAATCCATGATAAAATCATAAGCTTTTCAACTTTCTTTAGCACACTATGTTCCATAATTGTCGATATTGAAACACTTATGAGTTTGGAGAAGGGCATGGCCAAAACATTGTGTGAAGTTGAGAAAAGCTTTCCTTCTTCTCTATTCGTCATGATGATGCCTTTGCCAATTCATTTGGCTTATGAGAGCTGAGTGAATGGTCCTGAACCCTTTCGATGGATGTAGCCATTTGAAAGGTGTCACGCCCCAAAATCCAATAATCAGAATAATGATTAAAACATGGATAACTGGCAGGTCGGGGAATCTAATCGATTCGCCCCACAAATAACCGAGCCATAGATAAGTTCAGGCTCAGTTATTCACAATAGCAATATCATCAGAGTGAAAGAAAAATACAGCGGAAACAAAAGTTATATATACATATCTGAAAATGTAAATACAATGACTCAAAATACAATACGGCACAAAAAGTTGGAATCGTACAAGAATACAACACTTGTAATATTAGTATGTTGTTTAGCCTTGTTGGGCATTAGTGAGCTGTGGTTTTGCTCACTCTCGCTTTGTCCCCCTTTCAGAGGTGAAGTAGTTCCTGTTGGCTGAAAGCTCAGCTATTTGATCTAGTTTTGGGTTACTGCAGAAAGAGAGTGATGAATGAGATAATTAATACTAATAGCTATTGCAAATAAAGTAAACCTGTGAAGCATAGAGGAGCAGATAAAAGATAAGAGGATAGGAATATATATACGATAATGTAATGATATGATGATGATGTACTATGACGACTAGGATAGTCCCGAAATTATCCCAAATGCTGGATGATACCCTAAGTCCTAATGTTGAGTGATTAATATTTAAAAGGACTAGACCTTATAGTTAAAAACATTGGGCTGATCAACCACTAGTGCATAATAACCTTAACGAGAATCTCAGTTGGATACAATGGTACGATTTCTTGTCCAAGCTCGACCAGTCTATAGGATATTATCACTTGATCAGAGTGTCCCGGGATTTTTAACCTGCGGAGCCAACGTCTAAATTTTATTTCACTTATTTCAAGGAATTTCAACCTCACCGAGGATGAAGCCCGATACCTGAGGACTGTCTCACACCATCCCACACTCCCGAATGGGTAATAGATGTGATAGTACCTATCACCAAAGAATCACCCTACTATTTAAAACAGATGTAGGAATCCTGATAACCTATCGAGGGTTAGCCGATGTAGAGTTTAGTTTATATATCCGATCCCGTTAAGTTAAAATATAAGAAGCCCACACTGAAACCAGATTCCAAGGATCAAACACCACAGCCGCCCCCACGGCCCACACCCAGGATAACCCCTTGCCTAGAGAAGGGCAACAATCAAAAATACAGATGTTAACCGTGACTAATTGACCAGTCGCAACATCCAAGCATAAATGAATAGTGACTAATTGACCAGTCAGACGTCCAACAACATCAGTCTCAATAGACCAGAACACATCCACCAAGGGCAACCCATAGAAATAAGCCACAAATGCACAACTTCCTAACAGACAAAAGGGAAACCACACCCTACATGCTTAATTATAGGAAACAACAACTACGACAGACGAAGCAATAAGGTTTAAAATCAGTCACAAACACCTCAATGCCTCATGCATACTCTAGCCAACGCAAGTTAAACTGGTAGAGAAATTTAACAATGAAGGGACACTCGCCTGATAAAAACAATAAACCGCAATCCACCAACCAACAGGTTAACCCAGCCTCAACCTCCACAACCAACAACAACAATCAACACCAACGCCAAAAATCAACACCAACGCCAACACTCAACACCTACAAGAGATAAAATCAACCCAACATCACATACCCTAAAATCATAAAGGATTCCTTCGATGCCACAAACGAATCAATCACAAGGAAGGGAGAGAGATGAATTACTCACCGAAGAAGTCGTGAGATCAATCCCTCGACGAATCACAACGAGGAGCGAGAGATGGAAGATTCCAAATAGGAGAGAGAGTGAGTGAGTGAAGAGTGAGGGAGAGAATGAAATGGAATTGGGTATATATAACCTTAAAATTACCACACGAAACTTAAGGATGGATTCACGGCCAAGAATCGCAAAGAAAGACCCAAATTGTTCGTTCAAACACGCCTCTGTTCGAACAGAAAACAAGTTATTCAAACAGAAAAACACAGAAAACGCTATTCACCGAAAATCTATTCGAACAGAAAGTGTTCTATTCGAATAAAATGAAGCAGATACAATTCTATTCAAACGTAAAAATGTCTATTAGAATAAAATGAAGCAGACAGGTATGTATTCGAACAGGAACAAGTTTGTTCGAGTAGAATGAGGCAGGTAATGATGTATTCGAACAGAAGCAAGGTCTGTTCGAATAGAATGGGACAGAAAGTACCCAGAACATCAAAAAGATTCCTTTCCAAGGAAAACTGACGGAAACTCAGGGAAATCCCACGGAACCCTCCCGGATCACACCCCAACACCAACACAACAATAACAACAACAAACTCCTAAGCCAACCACGGGCACCCCGAAGCCACAACACTCCTCCACCAAACAACCATCAAAACCACCAAAACACCGAAAGGAAGAAAAGGAATAAAACCCTGATAAGAGGAAGAAAATGCAGATGCAAAAAGTAACGATGCAAGATGAATAATGATATGAATGGATGCATGATGAGTAATGATAAATAAAAACATAATAAAATAAAATAAAAAATCTGGGACACTACATTCTACCCTCCTAAAAAAGGAATTCTGCCCCAGAATTCCACAACCCAAAATCCACATACCTCAATCCGAGAATAAATGCGGATAGAGACTCCTCACATCCGCCTCTAACTCCCAAGAAGCTTTACTAGGATCATGGTGAGTCCACTGAACCTTCACAAAGGAAATAACCTTAATGCGAAGAATCTTCTCTTCCCGGTCCAAAATACACGCCGAATGCTCTATATATGAGGCATCCTCCTGAACCTCTAGGTGCTCCCAATCAATCACGTATGTAGGATCCCGTTCATACTTCTTGAGCATCGATACACGAAACACATTGTGGACTTGACCCAGCTGCGGCGGCAATGCCAAATGGCAAGCCAACTCCCCAACTCTATCAAAAATCTCGAAAGGTCCAATGAATATTGGAGCTAACTTTCCTTTCTTGCTGAATCGCATCACGCCCTTCATCGGGGAAACCTTCAGTAAAATGTGATCACCGATCTCAAACTCTAGTGGTCTTATGCGAGTATCCGCATAACTCTTCTGTCGACTCTGAGCTGTACGTAACCGATCTCTAATAATATTAACTACCTCAGTAGTCTCACGTACGAAGTCTGGCCCCAGTAAACTCTGCTCACCAATCTCTGCCCAACTCAGCGGTGATCTGCAAGGTCTACCATATAAAGCCTCATGCGGTGCCATCCCAATGCTCGATTGGAAGTTGTTATTGTATGCAAACTCCGCCCAAGATAAGTACTCGTCCTAGCTACCCTTGAAGTCCAAAACACAAGCCCTAAGCATATCCACAAGAACTTGGTTCACTCTTTCCGTCTGACCGTCGGTCTGAGGGTGAAATGTTGTGCTAAAATTTAATCTGGTATCCATAGCTCGCTGGAAACTCTTCCAAAAGTTACCGGTAAATCTGGCATCTCGATCTGATACTATGGACACCGAAACCCCATGTAAACATACTATCTCTCTTACATATAATCTGCTCAGCTCGTCAACCATCAAAGTCTTGCGAACCGAAATAAAATGTGCCGATTTGGTCAATTTATCCAATCCACAACCACCCAAATAGAATCGTGATTTTTCTTTGTCCGCGGTAAACCCAAAATGAAGCCTATCCTCACATGCTCCCACTTCTACTCTAGAATCTGCAAAGGTTTGAGCTGCCCTGCCAGTTTCTGATGCCCGGCCTTCACCTGCTGACATGTAAGACATCTAGAAACGAACTCTGCTATCTCTCGCTTCATATTGTCCCACCAATAGTGCCTCTTCAAGTCCTGGTACATCTTCGTACTGCCTGGATAAATAGATACCTAGAGCCGTGAGCCTCACTGAAAATCTTACGCTTCAGTACCTCTAAATCTGGCATGCATAATCTACCCCTGTACCTGATACTGCTATCTGAGCTAACTGTCCAATCGGGTCTGCTATCATCTGAAGCCCATGACTGTAATCTAGCATCCTACTGATGTGCCTCAATAATCCAAGATATCAATAAAGGTTAAACTCTCAGATTTGCAAGAAAACTACCCGTACTCCGTGAACGCAAACTCAACCTGGAACATGCCATATCGCGAAGCATTAGCCACTCATGAATCATCAGACGTGCAAGAAATTCCCTAGGCAAACGACTCAAAGCGTCAGCTACTACATTTGCCTTCCCTGGGTGATACTGCAAGTCAATATCATAATCCTTTAGGAATTCCATCCATCTGCGTTGTCTCATATTCAGCTCTTTCTGCGAGAAAAGGTACCGCAAACTCTTGTGATCTGGAAAGAGCTCGAACCTCTCCCCATAAAGATAATGACGCCAAATCTTTAATGCAAAAACCACAGCTGCTAACTCGAGGTCGTGAGTAGGATAGTTTATTTCATGTACCTTAAGTTGTCTCGAAGAATAAGCCACTACTTTTCCCGCATCATAACACAACCAAGTCCACTGAGCGAAGTGTCGCTGTAAACCATGTACTTCTGCCCACTGGACGGAACAATAAGAACAGGTGTTGTAGTCAATCTCTTCTTCAACTCTGCAAAAGATGAATCACATCTGTCATCCCAAACGAATCTAACGTCCTTCTGCGTAAAGCGAGTCAAAGGTGCTGCAATCCGTGAAAAGCCCTCGATGAATCTGCGCTAATAACTGGTTAATCCCAAAAAGCTGCGAATCTCTGTAACGTTCATCAGCTGAACCCAATCTGCAACGGCTTCAACTTTAGAAGGATCAACTGCAATTCCATTCTTGGATACTACATGCCCTGGGAATTTTACCTCTTTCTGCCAAAAGTTACACTTCTCGAATTTCGCAAACAATTGGTTTTCCCTCAAAGTCTGCAATGCAATCTTCAACTGTTCCTCATGTTCGGCCTCGTTCTTTGAATATATCAAAATGTCATCCACGAATGCAATAACGAATCGATCGAGATAAGGTCGGAAAACTTGGTTCATCAAATCTGTAAAAGTTGCGGGCGCGTTTGTCAAACCAAATGGCATAACCTGAAACTCATAATGTCCGTAACGAGTCCGAAATGCAGTCTTCGAAACATCCTCCTTCTTAATCCTCAGCTGATGGTAACCCGATCTAAGATCAATCTTCAAAAAGAACTACGCTCCCCGAAGCTGGTCAAATAAGTCCTCGATCCTAGGCAAATGATATTTGTTCTTGATCGTGACCTTGTTCAACTTGCGATAATCAATACACAAGCGCATTGACCCGTCCTTCTTCTTCGCAAACAAAACCGGAGCTCCCCATGGTGAAGTACTCGGCCGAATGAACTTCTGATCTATTAACTCAGAAATCTGGTCATATAACTTCTTCAACTCAACAGGTGCCATACGATACGGAGCCTTAGAAATCGGAGCCGTACCAGGCAAAAGATCTATACTGAAATCAATCTCTCTCGTCAGCGGTAAACTGGGTATCTTTTGGAATACATCTAAAAAGTCACAGCCAACTGAAATAGTACTAACGTTAACACCATCGGATTCTAACTCTAGGAATGCCAACAAGCCATCTCCTGACTGTGCCAGTTCTGAACTACTAAACACAAATCGTTTTTCACCAGGAATACTAAAAGTAGTTATCTTCTCAAAACAATCCAAAGTAACTCGATATGTCGACAACCAATCCATACCCAGGATAATATCAAACTCATGCATCGGTAGCACCAACAAGTCTGCAGAAAGAACACGACCACACATAACTATCGGGCAATCTCTACAAATACGGGAGATAAAAATCGAAGAATCGGGAGGAGTACCCACGAAAATCTCACCATACAATAAGGAAGAGTCAAAACAAATAGTGCAGAGGAATGCATATGATATGAATAAATGAGATGCACCAGAATCGAAAAGAACGCGAGCGGGCGAATAAGAAATATGAAGCATACCTTCCAGTACAGGTGGAGTGGCACGAGCACCTCGTCTCCCCACTGCGTGCATCCTGCCCTGCCCTCGGCCCTGACCCTGGCCCTGCTGCTACTCAGCTGCTGCGATCTTTATCCACCCTGAGGGCCTAGAATCATCTGTCTACTCTCCGGACCCTGAAATTGTCCCTGCTAAATTTGCTAAAACTGCTGAGTCTGCTGTGGTCTCGGCTGGTGACCAATAGGACCCTGTAACTGTCGCAATAGTTGTGGACCCCGGTCATGTTTAGGACAACTATTCTTGACATGCCCCTTCTCCCCGCAATTCCAATAATAACGGGAAGTAAGTGGTGGTTCATCTAGGTGTCGTCCTCCCATAAATCTAGCTGGTGCATCATTAGTAACGCCCAACTTCTGCCTCTTCGGACCCAATCCCTCATACTGTATCTGAACTGCCATGCCCTTATCGGCCCTCTGATCTTACCTCATTTGGTTCTTCAAGTCCCTAGACTTGCGATCCTCCACATCATTTTGTTCTATAGCCAAGGCTTTAAACAAAACCTCTCTGTACGAACTAGCGCTCAAAGCGATCAAAAACTTCCGATAATACGGACGAAGGCCCTTAAGAAATTTCATCTTACACTGCTCCCCATCCTGAACGATAAACGGAACATACCGAGAAAGTACATTGAATTACTGATCGTACCCCGCAATACTCCTATCGCCCTGCTCAAGCATATATAACTCTGAGATACAAGCGTCCCTGTAACTCTGGGGGAAATACTGCTCAAAGAACCGCTCCTGAAAGGAAGCCCAAAGTACTGGAGTCTCTACTATGGTCCTCTTGGCGGTATCCCACCAATGATCTGCCTCACCCTGAAGAAGATAAGTAGCAAGTGTCACCCTCTTATCCTCGGGACACTTCATAGCGTTTAAAGTCTTCTCTATAGACTTGAACCAAGTCTTTGCCTCTGATGTGCTCTCTAACCACTGGGTTCCTGGCTTGCTGGAAGTGAGCTATAAAACTCTTTATGAACTGCCTCATCTCTACCAAAATGCCAGGAACAGCTGGGGTAGGTAAAACGACAGGCTGCTCTAGAACTACTGGAGCTGGAGGAACACCCTGATCAATCGGGATAGACCCTAAACTCTCTTAACTAGGTGCTGGCTCATAAGAAATTACACCACTGCATAAACCCCTATGGCCATGGCCCACTGCACGGCCTCTGCCTCTGTCGCCCCTCACCACCTACGCAATAGAAGCACACCTCAGGAAAAGGTGGAAAAATGATAAAATACATAAAACCGAAAGGGATCGATCCTAACTCCATCTAGAAAAATTACTCGTCATATGATTGCTAGAAAATGTAGGAGTTAGCCTATAGCTCAGATACTAAGTCTATCACGCCCCAAAATCCAATAATCAGAATAATGATTAAAACATTGATAACTGGGTGTGTAGGTCAGGGAATCTAACCGATTTTCCCCACAAACAACTGGGCCATAGACAAGTTCAGGCTCAGTCATTCATAATAGCAATATCATCAGAGTGAAAGAGAAATACAGCGGAAAACAAAGTTATATATACATATCTAAAAATTTAAATACAATGACTCAAAATACAATACGACACCAAAAGCTGGAATCGTACAAGAATATAGTAACAAGAACGGATCTGCAGCAACCCAAAACTAGATCTAATAGCTGAGCTCTCAGCCAACATCAACTACTCCACTTCTGAAAGGGGGGACAAAGTGAGAGTGAGCAAAACCACAACTCACTAATGCCCAACAAGGCTAAACAACATACTAATATAACAGGTACAGAGAAAGAGAGAGATGAATGAGATAATTAATACTAATAGCTATTGCAAATAAAGTAAACCTGCGAAGCATAGAGGAGCAGAGAAAAGATAAGAGGATAGGAATATATATACGATAATGTAATGATATGATGATGATGTACTATGACGACTAGGATAATCCCGAAATTATCCCAAATGCTGGATGATACCCTAAGTCCTAATGTTGAGTAATTAATATTTAAAAGGACTAGACCTTATAGTTAAAAACATTGGGCTGATCAACCACTAGTGCATAATAACCTTAACGAGAATCTCAGTTGGATACAATGGTACGATTTCTTGTCCAAGCTCGACCAGTCTATAGGATATTATCACTTGATCAGAGTGTCCCGGGCTTTTTAACCTGCGGAGCCAACGTCCAAATTTTATTTCACTTATTTCAAGGAATTTCAACCTCACCGAGGATGAAGCCCGATACCTGAGGACTGTCTCACACCATCCCACACTCTCGAATGGGTAATAGATGTAATAGTACCTATCACCAAAGAATCACCTTACTATTTCAACCCGATGTAGGAATCCTGATAACCTATCGAGGGTTAGCCGATGTAGAGTTTAGTTTATGTATCCGATCCCGTTAAGTTAAAATATAAGAAACCCACACTGAAACCAGATCCCAAGGATCAAGCACCACAGCCACCCCCAAGGCCCACACCCAGGATAACCCCTTGCCTAGAGAAGGGCAACAATCTAAAATACAGATGTTAACCGTGACTAATTGACCAGTCACAACATCCAAGCACAAATGAACAGTGACTAATTGACCAGTCACACGTCCAACAACATCAGCCTCAGCAGACCAGAACACAGCCACCAAGGGCAACCCATAGAAATAAGCCACAAATGCACAACTTCCTAACATACAAAAGGGAAACCACACCCTACATGCTTAATCATAGGAAACAATAATACTGAAACAAAAATTATGACAGACGAAACAATAAGGTTTAAAATTAATCACAAACACCTCAATGCCACATGCATGCTCTAACCAACGCAAGTTAAACTAGTAGGGAAATTTAGCAATGAAGGGACACTCGCCTGATAAAATGAATAAACCACAATCTTCCAACCGACAGGTTAACCCAACCTCAACCTCCACAACCAACAACAACAATCAACACCAACGCCAAAAATCAACACCAACGTTAACAATCAACACCTGCAAGAGATAAAATCAACCCAACAGCACAAACCCTAAAATCACAAAGGATTCCCCCGAAGCCACAAACAAATCAATCACAAGGAAGGGAGAAAGAGGAATTACTCACCGAAGAAGTCGCGAGATCAATCCCTCGACGAATCACAACGAGAAGCGAGAGAGCGGAAGATTCCAAATGGGAGAAAGAGTGAGTGAGTGAAGAGTGAGGGTGAGAATGAAATGGAATTGGGTATATAAAACCCTAAAATTACCACACGAAACTCGAGGATGGATCCACCGCAAAGAATCACGAAGAAAGACCCAAATTGGTCGTTCAAACACGCCTCTGTTCGAATAGAAAACAAGTTGTTCAAACAGAAAAACGCAGAAAACACTATTATTCAAAAATCTATTCGAACAGAAAGTGTTTTATTCGAATAAAATGAAGCATATACAATTCTATTCGAATAAAATGAAACAGGCAGGTATGTATTCAAACAGGAACAAGTTTGTTCAAATAGAATGAAGCAGGTAATGATGTATTCAAACATAAGCAAGGTTTGTTTGAATAGAATGGGACAGAAAGTACCCAAAGCATCAAAAAGATTCTTTTCCAAGGAAAATTGATGGAAACTCAGGGAAACGCCACGGATCTTTCCCGGATCACACCACAACACCAACACACCAACAATAAATTCCTAAGCCATCCATGGGCTCCCCAAAGCCACAACACTCCTCCACCAAACAACCACCGAAACCACCAAAATCATCGAAATGGAGAAAAGGAATAAAACCCTAAAAAGAGGAAGAAAATGCAGATGCAGAAAGTAACAATGCAAGATGAATAATGATATGAATGGATGCATGATGAGTAATGATAAATAAAAGAAGAATAAAATAAAATAAAAAATCTGGGACACTACAAAAGGTATCACATAACTATCACTTATTTGATTATCAATATTTTTTATGCTAACATTATTTTTTAACATGACATTAATTTGAAAAGGCTAATGAAAACATATAAAGATGATGTTACAAACAAAGTACAGCCTGACGGTTGTATAGCGAAAGGATACCTTTTACAAGAGGTTTTAACTTATTGTACATAATATGAAGGTAGGGGTAATTTGACTATCCTTAAAAAAATTAAAAATATCTTTGGATGGATCTGTGATACCTAAGTTTATCGATGATATTGACAAAGAAAATATTGATAATAGTGGGTCAATTGGTTGAAGTTCGTAATTTTTTTACATGGTATTGAGTACGAACAAGCTCGTATGTGGATAATAAAGATTCATCCTTCCTATGATATGGGGAAAAAGTATATATTTAACATATTTACTTTAAAATTTTCAAGCATTTTATATTCGTAAATATATTTACTATGATATACATTAAACATGATGATTTCTTAAAGCGTCATAAGTTATCCGTGGGAAAGAGTGTAAACTATAAGATTCCTAGTGAAGAAGAGTTTATACCATAGGTTAAACAATAGGTACTTGTTAGTTTTGTTATTTACTATTTTCATAGAAAAAACTTCTGCAATTAAAAGAATACTTTAAACAAGTTTTGTCAATTGGTATTGTTTTGCAGCTAGAGATCGATGAAAATGATGAAGATTTTAAAGATATAGTAGGAGAGCCAATTGGTTTTGCTACGCGGTACAAAAGTTATTGCGTCAATGACTTCTTATTTGTCATAAAAGAATACGAGGCAACAAAATAATATCAGAATAGTAGGATTAACACAAGTTTCATGACGACTTTTTAGACTAGTTCTAATGATAAAAATCCTCTGGATAAAAGTACGATATAATAAAATTCAGACAAATATTATCCAACTTGAATATCGTATAGGTTATTAACCTTTCCTGTCACGCCCCAAAATCCATTTTCTGATAATAAATCATAAAGCACATTCTAAGACTTAACAAGTCGGGCATCCCACGGATGAACCCCTCAAATGTAATATATTTCTAAAGAAATAAACTACATCTACTTACCAAAGAAACGCAGCGGAAAACTCAAATATAAATTAAATGAATAAATAAATAAAGTTCTCAACTAACTCTAAAAATGAAAATAAAACTACGACAATGAAATATGAAATAAAAAGATCATAAATACCCTACGACGACTCAGCGATCCAAAGAACTCCAACGAATCCCGAAAATGATCAACCAAGCCTCACTAAGAAAACCTACTGTGCTCGACCTCCTGTAAAAAATATAGCGTACAGGGCGTCAAACAAGCACAATTATTACCGGTCACTGAACATGACAGAACATTCTATTATACAAAAGTACTAGTGAGATATAATATCCTATAAATATGTATATATATGTGTAAATGATACAATGTTTACTGAGGATATGAGGTTCAATTATTAATGTCTTAAGCGTAGGTGCCAACCGGTAGTATAAAGTAGTTATAGAGTATTATTAAGTGTGGGGGATAACTAATAGACGATGTACACAGGGTCACTTTTAATTTAGTGGGACCAGACTCTAGCACCCTTCTGTCCTCAACGGAAGTGTATCCCTTATTGTTGAGCCAGGGATTGGCGGATTCCTTTTTATTGAGCCAGGAATTAGCGGGGAAATCACCGGATCAAGGTGGTAATAGAGTTTCAACCTACAGGTCTAAAGCCTAATTTATTTTTACTTTTAGGGATATATGCCCACGGGGAGTATTCACAAAGAATAATAAAGCCGATAGGTAACTGGGGAAGAATTTTAGGGGCTTGCAACCCTGGAACACTGATAACAGTCACTGAATCTTTTGTTTAGGGAATCGAACCCAAAGACCGTGACATCATAGCTCTACTGTGTACACGACTCTAACTTATCCTATGCATGAATGATTTAAGAGACCGACACTCAATCAAAATAACCCATCTGTCCTTGCTTTATAGGCAATGAGACTATATCATATGATTGGCGATCTTATGCTCAATGACCTTTCTACCCTTACAAATATAGGAGTGGGGTCTCAGTCGATGACATTATACTCTGACTACCAATGATCATTCTACCTTAAGATAATAAAAGTTATATCGCTTGAAGTCCTATAATAGTAGCTAAGTTAAGCTGCTAACCGAATATCTTCATTTATAGGTAAACATCTGCACACTTACCTTAATATACTAAAAGTACATCGGGTCTCTCAGTGGTCTTTACGTTAAAAGAACTAACGACCACAATGCTCAACCACAAGCCACTTACTACAAGACCCTCTTCTAATTGTTGCATTCCCTGACTAATAATATCACAAAGCCAATATGTATTTACAAAGTCCTAGTATTTACTACTAAGGGCATATATATAACTATATATATTAGGTAGAAGGAATATATAAAGTCTGCCTAGATATATAATTCATGATCCTTAAATAATAGATACAAAACGAGGTAGTGCATTACTTGTAAATAATAGGCATGATGGTTAACTGTTATAAAACATATAATAGTAGTTGTACATAGAAGATGAAGTATTTAACCCCTCGTAATAACCAGTTATGCACTGATATCCCAAATTCAAATGTCACAAGCACTAGAAAGTTCCCTCTAAATTTTATACACTTATATAACCTACTGTACCAATACAACTAGTATCCCAAATCATGAACACCTATTTTATACACAGCCTATAACCAATTTCCAAACATGGACAGATTCAAACTATCCATGCTGACCTAAAATCGCAGAGAGTATACAAAATCAATGATAACAACTAATATGGCATAGACAATTAACTATACTCAATTTGCATCTAGAATCATAACAATCATTCAATGTTAAGTGTACGGTGATAATGGTACTTGCCTTATCGATGAATCCAGGGTTTAGAAGATAATGAAATCTGCCCTCAAAGTTCTAATTAAAATCAGTAATTTCTCAAAGTAATGCCAAATCTGTAAAGATGTTTATCCTCTCTCTAATACTCAAGGTTGCTCGAAGGTCACAGTAGAGGAATAACTGCATTTAGAGAGGAGTTTTGAGGTTCACAAGAGAAGAGGAAAGAAGAGATTTTGTGGAGGATACTCGGGAGATATTTTGGTGAAGACGGTGGTGTTGGTTTGAATGGGTTTCATAAATGGGTTTGGGAAAAAAGAGCTATGATAACATACTCTTAAGTGCAACTTACTAAACTACTACAGTTAACTAAGACAAAGTTATATAACAGAAAAATAAAATAAAGCGGGGTGCTACATTTCTTATTTAGGTATAATTGGGTTAAGGTTACACGCCAATGCGTTAAGTAGGACAAAGAGGCAAATTTGAATTGGTGAATTTTTCAAACTTAATTTGCTCAAGAAAATTTAGTGATGAACCATTCATTCTTGCAGAACATGCTATACAGGTATTTTATTCCAAGGATCCAAAAAATCCTGACTGGAATGTGGTCATAGAGGTTCCACCAAAGATCTATGCTGAAGATGAAGCCTGTTTTTCTTCTGAGGAATACTTTATTGGAGATTCAGATACTGGACTGAGTAATGATACACTTATTCTCAATGATGAAATGACATTTAATGATTCGGGTTGCGTAGTTCCTGTTGTTGAGAAGTCCAAAAAACAAAAGAGGTTGGGGAAATAGTTGGTTGTAATGCTACAATAAATGTCTTTTAGTATTTTTTTATTTGTAGAAATCGTTATTTCAATATTTTGATTTTCATTATTTTAAGTTGTCACCAATTGTTATAGCAATGGAACTTTAATTATTATAAAGTATTTTAATTGTTCATGTTTATTAATTTGTTTAGAATGAAGTAATATACAATATAATTCTGTCGTATCCATTTTGTAAATGCTTACGATATTTCACAGTCCTTAATTCAATAGTTAGACTCATGGCTCATTACAATCCTTTTGATAGCTTGCAATCATCGGGTGATGACTCAAATACTGCAGATACAAGTTAGATTTGTTATTTCTTATCATTTTAAAATCATTTAGTATTTCGTTAATAATATTACTAAATGTTCAATTTTATTTTATTTTTCTGGAAATAATTCTTTATCAAATGTATCTTCCAAAAAGAAAAGAGGATTAACGCGAGGTTCGAAACCCCTACCAAATGGAAAGAAGAAAAAGATTGGCATAAATTTATGGGGTCAGCCGAATCAAACAAATTCAGAAATTAATATCTATACTTTGGATATAGGATTCCAAGTTCGCATGCACCTCCAAATTATTTATGAAACCTTTAAGGATGTCCCTAATGATCGTATTGCATTAATAGTAAAGGGGTTGGAGGTAAACTTTTATAAGTTCAATATTATAATTGTCTAAATGGCTACCAGGATCTTCACCTTTTAGTTGATTTGATTGTTTGTTTTTCTTGTATCTGTAGAAATGTTACGATATCTCACATATTGCCTGGTTTGATTTAAAATAAAAAATTAAAGATGCCTGGAAAAGGTATAAGTATCATTTAAATACCACATTGATCGTAGGAAATAATCCAGGAGATACGAAAGCTTCTCCAGACCCTGAATTTGTTCTAAGGGAGGATTGGGTGAAGTTTGTTGATTACTGCAATTCAGGAAAGTTTTTAGTATATGTTTATGTTATACGTACTTATCCTTGCGTAAGAGTTTTTATTTCTTTGAGCGATTATCGTGATATTTATAATTTAGTTATATTTGACTAATTTCAGGCTTAAAGTCAAAGGAACAAAGAAAATCGGGCTAAACTAATAGCGTCGTGCACTCTTGGTAGATCGAGTATGCCAATTACTCGTCATAAATTGGTAAGACACGCATATGTTTATGTATTTCCATTTTCTACTCTCTTTTTTAAAGTAATAATTAAAAATGTTTTAAATGGATAGGCTGAGGAAAGAGGTATTCTAGATGAAGAGATTAGTAGGGTTGAAGTGTATATACCAGCCCATACAAAAAAAGATAAGACCATTCAATGCCCTGATGTTATTGTAAGTAAATATCTTTTAACTCTTAAATAATCTTAAATTATAGCTTAGATATGCATGTATTGTTAACTTTGTTATTATCTAACGAACAAAAACCTTTCTAGGCGGAACTGGAAAATACTATGCGGAAAGACCCTAAAAGCATTCAAATGGGACCCAATGATGCCATTACTCAGGTTTTTAATGTGATTGAATTAATTATAGAAATGTACTACTATTTATCAATTTATAGTTATATAAAAATTTGGTCACATTGCAAATGATAATGAAGAGTTGCGATCTGATAATAAAGAATTGAAGTCTTCCACTGAGAAGTTAAGAAAAGATTTGGATGCACTGACTAAATATGTTGGAAACATCCCGGTAAGGCATTTTACTCAGGTTTTTTTATTTTTAAGTTAAGCTGGGTTTGGAAGGCAGACCCCACTGTTCAATAACAGACTACCATAATTTACAGAAAGAAAGAGCCCATAAAAAGTACCCCTAAACAAATAATAATGTACAAAGGAACACCTTCAACCAAACCAACAATAGCATCACTAAAACAATAGTGAGCCACCAACTCCAAACATAACCCCTTGAATCCTCATTCATGATCATTAACAAGTCAGAAGGAAAGGTTACAGGAGTTAGCACAAGTTCTCCCCTGTCAGGTGGATTTGAGGCCATATAGAATGCCCCTTTGTTCAAAGTGATGGGTATAAATAAATAAATAAATTTTTTAGAGGGTATGATGTTATGAAGTTTTTCCTGTGAAGTTTCTTTATTTACGTCCTTAGAGAATACCCATTGTACATTAGTATAATTCCTTTAAAACCCAACTTCCAAATCCATTTACTTTAGGGTTGTCTGAAATGTCTTCAAAAGCTGGGATTTTGAGAAAATATGTTTTTGTTGTGGATGTTGGGGGTATTAGTTGCTTTGCAAACATAAATGGAGGAGACCGGTGGAGATAAACACATTACACTTAAACATAAAACTGGAAAGATTCTTTGTGGGTCTTTGGTAATGTATGATATTTTCCACCAAACATATTTATGTCGATGAATTCTTAAGGGTTCTTATAGGGCTCTTAATTTGTGATATATCCATCCTAATATGTGGTCATAAATTATAGAATCTTGTGATTTACAGATATGGACTTTACTTTTTATGGCCGTTTCAGATAGTTTACCACCCCTCAAAAAATATATGGATGATGAAAATCTCTTATTGTTTGCCCCACAATTTTGGAATATAGACAGATATGAATTTGCAGCAAACCATATTTGCATTAGGTTCTCCCAGGAAGAGATTGAATAATCAAAAGTTGATTTTAGAATATGATATCTTTATCATAGGAGAAAATCAAGGGAAGTAGAGTTTAGTTTGGAGCAGTAAAGGAGGAGGGAAAGAGGTGAGATTATATACTTATGACTGGCCTTATGTAAACCATTTTGACGTGAATACTACGAACGCGGAAGCGAGATTCGTAAGAAAATCACGTTGTATTTGAAAGCTGGAGAAACTAGGGTTTCAACTAAACAAATCAACTTACTTTAATCAAAATTAACTTAACTGTCAAACAAATAACCTAGACCTCCCCTTTTATAGAACACAAGGAGGGTTAGAATTAGAAACTCTAATTCTACTTGAAATAGAATTCTACTTAAACTGGAAAACTGCTAATAACCTAGGTTGGGCCTCTCCAACAGGCTTTAAGCTAAAGACTAAACTACAAAGCATTAAATAAGCATAGGTCATACGGTGGGTGGACGACCCTATGAGGGATGATTCACATCATATTTATTCATATTGACTACTATGTGTTTTATTATATGTGCTCACTTTCTTATGGTCATTATAATTATGAAGGTTGGAAATAAAGCAAACATCAGAGGGAACTCAGGAAGCCCTTGGTCTGGTCGAAGCTTGATTTTATAGCAGAGATGAAGTATGGGAGCAACTCATAGGAAGCAAAAAAAAAGCAGTTAGATCAACTAGTGGTAATGAGCTCAGCAACAACTCTCATTTTTTAGTATGTTTTTCTCCAAGTCTTTAGTTTTCTTTCACCGGTTATGAAGTCTTAGATATGAAAACTTCAAGTTGACTCATGTTGGAGGAAATATTAAATACACAGAATGTGAAATATCTCCTTATTTGCAGTTTTATAATTGCAACATTGTTCTTTACCTTAATACTTGCAAAACTAGTAAAAAAATAAAAAGGGGAAGAAGACAGGCAAATTTCCACTAGGAAGAAGAGAGTGGTCATTAATAAGAGATAGCCTTAACTGGTATTATACTGTTACCGGTTCTCAGTCGCCCCGATTTGTTAGCGATCAAATCAAAAGGTATGTAATAAATAAGTTACATATCCTGCCCCAGTTTCCAATAATTGTGCTTCTATGTTGGATTTGTAGCCAAAACTGAAGCTAGTCTTCGTATGCATTTTCAGGTATGGAAGAATATTCTCATGCAGCATATTCGGAAAATGGGCAGTACTTTCAGCTGATCTGACTTTTAATTTATAATACAAAATGAAGGGAAACTATTCCAATCCAGTTATCCAAAATCTTTCAGAGATTTGGTTGGAAAAAATAGGCTGATCACAGTTCATGGAGATCAACAAAGGAAACTTCATAGGATCGCCTCAAACATGATGAGACTAGACAAGCTCAAGTTCCATTTCTTGAAGGATATTCAAATGATTATGCTTCAAATCTTCAACAATCTCGATAAATTTCTGGAACAAGTCATAATGCTTCAGGATGTTTGCAGAAAGGCAAGAGACCTCTGAACGGGTATATTTACTTTGAAAAAAAATGTTTGGAGTCTACAAAATCTATTATAGTATTATAACTTTGTCTTATTTATAATTCATAGTAATTAATTTGATGGTCAATCAGCTGCTTGGAGTACTAAGTGAATCTGAAGTAAACGAGATGGCTCGCTTGTTCTCAGACTTTGTTGATGGTTGTCTTTCTGTACCAATCAATGTGCCAGGATTTACATACCATGTCGCAATGAAGGTACACAAATCTACATATATATAGGCAACATATTTTCTTAGCTAATAGTTGTCGTGCACCTATATATGTACTCATATCATACATGTTTTAAGGAAGTTGTTTCATACATAGCAGGCAAGGGAAACTATCATTAGCAAGATCAAAAGGATCATAGAAATAAGGAGACAACAAAAGCCTACATCAAAAGTTGGTAATGTTGTTCTTGGTAGATTGATAGAGGAAGAAAGTTTGCTGGACAATGTAATGGCTTATGTTATTATCAACTTACTCTTTGCTGGAAACAAAACAATGCCCAAAACAATGCTTTTTGCAGTTTATTTTCTTACTAAATGCCCTAGAGCATTGAAGCAACTAATGGTAGATATGTTAATCAATATTTATATCTCCCACTCACTCTTATAGCTTTTTCTTCCCTTAAACTAGAAGAACAAGAAGGCTTGAGGAGTACTTACAATGACAAGAACATGCTTAGCTGGGAGGACTATAAAGCTATGCCCCTCACTCAATGCGTAAGTTTGAGAGCTCAGCTATATATCTAGTGCTAAAATCCTTTGACTAAAAGGTTAAATCAAAGAACTTATTCTACCTTCCAAACTGTAACATAATTACCGTACGATGTAATCCTTGCAGGTAATTGACGAGACGCTTAGACTTGGAGGAATTGCAATATGTTAATGAGAGAGGCAAAAGAAGATGTGGAATATCAAGGTATATGTTTAAAGAATTATATCAACTTTAATCCATTTGATAACCTTTAGTTCACAAGTTTTATATTATTCTGATAAGGTGAAAACTTCAAGTTGCCACCAACACTTTCAAAGAACCATTATTATCTTTTTTTAATTTGCAAGTTATCTAGCTTAATTAATCGAATTTGTTAGCATATTAAGTTTATTTCATATATGATGCTATGTGAATTGTCGGTAAGAAACATGCCCATAATTTATTTCCTTTTCTGTATATTTTTGAAATAAAATATATTTTTTTGAAATTTTTATTATTTATTATTTATTATATGTTTTTGCCACAAATTCTGTTATGATGAAAGTAGGCTTTTGCCACGGATTTTGCAATAGCAAAAAATTGATTATTTGCCACTGATTTTGATATCCCCATTCTAGGGAATAAACGAGGTGGGCCCAACATGTACCACGAAAAATACCATGGCAAATAAGAGTTTTTGCCACAATGGTAGCTACCGTAAAAGCTGTGGCAATTAAGAAACTTTTTTCCACAGTAATAATTGTGCTAAAGCTTTAACAACCCTATTTATGGGCACGACACGTGCCACGGTAAAATTTATGGCAAAACCATTTTGCCACAGATTTTTTTTGTGGCTACTACCCTTTATTCTTATAGTTCTTGAAAAGTTAAAAATCAATAGATTTGTTCTTTTGTGAAGACGTTATCTCGGTGAAGCAAAGAAAAGTTAGGTTTCCTTTAAAGAAAAGAAAATAGAATATGAGATCGAATCACTTATACGATGACGTATGGGAACTGACTAGAGTTAATTCCAATAGAGGATTTCATGGTTTAGTTATTTTTATTGGTGATTCCATACGAGAGCTTGGATTATATTTCTCGAAGAATGAAACTGATCGGTTTAATGTCTTCGCTAGATGAAAGCTTTGGCTGAGTTTGAGATGGGTTCAATGTTGAAGCGTCTTGGGTCAAACGGTGATGTTGATTGAGTTTGCAGCGATGACTTTGATTTATTTGATGCATCTATTAGGATTAAAAGGCTTGAGAAGATCCCAATGACCCTACGATATATAGGTTGGTGTGGCTGAAAGTGTGGTCCGTAAGATTACTTGAAGCTCCCCATTTTTATTTTATTTTTTCTCCTTTATGTTTCAATGTTGCTTTTTACTTAACTTTCTCTAGGATGTACCATAGTATGTGTTTGAGCTTTTGAAATTGGGGGAAACTTGGTCAAAATCCACCACCAATTTCTTCCTAATTCTTCTCCATCCCTCCCTCTTTCTCTTCCATAAAATCTTTAGCCATTAGAGACTCTTAGAGTAAAAAGTGATTACCCTAAACTCGTTTAACTTCGAGCTCTCTTTTGTGCTTGTTTTTGGAGTGGGTTGGTTTTTAATTTTGTTGAGCATTGCAAGTCGTTCTTCGCTCCTTGATTAGTACAAAATCTCTAATCAAGGCAAGTACCATTATTTAAGATCATTGTGTGATTACTGTGAATTATGACAGTAGGGCTTTATAAACATGAATTCTTGGTCATAATAAGGAGGTACTGATTGATGCCTATCATATTAACCGTAGCCAATTTATTAGCAAAATTGATTATCATTGTTAAGAATGATCTCGATCATAATAGATTAGATGCTCTTGTACAATTGTATATAGTAAGGACATGAGAAAATGTTAGGTTAGTAATGCAGATTGTAGACTTTGTTATTATAGTATCATTAAAGGAGGCAAATCATGTTTTGGATATGGTTACTGTTTGATTGTATTGGTATACCTTTTTTTTTTTTTAGCATGAAAAATGCCTATTTTTGTCCTTCAATTTACATTATCTAGGAACTTATTTTATGTTTCACTGGGCCTAATTGAAGTATGTTTGACTATTGCAGGTAAATAAACATTTGTAATCAAGCCCTTCTTAAAGCCCAACTCTTACAAGCTAAAGAGCTGCTGGAGATGATCAGTTGTCAAGAGCTGCTGGAGATGATCAGTTGTTAAGAGCTGTTAGAGATGACTTTGAACCAGAGAGCTGCTGAAGCTGCTAGAAGACTTAGTAGTCAAGCCTAGCTAAAATCTCTCCACAAAATCAGGAGTGGTTGAGGGAGATGAGGAATTTGAGTTAGGTTAAGAGGGAGAGTTGTAAAGAGAAAAAAATTTATTTTATTTTCTGAGTTTTATCTTTTTTTTCTACAGTAGTTCTTATTTTTCTGTTTAATGAAAACCATTTTCAATCAATGAAAACCAGTTTTTATTTCATGATTTTGATCTTTGCATCCTTGAGAACGAAACCCTCTATGTTTCAACACCTGGTTTGATACGGATTATCAAATGGCGCCGCTGCCGGGGATGCAAGTGATTTTAAAATCGTGTTTCTGTTAATTATTGCTATGTTTGACGAATTTTTATTTGTTTTTATTAGTGATTTTGCTTCTATTTTGTTGCGCTTGGTATTTGTTTTTGTGGTTTTGAGTGATGTCACTCGAGTGACAGTGAAAAGACTGCGTTAAAGTTGTTTGCAATACAATACAAGTAGCAACTCTCAGACGTCTCTCTCGGACTCCCAAAACCAACTCTCTCTCTCTCTCTCACTAAACAACACCCAAACACTCCATATCTCTCTCTCTAAACTCTAAAAAAAAACTCCCATAAAATCCTCCATCTCTCTCTCTCAAAACACCGGCACCCTCTGTACTTCTGCTCTTAAAAATCGATCGTTTTTGTTCTCGATTGGAAGGCATTTTCTGCGTTTGATCTTTCCATTTGGTCCTATTCAATTCCAAAGCTTGGCATTCCAATTTGGTACATTTCTCTCGGCAGATTCATTCTAGGGTTATCAATTCAATAACTCTCATCCTCTCCACCTCTGATCACGTTTCTTCTCAGCAATCGACTGTTCCAGCAATCAACTGTCATGATCTCTCTTACTAAAATCTCTCTCTAATTTGGGGGGATTTACACTTCTGATTTGCTCTGATTTGCTCTGAGTTGTGTTCAATCTCCTCGGCTTTAATTTCTTGGTGTTTAGGGCTTTAATTTGACATGTCTTGGTGTTTAGGGCTTTAATTTCTCGATTCATTTCAGAATTTCTCTTCTTAACGATCTTGGCTTTCTGAGTTGTTTGACGAATTTAGTAATTGTGGGTGTGTTTGAATTCATGTTTTGAGGTTTACTGTGTGAAGAGCTGATGATTGCACTATAGTGTTACTCTGTCTCAATTGCCGTAAAATAGCAGTGTTAGCTGGTGAAGCTGGACTTACGATCTTAAATAGAAATTCTGATGACCATCACCATTAGTGTCAGTAGCAGTCACTTTTTATGGTTTAACTGTTGATTGAATTGGGTTCAGTTGTTAAATTGCCTTCAAAATTACTGTTGATATTTGAAGCTTGGTAGTGTGTAATTTATTACAGGTGACTGGGCTGTATTGCTCTTGGAGAATAGTGGGTTCTCTTCATTGGGGTGGTAATTGGTTTTTGTTTGTTGCTTGTTAGACTGTCATGTTGTGATTAGATTTTGCAGGTGGTTTAATTTGGGTTTCAGCCATGATTTGCCTCCCAAATTACTGCTGAAACTGTGATTACTACCGCTGCCTGTAGACTTGTACAACTGCAGTTACCATTGCTGCTGTTTGCTGTTGTTACCAAAGCCATTGCCGTTGTTTCTGAACGCCAATACCTACTATTCTGAGTTACCTCAAATATTACTGTTTCCATTTGAAGCTGGGAGACTAATTGTATTTGTGACGTTATTGAAGGAGCGCGACAGCCATAAAGATCTTTAGTTGTTTAATTTTTATTTATTTTTTTTATGTATTTTTAGTATAGTTTGAGGATTGAGAAATGTTTATGTAATAATTAATTGAGTGACGCTTTGTAAGGTGAGGAAATTGTAATTTGCTGTAGGTACGGCATCGGAACCCCTATTCAGGCCGGAAATCGTTTCAACGCGTACTTCACAAACGATCCTGAGTAGGCCTTCCCAACGGTTTCACCAGGGTAACCAAACGTACCCCTAAAAAGGCCGCCCTGTAGGTAAATTTTTTTCCACCGTACCCTCCCTGTCGCGGTACATCGTTGTTTAACTATTTGTTTGATTGATTAAATGTTTAATTTTTGCAACAACACCTAGATAAGGGTGAACCAAAACGGGATTTCATCACCCGTGCGTGCCCACGCATTAGGACCACGGGAATTCATTACCCGATTGCTAATCTTTTCGATATCGACAGTCCCGACCTCTTTAAAAGATTTTCAGATAAGAAGCCATAAAAAACATAGTTAATAAAAAGGCTTCGCTCGGACCTGGAGCAACACGCTCACAAAGAAAACCTGATAAGTGGCTACGTTTGCTGGAGGACGTACGTTCCCTGGCATAGCTAGTGTGGATAGGTGACTCTAAGCGGTTCGCCCCGCCTTCCAGCACAGGTGCATCTAGGTGACTAGATAGCATGCGAGCTATCGCCAAAGCGAGTAAAAACAACTCAAGTGCGAACCGATCTACTGTCAGGAGTAGGAGCATTGAACCCTGAGACCGGGTTCACAACTTGACCTAAAAAGAGACCAATAAAACATTCTTGAGTGCTTGCATCATTCTTAAGACTTTTAGTATATTCGCATAAATTGATTGAATTGTATGTTAGATTGGGGTAACACCCAAGCTCGGACTAAGAACATTACTAGAATCAATATGAGTCAGACTGGTGGGACTAATTGTCCCGAACCTGCTATTCCTAGGAACGGTCCCGAACCTGCTGTTGCGGAGAGAATCACTCTCCGCAATCGAATGCATCCTACAATAGTTAGTAAACCTTCATGTATTGTGATTCTCAGAAATGTAGGAAACTTTGAGTTAAAACCGGGATTCTTGTCTATGCTCCCCAAATTTCATGGTAGTCCTACTGAAAACCCATATAACCATCTTAGGGACTTTAGGGATCATATGCTTCTATTAAACTTCGAACGTATTACAGAGAATTCTTTGAAATTACGTGTGTTTCCCTTTTCTCTGTTGGGAAACGCACGCGATTGGTTGTACACTCTCGAGGAGAACTTTGTAAACACATTTGAACAACTCGTTAAGGAGTTTTTAAAGAAGTATTTCCCTAACCACAGAACTGCTAAGATACGACAGAGTATCTATAGCTTCACACAAAACCGAGGAGAGTCATTATATGACTACCTACAACGGTTTAGGGATTTAGAGCAAGGATGCCCACATCACGGGATTCAGCTGATTGATATAGTTCAAACTCTCTATGAAGGTCTAGACTATGATACTAGAGCTCGTGTTCAGTCTATGTGCGCAGGTACATTCGATGAGAAAACTGACACTGAAGCTTGGGCATTTTTAAATGATGTAGTGGATAAGACCTACCAATGGCAAATGATGAGAGAGGAAATACCTAGTCACTATGCAAATGTGCACCAAGTGAACTCTAATTCAGAGTCTGCCACTCTTAGAACCATTCTTGAGAAAATTAAGAACTTAGAGACCGGCAAAAGGGAGAGACACCCGAATACTTCGTCTGTTAACCATGTGGTGATGCCAAATTGTGTGGTTTGTGAGAGTTCGGACCATCTGGTCCAAGATTGTTCTGATGTGCTTAGTTTAAGGGAGGGTAGAAAAGACCAGGCCAATGCCATGTATCAACATCCCAATAACCAACCTTTCAATGGTGGATGGAATAATAATTCCAACAACTCCAATTCTCGGGGAAATAGAAATTACCAAGGAAGTTCTTCTGGTAGTGCCCCTTATCAGCCGCACAACCAAGTAAACCAACAACAGTCTAGTTCTTCGTGGCAACAAAATCCATCATACCAAGCTCCCCTTAATGTGTCTTATGTTCCTCCGCACAATAGGAATCTGCCTCCTCCAACCACATCCATAGAAGATACTCTTAAAGCATTTATGCAAGTAACTCAGTCATCTATTGCCAAACTTGAGGGACAAATAGGTCAAATGGCAACAGAGATAAGCACGAGAGGCAAATGAACGTTCCCCAGTCAAACTCAAGCTAATCCTAAAGGGAATACTGAACATCCTAGATCTTCCAATCGTGATGGAGTCAACGCCATCATTTCTCTTAGGAGCGGTACGAAAGTTGATAATTTGGTAAAAATGCCTAAGGAACACGAGCTGGAAATTCAAAGTAAACCTATAGAAGAACCTACGAGTGCGAGTGAGGAAGAAATCACGATAACACATGTTCAGCCGCTGGCTCCTTTTCCTCAGCGGTTAACTCTTGCTAAAAAGGGCAATGTCTATGAGGAGATTTTAGGGATTTTTAAGCATTGTGTGATTAACATTCCTATCCTTACGGCCATAAGACATATCTCTAATTACGTAAAATTTCTTAAAGATCTTTGCACTTTAAAGCGGCGCATACATGTCCCGAAAAAGGCTTTTCATGTTCACGAGAGTGATATATCTATTCTTTTAGATGCACATGTTAGTGCTGTCCTTTTGCGTAAATCCCTTCCAAAATACAAGGACCCTGGATGCCCTACTATTTCATGTACGATTGGGACCCATAAGATAGGAAGAGCTCTACTTGATTTAGGTACCGCCGTGAACCTCATTCCTTACTCTGTCTATGAGCAATTAGATATCGGAGTACTTAAACCCACTAATAGGACCCTTCAGCTAGCTGACCGATCTATTAGGATTCCTAGCGGTGTAGTTGAAGATGTGTTGATCCAGATTGAGCAATTTGTTTATCCAGTAGACTTTGTTGTGTTAGATACTGAGCCAGTGGCAAGCCCTGAGAATGAGATCCCTGTGATTCTAGGTCGACCCTTTTTGGCAACAGCTAATGCGGTAATCAATTGCCGCAATAGAATTATGAAGTTGACTTTCGGGAACATGACTGTAGAATTGAATATTTTTCATGCGTCGCATTCCCCTTCTAATTCTGAACCACTTGAGTGTAATATAATCCAGAGTCTTGTGAATACCACTTTTGAGAGGTCAAGTACCTCAGATCCCTTAGAGGCAATTTTGTCCAACTTTGATGGAGATTGTGAGGACGATTCGTACATCCATGAGGTGAAAACCTTATTAGATTCGGCTTTAGAAATTTTAGAGCCTGAAGGTGAGCATGAAATCTTAGATGTTAAGAAACCCATTCCGGAGGCTCAAGTAACCTCCCCAAAAATAGAGCTTAAACCTCTTCCCGCTCACCTTAAGTATGTTTTTCTAGGTCTTGACGAAACTATGCCCGTCACTATTGCCGCTGACCTAGAACCCCTTCAGGAAGAGAAGTTGATTCGTGTTCTTAAGGGAAATACGAAAGCTATTGGCTGGAGTATTGAGGACATTAAAGGAATTAGTCCCTCGGTTTGTATGCATAAAATCAATTTGGAAGATAATTCCAAAAAGTCCAGGGAAGGACAACGGAGATTGAACCCGACTATGGCTGAAGTAGTTCGGAAAGAAATTTTAAAACTTCTTGATACTGGGATCATCTATCCCATTTCTGATAGTCTGTGGGTTAACCCAATCCATGTTGTCCCAAAAAAATCAGGAATAACCGTTGTAAAAACGAGAATAACGACCTCGTACTCACTAGAACGACCACTGGATGGAGAGTCTGCATAGACTACAGGAAGCTTAACTCGGTCACTAGGAAAGATCACTTCCCCTTACCGTTCATTTACCAGGTGCTCGAGCGACTCGCTGGGCACAAATTTTATTGTTTCTTAGATGGTTACTCTGGGTACAACCAAATACCCATCGCACCCGAGGACCAAGAGAAAACAACTTTTACATGTCCTTTCGGTACATTTGCCTACCGTCGCATGCCTTTTGGCTTATGCAATGCTCCTGCGACGTTTCAGCGTTGCATGCTAAGCATTTTTTCTGACATGGCAGAGCGATTCCTTGAAGTTTTCATGGATGACTTCTCATTATTTGGCAAGTCATTTGAACAGTGCCTTCATCATCTTTCTCTAGTATTACTCAGATGCCAGGAAAAGAATCTTATTTTAAATTGGGAGAAATGTCACTTTATGGTAAAAAGGGGGATAGTTTTGGGGCATATCATATCTGAAAAAGGAGTTGACCAGGCCAAAATAGATGTCATTTCTAACCTTCCCCCACCACAAAATGTCAAGGACGTCCGTTCCTTTCTAGGACATGCAGGCTTTTACCGTCGTTTTATCCAAGATTTTAGTAAGATTGCTCGTCCTTTAAGCAGCCTTTTGGCCAAAGATGTGGCCTATAAGTTTGATGCACCATGTCTTGTAGCTTTTGATAAGCTTAAGACCCAGCTTACAACATCACCCATTATTAGACCACCTATTTGGAATGAACCATTCGAGTTAATGTGTGATGCCTCTGATTATTCTGTAGGCGTTGTTTTGGGACAGCGGATAAACAAACGCCCCCATGTCATCCACTATGCTAGCAAAACGTTAAATGGCGGCCAATTAAATTACACGACCACCGAGAAAGAACTCCTGGCCATTGTTTATGCGCTAGAAAAATTTAGATCTTATCTTATAGGATCTAAAGTAATTGTTTACACGGATCATGCCGCGCTTTGACATCTTTTGTCAAAGAAAGATGCTAAGGCACGGTTAATCCGGTGGGTATTACTCTTGCAGGAGTTTGACCTCGAGATTCGAGACAAAAAGGGGTCAGACAATGTTGTAGCCGACCATCTTTCCTGTATAGTGATTGAGTCTGTTGATGAGTCTTTGCCGATTAGGGAATCCTTCCCTGATGAACAGCTTATGGCTGTGAAATTAGTTCCTGAGTTGCCGTGGTTTGCTGACATTGCTAATTTTTTAGCCACGGATACCATTCCTGATCATTGGACTAAACCTGACAAAGATCGTTTCTTTAGTCAAGTGAAGTACTTCTTTTGGGATGATCCAGATTTGTTTAAGTATTGTACTGACCAAATCCTTAGGAGATGTGTTCCCCAGTCTGAGTTTACCAATATTCTCTCATTTTGCCACACCCAAGCTTGTGGAGGCCACTTTAGCTCTAAGAAGACCGCGAAAAAAAATTTGCAGTGCGGTTTTTATTGGCCTACATTATTTCACGATGCGCATGCATTTTGTAAAGCGTGCGAGAGATGCCAGAAAATGGGAGCCCTTTCTCGACGAAATATGATGCCCTTACGCCCTATTTTAGTTATTGAACCTTTTGATGTTTGGGGAATTGATTTTATGGGCCCTTTTCCCAAGTCTTTTGGATATGAGTACATCCTTGTTAGAGTGGACTATGTATCAAAATGGGTTGAAGCCATCCCTTCGAAAATGAATAACAGTGCAGTTGTCACGGACCAACTTAAACTCAAGCTTGGCACGTGCGGCACTCGAGACACCTGTCCCAAGTAAGCCTAATTACTCTTCACTATCAATTATTTAGCATCACTTAATCTCAACGCATCGCATAATCTTAGCGCATCACAAACACTGAACAAAGGGTCTTTGAAGGCATCATTTCATTCAAATATCAACAACTATTACAAAGCACTATTACAAGCTTAAATTCCTTCTTGGGTGTAGAAGACTAGTCCCCTACATATATATGAAAATGGAAAACAGCTAAGTTCTAAAAGGAAACATCAAAAGTGGAGACGAAGCGTACTCCCCCATTTTCCTAAGCTAACCTTTACAAAAATAAATGAAAATTTGTACAATGCTCTTTTACAACCTAAGGAACCTATATACAAAGTCTGGGCGTCACACTCTCTCCCACTCAATTTGGAGACGCCCTCGTCGACTTTTTCTTCTGCTTCCACCTCTGTCTGTTCTCTTTCCTCTCTTGCTTGGACTCAGTCTTCCTTAGTCGGACCAGGAGGGGATGAGAATCTTGGTGCTCCCAGCTGGCTTCAGTATCTGGCAGATCCTTCCACTTCACTAGGTACTCATAAACTTCCTCTTTGGTGTCTGGATCAACATGGGTGACTCTGTGATCAAGAACGCTCTCTGGAACTTCGCTAGAGCGTACTGGCTTGAGTGGAACATGAGGCCTGACGGTAGTTCTGCTGGGATCTTCTGTATCTTGGTGGTAAGGCTTTAGAGTACTGGCATGAAACACTGGATGGATGAAGCGAAGGTGGGAAGGTAATTGAAGCTTGTAGGAAACCTTCCCAACTTTACCAATGATTGGCATTGGACCAATGTACTTGGATACTAGCCCTTGGTGTATTCTGTCACCTCGCTGCTTGAGGTGGGATCTCTTGATCAGCACAAGGTCCCCAACTTGAAAAGAATCTAGTCGTCTCTTCTGGTCGGCCCACTTCTTCATTCTGGCTGACGCTTTCTCTAGAGAGGCCCGGGCAATATCCGTATTTCTCTGCCATTCTTTTGCAAACTGGTAGGCTCTCGGAACACTTGCCTTATAATCGGTGGTCACCGTGTGCGGCGTGAGGGGCTGCTGTCCTAACAGTATCTCGGAAGGACTCTTGTTGGTGGAGGAACTCTTCTGCAGATTAAAGCAAAACTGTGCTACATCCAAAAGTTCGGCCCAGTCCTTCTTGTTCACCCTGAAAAAGTGTCAGAGGTACTCTTCTAACATTGCATTGAAGCGTTCTGTCTGACCATCCGACTGTGGATGGTTACTGGTTGAGAAGTTGAGAGTGGATCCCAGTAATCTAAATACTTCCCTCCAAAACTTCCCAGTAAATCTCGGATCTCTATACTGACAATGTCCTTTGGCACGCCCCAATACTTTACAACATGCTTCACAAAGAGGCGCGCGGTTTTCTCTGCCGTACAAACAATTGGAGTCGGAATGAATGTTGCATACTTAGAGAACCGGTCGATGATCACGAGTATGGAACCATACCCTTTCGTCTTGGGTAACCCAGAGATAAAGTCCATAGAGACGCTTTCCCAAGGTCTAGTCGGCACGGGAAGTGGTTCCAGCAATCCAAGTGGCAAATCCCGATCAACTTTGTCTTGCTGGCAAATGTGACAAGTCCGCGTATAATCCATCACTTCATTCTGATCATTTGGCCAATAGTACCCCCTGTGTAGCAAGGATAGTGTTCTCCGCCAGCCCGGATGGCCTGCCCAAAGAGTATCATGGCACTCCTTGATTAGCTCCCGCCTTAATCCTGCGAACCGAGGAACATAAAGTCGTTGTCCCTTCGTGTATAAAAGACCATCTTCCACCCAGAACCGTCTTGTCTTCCCCTGTTTCACCAAGTTAATCATGGCCTGGGTCTGAGGATCCGCCGCTAATCCTTCGCGGATCCTATCATGGAGGGCACTGGTAACATAAGAGTGAGACTGTTCGGCAGCTGTAGAGGTGGCCGCAAGTTCAGCCTTACGGCTTAATGCATCCGGCACATTGTTCATCCTCCCTGGCTTGTGCTCGAGATCTAAATCAAACTCGGCTAGAAACTCTTGCCAACGGGCCTGCATCGAGGTCAACTTCTTCTGTGTAAGGAAATGGCTTGCCGCACGGTTATCGGTCTTCACCAAAACCTTCATTCCCAACAAATAGTGTCGCCATACTCGTAGGCAATGCACAATAGCAAGGAGTTCCTTCTGCTGGGATGAATACCTCCTCTCGGTATCGTTCAGCTTCCTGCTTTCGTATGCCACGGGATGTCCCTCTTGTAACAATACTCCACCGATAGCAAAATCAGACGCATCCGTATGTACCTCAAACGGCTTGGTAATATCTGGCAAGGCTAAGACCGGATTGCTAATCACCGCATGCTTCAGATCGTCAAATGCTGCTTGACACTTCTCGGACCAAGACCAAGAGAAGTCTTTCTTGAGAAGATCTGTAAGGGGTGCCGCGCGTTTCGAATACCCTTCAACGAACTTGCGGTAGTAGTTCACAAGGCCAAGAAAGGAACGCACTTCTGTAACCTCCGTAGGAGCTCTCCACTCCTTAATAGCGCGGACCTTTTCCATATCCATCCGGATCTGTCCTCCGCCAATGACATGTCCAAGAAACATAACTTGTTCCTGCGCGAACGAGCATTTCTCCAACTTGACATATAACTGGTTCAGTCGCAAGACTTGGAATACAAGGCGAAGATGTTCAAGGTGCTCTTCCATAGTGCGGCTGTATATGACAATATCATCCAGGTACACCACCACAAACTTGTCGATATATTTCCGGAAGAGCTCATTCATAAGAGTACAGAAAGTTGCAGGAGCATTGGTCAGGCCGAATGGCATGACAAGAAATTCATATGCCCCATACCGAGTGGAACAAGTCGTCTTTGGTTCATCTCCGGCAACGATCCTGACCTGATAGTAACCCGATCTCAAATCAAGTTTAGAGAAGTACTTCGCAGACGTAAGCTGGTCAAATAAGTCGGCAATGAGCGGTATGGGATACTTGTTCTTCACCGTTACCTTGTTCAGGGCTCGATAGTCGACACACAATCGCAAGCTTCCATCTTGTTTCTTCTGAAATAAGACCGGGGCACCGTATGGCGCCTTTGAGGGGCGAATAAAGCCCGATTCCAATAGTCCATCAAGCTGTCTCCGTAGCTCTGCTAGTTCAGGCGGACTCATTCTATATGGCCCTTTCGCAGGAGGCTTGGTTCCAGGGACTAACTCAATCTGATGATCGATAGGCCTTCGTGGAGGTAACACCTTTGGTAATTCTTTCGGCATCACATCCTTGAATTCTGTAAGTACCCGGGAGACTTCCGCCGGCAAGGCATCATGATTCTGATCATCTGGCTTTAACCTTAAGGTTGCAAGGTAAGTCAGCTCCCCTCGCCTCAGTCCCTTCTCCAACTGAAGAGCTGATAATAGTCTGCCCTCATCTTTCTGCGTGGACATCTGAATGATTGAGGGATTGTCACCAAAAATCCCTAAGGAGTTAACGAACGGCATCGGCACTGCCTTGTGGTAACGGAGAAAGTCCATTCCCAATATAATCTTAAAATCATCCAACGTCACAGCGAGAAGGTTAACCTTTCCACTCCACTGTCCCATCTTAACTGGAACCAACTTGGCAACACCATGTATCGGCATTGCGGCAGAGTTTACAGCCTTCATCCGGCTAGAATCTTTCACCAAACACAGTCCCAGACGATTCGCCTCTTGAATGGCAATAAAGCTGTGGGTAGCACCGGTATCAACCATCGCCAAAGTACTCTGCCCATTAATACTAAGGTCCACATACATGAGTCCCTTCTTCGGCTTAACCTCTGGCAACTGAGTGGTCACGGCATTGAGCAAGTAAAGAGAACCCATATGAGTTTCACCACCATCATTTCCCTGAGTGGTGTCATCGGCTTGGCCCCCGTGCGATGCCATTAGCGCATTCAGGGCCGTCTTCTGAGGACACTGATAGGCTTTGTGATTCCCTCCACAAAGAAAACACTTCAAGTTCCCGGGACGTCCTTGAAACCTGGACGAAGAGGAAGCGCCGCCATTGTTACGCGGCCTGTGGTACTCCCTCCCAGAATTGGAACTCGAGGCACCACCTGCACTTGCTCCCCCACTTCTGTTCTGGCCATGACCTTGGTCTCCCCCACTTCTAGCTTGGTACCCTCCATTCTTTCCCTTATTGTAATTATTGGAGGATCCCGCTCTTTGTTGCGACTGGGAACTTGACTGAGACGGAGCCGGTCGACGCTCACCCAACATGGGGGTGTAGTCGTTGATACGCTCAGCGGAGGCCATTGCGGAAGTCAAATCTTGAACCCGTTGCCTCTGTAATTCATTTTGGATCCATGGCTTCAGACCTTCTAAGAAACAAAACAACTTATCCTTTTCAGACATGTCGCGGATATCTAACATCAAGGCTGAGAACCGCTTCACATACTCCCGGATGTTGCCTGTCTGCTTCAGTTGCCTCAAACTCCTCCGAGCAATGAACTCAATATTCTCGGGTAAGAACTGATTCTTCAGCTCTCTCTTCAAGTCATCCCACGTCCCAATAGTACAGTGACCGCTCTGGATCTCAGCATATTTGGTGCGCCACCATAGTTTAGCATCACCGGTGAGGTACATGGTTGCCATCGACACCTTTGAACCTTCGCTATCAGGCCTAACCACATTAAAGTACGCCTCCATATCAAAAAGGAAGTTCTCTACCTCCTTGGCGTCCCTCGCTCCCTCATACGCCTTGGGCTCGGGGACCTTGATCCTGGGCCGGTCTATACCGCCGCCCGAAGGTGCTGGATCTCCATTTCCAACAACCTTTACTAGGAGATTTACTTTCGAGGAAAGTTCAGCCACCTGATCCAGAAGAGTAGCCATATTCCCTTCAACCACTCCCTCCAACGTAACAAGACGTTCGCCCACATGGGCCTGATCGTCTGAGAAACCGTCCAATCGTTCCTCCAGAGTCGTCACTTGATCTATAATCCCACTTAGAGCTAGCATCTTATCCTCTAACTGGTCCAACGCGTTCGGGTATTCAAGGGCCGGGGATTAATGGATGGTCCTCCCACCTGCTGGGCAAGGACCTGGGCGGGGTCAGTAGCATTCGGACCCTCCGCCATCGCAACTAGATCGCTCTGATACCAACTGTCACGGACCAACTTAAACTCAAGCTTGGCACGTGCGGCACTCGAGACACCTGTCCCAAGTAAGCCTAATTACTCTTCACTATCAATTATTTAGCATCACTTAATCTTAACGCATCGCATAATCTTAACGCATCACAAACACTGAACAAAGGGTCTTTGAAGGCATCATTTCATTCAAATATCAACAACTATTACAAAGCACTATTACAAGCTTAAATTCCTTCTTGGGTGTAGAAGACTAGTCCTCTACATATATATGAAAATGGAAAACAGCTAAGTTCTAAAAGGAAACATCAAAAGTGGAGACGAAGCGTACTCCCCCATTTTCCTAAGCTAACCTTTACAAAAATAAATGAAAATTTGTACAATGCTCTTTTACAACCTAAGGAACCTATATACAAAGTCTGGGCGTCACAGCAGTTGTTCTCAATTTTTTAAAAGAAATTTTTTTTTCTCGATTTGGAACACCTAGGGCTATCATTAGCGATGGAGGGACACATTTTAACAACAAAAACTTTGCTGCCCTTGTCAAAAAGTATGGTGTAACCCATAAGGTGGCAACACCTTATCACCCGCAAACAAGTGGGCAAGTCGAAGTTTCAAATCGGGAGATCAAAAATATTCTCCAAAAGATGGTTAACCTAAATCGCAAAGATTGGTCTGTAAGATTAATTGATGCACTTTGGGCTTATCGTACTGCATATAAAACCCCGATTGGAATGTCTCCTTATCGACTCGTTTACGGCAAGGCATGCCACCTTCCTGTAGAACTTGAGCATAAAGCTTATTGGGCAATAAAAACGCTTAACTTTGACACTTCAACGGCTGGGTCCCATCGAAAGCTACAACTCAATGAGTTGGATGAGCTTCGAAACGATGCATATGAATCCGCAAAGATATACAAAGAAAGAACTAAGACTTTCCATGATAAAAATATCTTGCGAAAGACTTTTAAAGTGGATCAAAAAGTTTTATTGTATTCTTCGCGTCTTCATTTGTTTCCTGGAAAACTTCAATCCCGTTGGACCGGGCCGTTCATTGTCAAAACTGTTTTCCCACATGGAGCTATTAAAATTCTTGACCCTCGTACTGGTCACATTAATAAGGAAAATAGGCAGAGACTTAAACCATTTCACGAGTATTTTACGGGTTCGAGTGAGGATATGAATCTACGGGACCCATCATATGAAACATAGGTATCTCTATTTCTACCTATAGTCTTATCTAGTTTGGGGGTACCTACCATCGTCTGGCTGAAGGCGTTAAACTTAGCGCTTGTGGGGAGGCAACCTTTATTATGTTCAGGTAATATTTTTAGATTATTTTTTATTATTTATTTTTGGCAACTTTGGGGACACATGCTGATTCAGTTTGAGGGTGGGGGTAAATAAGATTTTCATAACTTTTTCCAATAAAAGTTAGTATCTAAGGCATTCTGGTATTGTAGACACATTTTTTTTTGTATACTCTGATCTTTGGACATTCTTAGAATCCTAGAGTTGCACTTGGGATAAAATTATAAGGTTATGGTTTATTTTAAACCGTAAATTGTTAGTGCGTTAAGAATTTTTAAAGTTTTTGGTACTACCATCCTATTAGATGTGTTTCAGAAGAAAATCACTCTTATAATTGCACTTCACGTAGTTATGTTATCAAGGTTTTGTTAAAACTAACTATCACCTTTTGATTAATCAACAGTTTGGGTTAGGAAGAATCTGTAATGAGGGAGACATTTATCTTGAAAAATTTCGCTTCTCATAAATTCATACTAAGGGTTTGTATGTATTTTCGCAAGTTATTGGCTCCTTTCACGAAGCTGACATACTCGTAAAAAAAATAAAAATAAATAAAAATCACAATTCAAGGCCCCTCGTAAGATTTAGAACTGAAAGAGGAAGAATTTTTATTAATCTCGAGGCAAGCCATGAATCAATGTGAAAGTAAGAGACCAAAAAAAGTAAAAATTGAGTCTCTATGATTATAGTTGAGAACTATGTGAATGAGGACAAGTTGCACGTATAAAAGAGCAAATGAAAACTCAAATGCAAAAGTCTTACCATAAAAAACTTGTGTGGATATATATTTTCCCTGAAAGATCAATAAAAGAGAGCGAACAAACTAAGGTAGTTGTTGAACAAACTTCTAGATTTCTTTCGCCATACTCAAGATACGGCTAAGGTTATTTGAAAGGATTATCAAACTTCTTGATTCCATAAACTAAATTCACTACACAAAGGATGAAATTCTGAAATTTGATCTAATCTGATTGTAGTATAATTGACTTGATAAATTCTAAACGTATCTGATGATTAACCCTCGTTTAAGTATTATATCTAGGAGATGAATTTAATCTATTCTCTGAGATACCAAATGATTATTAGTTGTTTATAATACCAGAACATCTATGATAGAATTTTGTGGGTATATTCACTAAAAACCCTCACGAGACACAACTCGTCCTATATGGGTAACCTATAAGTTGAAAGGCTTGTTGCATACGCTAAATGCAATCGTAAGAAACCACGAAAGAGTTTAGTTTTCTTTTCTTTTGCTAAGGGACTAGCAATATATCAGTTTGGGGGTATTTGATAGGCATGAAAAATGCCTATTTTTGTCATTCAATTTACATTATCTAGGAACTTATTTTATGTTTCACTGGGCCTAATTGAAGTATGTTTGACTATTGCAGGTAAAGAGACATTTGTAATCAATCCCTTCTTAAAGCCCAACTCTTACAAGCTAAAGAGCTGCTGGAGATGATCAGTTGTCAAGAGCTGCTGGAGATGATCAGTTGTTAAGAGCTGTTAGAGATGACTTTGAACCAGAGAGCTGTTGGAGCTGCTAGAAGACTTAGTAGTCAAGCCTAGCTAAAATCTCTCCACAAAATTAGGAGTGGTTGAGGGAGATGAAGAATTTGAGTTAGGTTAAGAGGGAGAGTTGTAAAGAGAAAAAAATTGATTTTATCTTCTGAGTTTTATCTTTTTTTTCTACAGTAGTTCTTATTTTTCTGTTTAATGAAAACCATTTTCAATCAATGAAAACCAGTTTTTATTTCATGATTTTGATCTTTGTATCCTTGAGAACGAAACCCTCTATGTTTCAACACCCGGTTTGATACGGATTATCAGTTAGTAATGCAGATTGTAGACTTTGTTATTATAGTATCATTAAAGGAGGCAAATCATGTTTTGGATATGGTTACTGTTGGATTGTATTGGTATACCTTTTTATAAACTAAAGGCACCTCTATTAAGTTGTAAATCACAAGTATATCCCACCCCTTTATAATTTTATATTAATGATTAATCAGAAGGAACATGACTTGGTACCATCATTAATATACAGGTCAGACCGTTAATCAGTTGATAGAAGTACATGTTTAACGATTACTAGATTATAAATAAATGTCTACCGTGAGATGATATTAGTTTCAATCAAATGACTGTTATGTGCACCTTTTTAGGGGTTGTTTCGTAATAATAGTTATGTTGATATTATTATTCTATAAACTACTATAAGAGAAAATCATTGTACTATTAATACATCATGGTAAGTAAGGTGACATTCCATTTATATACATATTAAATTGACTGGTCACTTAACATTTTATGGCTTAACTTAGCAACGATTATAGGACTTTAAGTGATATAACCCTTATTAAATTAAGGTAGAAAGATCATTAGTAGTCAGAGTATAAAATCAGCGACTAAGACCCCACTCCCATATATGTGAGGGTAAAAAGGTCATTGCGGATAAGATCGCCAATCATATGATATAGTCTCATTGCTTATAGAGCAAGGACAGATAGGTCATTTTGATTGAGGGTCAGTCTCTTAAATCATTCATCCATAGGATAACTTAGAGTCGTGTACACAGTAGGGCTATGATGTCAAGGTCCTTGGGTTCGATTCCCTAAATAAAAGATTTGGTGACTATTTATCAGTGTTCCGGGGTTACAACCCCTAAAATTCTTCCCCAATTACATATCGGCTTTGATATTCTTTGTGAATACTTCTCGTGGGCATAGATCCCTAAAAGTGAAAATAAATCAGGCTTTAAACCTATAGGTTGAAACTTCTTTACCACATTGATCTGGTGATTTCCCCGCTAATTCCTGGCTCACTAAAAGGAATCCGCCAATCCCTGACTCGACAATAAGGGATACGCTTCTGTTAAGGAGTGAAGAGTGCGAGAGTGTGGTCCTACTGAATTAAAAGTGACCTTGTGTACATCGTTTATTAATTATCCCCCACACCTTCTTTTTTTCTTTTCATTTTTTTATCCTATTTTTGCTTTATTTATTTAGCAAAGCAATAGTACATGTGGAGGACATAAAGCCTGGCCACTAGTTTATTGCCTAATAGAAGTTGTTTCTATTTTATCTAAGAAGTAAGTTGCCTGAATTTGTCGTGGTAGCATAGACGCATTCCAAAAAAGTTGTGAGTGATGGGAGCTACCAAGCTTTGATAGTCCATCAGCCATTCCATTTCCCCCACACCTAATAATACTTTATAACTACTTTATAATACCGGTTGGCACCGACGCTTAATAACAATATTAATAATTGAACCTCATTTCCTCACAGCATTGCACCATTTATATATATTTATAGGATATTATATCACACTAGTACTTTTATATAATAGATCGGTCTATCATGTTCAGTGACCGGTAATAATTATGCTTTCTGACGCCCTGTGCACTATATTTTTTCACAGGTTAGATTTTGCTTAATGAGGCTTGGTTGATCATTTTTGGGATTCTTTGGAGTTCTATTAGATCGCTGTGCTATCGTAGGGTATTTATGATATTTATTTCATATTTCATTGTCGTAGTCTTACTCTCATTTTTAGAGTTAGTTGAGAAATTTATTCACTTTATTCATTCCATTCTTTTTAATATAATTGAGTTAGTTTCCGCTGCGTTTCTTTGGTAAGTAGATGTAGTAATTTCTTTAAAAATATAATACATCTGTGGGGTTTCATCCGTAGGATGCCCTATTTGTTATGCTTTAGAATTTTCTTTATGATTTTTATCAGAAATTAGATTTTGGGGCGTGACAAACTTGGTATCAGAGCGCTAGGCTAAATCCTTAAGCAGTTTAGATATTAGAGTAGGACTCGTTCGTTGCTGCTAACCATATTGTTGTAGGTCGCGGTACTCCTCGTCGCGGTGCTCGGGTTCCAGTTCCTCATGTGCCTGCTGCAACGCGTGGTTTGCAAACTAATGTCCTTCAGAGACGCGGTTTTGTCGTGGTATGGGACATGGTGCATTATCGGTAGATGAGAATGTCGCTGAGACTTTGGTTCACGTGGGACAAGATTTCGTTCGAAAGGTTACTCAAGAGGAGATTATTTTGCCACCTGTTCCATCTGTGGTTCCTCTAGGTAATTTTCAACAATTATTCTAGATGTTCATGTAGCAGCAGAATGTAAATCAGGGGGTTGGTAACAAATGGCAGAAGGAGATGTGATGGTACAAGTTGGTCACTTTTGTGGGTCTTCCTGATCTGAAGATTGTTGAGGATTAGATGAAGCCGGTCAAGAAAATTTTTAAGAACATGGGATGTCCTGATGAAGAGAAGGTGGAGTGTACTACTTTTTACATGAAGAACGAGGCCTGGAACTGGTGAGAGATGACTGAGAGGAATCACGGGTTGACACCACTGATGGCTTGGGGAGAGTTCAAGGTCAAGTTCTTTGAGCAGTACTTTCCACAGAGCTTCAAACATCAGATGACAATTGAGTTCTACCAGCTGACTTAGGAGAAGATGACCGTATCACAGTATAAAGTATCTTTTACAGAGTTGTCTCGTTATGCTCTAACAGTTGTAGCTGATGAGGAGTCCAAGGTTGCAAATTTCATGGAGGGTCTTCTTCCGCCTATTCGAACTAGATGTAGAGGTTTTCTTGGGTAGACTTATGCGTTGTTGGATTCATGAGCTCAGGAGTTTGAGCAAGACTATCAGAGTAATATTAAGTTGAAGGAGTATAGGTAGACATATAAGAAGAAGGAAGAGGGTAATTCGTCTGCTAGACAGGGTCACCAGGATGCTCAGGGGCAGAACAGGAAGCGTCAGAGGGATGATAGATCTATGGATATGAGGGCAGTTGTTCCAGCTCAGGGGTCTCGTATTCTAGGTCCTTATTTCTCTGGCGGGGAGCATGGCCATCTAGCTAGGTGTTGTCCTTGTAGGGAGGGGCAGCAGTTTCAACAACGATCTCATGAGCAGGGTCAGGGACATCATCCGTAGGGTCAGTTTCAGCGTTATCAGGGTCAAACTCCGTGTCAGCAGGGTCAGAGTCAGGCTCAGCATCAGCAGAGACAGACTCAGCAGCATCGAGGTTAGGCACAAGCTCAGGGTAGAGTGTTTACAGTCCAACGTGATCAGAGTGGAGACAAAGCGGTGATGGAAGGTACTTTATTAGTATTCCATACTCCTTTTTGAGTCTTATTTGATACTGGTGCATCACATTCTTTTATTTCATACATCAGCATGTGTTCCTTAGGATTAGAGCCTGATACTTTAGAGACTCAGTTGACTGTGATTACTCCTTTAGGTAGTTCAGCCTCCCTTAACCTCGTTTGTAGGGATTGTCCCGTTGTCGCTTGTGATTTTGTTTTACCTGCAGATTTGATTGTTTGACCTATTAAAGAGTTTGGCATAATCCTCAGTATGGATTGGTTATCTACCTACCATGCCAGAGTTGATTGTTACGAACGATCAGTTACTTTCTATAGACCAAACCAGGAGTAGCTTCAGTTTAAGGGTTCGGGTCTTTTAGATTTACTTTGTTCGATGTTAGCGTTTCTCCAGACTGAACCAGTTGAGATATTTGTCGAGCAACTTCCTGTAGTCTCCGAGTTTCAGGATGTATTCCAAGAGATGCCAGGATTGTTGTCGACGAGAGATGTTGACTTTGGTATAGACGTCGTGCCTGGGACAGAACCAATTTCTCATACAGCGTATCGTATGGCTCTTGTTGAGCAGAAAGAGCTCAAGGACCAGGTTCAAGATTTATCATAACAGGGTTTTATTTGTCCAAGTATTTTGCCTTGGGGTGCGTCTGTACTTTTTGTGAAAAAGAAGGATGGTTCGATGCGGTTGTGTATTGATTATCGGTAGTTGAACAAGGTGACAATCAAAAATAGGTATTTGATGCCTAGGATTGATGACCTATTTGACCAGTTGAGGGGAGCCCAGTATTTCTCCAAAATTGATCTAAGGTCTGGTTATTACCAACTTTGAGTAAAGGATGGGGACATTCCCAAGACTGCTTTTCGGATAAGATATGGCCACTATGAGTTTGTAGTTATGTCGCTCGAATTGACTAACGCTCCTGCGGTGTTTATATATTTGATGAACCGGGTTTTCAAACCATATTTGGATCAATTTATCATCATTTTTGTAGATGACATCCTGATCTACTCGCGGTTGAAGAAGGAACATGCATAGCATTTGCAGATTGTCTTACAGATACTTAAAGAACATAAGCTTTATGTTAAGCCCAAAAAGTGTGATTTATGGAGGGAGGAGGTCAAGTTTTTGGGTCATGTTGTATCACGAGAGGGTGTATCTGTAGATCCTTCAAAGGTTGAGGCTGTGTTAGATTGGCAGAGGCCTAGTACTGTTACTGAGATTTACAGTTTTCTTGGTCTAGCGGGTTACTATCACAGGTTTATAAAGGACTTCTCGCAGATTTCCGCGCCATTGACTCGTTTGACTAGGAAGGAAGTCAAGTTTGTTTGGGATGACAAATGTGAGCATGCGTTCGCAGATTTAAAGACTAGACTTACTACGGCACCGGTTCTTACTCTTCCTTCCGAGGGAAAAACATTTGTGGTTTATACCGATGCTTTATTGGGTGGTCTGGGAGGAATGTTGATGCAAAATGAGAAGGTGGTTTCTTACGCTTCTAGGCAACTTAAGATTTATGAGAAGAATTATATGACACATGATCTGGAGCTAGCCGCGATTGTTTATGTTCTGAAGATTTGGAGACCCTACCTTTATGGTGAGAAATTCTAGCTTTTCTTAGATCATAAGCGCTTGAAGTATTTATTCACGCAGTCAGAGTTGAACATGAGACAACGTCGATGGATGGATTTTTTGAAGGACTGTGAGTACGATTTGTAGTATCATCCGGGTAAAGGCAATGTTGTGGCGATGCCTTGAGTCTCAAGTCACGTGGCATTATGGTGAGTATGATGGTTAGAGAGTGGCAGATGCTTGAGACGCTCTCTGAGTTTGGGTTGCAGTTTAGTTCTGAGTCCTCAGATTATTTTCTGCTTAATGTTGTTGTTCAATCTTCATTGATTAGTCGGATTGTTCAGGCTCAACAGCAGAATATCAAGTTGCAATCCTGGAGTGTAGATAATAGTTTACCATATTGGGTTGTTGGTTCAGATGGTAGTATTCATTTTCGTAGGTGGTTGTGTGTTCCGGACGTAGCAGAGTTGAAACGTGAAGTTCTGGACGAGGCGCATCGTACTAGATTTACTATTCATCTCGGGGCTACAAAGATGTATCATGACTTGCGTAGACACTATTGGTGGAATAATATGAAGCGGGAGATTGCTGATTATGTTTCTAGGTGTTTGACTTGTCGGCAGGTGAAAGCCGAGCATCAAAGCTGGCTGGGCCGCTTCAGCCTTTACCTATTGCAGAGTAGAAATGGGAGCATATTTCTATGGATTTCGTTAGCGGTTTACCCAAAGCTCGGAGTGGTTTTGATTCTATTTGGGTAATCGTTGATCGATTTACTAAATCTGTACATTTCCTTCCCGTTCGCACTACTGCATCTATGGATAACTTATCGAGGTTGTATATCTATGAGGTGGCAAAGTTACAGGGAGGTTCTGGAAGAGTTTCCAGGAAGCTTTGGGCACGTCTTTGGATTACAGTACCACATTTCATCCACAGACAAATGGACGGACCGAGAGAGTAAACAAGATCATGGAAGACATGTTATGAGCTTTCGTGATGGACTTTAAGGGGAGTTGGGTTGACCATTTACCTTTGATAGAGTTCACTTACAATAACAGTTTCCAGTCGAGTATTGGTATGGCACCATTTGAGGCATTGTATGGTCGACTGTGTCATTCTCCCACATGCTGGGCAGAGGTTGGAGAGAGGAGTTTGCTTGGGCAAGAGATAGTTCAGCAGACGACTGACAGTATTAGAGTTATTTGTGACCGGTTGCATATAACACAGAGCCGATAGAAGAGCTATACAGACACCCGTCGAAGGCCGTTGGAGTTCGCGGTCGGAGATCATGTTTTTCTGAAGGTTTTACCTACGAAAGGGGTAATGCGCCTTAGCAAGAATGGTAAGTTGGCACCTAGGTTTGTGGGGCCATTTCAGATCTTGAGCAGGGTTGGGGCAGTCGCTTATCGCTTAGCACTACCGCCACAGATGGACCGGGACCATAATGTATTTTACATATCGATGTTATGTAAGTATGAGAGAGATTCATCCCATGTGATTGATTGGCATCCGCTGGAGATTAGAGAGGATGTTTCGTATGAGGAGCAACCTATAGCAATTGTGGATCGTAAGGATTATGTGCTTCGGACTAAGACCATTTCGTTGGTTAAGGTTCAGTGGAGCAATCACGGTAGTGATAAGGCTTCATGGGAGCGCGAAGAGGATATTTGCGAGCGTTATCCTTCTCTTTTTACTGAGTCAGGTACGCCAAATTTCGAAGACGAAATTTCTTTTTAGAAGGGAAGAATGTAGCGCCCCGCTTTTATTTTATTTTCTCCTTTGTGTTTCACAGTTGCTTTTTACTTAACTTTCTCTAGGGTGTACCATAGTATGTGTTTGAGCTTTTGAATTTGTGGGAAACTTTGTCAAAACCCACCACCGATTTCTCCCTAATTCTTATCCATCCATCCCTCTTTCTCCTCCATAAAATCTTTAGCCATTAGAGACTCTTAGAGTAAGAAGTGATTACCATAAACTCGTTTACATTCAAGCTCTCTTTTGTGCCTATTTTTGGAGTGGGTTGGCTTTTAATTTTGTTGAGCATTGCAAGTTGTTCCTCGCTCCTCGATTTGTACCAAATCCCTAATCAAGGCAAGTACCATTATTTAAGGTCATTGTATGATTACTGTGAATTATGACAGTAGGGCTTTATAAACATGAATTCTTGGTCGTAGTTAGGAGGTACTGATTGATGCTTATCATACTAACCGTAGCAAATTTATTAGCAAAATTGATTATCATTGTTAAGAATGATCTCGATCATAATAGATTAGATGCTCTTGTACAATTGTATATAATAAGGACATGAGAAAATCTTAGGTTAGTAATGCAGATTGTAGACTATGTTATTATAGTATCATTAAAGGAGGCAAATCATGTTTTGGATGGTTGCTGTTGGTTTGTATTGGTATATCTTTTTATAAACTAAATGCACCTCTATTAAGTTGTAAATCACAAGTATATCCCAACCCTTTATAGTTGCATATTAATGATTAATTAGAAGGAACAAGACTTGGTACCATGATTAATATACTGGTCAGACCGTTAATCAAGTTGATAGAAGTGCATGTTTAGCGATTACTAGATTATAAATAAATGTCTACCGTGAGATGATATTAGTTTCAATCATATGACTATTATGTGCACCTTTTTGGGAGTTGTTGCGTTGTTATAGTTATGTTAGTAAGTATTGTATTGAAAACTACTATAAGAGAGAATTATTGTACTATTAATACATCATGGTAAGTAAGGTGACATTTCATTTATATACATATTAAATTGGCAGGTCACTTAACATTTCATGGCTTAACTTAGCTACGATTATAGGACTTTAAGTGATATAACCCTTATTAAATTAAGGTAGAAAGATCATTGGTAGTCAGAGTATAAAATTAGCGACTGAGACCCCACTCCTATATATGTGAGGGTAAAAAGTCATTGAACATAAGATTGCCAATCATATGATATAGTCTCATTGCTTATAGGGCAAGGATAGATAGGTTATTTTGATTGAGTGTCAGTCTCTTAAATCATTCATGCATAGGATAACTTAGAGTCGTGTACACAGTAGGGCTATGATGTCGGGGTTCTTAGGTTTGATTTCTTAAACTAAAGATTTGGTGACTGTTTATCAGTGTTCCAGGGTTGCAAGCCTCTAAAACTCTTCCCCGGTTACATATCGGCTTTGATATTCTTTGTGAATACTTTCCGTGGGCATAGATCCCTAAAAGTGAAAATAAATCAGGCTTTAGACCTGCAGGTTGAAACTCCTTGAACACCTTGATCTGGTGATTTCCCCGCTAATTCCTGGCTCACCAAAAAGGAATCCTCCAATCCCTAGCTCGACACTAAGCGATACGCTTCTGCTGAGGATAGAAGGGTAAGAGAATGTGGTCCTACTGAATTAAAAGTGACCCTGTACATCATCTGTTAGTTATCCCCCACACCTAATAATACTCTATAACTACTTTATAATACCGGTTGGCGCCGACACTTAAAAATAACATTAATAATTGATCCTCATTTCCTTAAAGCATTGCACCATTTATATATATTTATAGGATATTATATCACACTAGTACTTTTGTATAATAGATTGGTCTGTCATATTCAGTGACCGGTAATAATTATGCTTGCTGACGTCCTGCGCGCTATATTTTTTCGCAGGAGGTCAAGTACGGTTGGATTTTGCTTAGTGAGGCTTGGTTGATCATTTTCGGGATTCTTTGGAGTTTTATTGGATCGTAGAGCTATCGTATGGTATTTATGATATTTATTTCATATTTCATTGTCATAGTCTTACTCTCATTTTTAGAGTTAGTTGAGAATTTTATTCACTTTATTCATTCTATTCTTTTTAATATAATTGAGTTATTTTCCGCTGCGTTTCTTTGGTAGGTAGATGTAGTTATTTCTTTAGAAATATAATACATCTGTGGGGTTTCATCTCTGGGATGCCTGACTTGTTATACTTTAGAATTTTTTTTATGATTTTTATCAGAAAGTAGATTTTGGGGCGTGACATTACTGAAAGGGCACAAAGTATGAAATGTTTCATTGAGTTGTCAAAGTAGTTTTGGGTGGATTCGATAGTTTCAACGGTTGATATAAAGCTTTGGTCTGCATTGGATCTTGGACTATTAGAAGAGATCAGTTGGACGAAAAAGATGGTAATCATTTATACTTCTTTTATCTATTCTAGTTGTAGATCATTACTAGATTATATGTCTAGTTTGTGCATGTTCATTGGATATGTTTGTGATAATTTTTGTGACCGATCTTGTGATGCTAAGAATTGGAAAATTATCCAATTTATTGATGTGATATCTAATGATGATGTATTATACAAAGACATGAATAAGTAGACTAAAAAAGTGGATTTATCGGGGTCATGTGAGTATCTAAAAATCTCTACAAAGATGGTGTTGGAACATTGGTTCAAAAGGTCCAACGAGAAATGCATACTCATCTGATTGTTATGAAAAGAAGAACCAAGGTTTCGAGACCTACGGCCCATTATCATTACTCCCGACATTGTTTGTGGCTAACCGATATTGATGATAACTACAAGGTCGCTTTACAAGGTGAGGTCATCGGTAAGTGGGAGCTTGACATGAATAATGATAAGATGGGATCTCAATCATCATATGGAGTATGGGATGTAATCCTGTTACCGATGGTAAAATCTTTACTTCACAAGTTGGTTTACAAGTTAAACGAGAACAAGTTTTTTCAAGATGGAATTTTTGGAAAAGTACTTTCAAGAATAAACGAGTGTTTATGTCAAGATGTTTTGGTTCGCCGGTTATGAAGTTAGTTGTATTGTGGTGGCTTTGGTTTTTAAATTGAGCGATTCTTAATATCAAATGAAAAATTCTTCATGATTAATCTTATTGAAGATGGGTATGTAAGTCGGCTACATGGATTCATAATTACCTGGTGGAGTTGTATTATGGAGACTCATACATGAAAGCTCATATGCATGTTCAAGAAATACACTGAAACGATGGGGCTCGATGTTAGATATGTTTATATCATTAGTAGGTTTAAAAAACACCACAAAAACCATTACTGATGTTATATGTTTTTTGAAAACTCATGGATTGACCGTTCTTAGAGTATGGATGATATGCTAGTTGCATATGCAAGTTATAGTATAGGTAAGATTGAAGAGCCGTGGGAACAGCTATCTCAATAAAGGGTTAGACCGATGGCCAATCCATGGCATATGGTATACTATAAATAGGAAGAACATAAAGTTGAAGTTGTTATTAATATGATAGATTGAGACTGGTTGGAGTGTGATTTGGTAGTACACCATTTGTTGTTTACTTCGGGCTTAAAATACGTGTTTGTTTGGCTACGGAATGTAGTATGTCTAACTCATTTGATGATTTGATTTCTAATATAAGTCATCGTATACTTGAGACCGGAGATTTCCCATGAAGTAAGAGATATAATACGTGGAACATAAATATTATGTATTCGAAGAAGACTCGGTCATAGCTCATAGCTAAGGAGTTATTCTAGTTCGGCTTGCAGGTTTGTGTATACTTGTAATGGCGAAATACGTTAGTGATATGGAAAGGGCTATAGTTTTGTGGTGTAATACCGAAGCTACTTGGGTATCGAGATGACAATGATTAATTACATCATTGATTGCAAAGGTATAAGTACGGTGCGGCTTTGAAAGTTTGTAAGGGGATGTTCTTGATTTTTTTTTATGAAAAATATTTAAAAACATTATCACATTATTTTGTATGGTACGGTAGCTTTTGGCGTGAAGAGTTTGGTTTGACACGACTATAAATGTCACTACTTTGAAATTACGGGAACCTCATATTTCAAATTTTAAGTGAAAGTTTTGCTAAAGATTGTAAAATTTTGTAAGTGGGTCTTCATCGTTGAAGGTTCGGGTAGCGTGGGCAATTCATTATTAAGATCTAAAGATAGGTTATGGTAAATTTGATTTCAAGTGAGAGATTATTATGTAATAAATTTTGATTTGGTGGTCGTGGAAGTTCATTATGTTCGTGGGACGAACGAAGGTAAAGACAAAGGTGAAAAAGTCATTCCGATGATTTTTTAGTATTTTTGTTTGAACATGACTTTAGTCTTTTTGAACAGAAGAGGCTAAGACCTCTCTACTCGAATAAAATTTTGTCCTTATTCAAATAGAGGTCTTAAACATATATCTGTTCAAATAGACTTTAGTCTTTGTTTGAACAGACCTTGTAACATTTTTAAGATTTTTTTATGATTGTATGCTTGCCTCCTAATTTGTACTTTGATCCCTAACTCATATAATGTCCTCCCAAGTAAATAAGGGGCACTTATAATATTTCTTAGGTGTTGATTATAACCTAATATGAGTTTAATCCTAGTGTGAAAGTTATGGTTTGAGAGACTCCATTAAAGCTTTGAGAAAGCTTGAGTGATTGTAACCTTTGATCATTTATTAGTGGATTGTTTGCGTGGGGAGTGTTTTTTAACCAAAAGAGTTTTCCACTTCCTTCCTCCGAGTAAATCGTTGTGTTTGATTTTGTTTAATTTATCAATTAACATTTTTGTGTATCGTTCATGGGTAAGGGATTAGGATTAGCTACCCTAATTCCTAACATCACCAGCTTCATGTTCTTAGGTAATTAGTTTACTTGCTATAGCCACAGTTTGTACCAGAATCAGTGAAAGAGAGGAAGTCTTCATGTCACAGTCGCACGTACAAAACTTGATCTCAGCACACTGAATCAGCCTGGTCACATTTCAGAGGTCTTTGTGTTTCTTTCTTTTCAAGTGTCTTGATTCTTACGTAGATTTTCCTTTATTTGAAGTATATTTGCCGTTTGGAGTCCTTACTCAGGTTAGATTTAAAGTTTTCTTTGCTTTACGAAATTCCTAAGTGATTTTATTGTTTATTAAGTTTCTCATATTACAGTCTTTGTGTTTACTTGGATTATCATGAATATGAAGTACAATTTTATAACATGATGTAAATGAATATATGCTATTCTTCTGTATAGCATCTAAGTTTTTCTTTAATCCCCAAATGGGAACGTCAAATTTTCAGACGAAGAATACCGACTATTTTTTAAAATACGATAACCGAGGATAATCATTTATCTCATGAAAACTACCTAGACTATGACAAAATATCTGAACTGTGTACATAGTTTTATACATAGGCACAGTGACTCTGTTAGACAAGATCTTGAAACCCACATAATTTTAGGCTGAAATTTCCCAAATAATTGCCCACTATATCCAAATTGACAATAGTCCGTACCACTTTCCATAAATGACAAAGTGAAATGATTTCTCCTTTTTGCCCCCTACTAATACCTTTATTTACATAGAAAGCCAGTATGTCACCACTGCAGGTTGTAGGCAGTCGCAGGTGTAGCAGTAGATTGTCGCCAGTACCAGTCACATCAACTCAAATAAAGATAATTAATTTAATCTTTGCCTTTAATATATCCACGAGATACAAATAAACTATAAACTTAGCAGTTGCCTTTACTTCTTTTCTACTATCCATTAGGGTATTCTTTATTCCATAGAAAATAATCCAAGAGAACCATCATTTTCTCATGGAAACGCTAATCAAACACACTCTTAATGAATGAAAACCATCTCCGTAAGTCGTAGAAAAATAAAGAACAAATATGGTCCTAAATAGGGAAATGTGAGGATATGAGGAAGGAAATGGGAGGGAAAGAGAAAGAGAAAAAAATATAGGCACAAATGATATTTTTTTGAGCATAAATAATAACTATTTCTAGCACAAATTATAATATTTTGGGCACAAATGAGAATCCACAATCGAATTGAGATTAACCTAATTTGAAGAAATAAATGTGAAGAATAAATAATTGGGGAGAGAATTTCTCTTTTAGATCTTCAATTGCTCAATTACTTTATTTCAATTAAATTCCTCTCAAACCCCAAGTCTATCTTATAAAAACTTGGATTCTTTCTCTTTGCCTAGCCTTGCCCTTTAATGGAGGTTACAAATTAGAACTAAAATGCCCTTTAAAATACCTAGAATAAAAAGGGAACACGATAGTCGTTCAAACGAACCAATGGGCCATTTAAACAATTGGCTCAATTAAGCCTCAAAATAGCCTCAGCGTTAATTGGTCTTCCGGATCTTCATGTCGTTCGAACGACTCAAAATGTCGTTCGAACGACTTGCTTATTTTTGCCTAAAAGTAGACACAGCCTAAATTAGACTTCTGGGATCTCCAGGTCGTTCGAACAACTCCAAATATCATTTGAACGACTGGATTATTTTTGCCTAAAAATAGCCTCAGCACAAATTTGGCTTATTTCCTCTCATATCTTGTTCGAACGGCTCCAAGGCTTGTTTGAATAAATTTGCATCTTTTGAAGGGTTTCAATCTTCATATCCTTCTAGATCATGGCTCTCCCCTTGAGGAGCCTTGAGCTCATGCTCAAGATAAAACTGGAGATGTGGGAATGTAGCCGTGCCCATTTCTCTGTTGTACCACTTCGACTTGCTAGGTCATTGACCTTTCCTCCCAACTCAGAATGGCTCGATACTCCCCTATCTTGTAGCATGAATTTTTCTCTCTAGAATACTATCCTCCTACAATGGATCTTCTCTTTTCATCCATAAGTCATCAACTAATAGTAAGCTAGTGTCGATTGTAGAGTCTTCATCTAAAGGAGACGGCTAAAATAGTTTTAAATGCTCAACATTAATCACCGAATACATCTTCATGAAAGGTGGCAAGTCCAATTAGAATGCGTTGTTTCAAATCTTCTTGAGTATCATAAATGGACCATAACCGATAGGTTTGAGTTTCTTACCTTTCCCCTTTAGTCATTCCTTACCTAAATGCAACCAAACTAGATCGACCTCTTGAAAAGTACACTCAACCCGATGCTTGTCGCGTCGAGCCTTATACTTTGCTTGAGTCTTCGTCAATTGTACTTCAACTGTCTCATGAACCTTGATTATCCTCTTAATGAAACGTTGAGCCTTAACTTGTTTAACTTTCTCCTTCCCTGATATTGTCTTGTCGCCAAGACTAAAAGCCAAATGAAAAGGGTTTTGAGGCAAGTACCCCAAACAAACTTCAAATGGAGACTTCAAAGTGGAACCATGAATCGCCCAATTAAACCGAAGCTAAAGATATGGTAAACTCTCATCCTAAGTTTTAGGATACTTATAATGGAATCCCCGTAGTAAATGAACCAAAGTGCGATTAACTACCTCTATTTGCCCGTCAGTCTACGGATGAAAAGCGATACTTTTCTTCAACTTAGTATCCATTATCTCCAATAAAGATCTCTAGAAATGCCCCAAAAAGTAGTTATCTTTATCAAAAATAATAGAAGAATGGAGCCCGAAATACCTCCAGACGTCTCTAAAAAATAATTACGCTACTCCTTCCCCGGTGACCATCTTCTGGCCTGGAATAAGAACAATCATCTTGCTAAATCGATTCACCACCATAAACAAATAGTCATTCTTACACTTGTTCATGGGAAATCACCCATAAAATTCATCAAAATGTTCTCCCAAGGTCGGCTAGGAACTAGTAATAATAAGTACAGTCCTAACTTATGACTGAAAGGCTTCGATGTATTGCATAAAACGCAACCACGAACTGCACGAGCAACATCCACCTGCATCTTCAGCCAATAGACATAATGCCGCAAATTCAAAAGAATCTTCTAAATGCTAAAATGACCAGCCACCCGAGAATAATATGCCTCTCTAATCCAATGCAAATGATCTATATCCTCTGGAATACATAATATACTGCTCTTCTAAATCAAACCATCCTTCAATAAATACTTACATGTCTGGCCTTGCAGTAACCTTTGGTAAATTACACTGAGCTCTTTATCAATGTCGTACCCTGCAGCATATTCAGAAAGAACAATAGGCTGTATCTGCATAACTACCAACAAAGCAGAAATAGTTGGTAATGAGGCTCGAGATAACATATCAACCATTTTGATGTCTACTCCTTTCTTATACTTAATCATCAAGGTAAACTGTTGTAGGTTTGACATCCACTTCATATGGTGAGCTTGTTGTAGCTTGGACTGCATAGATAAAAACTGTAATAGTTTGTGATCGGAATGTACCACAACCTCCTTCCCTAATAAGTAACTTTACCAATGCTTCACTGTTTAATACAATGCATATAAGTCCTTATTGTAGGTAGGATAGTTGCATACTGCTTCTGTAAATATTTTAGAATGGTAGGCAACCGGCTTCCAATCCTATAATAGAATTGCCCCTAATGCATCATTTGATGCATCTATTTTAACCTCAAAAGGCTGCTGTAAATTGAGAAACACTAACACTGGTGCATCTATAATCTTGCATTTTAATAACAAAAAAGTCTTCTCATGGTGATCTTCCCACACAAACTTTACACCAGCTTTTGTCAAGGAATACAACGGTGCAGTTATTTATGAAAAATGCTGAAAAAACTTTCGTAAATACTGACAATAACCCATAAAACTTCTTACTTCCGTCACTGTACGGGGTCTAGGCCAATCAGTAATGACCGAGACCTTCTTTGGATCGACCATAAGTTCACAGCCACCAACGATAAATCCTAAATATACTAGTTCCTTCATCCCAAACTTGTACTTCTTCCTATTCAGAAAAAGTTATTATGATTACAATATGCCCAATACTTTGGCGTATATCTACGAGGTGTTCCTCCCATGTTTGAATATATATTAAGATGTCATCTAAATACATAATCATAAAATTATCAATAAAAGCACGAAGTACCTTATTCATCAACCGCTTAAATGTCGTTGAAGCGCTGTATAACCCAAAAGGCATCACCAACCACTCAAAGAGTCCTTGTTTGGTCTTGAAAGCTGTCTTCCATGTATCTTCTTCCCGAATTCTAACTTGATGGTAACCCGACTTAAGATCCAGCTTGGTGAAAAACCGAGTCTTCTGCAGCTCATTTAAAAACTCGTTAATTCGTGGAAGCGGATAACGATTCTTCACCGTAATCTTGTTCAGTGCCCGATAATCTACACACATTCACCAAGACCTATCCTTCTTCAGCACCAATAATACCGCTGAACCATAAGGTGAGCAACTTAGATTAATAAACCCTTTCTCTTGGAGTTCTTGTACCTGTTTCTTGATCTCATCAAACTCGATGACAAAAGTTTGATATAACCCAATGTTGGGAAGCGGCTCACCATTCACCAAGGTAATATCATACTCCACATCCCCCTTGTGTAGCATCCCTTCTATGCTCATAAATAAGTCTTTATACTCCTCTTTCAACTTCCCCATTTTGATTTGTTGCTTAAGAGACATCGCCAAAGTAGACAACACCTTAGCCGACGGACCTGCAATGGTGCATTTTTCTGGATAGTAAACCTTACCAATATTTTCATAAGGAGACTGCAATTCGATATTGAGGCACACTATATTTTACATGTAAACTCAGTAAAACCTGAGAAAAACCACGATCTCAAGGAGGATTTAGTAATTAAATCCAATATATGCTAGCTATTACAATTGTCGATGAATAATAAGGATGTGAATGATTGAAAAATAGTTGAGTCTTGGATCGGATTAACATATGCTATGCCTGTATTTATAATGGATATGAGCAGTTACAAAAATAAATGGTTTCCAAATTTGGTGGGCAGTGGGCAAACTTCACAGATCTTCTTGTAACGGCTCTATTTGACCAAGCATAACGGCTACTTTAGTGGGTCGAGTTCTGTAGTTGAAGATATGACATCTTCTCGAATGACAGAATTTTTTTTACTAAGTTCTACTAGCTTCACCTGGTCGAATATGGGGAATATGCTACTACAGGACCCTCTTGAACTAGACACACCAACAACAATACAAACTTGTCGCTCGCATTAGCCAACCACTTCGCCTGAGTTGTCGTTACGAAATTATTGGTGGTGACATGATCCTTACAAGCATTAATATGAAACTTTTTCCCCTCCTTCATAAGACGATACTTGCAAGCTCTATGGTAAAGAATTATATCTCTATCCCAAAGATAAGGGCTACCAAAGATTACTTGACACACATCTAAAGGAACTACCTCACTCGTCACTTCGTCAATAAACATTTTAATAATCACAAACTTGAATGTACACTATGTGATCTTCCACTCCGCGTCTTTCTGAATTCAACCCAAACTATACGGCTTAGGATAAGTCATAGCATCAAAACCCATCTTCTTCACTGCCACCTCAAAGATTACATTCTTCTAATTACCCAAATTAATGATGGCCTCTACTAAGCTCTGCTTTACTTGAATGCTAACATGAAAAAGTTCTTCCCGACTCGCCTCCTTGATAGCCATAGTTTATTTAAATATTAGAGTAAGCTTAGGATTTGGCTTATCTAAATCCAGAAGATCAATAATCATTACGGCTAGTACACATTTCTCTTTCTTACTCCACTTGTCCTTCGGCTTAAGCTCTAGATAAAGTTTTAAATATTTATCTAAAATGTGTCCATTCGCCTTATAATGACTGCATAATTACCCTTGGATCGAGACCCCTCTCCTTTAGATTCCCCTTTGTGCTCATTCTCCCAACTAGACTTATACCCCAATTTATTCTTGTTGTCTTTTTTGTCACTCTTCAAGTACTTGCCTTCAATAGCAATTGCTTTTACGGTTGCATCTTCGATATTCCCCAATATAAATAGCTTCAACTCTATCCTAATAGACTCCGACAACCCCCCCCCCCCCATATACTTTATGAATACTTCATACTCGTCTACATCAATTTCAAAAACCAAAGCTTGATTATGAAACTCCGTAGTAAACTCTTGTACAGATTGCCCATACTTTTGGTATAAATTATGCCATTTTAACCATCTCTCTTGCTTATACCCAATCGGATAAAATTATTTCCTCGCTAACACCTTGAACTCCTTCCAAATCAAGTTTTCTACTTTGTGGTATTTCTTATATGATTTCCACTACGTGAGTGCACGACTTACAAATTTTAATATAAAAAGCATATTTTCTAAGCATTTGAATATTCGTAAACAAAAAAATAGGTCTCTAATCTATCTAACCAATTATCCAACTTCTCGGCATCGATTGAACTGCCAAATACCAGAAATTTGATCTTATAGTCGATATGAAGATTACGCATAAAATTTATTGACTTACCAATAATTGATCGCTCCTCGACGGATTCGACATCACTAGAATCACTATTTACCTCCTCGGTATCTCTGTCTTTATCCTCCTTCGCAACCCCTCTCTTCCTCGTGCGCTCTCGCCGTTTTACCGAAGTAAAAGCCTTCGTGAGGTTTGTGAGATGCAATTGCTCTACCAACTCCACTAGAGTAGTACATAAGTCAGAAACCTTCATTTCCAACTTTGTGAGATAATCTTCGAAATCGCCCATCTTCAAATTTACCTTCTTCCTCGAGCTAGGTTTCCAATGAATCTTCAACAGACTCACTAGGTTCTCTTTCGTTTACTTGAGTCGGTCGCGTGTAGTGACCATAAACCATAATCCCCCTGAGAATCGTTACTAGAACTCTGATACTACTTAATCCATAATCGAATTGAGATTAACCTAATTTGAAGAAATAAACATGAAGAAAAATTATTGACAAGAGAATTTCCCATTTAGAGCTTTAATTGCTCAATTACTTTATTTCAATTAAATTCTTCTCAAACCCTAAGTCTTTCTTAGAAAAACTTAAATCCCCACTTTTTGCCTAGCCCTTTAATGAAGGTTACAAGTTTCTAGTTACAAATTATGACTAAAATACACTTTAAAACGCCTAAAATAAAGAATGAACACGATAGTCGCTCGAATGAACCCATGAGTCGTTTGAACGACTGGCTCAATTAAGCCTAAAAATAGCCTCAGCAAGAATTGGTCTTCTAGATCTCCATGTCGTCTGAACGACTTGCTTATTTTTGCCTAAAAATAGCCTTAGCATGAATTGTTTTTCTGGGATCTCCAGGTCGTTCGAACGACTCCAAATATTGTTCGAACGACTTGACTATATTTGCCTAAAAATAGCCTCAACATGAATTTGGCTTCTTTCTTCTCATATCTCGTTCGAACGATTCCAAGGCTCGTTTGAACGAGTTAGCATCTTTTGAAGGGGTTCAATCTATAGATCCTCCTGGATCAAATGATAAATGTGTTGGGCACAAACAAATTATAAAAATTATGCTATATTATTGATGTATGATAAGAGAAGAGGAATGATGTGAAGAAGATGGTAGATTGTAGAAGCAAGAGATGGGAGAAGAGAGATAGAGAGAGAGGTAAAAAAATGAGGTGATGCATACTTCATACTTTTTTTGGGTACCATAAATGACAATTATGCCACACACAAACGTATTACATACTTATTTACATTGTGGAAGTACGATAACTATATAGTACAAGCACAAATGATATTTCTTTTAAATATAAATTATAACATTTTCGAGCACAAATGACAATTATTTTGAGCATGAATAACATTGTTTTTTAGCAAAGATAAAAATTATATTGGGTACAAATGAATTATATATAATGTTTTATATTGTTGATGTGCAAGATGATTTAAATAGAAAATAGATATGGGAAGAGGAGATAGAGGAAATGGAGAGAGAGAGAGAGACATGGTGTGGGGTAAGGGAGGGGAATATAAAAATAAAGATGAAGGGATGAAGCGAAGCATGATATTTTTTTCAAGCACCATGTATGCAATTATGTCAGAAGTACACAAACGTATTATATAGACTAATTTTCATTGTGGAGTACGGTAATTATATCAGGTCACAACACAAATGATACTTCCTTCGAACATAAATGATAGTATTTTCTGAGTACAAATGTCAATTATCTTAGGCATAGATAACAAAAAAAATAGCAAAAATTATAGCTATATTGGGCATAAATGAAAATGGAGATGCATGAGGAGAGAGGATAGAGGAAATAGGAGGGGGCGAGGGGAAGAGAAAAATAAAGGTGCAGGGGTGAGGTGAAACACGAATGTATAAGACTAAATTACAAAACATTCATATAGTAAACCATGTCATTAGCTTCATAAAAAAATGATCTTCTTCAGGTCCTCTGGAAATAAGCACAAAATGATCGCAATGTAATACTCTAAAGTTTAATTCTTGACACGCTATTTGTAACTTTGTCGTTATCTCTATAATCATGGATGACCTGGCAAGATGTAAAACACTTTATGATGATAATTTTTTCGTGCAAAGATGATAGTTGTATTGGGCAAAACAAATTACATAGATAAACTTTACGTTGTTGACGTGTGAAAAGAAAATAAGATAGCGATGAAAAAGATGATGGGTGATAGAAGACAAGAATGAGGAGAGCAGAAATAGAGGGATATATATATAGAGAGAAAAAAAAAATGGGAAAAAAATGAAGAGATAAGGCGAGTCACAAATAAATATTTTTGGTAGCATGAATGATACATTTTTCAATCACATATAGCAATTCCTTCGAGCGAAAATTTCAAAATGTTGGAGCAAAGAAATTTATATTACTGTAGCAAAGAAATGACATTCGTCATTTGTCAATTGTAGCAGACTATAGTAGTGATATGACCATCTGTCACCCATTTATATTATAGCTGTTTTTATTAGTTTTTATTAGATAACAAGTTATTCTACTAAGCAATCATACACACACATAGATATGAGGGAAGAATAAAGATCTTATTATTGATAGGTTGTTCTGTGTTACAATTAGTGAACCCTTTTAGGGTTAAATACTCTCTCTAAAACTTTCCCCATAAACCCTAGCTTATATTGGCTTGTTAGGAGACCAGTAGGATGCCCCAACCAAGTTGGGTTCCCACCTTGAGCTGGACCCAACTTCTAACACTCCCCCTTGGGGTGTTCTATACCAGGATGACTTACCTCATCAAAACCTTAACCTAGCAAAACCCCCTTGGGCAAAAAGCTATGCAAGAAAAGAGTACAATCATATGCCCCATATGGGTTATTGACACATATACCTTACGTTATCAAAACCTCTAGTCAGTAAAACCTCCCAGGATAAAAACTGTACTATCAGGTAAAAATAGTAGAACACGTATTTGTCCATGTCAAGTCAGAACTACTCCCCCTAACGTCGATCTCACCCGAGATGTATCTCCCTGAGATATTTATGAATAAAAACTTTTACATGCCGATTCTGTGTACCAGCTGCTTGAACGTAAGTGGTGCAAGAGTTTTCGTGAATAGGTTTGCAAAGTTGTCTTTTAAATTATCTTGAATAATATCAATCTCATTCTCCTTCTATAATTTATAAGTATGGAAAGACTTCTGTAAAATGTGCTTCATTCTGTTGCCATTAATAAAATCTTCAATGACTTCAATGATACAAGCCGAGTTGTCTTCATACAGAGTCCATGCATTATCTTTGATGGAACATTCCACAACATTAGTTGATGTGATGTATCTTGGAACACAACCATCATTCTCGGCCAATTTCATGAAGTACAAGAATTACCTTGTGGTTCAAAGATGTAACTACCGCCATCTGCTTCATCAATCTTCAATAATTTGTTGTATTCCCATGCATAAACATATAGTCCATCTGATAATGGCCTCTATGTGGGTCTGACAAGTATTTTGTATTTGCGTACCCTATAATTTTATGTTTACCATTTTTGGGTCAAAAATACCCCAGTCTTTTGTTCTGATTAGATAGCTCAGAATGTGTTTGATTTTGTTACAGTGCCTTTGGGTTGGAGCAAAATTATGGCAAGCCAAATGATTTACTGCGAATATCATCGGGTCTAGTATACCCAACTAACTATAACAAAGAAACTCTTAGCTATAGCGTCACAGCCATAGGAGTTTCTCCCCCCATTAGGATGGTGAAAGCTGTCGTTCTCCACATTGCTTCCAGAAGCTTATACCTCCCCGGGTGGCTTCATGTAGATATTTATATCTAGTTTCCCAAAAAGATACATGGCAATTACATAAGATGCACGTCTAACTTGACCTCAACAACAGAAAAACTGATCAGTAACACAACGTTATAGCATCTATGACTAGATAATAGGTCTCATTACAATCGATGCCAGGTCTCTTTAAAAATTCTTGGGCAACTAGTCTTGCCTTAACCTAGTTATCTATCCGAGTTAATCATATTTTCATACCATTCTGATTTGTAACCAATTGGCTCTATGGCATTACTTCGCATTATGCTAGCAAGTTGAGCTTGGATTCCAGACGCCCACTTTGGCCAATGTACAACAACACAAAGTCATTTAAAATAAGTGGTTATGAATCCTCATCCCTAATGGCAAGTATAGCAGCAAATATGAATACCTTATCGACAAATCTCTACAAAATGATACTGCATCATGCCATTACAAACATTTAATAAATCGAGATTTCCTTATTATCATACGTTTATGCTAGCCTGAGCTTATCTCATAATGTATCAACTGGTCGTGTAGCTACTATTGCCTAGTCGATGGGTGGCTCAATCCTCGATGAACCGACTACACCATTAGTCATATTTATCCCTTACTTTGTAGCTCCCCAGCTCAAAATACTTTCTTCCAATGGTGCTCTACACTAAGCCCGAGCCTCATATTCATTTACGGTATTAATTCCCCCAAAATGTTTAGCTATGTAGGTGCATTACTTGCAGGTAAATATAGCTATAATACTTTAATAGTGTCTATGAATGTGTCTAACAATTTATTTGCGACCTATTGTAAATTTGTAATCTGTTAAACCTTATTGTCACTTAACTTATATAAAAGAATCTAGATGAGACAACGATGTTGCTTTCCAGCTAATTTTGGAAACGTCCTCAGCATTATCTTTCGTATCTCCCCCCTAATACTGGGAATATCGTCTCATCAAAGTGATAATCTACAAATCTTACAACATATACGTCGCTAGTGGACTTCAAATATCTAGTGGTAGATACAAATCAAAACCTACATAATACCAGGTCGACATTAGGGATCCCATCTTCGTACGTTGTAGTGGTACAATTGGAACCTGTACGGAACATCCAAATATTCATTAATGGGAGAGTACACCGTGCTCTGGCCCAGTTATTAGTTTCTTTGGGAAATATTTGATGATTTTCTATGGGATGAATCCCAATCAGTATTGCAGAAGTTAAAATGCATAGCCCACACACTAACCGGAAGCTACGATCATAATAACAGTGGCCTAACAATTATTTGAAATTGCTTGATTAGGTTCTCTGCCAATCCTGAGTTGGGTATGGTATGGGGTACTCACGATGTTCAATCATCTATCCCATTTAGCAATAAAATAATTATCAAAAACCTGTGAGTCGACCTTGCAAGCCCCCGTCCAGTCATATCGATCAACTTGATCGGTTAATCTAGGACTAAGCCAATGATCGAATGATCTAAGTGAGAACTCATGCTAACGTTGTATTCCTAGTTGTCAATAATAGGCAAACGTAAGACCATCTCCAAGATGCATCTATTATGTCCATAAGTACTTAAGTGGGCCACTATGTGGATGGATAGTCCCCCATGTATCTTTATAGATGCGTTTGGAATAAAGGCTAGAAATCCCATTCTATCATGATCATACTAGAATAAATAATAGACTTTCCTTGAAAGTAATCATCACACGTACACTCTTTGAATCTTCTCTTATTTTAAGGAAACTTGATATGTATTCCCGATAATCCTCTTCATTATCCTAACCCGAAGGAGTATATAGAAAACTGTTCCAATAACATTTTCTAACTTTTGACGTTGAGGAAATACACAAAACCTTATCTGTCATTTTGTCTGATAGTCTTTACATGATAAACATTATCATGTATCTCCTAAAACTCAGTAAAATCTGACTGGACTTACTAGTGTATAAGGCAGACTAGATAACCCGTATCATACTATTAGGAAGTAATAGTATGACGCACTCAGTGTATTCTATCATGTTGGTGATATTTGTGACATTCCCGATACACCGGGTTAGGGACAAAAAATATGTTCATATCTCAAAAGGATCGAGTGCGTGGTACTAATGTCTCTTAGATATGGGTCGTCACTTATCCGATAATCAGTAATGCTTAATAAGTAAATAGATCCATAGGCAGGTTGTATATAGTAGATCAACTATTATACATAGAATCTAACTACTTCCCAAACAATAAATTTTCATAATCAAAGAACAATTACATAGATGTGATACCGAACCAGTGCATGTCACGGGCATTCTATTAAACTAACCAGTAAAGAGTTCCCAACTCAATCAATGATAGCAAAACAACTACTATACAACAAATAAAGATACTACTTGGCAATGCTCTCTAGGTAACATCATTAATCTACTGAGAATTTTCTACTGATTACTTATAGAACTTGATCCAAAGCTGCATTGGTATCATTGGAGAAATCTAAGGCCGCAGACTCTGTCGTGAAGAAGTCTATACCAACTGTGGTAAGTCTGAGGGTGATCTCATTAGATTATTTAGGGTGCCCTGCAATCCCGTGCATGACTATCTTGTATCCAATTGACAAATTCTTCCTATATTCCATTATGGTCCTGTAGTAGCATATTTCCCAGATTTGATTAGGACAAGCTAAATACAGTTAAGTCAAAGGTATTTAATCACTCGAGAAGATAGTATGGTAGCATATTCCCTAGATTCAACAAGGAGAAGCTAGTACAACCACGTCAAAGTTATATGATCATTCGAGAAGATATCAAGTGCACGCCTACAAATCTCGATCCTCTACAGTAACCATTGTACTTAGTTAAATAGATCCGTTGCAAGAGATGCAAAAAGTTTTCCCACCCATTAAACCAATTATTTGTAACTGCCCGTATCCATTATAAATAGGGGTAGGGCACATGTCGAATGGAATCCGAGAACCCTATTATTTTTCTACTATTCAAAACATTTCCATCAATCAGTAATTGCAATAACTAACACATATTGGATTTTATCATCAAATTTTCCTCGAGGTTGTGGCTTTTCTCAGGTTTTACTAAGTTTTCACGTAAAATCTAGTGTGTTCTAGCTCAAAATTACAACCTATTTACTAAAAGTATTGACAAAGTTTACCATCAGGGAAAACACGCTATTATAATTGGCGCGCGTCTATGAGAAAATGCACATTTTCTTTACCAAATAGTTATTCTATCCAATCAATTTCATGACAAACATGAAATTTAAAAGCTTATCCAGTACTCAGAGAAACAATGAGGATAATCCAATCACTGTCCAGCCCAAAACAGTTGATTTCCACAAAGCAATTTTCAAACTTCAGAAGCAGATGGAGTATGATAGGAAATAGCAACTAGATGAGTAGAAGATTCATGCTCAGGCCCTTCAAGTTGAGAGGGATGAGAGAAGGAAGGCCCTGGATCGACAAAGCCAAACTCATCAAAAAGAATGGAAAGTTTACGAATGTAATAAGATCGAATCACTGGTCGGCAAGGATCACCTCTACGGGCCCCGTGTGAGCATCGGTCATGAGTTGTTCAGCGAGAAAGCCTACCAAGGCAAGAGAGAATGTGAATTTCTAGGTCTCGATCCAGGACATCTCGATATTTTGGCCTTACGTCATCAGCATCGATAACTCAAAGAAGTCGATAAACGCGTCATCAAACCCCACCACCTCCAAGATGACCAGTTAGAGAGCAATTGGGTCTAGAAGGAAAAAGAGATTTTGATCCTCAAGTAGTAGCTGAAACAAATGCTCTCCAACAGTTCATTACCTTAGACAACTTGAACAACATGATTCAAGCCATACATCCAAATAATCCAGGTCGAAGATCCGCTCTAGATAGGATCGAGACTAATCAAATTTCTCCTCTTCTCAAAGTTATGCCAATCCCAGATAACTTCCACATGCTAAATTTCTACCAGTATGCAGGCCTCATCGACCCACTCACCCACGTCTGTCACTTTAAAGTAGTTGTTGGCCTATACTCTAAATTCGATCACATGATGTGTCGTCTGTTCAACATGAATCTTAAAGAAGAGCCCCTTAGGTAGTTTTACACCATTCCAAAAGGTTCGATAACCAGTTTCACTCAATTACAACGACTCTTCGAGCTAAACTATGCTTATGCCAAAGAATATCAGATAAGAGTGGACTCTCTCTTATTTTTGGAATAAGAGGCAAAAGAAACCTTGACAATTTTTATAAGTGTTTCTTACAAGAAATAAGGAAGATTGGGAATTCAAATCCCAAGATTATCATACTGGCATTCACCTCTGCTCTCCGCATCGATTTTAAAGCTCGAGAAGAACTCACGCTCCATAAACCAAAAACCGTTATAGAGATGATCGACGTGGTGAGTAACTACATTGAACTCGAATGGTCCAAGAAAGATAAGATGAAAAGTTCTTCCGTTATACATTCCAATGACGTATTTTTACCCCCGCTCTCTAAACCAACAACGAATGTTCTGGCCAAGCAGTGTGGGCGCTTCAATGATAATGTCAAATGCATAGATGGGAAGAAAGATCAACCTATCCCAATCTTACCTCCTATGACAGCCACCCTGTCTACAATCTTAACAATATTAAGAGGGATGAATTCTTTTGATAAGCATAGGAGATTCCAGACGTTCTGAATAAGCCTATATGCCAGTATCATAATGTCCATAGCCATGAAACTGACAACTATTATTCCCTGATAAGAATTTTCAACCATATAGTACTAGCAGGAAGGCTCCATGAATACGTGCTTGATTTTCCAAAATTTCTCGAAGAAGAAATGAAAAGAAAGGAAGTAGAACAAGAGCAAGGCCAAGGTCAAGCTCGACATCTTTACATGATCGAAATTAAGAAAGGCAAGAAGCGAAAGAAAGATAACAAAATCGCATTCTGTTACAAGATGATATCTTCATAAAAGTTTGCCAAACTTCTACCCAGCTTCAGCAAGGCCAAATGGCCATTTCACATTTCTTTCGAACACTGCAATACCACCCACGTCAAATACCCTCATGACAATCCATTGGCGATAATGCTCAAAGTAGGACTGGACTAATTAGACTCACTCCTGGTCGATATTGGAAGTGTAGCTAATGTACTGTTCAAAAGAGCGATTGACTACACTTGCAATATCAATGATTCAACCAAAGCCTTAACAACAACCATTACAGGATTCAACGGTTCAAAGAAATCTACCTTGAGAGAGATTGCGTTGCCCGTTCAAGCAGGACCGGAGACGACCTTCGTAAAATTCATTGTCATCGATGCTGAATCCAAATACTTGGGAATCTTAGGGCAAAGTTGGTTTTATTCTATAAAAGCAGTACCGTCAACATATTACCTGTCCTAACATTTTCCAACATATCATAGTGTCTATGAAATCAAGGGGAGTCAAGTTGTAGTGTGTATGTGCAAGAATACCACCACTAACTCTCATGCATCAAAACTCTTGAAAGCATAGTAATTACAGATAGAGCGACCTCTAACATCCGAGTAGCATGATACCGAAGCAATTGAATTTATAGAGCTCAATGGTTTGGGGAGAAACACGTTTATTGAGACTCAGCTATCATCAGAAGAACGAGAAACCATCATTCAACTCTTAAATAAAAATGTTGATGTCTTTCCCTGGTCTTTTCAAGAGATGCCAAGAATCGATCCTCTCATCGCCTGCCATAAACTCAACCTTGTATCAGAGTGTGTGTTAACTTCACTAAACTAAATAAATTCATACCCAAGGATAACTTTCCACTTCCATTGATTTCACACCTCCTCGACTCCGTAGCAGGACACAAACTCCTTTCCATGATGGATAAAGCTTCCAAATATAACCAAGTCCCTCTTGCCGAAGAAGATCAAGAAAAAACTATGTTTGTCACAGAAATGGGCCTTTACTGTTATACAGTCATGCCCTCTGGCTTAAAGAACGCAGGAACCACATATTAGCGACTCGTCAAAAGAATGTTTAAATATCACTTGGATAAAATCATGGAAATATGCATCGATGATATGATCTACATGAGCCCAACATCCTTCGAACATACCGCATGAGGCTCAATCCTAAAGAAATGCCAGTTTGGTGTTGCTTCTGGAAAAAAAATTGGGCCATCTAATTAGAAAGAAAGTAATAGAGATTGAACCAACGCAAATCAAAGCACTTATGACCATGCCATCTCCGCGAACAAAAAAGGATGTCCAAAAACTTGTCGATAAAGTTGCCACTCTATACAGGTTTATCTCGAAGTCATCTGATCGATACAAACTTCTTTACCTTCTTCTTCGGAGAAACGCATCACCTATGATAAAGAAATAACCCAAGGAAATCATTAGGACTCCAGAGTGTAAATTGGCTTTTCAAGATCTTAAGCGATACTTGGGGCGTCCTCCTATTATGAGTACTCATGTTGAAGGTGAAACATTAACATTATATTTATCGATAATAGATGACTCAATCAGTTTTGTTATTATTCGAGAAGATAATAGTGTGGAAAAACCCATATACTTTATCAGCAAAACATCTCATGCCTACAAAAAAAAGATACACCACTACTGAAAAACAACTTCTAGCTCTTGTGTATACTTCACAAAAACTTTGAACTTACTTCCAGGCCCCCCCCCTATCAAAGTCATTACTAAATTCCCCCTCAAACTAGTCCTTTCCAAAAAAAAGAGGTCTAGAAGGGTCCAACAATGGTCTATTTTCCTAGGATAATATGACATTTCCTTTGAACCACAAATATCAGTCAAAGAACAAGCAGTCACCGACTTCCTGACAGATTTTCCCGTCGAAGACCTTGACTGGAAGGAACTCAAAGACGCGTTAGCCAATGATTTCATTGCAGAACCAAATACATGATCAAATAGTACAGGGTAGAGACTCTTTTCAGATAGATCTATTGGACCAAGAGGATCAGGGATTGAAATTGTTCTCGTTACTCCATCCAATCATAGAATTGAAAAAGCTATCAAAGTCAAGTTTTATGCCACAAACAATGAAACTGAGTATGAAGCTATCCTGCATGGCCTTGACCTCTCATTAGCACTTGGAGCAGAAGAAATAGCCATTTATGTGGATTCCCTGCTACTGACCAACCACTACAGCAAGACATTCAAGACATCAGGCAAAATGGTTTATTATGCTGCGCTGGTTGAAGAAAAGATGAATAAATTCAAGACAACCACAATTTCTTACCTTCCTCAAGCAGAAAACTGCCATGTCTATTCACTCGCATACATCGCCGCCATGCTCAAAGACAATAAGAGAAGAATGCTGGAAGTCAAAGTTATCAAACATTCTAGTCTTAATATGAGTCATACCATACAAATTCAAGCTGCCGAAGATGAAGATCCAGAAGATTGGAGAAGGCCATTCCTTAATTACTTCAACTCTAATACCCTCCCCGAAAATAAAGAGGAAGCTCGGTCTCTGTTGGCAAAATATCCCTGATTCAAAGTTCAGAGCGGAATCTTATATTGCATTACTGGTAGAGACCCTTTAATCGAATGTATATCGCAAAAGTAAGCTTAAGTCAAAATTTAGGAACTTCACAAAGGAATTTGTGCCGTACACGTTTTAGGACGATCGCTCGCACTAAGAGCATTCACACCAGGTTTATACTGGCCCAAGATTAAACAAGACTGTAAAGATTTTGTTATAAAGTACTACAAATGCCAGATCCACACCCAAAACATCAAAAGTCTAGCTCTTGACTTGTATGTTAGTAATGTCCTTTGGCCATTCGAAAGATGGGCAATTGACATTATTGGTCCTTTCCACCCAGTATCAGGTAACCAAAGGTTTGTTCTTGTGGCTGAAAACTACTTCACTAAATGGGTCGAAGCCGTACCACTCTGTCATACTGACAAAAATAAAGTTATCAAATTCCTCTGGGAGTACATCATCACCAGATTTGGGTGTCCACAAATAATACGATTCGATAATGGGAAACAATTCATCAGCAACAAAGTCCTCAACTTGCTCAACAAATATAAAATCCAGTTAACTACTTCAACGCCTTATTATCCCGAAGGAAATGGCCAAGCTGAAGCTATTAATAAAAGTATCAAGTCCGGGTTATGAAAGCACCTCGGTAAAAAGAAGGGCAGATGGACTGAATAACTACTTAGTATTTTATGGGTATATAGGACAACATCTCAAATGTCGATAGGTTGTAACTCATTTATGATAGCCTTCAGCACTTAAGCCATGATCCTCTCTGACCTCGATCTCCCTACTGCTCGAAAATATATCACAAATGAAGCAAATAAACTTGGACTTCTCTGTAATCTCAATTGGATTGAAGAAACACAATATCATGCAATTGCAAACTTCGGATGATACCATGACATACTAAGAAAGATGTACAAAAAGAAAGTAAGAAAATGTATATTCGTATAGGTGATCTCGTACTTTGCCGAATTCAAGACAGTACTCGACCAAAAAATTATGGAAAATTATCAGAGAATTGGGAAGGGCCACACATTATCAGTGACAAAATAGACAGTGGCACTTACTGGTTGATGACTGAAAATGAAGTACAACTCAAGTTCCCATGGAACATAGCCCATCTGAAGATGTTCTACAGATAAAAGCTGTATTCTATCTCATTTATCATCAATAAAGAAGTTGTATTTCCAACTAATTATGACATCTATTCTACGTTCTTTCTTTTGACAAAACTTACAAAGTATTTGTCAAAACTAAGTTTTCACTTCTTCGACAAACATATATCCAATTAAAGGAAAGTTGTTTGCCATCTTTACTCAGACCAGATATCCCATAGTGGATAGACATCTGGCAATCCTTTACAGTCATAATAGCCATAACAAGGCTATCTGATTATCTAATAAGTACCAAATTGCCAAACTTGCACAATACTGGCACACTTACAATTCAATATCTTATACTAGTGATCAAATCTCTAATCATTTACTTGGGAAATACATCCATCATATTGACTATCGAGATATTAAATTATCGATAACAAAAGTCATTAACATTAAAACAAATATTTACAAACTATTTTTCTAAATAAACGTTTACCGATCTCATCGACCACTTGTACATCAAAAAAGTTTTCAAAACACAAATCTTTAAGCAGCATAAATCACGTCTACTTCATCATCACTTCTCAGTGGGAAAAGTTGGAGAAGAGAGCTTTATAGGTAACCCAGGAGTCAGAACGTCGAGCACTTCCTCCTGAACACCACCTTCAGCCATTACAAGAATCAAAACTTCAGCCTCTGTACCTCATCTTCAGTATTAGAATCCGCGAACTTTAAATTCGTAGTAACAATAAGACCCTTGTAGAAGTATTTCCTCTCCTCCAACACCTCAAATTGAGTCGCAAAGTTGAACTTCATCCCCTTTAGAGACTCGAGAAGATGGCGATCAATTTCCTCTTTGGCTAGGGCCAGTGCCTCCACCTTCTCCACATCCATAGAACTTTACAGCTTTTAAACATCGTCCACAATAGCAGACTTTTGCAGAGACAATGCCTCCTCCCTCTCCTTCGCCAGATCAGCCCTGATCTTCTCAATCTCTTTCCTCTTCTCATTCAGACACATGTGTATCTTATCCCGAATGGCAGATTCCTTTGTCTTTAATGTGCCAAGCCTAAATTTCTCCAGCTTGGCTTCAAGATCTTCTTCTCTCTCACTAGCTTGTCTTTTTCCTTAATGAGCTCTTTCTCGATGTTTTTTAAAACGAGAAGCTTAATGGCGAGGCTCTGACAACCAAGCATTTTAGGCTTGGCATCAAGAAGAAGCTTCATGATCTACATTATAGCACAAACGTGGGATCTCGAATATGGGACCTGAGTCAATAAACGAATTAAGGTATGAGAATTCCTAACCTGGTTCATCGTGCGATGATCTTCGATGAAGAAGGTCGACAAGCTATCAGCCCCAACCAAGCAGTTGGAAAAATCCTCCTCTAATGAGTTAGCCCCAAAAGCTTAAGGCTCAATTGTCTGATGCGTTTCCTCCTCCGAACTTTCTAAAATTCACCCAGTCTTCGACTTTAGTAAATCAAGGGGACCCTTCTTCGCATGTACAACCTTTTGCTGTATAGCAACAGCTGCCCTTGATGGTTGACCTTCTAGGACCTTAGTAGTCCCTGACCCGTACCTTCTTCTCCCTCTATCCTCTCCACTAGAGGCGGTTGCTACAACCGCTTCGATGGTCGTATAGGTACAAGGGGAGATTTGTCAGCTCTTTTCTTTTTTACTTTTCCCAAAAACCCTATCAGCAACGCTTCTGCATCTGCAGCAGTGGAATCAGTTGTATACCCACTCATTGTAGGATTCTCGAGGGGAATGCTTGCTCCCACGGCCCTCTTAATTTTCGCAGACGTCTTCTCATTAACCGTTGGAATTTCTAACCCTTTAGTTCGGGTTCTCTTCAGCTCAGCCTCCTAAACAAACCTTTGACCTTCTCTTGGTCTTCGACTAGTGAATCAATTCGCCCAAAATACTTAGCTCTCAAATTATACAATTTTTCCTTCACTAAAGATTCTTTATCGATCTCCTTTAACGTTGTACACCAAACAACATGCGCTAGAACATCATCAATCAGGCAGCACAAAAACAAGATAAACAAAATTTTTGACAACATGTACACTCTAGTCTCCACACATACCTAAGTAAAAACTTTTTTTCTTTAAGGGCTCCCCAGGGTCTTTGGGATCAAATTCGCAATTCCCAGACACCAGCAGCTTCTCGACGAAATACTGCCCCAAGTCGATACCATCTCATAAAAAAAAGGTCTCCTAAGAAACCTAACTACATACCTATAACCCACTTTATGAGGATTTTGTTTTAATGTGTAATACACCCATAAATCATCTACCGATATCAATCCCTCCCCTCTTTCCTCCAAACGACCATTTATCACAGCTACAACCCTAAATAGGTCGTATACATTCAGATTGAACTGACCAGGGGCAACATCGTAGAAATTAAAAAAAAAATTGGTCAGCTCGAAGGGGCAACTTCAACCCCTTCTTTATTTGTTCTCAATGAAGGAGAATCCCATCCAGTAGGAGATATTGATCCATCATCTCCCCCAGATACTCCTCCAGTACCACATCCTCCGGGATGCCATGCATCTTCTTATAACTCAGATCACTTCATCTGTTTCTAGGGCATCCTCATAGCATTTCTCGACGAAATCCATATCTCCCTCCCCCTCTCCTCCCTCTACAACTCCACCCATACATTCTTCCCGATCATTCTTCTATGACTCATGTTCCACGTCAGTCTCAGTTCTCTCCCCCTCAGACGCCTTGACAACCTCAGTATCTAAATCTACTCGATTCTCACGAGCAACCTCTGTACTATTCTTCACCACTCTGTATTCACTACCCAACCCTTGGACGCAGGTACTAAAGTCCATTATTAATGGTTCTACATCGACAAGATTATCGAATATTCCTGTTGCATCAGCATCAGGGCAACTAGTTTTTTGAACTGGTTCGGCCATTTTATAAAATGCGACCTGAAAATCATATCCCCTTCTTAATATTAGCATAGTGTGATATCTTATACACTCTACACTCTTAATTGTTCAAATATACATCACTTGTCGATTTTTACTCTCGGACACATTATTCTATCTATTATTATCTCCGACATCTTTACTTCTCTGCGATATTTACATCTAACATCAAAATTATTTCAATCTAACATCGACATCATTTTATTTTTATTTTTATTTTATTTTTAATCAGTTTATTTTTCTCAAAGTTTTTTCCCAGGACAACACTTCCCGAAGACGTTTCAATTTCCCGCCATAATGGAGCTCCATACAAATTTTTTAAAATTCCGCTATCCCTAGCAACAAATTCGTCAATATACGCCGTCCATCCCGCAAAATACTTTGCCTATACCCCCACCTCTTCACACAAACCTCATTTTCTCATAAATCCCGAAAAACTTACGGTACCTAAAATTTGGTCTCTTTCTGCTCCACCACCCCCCACCCCCCAAATCATAGCAAACCCCACAATTTCCATACCCCATACTGCACATTATTTACATCACGTACATTCCAATTTTACCCACAATACATCAACAAGAGCAATCCTTAAAATACACAATTTTTCTGAATTGCTCCGCAAAAACAACAACTACTATCTACAAAGGGTTTCAATCATTCATTGTAAAAACGAAGCAACACTCGACATACAAGAAAAGTATAGATAGATATTAACCTTGACGACGTTTTACTTGAGTATCTCTCTCCTTCATGATTTTGGCTCTCTCAATAAGAACATTAATCTCCTCCATATCGATATTGGACACAGGAACAGAAGAAGAGTAAAGAGAGGCAAAAAACACAGATAAATTTTCATAAAGAATGGTATATAAACAGTCGCTACCTACGAGGGTATTTATAGGGCCCACACGACTATTTATCACACCCCTTCGAGTACCTTCGACTACTCGCCTTACAAAACACCTGTTACGTCTCTTCTCGAAGTCCTACAACCTCCGTCTCATTGTAGCCAACAAACTGTTACATTGTCGCTCTAAAATCATTACAGCTCTACATTCTTAGTCTCATCTATTTTCCTCAATACAGTTCTTACATTGATAAACAACAACTATACGTCAAGTTCCTTGTACCTTAATATATCCCCAACTGGAACACATCTAGCCATTACCAATAGATTTGACCATATAACATCGCATCTTTCCTTTTATATCCACTTCCTACTTTTCAGGAATATTCGTAACCATATTTCAAAATTCAAAATTTTATTCGATAACATATCCGAACATCGATAAACATTTACATTCAAATATTTACTATTCATTACATCGATAAAAACTACTGTTAGATCTATGAGTTACAAATACATCACAGCTTTCACAAGTACTTCGTCTTCGAGAACATGCACCTAGGGTAACACACTTCTACAAGAAAAGACAGGATGATGGTTGTAACAGAGCCTGACTTCCACTCCGAGGACTCGAGGTATATTTCCAATCTCTGTCTCTACCACCACCGTCTCTTCCTCTGTAACCCCCACTGTCTTATATACCATGGGGATTGCACAGACGACAACGATCGGAATAACCCCCACAACTAGCCCTACCTGCTAGTGTATCTTCATCTTCCACCGTAGCGTAGACTAATTCGCGAAGTCTATTAATATACTCTACAGCCGTCTGCAATACATAGTAATATTGGCACCGGAAGAAGAACTTCGATTCAGTAGCCCTCGCCTCCAACTCCATCATTTCTTTATATGATGGCTAGATAGGTTGGGGTATCCGTAATGATAAAGATAACCGACCAAAATAAAGCTCAACTCCCAATATTTGACGTCTACACGCCTCACAAACTCATTGTGCAAAGTTTGAAATCGCATCATCACCATCTTTGAATCCTTTCCCTTTTACTCTCTACAATAGAACAACCTTATCATTTCTCTATAAAAACTATTTATAGCCTATCACCCTCACTTGCACATTCCTCACGGTCTGCCATTACTATGCCTTGGAAATATACAATGACTTGGTCAGCCACGTTGGAATTGACAAACAACCTTACAAGCAGTTCGTGTACCTCAGCTCAAAAAACCTCTACCAAATTCAAATTTTCTTCTCAACACAACAATAAGTAATTGTATCGAGAATGGGTTGATTATAGTAGCATATTTCCCAGATTTGATAAGGACAAGCTAAATACAATTAAGTCGAAGGTATCTAATCACTCGAGAAGATAGTGTGGTAGCATATTCCCCAGATTCGATAAAGAGAAGCTACCACAACCCTATATGATCATTCGAGAAGATATCAAGTGTACGCCTACAGATCTCAATCTTCTATAGTAACCGTTGTACTTGGTCAAATAGTGTCGTTGCAAGAAATCTGAGAAGTTTGCCCACCCATTAAACTAATTATTTGTAACTGCTAGTATCCATTATTTATAATTGCTCGTACCCAATCGGACCAAGCGTCCCAAAGGACCAAATCGACTGTACCAAATTAATAGTTGCCTACGTACCGTGGATCAAATCCCCCATAGTTCTCAATATCTTCGTGAGGGGCCAAATCAATCTATTGGAAAGAGACATACCGATCCCTTCTTTCTATCTCTATGAATCTCCATACCAAGGGTCCGTTTGCACCATTGTCTTGGAAACTTCTTCAAACCGTACAACGATATCTTCATCAATTGAGATACATAGTCTTTCTTTTTAGTAACTTTAAACCCACTCAGCTGATTCATATAGATCTCTTCTTTCAACTTCCCATGTAAGAACGTCGTCTTAATATTGAGTTGTTGCAACTCCAATTCAAATTTTCTACCAAGGCCAATAGGATAAGAATGGAGAAGTATTTCACAACTGACCTTGCCTTGAAGCGTAACATCATCTTGAGATCCTTGTTTCCTTTTGTAGACCCATTTACGACCAATCGCCATATTTTCCTTATACAACTTTGAAAGTTACCAAGTTTCATTCTTACGAAGAGAATATATCTCTTCCTTTATCGCTACCTCCCAATGTTTAGCCGTGGAAGGAATATCATCTTTAACGACTAGTAGTGCATAGGCTACCATGGCCTTCGCCTTTAAAAGCACCATGTCATTTATAAGCCATTCTGGCTTACTTACATTCATCTTTGGTTTACTAGTTGCAATTGACTCCATAACCGGAGTCTCCCTTATTCGTATTACCAAATGTTCTATGTCTGTGTCTTCATCATCTGAAACATGAGCCAATGGCTCATCACCTATTATCACATTGGTAAATGACACCCTTTTTAGTATAAAACTATATGGACAATGCGAAGACACATCAATCTTCACCCGCTGTAAAATTTCACTTGCCGTCTTCTCTGTGTGCTCAGAGACATGTAACTTCATTATAGAAGCCTTATCAAAAGTGACATCTCTGCTTAAAATGATCTTCTGGTCTCTCGTATCCCATAACTTGTAGCCTTTCAGACCCTTCTTATTACCTAAAAAAATGGCCTTCCTTGCTCATGAATCTAACTTACCATCTTTGACATGATAGTATGCCGGATACCCAAATATACGAAGAGTATCATAATCTATAGCAGGTTGTCCCGACCAAGCTTCTATTGATGTTTTACCCTTAATTGTAGCCGAAGGTAACCTATTAACGAGGTAGCATGCATATGTCAAAGCCTCAGCCCAAAATGCTTTGCCAAACCCAGAATTAGATAACATATATTGCACATTCTCCAGAAAAGTACGATTCATAAGCTCAGGTACCCCATTTTGTTGTGGTGTCTCTCTAATTATGAAATGTCGAACGATCACCTCATCCAGACATACTTGCAAGAACGGATTACTAGTATACTCCCTACCATTATCCGAATGGAACAACTTGATCTTTCTGCCAGCCTGAGTTTCTATCAACTTCCTCCATGTCATGAAAAATTTTAGGACTTCATCTTTCCTCCTCATGGTATATACCCACACCCGCCTAGAAAAATCATCTACAAAAGATACAAAGTAATATTTACCACCAAGCGATGCATTCCTAGAGGGTCCCCAAACATCTTAGTAAACATAATTAAGGGTTCCACGAGTACGGTGGATACCAGTTCCAAACTTTACCCTTGTCTGCTTGCTCAGAATGCAATGTTCATAGAAGTCTAATTTGTACACCTTAGCATCTTTCAATAGCCCTTGGTTCGCAAGAACTCTCAAGGACTTTTCCCCCGCATGCGCTAAATGCATATGCTATAGCTGAGTGGTATCTCTGGAAGTGGACTCCTCACTTTCCGTTGTAGTAACCTCACCAAGAATAGTTGTACCATCAAAATAGTACAAGTTGTTACTTCTTCTTTGGCCCTTTAACACAACCATGGCTCCCTGAATTAAGAACCTTCTTCACACCATTCTTAGACATAACCTTATAGCTTTTCGCCTCAAGTAAACCTGTTGAGATAATGTTTTTCTTCATAGTCAGAATATACCAAACCTCCTCAATCTATTTAACCAACCTATTGTGCAACTTTAGACAAATGGTACATATCCCCAATATGCAACACGAATCATCATTTCCCATCAATACAGCTCCACCTTCTAGCCTTTTCAAACTAGAAAAATAGCCTCTCTCAGAACAAAATGTGATAAGTAGCACCCGAATCCAAGATCCATTATTTTGAATGAACAACATATGCACTCGATAATATTGTTAAAGAGAAGTCATAATCATTATCTCTATTTGCCGTGCCTTGAGCAATATTTACCGAAGAGCCTGATTTCTTAACAATCTCTGTTTGTCCATCTGTCTACAGATTAAAAGCAGTGCTCCTCTTCAATCTCGTATCCATCATCCCTCACATAGCCTTTAGAAATGGCCAAGAAAATGATTATCTCTATCTAAAATAATAGAAGAAGGTAACCTATAGTGCTTCCACACATGTATGAAAAATAACTTAGCTGCCCCTTCAACTGTAACTGTCTTTTTGCACGGAATACGGACTATCATCTTGCTGAAGCGATCTGCCACCACAAACAAATAATCATTCCCAGACTCGGTACTAGGAAATCCGCCCATAAATTTCATCAAAATATCATCCCAAGGTCTGTTAGGTACTGGTAAAGGAAGGTCCAACCCTAACTTGCAATTGGAAGGCTTTAAGGTGTTGCATAAACCACAACCACGAACCACACAAGCAATATCTATATACGTTTTTGGCTAGTAGACATAACGCCTAAGATTAAGAAGAGTCTTCTCAACCCTAAATGCCCTACAATTCTGAAAGTATGAGCCTCACAAATCTACTATAAACGATCTCCATCCTTTGGAATGCACAATAAACTGCCCCTGTAAATCAAACCATCCTTCAGCTGGTACTCACTAGTCTTTCCATACATCAGCTTCTGGTGAACCACCCAAACTCTGTATCTGCATCATATCCTTTAACAAAATCAGAATGTACAATAGGCTAAATCTGCATAGCTACTAGTAATACATAACTTATTGGCGTTGGGGGTTGGGGGTTGAGATAGCATATTTGTGAGCTTATTGTTCTTGTCTTTCTTATACTTGATAATGGCGATAAATTGTTATAGGTACAACATCCACTACATATGGCGAGCTTGCTGTAACTTAGATTGTGTAGTAAAAAATTGTAGTAGCTTGTGGTCTGAGTGAACAACAACTTCATTCCCTAATAAGTAGTTACACCAATGCTTCACAAATTGATGCAATGTGTAAAGCTCCTTATCATAAGTCGGATAGTTGAGTACAGGTCCACTAAAACATCTCAGAAGTATATGCAACTAGCTTCCCATCCTGAAATAATACTGCCCCCCAAAGCATAGTTGGAGGCATCTGCTTCCACCTCAAATGGTCTCTGCAAATTTGGCAATGCTAACATTGGTGCTTCTGAGATCTTTCGCTTCAATAACTGAAAGGTCTTATCATGCTGATCAGTCCACTCAAACTTTGGATTTGCCTTTGTCAAAGAGTATAAAGGTGTTAAAATCTATGAAAAATGTCTAATGAACTTACGCAGATACTGACACGAGCCCATGAAACTCTTAACTTCAGTCACTGTAAAGGGCATAGGCCAATTAGTAATGAACTGAACCTTATCTGGATCTTCCTTCATTTCTTCTCTACCAACAATCAACCCCAAGTACACAAGTTCTTCCTCCCCAAACTCGCACTTCTTCCCGTTAAGACATAATTGTATTACTTTCAATGCTTCCAATACCCTCTGTATGTGAACAAGATATCCTCCCCATGTTTTATTATATATCAAGATATCATCTAAATATACAATTATCATCAATAAACTCACGGAGTACCTCATTCGTCAAATGCATAAAGGTAGTTAGAGGGTTGCACAACCCAAACGACATTACCATCCACTTAAAGAGTTCTTGTTTGATCTTGAAATTTGTTTTTCATATGTCTTCTTCTCGAATTCTAACTTTGTGATAGCCTGACTTTATATCCAATTTGGTAAAATACCGAACACTCTGCAACTGGTCCTAAAGATAATCAATCCTTGGTAAAGGGTACCGATTCTTTACAGTAATTTTTTTGTACACCCTATAATCAACACATATCTGCCACGTGCCATTCTTCTTCAGCACCAACAACACTAGAAACCCACAAGGTGAACAACTAGGTTGGATTGTTCCTTATTCAAGAATCTCTTGTATCTGTTTCTTAATCTCATCGGATTCAATGATAGAGATACGATACAACCCAATATTAGGCAAGGGCGCATCATTGAGTAACTGGATATCATGCTCTACTACTCACCTGGGAGGCATACCCCCTACACCATGAAACAACTCCTCAAACTTGGCTTGTAACTCACCAATATTGGTTTGCTACTTAGAAGATAATGTCATACTAGACAAAATCCTAGTCGACATACTCTGATCAACTGGACGTAGCGTTAACACAAACTTGCCACTTCTATTAACCATCCTCTTAACCTGAGTAATCATAACTAAATTTTATGTAGTAGCGTGTTGTTTAGAAGTATTGATATGAAACTTTTTCCCTTCCTTCATAAGATGACACTTTTGTAATCTGCAATACTGGATAACATCTCGGTCCTATAGGTATGGACTACAAAAAATAACCTGACATACATCCAAGGGAACCACCTCACGCGTAACTTCATCAATATAACAATCAGTGATTACAAATTTGAAAGTACACTATTTGGTGATCTTCAGCTCTACATCTTTCTGAATCCAACCCAATTCGTACGGTTTAAGGTGAGCAGTTGTGGCCAGACCTAACTTTTTTACCACAACTTTAGATATCAAATTCTTTTGAATTCCAAGATCGATTATTGCTTCTGCCATACTTTATTTAACCTGTATGCTGACATAAAAGAGCTCTTCATGACTCGCTTCCTCAAAAAACCCTGGTTGCTTAAACATAAGAGTAAGTTTGGCGTCAGGTTTTTGTGTATTTGAAAGTTTTTCAGCAACCTGCGTTGCTAGAATTTTCTTCCCCCTTTTCTCCTTCTCCTCTTTCGGTATGAGTTCAGGGTAGAGTTTCTAGCACTTCTCATGGATGTGTCCGCTAATCTCACAGTTGTTATAATAGTTCTTCTTCGACACCAAACCCTCTCCACTTTTTTTTTTCCTTGTTTACTATTCTTACAACTTGCTTTATTCTTAGATTTTTGCTTGTCTTCCTTCTTATCAGTTTTAAGATTTTTACCTTCTACGGTAATCGCCTTCACAGTGGCATCTTCAATTGTATCAATGGTAAACAATTTTAGTTATTTCTGTATATACTCTATAAAACCTCCCGCATACTTCATGAAGATATCACACTCATCAACATCAATATTCAAATCAAAGCTTGGTTATGGAATTCGGTGGTGTACTCCTGCACTGATTGACGAAATTTTTGCCGAAAGTATTGCCACTTTTTTTTTCTGATCGAATTTTTATTTTATTTATTTAGCAAAGCAATAGTACATGTGGAGGACATAAAGCCTGGCCACTAGTTTACCGCCTAATAGTAGTTGTTCCTATTTTATCCAAGAAGTAAGTTGCCCAAATTTGCCGTGGTATCATGGACGCATTCCAAAAAAGTTGTGAATGTTGGGAACTACCAAGCTTTGATAGTCCATCAGCCGTTCCATTTCCTTCTTTATAAGTGTGGAGCATGATGATATGAAGCTCCCTTCCTAGCTGACTAATAAATTTCCAAGTTGCGCTGTATCTAGCCAGACATTGGTGCTTGCACCTATACCAATTCAATAAGAGTTCAGCATCCACCTCAACAATGAGAAGAAGCCAACCATGCCTTTTGCAGTGCAATAAACCATGGAGTAAAGCAAACATTTCTGCAGATGTGTTAGTGCCATTACCCAGTGTTATGTTGTACCCAAGCTGAAGTACGCCAAGATTGTTTCGAATAATACCTCCCACACCACTCAATCCTGAAATAAGTGTTGAACCGTCGTTGTTTAATTTGAAGAAACCTATAAGCGACTGTCTCCATTTGACGATAATTGGTCTTTTTATGGGTGCCGATTGTTTGGCGAGTCGTAGTACTTGAAGCGAGATACTGTCACTGAAGTTACTGCTTTGGGTTATCTTGCACTTGGTCATACTCTCATGTAGATCATTGTTGATTCGCTTGATAATGTTGACGACCGAGATACACCCTTCCTCGTACCTAACCTTACAACGAGATTTCCAGATTTCCCATAAAATGCAAGTGGGGAGAGTACCTTGTATTAGACCCATTTGTGTGCCCATGTCAGCTGCTTGAAACCACACTCCTTGACGCATCCACCAACTGTCACTGAGACCCTGCTGAACGCCATAAACATTGTCATAAAATTCCCATACCCTTGTAGAAACGTCTCCTTGAACAAACAGATGGTCCATTGTTTCTGTCTCTCCCTCTGCACAGCAACAACACTTAGAAACGAACGTGATTCGACGCTGAATAAAGGCATCAACAGGGACAATATTGAGGCGAGCTTTCCAACTGAAGATCTGAGTTTTTATGGGTAGGGTTGGATGCCATATCCATTGCATTCAGCTCAGTTTGTCCACCTCGCTGTGCCAAAAATCCTAGGCAGATTTAACCGTGAACTCCCCTATGTTGGACGGACCCCAAATTGGAATGTCGCCGTCGTCGGTGATGAAGTATTTATGGGAGAGTGTATGCTTCAGTTCAGTTGGTATTTCATGCTCTAGCAACTCCCATTTCTAATCATTATTGTTCACAACAACTTCGTTCACCATTATATGTTACGTGCAGGCGATATCCAACGTATCCTTTAAACTGCCATCTCTGGTCCAATCATCAAACCAAAAATTTTTAGTACCTTTGCCGAGACACCACTTCGTGTTAGCATCCACAGTTGGTAAGAGCCCTCATATCTGCTTCCAAAGAACTGATTCTCCTCTCCACAAACTCGATGTTTCTCCATTAATAGTGTACTTGTTTCTAAAAAAGTTGCCCATGTCGAGTTGTTGTGCCAAAAATTCTAACACTTTTTGAGCAAGAGACTCACCTTGATATCCATGAGTCGTCAGAGACCCAATCCACCTTCGAGCTTTGGTCGACATATTGCATCCCATGCAACCCAATGCCGTTTGTTTTGCCCGTGAAAATTGCCCCAGAAAAGTTTGCAAACATCGACTCAATCTTGCGTATTACCCCATTTGGAACTGAAATGCGTGATAAGAGATGTATAGGCATCGAGTTGAGGACATGAGTAAGTAGTACTAGTTTACCTCCCTGTGATAGAAGCTTTCCTTGCCACCCTTGTATTCACCATTAAATTTTCGTAAGCCATTGTTCAAAGTATATAAGCAATACCCGGCCATAGCTTATGGGAGCCCCCAAGTATATCATTGGAAATTCTCTTTGTTGAAACCCACAAACACTCTGTATGACCTGTTTACGTACTACAGAAACATTATGGTGCATATACAAGCCACTTTTAGCTTTGTTGATTAATTGGGCGGAGAAATTTTTGTATCTTCCGTGGAAGTGCATCAACCCTGAGATAGAACGATGACTTTTGTTTAAGAAAACGAGGAAATCATCTGCATATAAGAGATGGGTAATGGGCGAACAACCTCTGGATGCTTGGAATAGGCCAATGTCGCCCTCTGCAAAATATTTGGATAACCCTCTGGATAGTACTTCCTCTGCAATTATGAAGAGCAATGGAGATAGAGGATCTCCTTGTCGTAAACCCCGAGAAGATTTAAAGAAGCCCTTGAAGACCCCCTGTAAGACAACCGAGAACCATGGAGTTTCAACACATTGCGCTATGAGTAAAACACATTTGCTAGAGAAACCAAATTTGTGCAGAACCTGTCGTAAGAACTTCCAATCCAGTCTATCATAAGCCTTTGCCATGTTAATCTTGATCATAACATTGGTGCCTCGTCCTTTCTATGTAAATACCCAACCATTTCCTAAGCTAAAGTTATTGTTTCACTGATGTCCTTCCCTTGAATGTAAGCTCCCTGATTACCATATACTAATTTGTAGAGGAGTTTGCTCAATCTGTTCGCAATGATAGAAGAGAAAATTTTGCATACGACAGAACACAAACTGATAGGTCTATAGTCACCCAGCGAGGTTGGGGTGTCCACTTTAGGTAGTAGTGTGAGAAACGAAGAAGTATAGTACCTGGAGAGTGGGGCACCATTGAAGAATTCTTTGGCAACGCTATGTAGATCATCCTTGATAATATCCCAGCATGAAGTAAAGAAAACTGAGGTGAAACCATTACTGCCTGGAGCGCTGTCACTGGGGATCTTGAGCACACTTTCATGCAGTTCTTCCAGTGTTGGTATTTGTGTGAGACTAGCATCTTCATCTACAGAGATGACATTCAAAATATAATCAAGTAAGTCTGTATCTATAGTAGTATTAGTAGCTTGCAGCACCTCCCTGAAGTAACCCACCGCAGCATCATGTATGACATTCACCTCAACCGTCTCAGTACCTTCAGGAAGAGTAAAGTCAGTTACAAAAGATCATTTTATGTTAACCTGTATTACAGTATGAAAAAATTTTGTATTGGCGTCACCTGCCGTAACCCACTTAATTCTAAACTGTTCTCTCCAAAAGACCTCTTCATTGTGTAACATGGCCGCATGTTCTTTTTGTACAATCTTCAGCTCGGTACCTATCTGTTTATCCCAACAGTCCTGCAAGATGTGATCCAGGTGCACAATTATATCCTGGAGAGCATGAATATTCTGAGTAACATTTCCAAACACATTAGTATTCCAATCCTTTAGTGCATATTTAACTTTCTTAAGCTTATAGGCAAAAGACGATAAACAGTTGTTGAATACACCACTAGGCCAGTTTTCACTAACCAAGAATGGGAAGCTCGCATGAGATGCCCACATTTTCAAAAATTGGAAAGGTCGGGGCCCTTGGTAAAAAGTATTGGTGAATGAAAGTTACAGAGGCGAGTGGTCAGAACATACTCTCTCTAAATGCAAGATTTTGTGCCTGGGAAAGGATGTCATGAAGCTTGAGTTCATCAACGCTCTATCCAATTGTGCCCATTGTCGAGAAGTGCCTTGATGATTATTACACCATGTGTAGCTGGATCCAGTAAATGAAGGCTCCATAAGGCCGGCTGACTGAATCATGTCTTCAAAGTTAACCAAGGATCGATACGAGGATCGTCTACCCCCAAGCCGTTATGAGTGGTGTCGTACTATATTGAAATCCCTTATAGTGCACCATGGAGAATTCACATTTAATGATATTGTTTTGATGTCTTCCCAAAGTAATTGTCTTTCAATGATGTCACATTTGGCATAGACGATAGAAACAAAAGAACTCCAATGAGAATTATAGCTCATTTTGCAATGTAACATTTGATTAGATTCATAAACACATTCAACTTCAAAGTCTTGTTTCCACAGCACCCATATTTTTTCCCCCAAATGTTGGTTAGACAAAAATGAAGTACGGTTTATTTTTCTACCTATGTTATACCCTAGTGATGCATCTAGAAAAGGCTCAAGCAAAACCACAATATAGATATGGTGTTGTTTGACAATCTTTTTAAGATGGCTTATTGTTTTGGCATTGACAATGCCCCTACAATTCCAAATGAGTAAAGGTTCGAGCACCATAAAAGATTACTTGAGATTGGCCGCGTAAACCCCCTTGTTCCTTGTGACCATGTTGTGTGGGATTCTTTGCGGTTTGATCTGCTTTTTTTGACCGGAGTTCAATTTGGAGCATCTCCCTTTCCATAATACTCAATGTCCGAGTGGCATCCACTTCCCAAATCTGTTAACAACACCTCTGAAGTGTGCTCAGTTGCTTTAGCCTGTAACTCGCTTGTGTTACCTGTTGTAATATCTGTAGTTTGTCCCACTGAATGAGATTCAATCAGAACTGCCTTCTGCCCCACTGTAAGAAGCACCGTTGCTACTGATTGTAATGCCATCTGCCCCATTGGAATCCCAGTTGCATGTCCCAATGTTGTTGCTGGTGCTGCCACTTAAACCACGGATCTTGTTCAAAACCAATTGGGTAAAACTGTTTTCGGACCAATACTTTGAATTTCTTTTAAGTCAATTTTGACACATCGTGACGTTTTCGATAAGATTTCCAACATGTAAGAGCGTAACTAGAAAATTTCAAAGTTGAAAAACTGATCCTTTGAGAATTAGAGTATTGATAGATGGTATAGTATGTTTCCAATCTATTAATCCAATTGTCCAACTTTTCAGTATCCACAGTTTCATCAAAAACTGGGATATCAATCTTAAAATCAATTATAAGATTTTTCATGGGATTCGTAGACTAACCAACTTCTGCATCTTCCGCAAACTCCACGTCGCTAGAACCTCCAGATTCGATATCCCTCATCCTTCTCCTCAACCCCCTTCTTCTCGCCACAACCTTGTCATTTCCCAGAAATGGAAGCCGTAGAGGCTTTATTATTGACAGACAAACCTAGCACCAATTTTTCGATGGTAGCTGCTAGGGACGAAGCCTAATTCTTTAGTTTCATGATTCGATTTTCATCCTCTCCAGGCATGTTCTTCTTCTTTTTCTTCTTTGAACTTGGTTTCCTATGAATCTTCAATAGGCCCTTCACTAGATTGTTTGAGACAGTCACACGTTAAAACTGTAAACCACAATAACTCCCTAGTTGAACGGAATCCACTCTAATACCACTTAATCCACAATCTCGTAGAAGAACATTAATTGAAAGAAAAGAACACAATAATAATTTGAGGAAATCTTCCTCTATGGTTTTCTCTTTATTGCTCGAAAATGATTATAATGTGGAGAAGCTTGATTGCCCCTTTTAGGGTTACAATACATATTTATAGAGTGGAGTTAGAATCCTACTTAGAATATAAATTAGGTTTTTGGCCATGCCAAAGACCTAAACTAGGCCTAAGCTAAATACATTGATCCAGGCCGAATCTGCGCCGAAATACAGAGTCAAAAAATAAAGGGGCATATATCCTCTGGATCTTTAAGTATCTCTGAGAGTAAACAATTCCCAGCTCCTTTTAATGGGGAAGGCAAAACATGGTGTGGGGTTGCTGCGAGTTGTCAGTGAGCTTAATTTGAAGTGGGTCCAATAATTGTCCATTGGTCTTTGCATTGACTTTGGGTTGAATATATTTCAAAATACACTAATCTCACCTGTAATTATGTGTCTTCTGACGTATGTTCAAGTATGTGTGCTTCAAATTGTTATGATTAGTTTGAAATGTATCTTGTTCGTAGCTTCGCTGAGTTTACCTGAGTTCATCATGTTCTCTGGTCAGGTCAAATGTGCAAACTAGGGCACTACACCCAACAACTTTCACAAAAAAAATTCTCATTCAAAAGGAGGATAAGTGTAAAAGTGTTACGCGTGCGTTATCAAACTTTTAGATGAGTACCCTAGAACTTGGAGCTCATCGGACGAGTCCAAAATCTGACATAGAGCTCTAACTCAAACACTGGTAGAGGAGAAAAAAGTTGTGTGATTTCAACCATTGAAGATCTTATTAACCAACTACTCAAAGTAGAGAGTACATACAATGTAGTTAGGGCTACAACTTTTTTCTAAACTTCCAAAAAAATTTGAAATTCGACTGATTTTTCCGATTTTGAAACCCTATTTTACGTTTCCGATTTTCAAAAAATCTGATTTTCAAAATCGGATAGCCTTTTGTCATTTTGATTTTCTAAAATTTTTGATTTGATTCTTTCAAATAAAATCCAATTCAATTCTTCCGAATAAGATCTATCCGATTTAATCTGAAATTTGCATCTCCACTCCCTACCATAGTTTCAACTTGACTACTTCGGGCTAAGCTTAAACCTAAAACACAAGCAAAGTTACAAACACATAGTTCATCTAAGTCTACATTCATTCCCCTATCTATCTCTAAAATCTAAAATACAAACACAACATCTTTCTTTTCCCTCTCTATAAGTGCTCTCACTCTTCCACTATTGAAGCCTCACTCCCCCTTTAAGGTAAAAATCTCTCTACTAATATGATGGCATCCTTTGTTGTGTACGAAAATTTCTATAATAGTATCATTTATTAACACTTGTCTAATAATATGTTTATGAGATATTAATACACTGAAAATTTCTTGCCAAAATACAAAATTTAGGATTTTCTTAATTCTTTTCCAATTTTATCTAGAGATCCGAAATTTTTGAATTTTTTTTTCCAGAAATTTTTGAAATTCCGAAATTTCCAATAAATCAGTTTTTTTCGGATTCGGATCAATTTTCGTTTTTCGGAAGAAAAAAAAAAATTCGAAACGGAACGAATTTTACGTTTTCGAAAAAACCCGAACCCATTTTAGATCCGATCTGATCCAAAAAGAGGCCTAAATATACTTGACTGTTCTTCGTCTCTCGCAACTCTGAAAATTAGAGTCAAACCAGTCTTTCTCGAGTCTTCGCCATTAACTTCTTCGTGGTCACCATGTCCGTAGAGCTCAAACTCTCTCGATCAAGCCGTATCTACCACTCCAATGTAAGTCTCCCTCCAACCCCATTACAGTCTCTCTCTCTCACTCTCTCTCTCTCTCTAATGTGTTTTGTGGATCAATTGAAGGAACCTCTTGAAGGCAAACTCATTGCAAAGTTTCCTTCCTCAATTTCTCATCACGGGGTTCGTCTCACTGCCACTGGAACTGTCAATTTGCAGGTCTCTCTCTCAAACACACATGCAATGGATCTGATAAGCAACTCCCTAAGGGCTGCAAACACTAGAATTTTCCAAGTTTCTAAATTTAGAGACTATGTTAGTTTCCTATATTCTAATTAGAATTAGGAGTTTCCTATTCCTCAAAGAAGTAGCATTATCGCCTATATATAAGCGGGCATATTATGTAATAGTTAGAGTTAACCTTTTATCAATAGGTTACAATGGGAAGAGGTAGAATGTTGTGTAAGAGGCAAAGATCTCGAAAGTTACTTACAAAGGAGGAGGAAAAGAGACCATGGCGTGATCTACCACAAGAACTCATCCATTCCGTTATGACTAGAACCTATGTTGATTGAACACGTTTACATAGTGTCTGTAAGGACTGACGAAACATAGAGCAGGTACACCCATTAAGAGAACTTCCATGGCTCTTGACATGGCAATAAAAGTCTTTGACGTGTACGCTCTATAGCTCGCATCAAAAGAAAACTTACACTGTCAAGATTCAAGAATATGGGTCTCAGTGATCCGGATGAGGATTTCCATGACTCGGTTACCGTTCAAAATTTTGCTTCAAAGCGTGGGTGGTTGTTACTATCATATTCGACAGTACAGTGTATTATTTTTTCTCTACAGCCCTTTCATGAACCAGAGGACAGACTTCCCTCGGCTAAACACCCATATAGGGGAAGCAGACAGCCACCTTCTTGTCTCCCCCGACTTGTATTGACTGCCTAGCCATCACTGTAGCATATAACACTTGGAGGATTGTTATTGACGTGCGTTGTGTTGGAAGCGAAACTTGGACTAGAACCGATGTTGATACTACTTTTTGGACTTGAACCTATGTTTATACTTCTTTTCCAATGTTTCGACATATAGTCTACTTAGATGGGATTGTTTACTGCGTGAGTGAGCCTAAGTGATAAGTTACGTGGTCGTACCTCGATCACGCATAGCACGTTTCGTACATCGTATGCGCACCTTCTTATTTAGTTATTGCTATTTACTTTAATTGCATGATAATTTGGAGAAGTCTCATAATTAGAGGCTAGTTAGGGTTTCTATTTGTGCTAGGTCTCTTCTTCTATAAAAGAGAGCCTAAGCTTAGTTTATATATTATGTTGGTTTTAGTGAGAGGAAAAGTTTAGGCTTACAGAGAGAGAGAAAGAGATTGTAGAGTTTGGGGTAAATCTATAAACCCTAGGTCTCCGACCTTTAATTTATGCAGTTAAGAGATCGTTTATTAAATTGAGTGTATTTAATCGTTTCCGCGTACGTAGTATTCAACAACTTGGTATCAGAGCTAGCAAAATTATGCAGTGATTTATGCGGGAATTTTTTTTTTTTACGACGAACGGTGAGGAAGAAAACACCAAAGAAAATGGTAGAAGACTCTACCAAGTTGCTTATGGAGTCTAACAGAGAGCTCACAAAATTCAACAAGATGATGTCTAAGCAACTTGAGGTGATGCTTGCCAAATTGCGTACCCTAGCAAGTTTTGATGGTGAAGGAAGATTTGCCGACGCCATGAAGTAGAAATATGAGAGAAGAAGAAGATTGTCGAAAAATTGAGGTTAGAGGCGGGAGTTGTGACGGGGAATTCGAAGAAATTCGATGGAGATGGCTTGGAGGATGAAACACCTCGAAGAGACGACGGAGAAAGAAGTTCACCGTGAGATTGATCTAGTAGGTGAAAAAGACGGAAACATGTTGGAGAGTTCTCGATCAAAGGACAACTAGGAGGTTGTGACATTGATGCGAAAAGTTTACATGATCAACGATTCCAATCGTCAACCCAACCGAAGAAGACCAACCTCAATCCAAAACCCTTGTTGAAAATTCAACGTACGATCGGAGAAGAGCTGAATTCCTCGCCATTGACGAAGGAGAGGTCACCGGTGTTTAGGGTGGCCAACAGTCTAGAGAGAAAGGAACCTAGCATGAAGGAGATCAAAGAAATTTGCAAGTCATTCGAACGAGGATTACACCGTTCGAACGAGTCAGTAGAAAGTTACGCCAAAAGTTTTGTTGCCGATTCTAGGCTAAAATTGGGGAGTCGTTCGAACGACTTATGGGTTCGCTCGAACGACTAGTGGGTCCGTTCAAACGGGGTGAAGACAAATCTAGGGTTGCGACAGATTGTCAAGGCAGTCGTTGTGGAAGAGGTTTCAAGAAAAACTTAAAATGGGGTCAACAGAGTTCTCAAAATCAAACCCAAAACCGTTGGGGATGATCAATGAGGAAGATAGTGGTCGGAAAGAGCTCGGAGGAGATCGTGGTCGCCACAGATCGCAAGGGCTAGCTCGGGAGAGACGAAGTTAGCGCACGTGCGACTCACACAAGCCACATACATGAGTAGTACAAACAGTGGCATGGGTAGAGGCATCGGAGGCATACCGATAGGCATGCCTGGGGGTATTAGACTTACAGATTGTAGCAGGTCAGTTGGCATGCGTGGCAGACTTCTGGGCATGCAACAAGGCATGGGTCATGACATGCCCTCGGGCACCCATCTTGGCATGTCTTTAGTAAAGACGTGAGTTAGGCACGTACTACATAAAATAATACCAACTGGTCCACACCCAAGCCCAGGAACCAACAAGGCTCAGGCTATCAACCAAGAAGGGGACAACACAGCCAAGCTTGCTCAACCAGCCCGAGGCCGATTTCATCTTCTCCCACCATCGAGGCTTCATCTGAAACTTCAACAATGCCAACCATGGCTTCAACGACCGGACCTGCGACTTCTACAACATCAGCCCCGAGCACCACTTTGACATCGATGAAGATTTTGACAAGGGTGTTGGGCTCCACACAGCTGGTAATGACTTCGGTAGGTTTTCAAGGTAAGGCAGGGCTGAATTACGGCAGTTCCACGCATGGGGCCCCGTTTGGTACTCATAAAAGCATCGGGGAAGAGATGATGTTCCTCAGGTTATCTTGTCGTGACCCATACAAGCACCATGTGGGATACACAACATAGCATGGGTACCCCTTGATCCATTTTGGGTGGAATTTGAAGATCGTCCATGTACGATGATACACAATTTTTGGGGGAATTTGGATACGCATGAGATTTTTTGCAAGACAACATTTAATATTTTCGCAGGTAAAGTAAGCGGGTACGGCAAGTACCGTGGGCGGATTCGCAATCGTGATATTCTCAAGGCTACCTCTTACGAGTTGAAAATTCGTGGACACAATTTTCAAATACAGGAAGAGTTGATAAGTCACGTGGTTGTACCCACGACCACGCATAGCACGTTTCGTACATCGTATGCGCACCTTCTTATTTAGTTCTTGCTATTTACTTTAATTGCATGATAATTAGAAGAAGTCTTCTTATTAGAGGCTAGCTAGGGTTTCTATTTGTGCTAGGTTTCTTCTCCTATAAAAGAGAGCTTAAGCTTAGTTTATATGCTATGTTGGTTTTAGTGAGAGGAAAGGGTTAGCCTTAGAGAGAGAGAGATTGTAGAGTTTGGGGTAAATCTATAAACCCTAGGTCTTCGACCTTTAATTTATGTAGTTAAGAGATCGTTTATTAAATTGAGTGTATTTAATCGCTTCCGCGTACGTGGTATTTAACACTAAAATTTTAGGAACTTTTAATATCGATCAAGGAACTTGAACTGCGTTCCCAAAGCCAAAGCCAAAGCCAAAGCCAAAGCCAGGACAAGTTATTCTAGAAGGGGGTGGTAAGTTCAACATAAAACCAATTCTGCTTCATGATTCGGAGCTTGTCGAGTCCGATGGGGAGATTTTTCTGACTTCTTCATTGTGTTCAAGCTTCCATAGTTTAAGGCTTGATCGCTCCCAAATGAGTTGGATCACAGTACAGAAGTTAGGAGGTAAGAGTATTGTTTGCAGGCCACGGAGGTTTATCTATTCTAGTTCCAGAGTCGTCCATTACAGAAGAATTGAAGAATACAGTGTGTTATTTCTCCGGTCATACTAAAAGGATCTACTTCACGATTTTACACGCATACCCTTACTTGCGTGTTAAAGCTTATAAATGGAAGTGTAAACGTGATTGCCAGATGTCTTACATATTCAACAAGGATTTTATAGTTGCATGATTTGGATCGAGCCTCCATCATGACGGCTTCTGTAACATTGATTTGCTATCTAAATTAAAGTTTATTTTCAACTCAATATATTTATGCATGTTGTCGGCGCTTACAGTATACTTGTTCGTAGGCTTGTAATAGTTGTCCACACACTGAGAAAAATGACATATTTGCAATTTCCCTATGAAGCAACTCACAACTTAGATTGTTCTAGTTATGCTCTGCAAATGATTGCGAGTTTTACATGTATCGTTCAGGTGTTTGGACCACTACTTAGATTAAGGTTATGTTCCCCGTCTCTCTCTCTTTCTACAAAATTAAGTTGATGTTGGGCTGTATCAGGTTCGTGGAGGGACGGCAGGAGTAATTGAATCCATTTACGGAGTTGTCAAACCCCTCTGCATCATGTAAGTTCATCATTCTCAAACATCATCGATTTAGTAATAAAAAAACATTATAGCACTTTAAGGCAATTTCTTTAGATTTGGAATTGATACATTTAGCATCACTTTATAGGGATGGAAAGAGAAATTGATTTTCTCAAACTTTAAAATGTTTAATTTGGTTATCTATGAACTCTGTAAGTTTGGAACACTTTATCTTATGGGGTTCTAGAATTCTAGCTCATAAGTTTGTACAAAGGAAAACTTTCGAAGTTGAGAAGTGTAACTACCACAGCCACAAGTTACTAGCTCACCATAGCATTCTCTCTCCATCGGATATTGGAGGAAAAGTAACATTAGGGTACGGTGGGATGGGGAAATATGTGGATTATCTGACTACAGTGGTAGGAGTTCAATGTTGAAAAAAGAAATATCATGTATACGTGTTCATACGCACACGCGTTGTGTAGATATGTGTTTTGAGATGTCACAAAAGGGGGAACCTTAAACGAGGAATTGGTGTAGCATTTGGAAAAAACCAGGTTATGGCATTGTTGGGTGATCCTAAAAAGTTCAGGATTTAGTCCTATTTTTCACTTCTGTTGTTGGGTGTCTTACGTTGTAGGATCTGTTTTTGGGCGTTTCCGAGACGTTTGGTCTCTTGTTCATCTACCCTTTGGGAGTAGTTATATCCCAATATAAGAGAGGTTTGGGAGGGGGTAACAAGAGAACTGAGAGACACTTTTTAAGGAACTAAAGGTGAGGGTTTTCGGAAGAAGTCATGAATAATTATAATCAAGGGTTTGACTATGATACCTTTTCCACCATGCTCAAGATGAGCCATAGCAAATAATGGGGTTCAAGAGGAACGTGAATCTGGAGCGGAGCACGTGTCAACCGAATGGCCTTTTAAGGGTGTCGGGTTCGTATGGTCATGAGGTTTGGAAGTGACTTTAAAGGGCTCGAAAGTTATGTAATTATGAGGGATTGTGTTAATGTTTTGGGTATCATTACATATAGCACTGAGACTTTTTTCTTCGAAAATGCCTCAACGACCTCTTGATTTTGCAGCGGAGCCCATTTTTCACTTATTGCATGCTAATGATTAAAAAATTCTTTTGATATAAAATAATCAACAACTTTAATTTTTTGTCGATCACGTTTGATGGTATTATTGTTGACGATCTTCTGTAAACCACTTCTATAGTGGTACTGTAGTAGAGATATGTCCAAGACGTCTAGTCTCTCTTCACCAAGATGTAGTGGCATTGTGGACTACACTTTTACGGGATTTAATGCGTTCTTCCAGGTGAAGGATCCAGTAAAATTCCTATTCTGTGGATAAAGCCATAGAGGAGACCTTGCATCGTTAGGTTGTTTAGGGATTTTCCTCAAAGCTTAAGTTATTGCGGGACACACGAAATAGATGAGAGTATGAGGCCACTGTGAGTTTGAAACGAGGGAAGTTGCTTTGTCATCTTTAGAAAAAGAACCGTTATGATTGTTACTGTTGAGTAACTCTAGCCACATAGACATTAATGCAAGAGCTCTTACTGAAGGCTGAAATGTCAAAATTTACCTTTGGCTGGCAAAAACACACAAGACAGTGATTTTCGTGGCAATACGGTCTAGATATTGTAACATCTGATCTGAATGCAATAATATATTTATCTGCCCATGTATGGGTCAGGAACTGTCCTACCCACCTCAGCAAACACAAATTCTGGGAATTATAATAATAGATATGCTGTCGACCCATAGCCCCCGCGTTAATTACCACGTGCATGGTATACGAGACAGCTACTGCACTATATGCGCAGTGACTCAATCAGGTGTCAACTCAACAAACATATACTGAGAAGGCGCATCATTCGAGATATATGATGGTGATATAGGGAACTTCACACACAAATACAGCCACATTCTAGAAATGACAAATTATTTGGAAAATGAATGTCATGTACTCATCAAGAAGGCAAGTCTCCAATATTCGTTCCTTTAAGGGGGACTACACCAGTTATTGTGTGAATACAAACTAAACCTGTTGACGGTAAAACTGCAGTTTAAAGAAAACGATGCTTGCTACATAACCTTGCAGGGACTGATGTTGATACTACCTATAACCCACCACATGGCGCCCTACAGATAAGTCATGTAGATCAACCATCCTTGGTGGCACAATTAGATTTGTTCTCTGATACATTAGATCAAAAATCCTTTTTTATTTACAGCTATCGTTAATTTGGTATATCTGCTCATTCACCTTTTCCATATAATCATGCTTGACTTCTATTTATGTTGTTCAGTCAAGAGAGATCTAGAGACGGAATATAATGCTTATTTAATTTCTACTGTGAAAACAGGAAGAAGAGTATTGAGATCAGATCTTCAGGGAAGCTGGGCTCAGGTATAACGGAGGTATTCAATACAAAGTTTGATATAAAGTGTTTCGTTCAACATGCCGGATGCATTTATTGCTTTAGTATGTCTATTTTCGTCACTTCTCTTGCTTGCACTAAAAGATAATTCCACTTGGTTTACCAAGTTTTCTAAATGTTCTGCCTGTTGTATTTATAAAAAACTATTGAAACCCAGAACACACTGCAATGGTTAACTAAAAGAAAAAGGGTCAAAACTTATATATAACGGCAGACTTGTTTGCATGTTGATGCGGAATGCTAAAAATGCAGTGATTGGTTATGATTAGGTAGAGGCATAATGATCCTGCTTATAGTCAAAAAGTGACAGTCTTTGTAAGTCTACTTTCGGTAGTTTTCTCTGTTCTCGATAGGTTATGTTATAAAAGGGCTGCAATTGGACTGTTACTTTTTGCTTTTATGTCAAGAACAATGTGAAACCTACATTCCATCACTGGAGGGCTTCTGTTTCAAATTGTTAATGCATGTGTATATGGTCCAACACGTATTTTAAGTGATGGACTCTTTTTCTTTGATTCGGAGGATATGAAGTAGTGCTATTAGGATTACTATTGAAGAAATCTACAATAAGGTTAGTAGGTTTATTAATTACCGTTGTAGGATTGGTACGATGGAAACCTACTGCTAGTATGTTTCTTAGTTAACAGTTTTTTTCTCATTCCCAATTTTCATTTTCTCTCTTCTCTCCTTATCTCTTTGGATCTCCTATTTCTAAATTAGGGTATTATGCATTCATACCCAGTATAACCATTACATGGTGTACCAGAACGCTGGGTATGATCGTCATGATCCTAGCAGCCTAAGTATTTAGAATTAAATCTCAGCAATCACATTAGCGAAGCAACTGGTTTCTGAAATCTCAATCTTTGATTTCATATCTCAACTTTTATTTCTGGAGTCTTTGGTAGTTTGATCTACTTTCTCTTTATATCATGAGTAGTGATCTTCCCTTCTTCTTTTGTTCTTGTAATTTCTCCCCCCTGGTTATTTTTAAATCTGGTGGACAATAAAGAGAAACCGAGTGATGACTCTTCTAATGTGTTCAATAAATTGGTTTACTCCAATATATTTACTTTTGGGTGACTTCGATTAAATTGGAAAGGGTAGCCAACTGCCTGCAATGGGATGAAGATATTAAGATTTTCCTTACTAGAAGAGGAAAACTTAAATATCTAATTGATGATAAACCTTCTGAAAATAGTAATGGATTACTAGAATAGGTAAGAGAGGATGCCCAAGTAAAAACTGTAATGTGGAATATCTTAAATAATCTTATTCTCAATCCCAAAATAGCTCTCATATTATGAATCGGATGAGCAGAAATTTACCTTCCAGCAAGGTGATATACGTCTTTTAGTGAATATTATAATAAGTTGAGAAGTATGCGGGGAGAGCTGAATATTTATCATCCCCTTGTGACGCACCCTACTTAACTTAGAAAGCAACGTGAAGAGTCCTGAGTATCGAAGTTTCATTCTGGGTTGCAATTTGAATATGAACACAGATTCAAGCCGAGATTAAACTTTCTACACTGGCAGAAATATACTCTCGTTTTTCATGAGTTCTTGTACCTGCTATTAGTGACAAAGTAGAAAAACCTGCTATCTTCACTCCTTCTAGTACTTACTAATTCTGGACGGGGTGGTTATAGTAACAACTCAGGTGGATGACGTGATAGAAATCAAAGAGTTCGCTGTAGAGCCTTGGTGGTAAATTAAGTAATTTTAATCCATGTGAAAAATGTGGCTTATCAAACCATACTACTGACTTTTGCTGCATGTCATTGGGATACCAAATTAATATAAAGCTAATTAGGCATCTGGATCTGAGAGTAAAGATCAGGAAGATGCACTTCAGAAACTGCAAGAAGATATGGTAAATATCATAGAACGTATGCAATAGCTTTCTCCTTCTTCAGTTGCCAGTTCCATTTGATAACCAGGCATCAGTTGGCATCAATTCATATTGCTGCAGATCCTGTTTTCCATAAGAGAACGAAGCATGTTGAAGTACTGTCATTTCGTTTTTCAAACGCTCATTCCAAAAAAAATTTGCACTCCATTTGTCTCGTCTCAAACCAGCTCGTTAATATCTTTACTAAACCAGTATTACACAGGATTTCTCATAATATCTGTTCCAAGCTAGGCATGAGTGATACGCATGCTCATACCAGCTTGAAGAAACTTACAGGTAATAGGTTCATTAATTACAGTTACAGGATTAGTATTAAGGAAAGCTGCCTGCAGCTAGTAGGTTTTCTAGTTAGACTTGTATTAGGACTCTTTACAGGTTGAGTAGAGGTATTTCTCTCTCAACCCCAATTTTGTTTTTCCTTATCTCTTCTAACCTTCTCTCTCCTAATTAGGGTATTATCTATTATGTTTCATACCCGTAGAACCATTAATGCAAACAAAGCGCTTTTGTATTAGCATATGGATAGGCAATCATTGGAGATAATCTTTACGTATAAAAATATCATTTCGTTTTCCTTTCAATGCTGAATTTTAATTATACTTCCAATGGTCTTGTTTACAAAAATGTAACTGTATTTTATAGCCAAATTTCTTTAATTCACTGTGGCAGATACCTTTTTCTATTGATCTAAGGGAGCAAGGACGCGTTGGTTATGAAAGATTTTACGAGACATTCCATGGAGAAAATATAAGTATTCAGGTATTTTTGGCTTGCATTTTCACCCATTAATTTTGTTTATGTTCCACGAATACCATGTTCCTTTCTTGTAGTTTCTTAGCATCGCCTTTGGTTTTTAAATATCTAATACTTCGTATAATAGTATCTAATAACTGCAGATATTATGAGGGGCTACCTGCATAAATCGTTGGCTGCTACTGTTGAGTTCATAATTGAAAGCGAAAAGGGTAAGAATCTGCTCAAGAATCAGGAAATAGCTTAATTTTTCACCTCAAAGACACGCTCATATTTTCTTACTTTTATCCTGCCAGCCTATCTTTCCGAGTTACCAGTTTCTCCTGAAATGGTTAGCTTTTATATAACTCAGGATACACAAAGACATCCGTTACTTCCCAAACTGGTTACAGGTTTTCTCCTTATTCTCTTCTCTCCGTGTTTTAACAACATAGCTGACGTTTTTTTCTCTACTTTTCGAATAGTAATGATTTTTATTATTATTATCTTAATTGTGATTTACAAAACCTCACCGGACACTCTGTGCATAAATTTTGTATATGCAACCTCTTATATTATCTTAAAATTATTTAAACTCGCACTAATGAAATTATACCCATGTACAGGTGGATTCCGAGTTACAGGAAAAATACCCACTCAATGCTCCCTTTTGGATTCTCTTGATGGTGAACTAACAGTGGAAGCATCCGCGCTTCCTCTCCGGTCTATTGATGTACACATACTGCGTATAGAATCCATTCTTGTTGGGGAAAAGATTGTTAAAGAAACCTCTGTGGTTCAGACTACACAGGTATGCACATTTTCATATTAAAACTGCTTCCAACATATCTAAATAGTAAATACTTGTAAAGTATGTCTGTGTTTGCTATCATGCATCACGAGATGTGTAAGCGGGCTTATTATGCCAGATAGCAGATGGAGTTTGCTTGACATGTTTCTCCGGTCTATTAAATGAAGTTTGCTTGACATGTTTCTCCCGTTTGCTAGATAGCAGATGGAGATGTATGTCATGGCATGACTTTGCCCATCTATGTTATACTTCCTCGTCTTTTGACTTGCCCAACAGTTAAAGCCGGGTGAGTTTTTAAATTTCATATATGAAAGCTCACTTTTCTTACTTCATTGTTGAACTTTTCCAGTTTTTGATATTATTAGTTTCCTTTCCTAAATTCCCGTACAACTATACACTGTTTTAGCTAACCCTAAAATGAAAACGACTTCTTGTTTTACTTATTAGCGAGTTTCCAGTATAAGTGACAAATATGATATAAACTGTATCTACCAGAAATTCAGAGAATCGACACTAGATATCATTGAAAAACCACCAGGGGATAAAACATTTTATCAAGTTGATATTTGATATTGCTATCTTTCTAGATGTCATTATATGGTTAATTATTCTCTTCGCACACGTGCAATAATCTCGCCCCCCCCCCCCCCCCGACACACACATGCCTATGAGTTTACCCTCATTATGTCAATGCAATAGTGTTTTGTTTTGTAGTATTTGCCAAGCTCCCGTGGCCATATCTCTCAAATTTACCCATTGATCCTGTTCCTTCAAAACTTTCCTCTCAAATTTCCACTGAAGTCCAAAATTGTGCCAAATCTCCACTCAAGTCCCAAAATTGTCAAAGTTGGTGTATCACGGTTTTCACGACCGCATAAGTATACCTTGAGAGAGGGCTTTTCTTTCTTGGTTGTTTAGTCGACGCCACTCTCTCCACGTCTTTAATGTCAGTAACCCTAATGTTAGTAGGATTCGGTTTAGAGGCTTCCTTTCCTACTTCTATAAAAGGCCTCCATAGGTTAGTATTTTCTCTTCAGTTGTTATTGGGTTATTAGGTTATTGAGGTTATTTCAGTTATTGGGTTATTAGGTTATTGAGGTTATTTCAGTTATTGGGTTATTAAGGTTTTCATGTTACTTCAATAAAGAGAGAGAGTTTAGAGTCACAATCTTTGAGTTATGTTTCGGTTCAATCTCGTATTCACATCATAAATGATATTAGGGTCTAGGTCTTAACCGACCACGACGATTATGGGCGAAGAATTTTGGGAGGACGATGAGTATTGTGAAGAAAAAGAAGATTGGGGAGGGAAGAAGACAACAATTGGCTTGAATGAGAAGCTAATTGTCGTTTAGGGTGATACGAGGAAAGCGATGGAGAGGAATCAGAGGAGGCGAAATCCGAAGAGGAGGAAGATGAGATCGCTCTAACAAAACAAATTAGAGATCTCACCGTAGCGTTTATGATGGTGCAAGACACTATGAGGGTGATGCAAGAGGCGTGTCGGAAAATCAGCGAGTTACTCGCAGTTTTTGGGGGTACGTATTCGAAAATTCTCAAAACCTAGAAGTTCCAACTATGGGGGTCGAAGAAATTGACGCTTACGGACGAGGTATGACACGAAGATCGATGAAAAATACGAGATTTGATAATCTTTTAGTCGGCAGGGGTCGATGGAAGAGTCTTGACAGCCTCGGAATACATGACGGCGTCCGGTCCGATTTGCGAGAAATACTGCAAAATTTACCACCAATTGGGACCCCTCATGGTCACTCCGACATCCTGAAGTTACCGTGAACATTACAAGAGGCGGGGGCCGTTATAACGGAACCAGCAACGAAGTGGATATCAAGGGAAATTGCGGCAAAAGTGGCAGAAAACCCGAGTTTACAAAGCGGAGAAAAAGAGAAAGGTCTACAGGATCTAAGCACGATCCATAATTTGTAATATCCCGAACCTCATGCTGCAGATCTCGAGAAGATGGCGAATGGGGTCAAGGCAGGGTCTCGAACATCAGGTACTCTGCTACACCAAATCAGGTATATAAAAATGAAAATCTGGAAAATATCAAGGCAGAGCTAGCGACACACAAAGGAGGGGCGACACAAGTTACTGTGGACCTGGATGTACAGAAACAAACAATGGGTTTCAATGCAGCCAAGAATTGAGTTTCGTCGTGAGAAACCCATCTTCAGAAATGGCAAGTTCTTCCCTGCCATCTCGACCCCGAGCTTCGTAGAATTTATAGACAAGACGGGGATAATTCACGGCAATTATAACCACGGCAACGGCGACCATTGCAGTGCAGCACATTCTATGATGCTTGTTCTTACTTCAATGTAGCACATTGCATGATCTTTTATTGTGTGTGTGTGCACTATGCACCTGATTTAGTTTAGTTTTTTTTTTTTTTTTTGTACAGGTGATTTCTATTTTTTTTGTAAAATTTCATAAATGGGACGGGTTTGCGGGGCGGGTTTGGGGATTCCCACTTAGGATAAACGGGTGATGGGGCGGGTTTGGTTATTCCCCATTTAAGTTAAATGGTAATGGGGTGGGTATGGGGGTATAGTAATTTGGCGGGTATGGGGATGGTATTACTCCACCCGCCCCAAACCCGACCCATTGCCACCCCTAGTTCATGCCCCTACCGAATTTCATCACCGACACACGGTAACGGTCGATAGCGACGATTCTTTACCACCTACAAGCGGGTCAACACCAACATCACAAGCCACCAAACCAGGGTGATATCGTTGGGGAGGAAACAAAGAATAGTGGAGATCATAGGAGAAATAAAATGGAAGAAGAGATTAGGAGAGAAGGGAGGGAAAAGATGGCAGGTGCTGACCAAGAAGAGGTGGGCCCCACCATTATTCCGAACCGAGAAGGGCCGCCAAACCTAAAACACAATAACCGGAATTTGGCGGGTTTCCCAGGCGATAAACAAACAAATAGGATTTGCCATCCATAGGTTTCTTCCAGTGATGATAGGGTGCAAACACCGGTTCCCCCTCCAAATATCGGTGGCAACCTACCACCGGTGTTACCGTTTATCGATCCACTTTGGGAGAGTTTTTTAGCCTTTTACATTGGGCGTGCTACCTCATTTTATTTAGTTTTGGACGTTCTCAAATGTCAGGAGGTCGCAACAACATCGTACCCTCACACAAGAGTACGAACATGGACTACGGCAAGTACCGTGGACAGGTTTGGAGTTTGAAGACTAAGGCTACAACCGAGGATGTTCCGCCAGATTTTTTTTGCTCGTGGCTTCTTACTCCAACTTTAAATTTAAAATCGGGGTGAGTTGATTTATCACGGTTCTCACGACTGCATAAGTATACCTTGAGAGAGGGCGTATCTCTTTTGGTCGTTTAGTCGACGCCACTGTCTCCACATCTTTAATTTAATTTATTTGATGTAAAGGGTTAACTGTTGGAGAGTCTCCTTATGTCAGTAACCCTAAGAGCATCTCCTAAAGTGCCTCACTAACTTGGATTCCAAGGTGCCACATAGGATTTTCGAGCTCTAACAGTACCTCACTGACTTGGATTTCCAACTCAAAAAGCAAGGTTGAGTCTTGGACTCCAAGACTCAACCTTGCTTTTTTACGTCACGATTAGGCGCCCAAGTATTGGGCGTCTGTTTGTTTTCTAATCGAGCTCCTAAGGTTTGGACGCCCAATTGTTTTTTGTTTTTTCAAAAAAATTAAAACGGGCCCCCAACAGTTAGGCGCCTGTTAAAAAAAAGCATGTGAGATACTATTGGAAGAAATAGAACCTCACTGACTTGGATTTGGCTTTTTTTCAACCAAGTCAGTGAAGCACTTTAGGAGATGGTCTAATGCTAGTAGGATTAGGTTTAGAGGCTTCCTTTCTTACTTCTATACTATAAAAGCCTCCATAGGTTAGTATTTTCCCTTCAGTTGTTATTGGGTTATTAGGTTATTTCAGTTATTGGGTTATTAGGGTTATTTCAGGTTGCTTCAATAAAGAGAGAGTTTAAAGTCACAATCTTTCAGTTATGTTTCGATTTAATCTCGTATTCACGTCAAAAGCTATCTCACCTGTCAAAACTATCAAGGGTGTGTTGTCAGGGAGGTTGGAATTGAGAGTATAGTTGGGAGACATACATTACTAGAGCTCATACTTGTTTTGGAATATGAAATGATGCTACATAGCATGTAGTCTCACACCCTGCACCATAACTCTATTTGTTTCTCTAATTTGTTTTCCTCCTAAATGTATCTCAAGATTGATCCTGCTATGCTAAATTGCATTTCGGCCATGTTCAAGGTACTTATCACGATTAAGTTTAACTATATCCATTTGTATGTCATGTCATACCCTCTTTTGCATCTGAGTGCTCAATCTGCAAATGAAAAACCTATGTAGTATTTGTCGCTGTCTATTGTCTCTCTTGATTTGGCTTATGATACATACTTTGCTACTGTGGTTACCAACAATTTACTGGTTTCAATGTTGCAGGCCATTTACAATAGAGTTTGAAGTGTCTATAATCATTACCTTCCAGTCAGAGTTATCTAAAATGCATCCGAAATCCGATCCCATAACTCCTAGGTTGTGGGTAAGCATCAATTCAGTAGTCAGAAGTTCAGCAAACAAAGAACCATTTTTTGTTGTTAAAAGCATGTCTTTAATTTCAGTTGGCAATGGAGACGCTACCGTTACGATTATTTCGGATAAAATGAGCTGACATGTATTATAAGGTATTATCTTGCTCTTTATCTTCTCCCCTTATACATTGAATGAAAAGAGAATAGGCTGCACAAATCTTTTTCTCATCTCTAGAAACATGCTAATAAGGAAAGTCTTATGGGTGATTATGCGCAGAGTTTCATCACTCCCATCAGGGATCTCCTTTACTCCAAAGTGGTAGTGACCAAGCCCTACTCAGGAGGGAAGTCCTCATATTGACTCTCCCTTCATGCAAAATGGGCCACCAGTCCAGAAAATCTAGACATACTTCCCCGCATGAGATTTATTTATTTATTTATTTTTTAAGTGTAAAAGTGATGTCATTGTAACACAGGAAGAGGTTTACATACTGGGTAGGCAGTAAAACCGTGGGGTGCTCTCCTTATAAGGACAAGGAGGGGTGCTTATAGTGATTAAGATTTGGCAGATTTTCTGGAAATAGTAAATAAGTTCAGGCAGAGTGGGCTCGTATAGAGTTGGCCTACACAGCCGTTAGCCTTGTACCATAAGTTTACATAATTATAATGTCACGCTTTAATTTGACACACTATGATTCATAGTTCAATAGAGTACGTTTTCGCCTCAAAATTCGAGGTTCATTTGGCAGATTCATAGGCCGCCCTGTTAGACCCCATGGAAATATACACAATGTCTTGGCTGGTACATAAATGATTATGAGTTTGGTAATAATGTTCTTCGTGCCTCCCTTTAGGAATTACATAGTTTTATGCACTGTTTAGGCAATCAGTATGATTTTTTTTGCTGCTTGCACTGTTTAGGCAATCACTACCATCTCGTAAAAATAGACCAACATCCCATAATTTGTGCAAGATGACGTGTTTCACTTTCAATTGTCGAAACTTGGGCTCATTGCACATCCCCAATGGTTTGAATTTGTCGTAGGATAATCTTCATATTGGGTTGGAAGGTAGGCTCCTTCAAAAGGACAGAATTAGCTACCTTCCATACCTCGGTGAAATCTTCCTCCTATGTTTGCAGGTTCATCTGCCAGTGTTTTCACTCTCCAACTTTCTTTTGTTGAAGCAGTGTAAGTAACTTCCAATAGAAGTTATATTTCAATTTGGAAGAGAACATATAAAATATAAGTGTTGCAGTCTTGCAGAGAAAAAAAAATGTTATGCTTTTCCTTATCTGTAAATTTCTTATACTCCTAGCCTATGATATGAAATTCCAATGCTAAGAACTGATAAATTTTCATTGCTAAAAGAGGGAATCCCTCGGAATCCACAGCATATCCGTTTGATACATCCATCAAGGTACTTGATGATATGAAGAATATAGACTAATGTGCCTAAGAAATGCATATAGACAACCTCAGTTCATTCCGTTGACATTCATCGCACCGATTAATAACATCATTGATGTAGCACAAGAGATCATCGGAACAGCGAGATCTATAGAACGTAGCATAGCAAAAACCCACCTTTTAGATAGGTACATATATGTTCAAGCTCACCTTACCTGTTCATCATTATCAGTGTCCCCCTCTTCATCAGAAGATTCTTTAGGTGGCTGCTGTCCCCCAAGAGAGTTTGGTTCCAGCTTCTTCACTTTCTTCTTTAGTTTCTTCTTCTGACGTTTCAGCCGCTTCTTCGCAGTTCGCTCCTCAGCAGCTTTTAACCTTTCCTCTCTTCTCATATTAAACTCAGCCATTTCTTTCCTTCTCTGGTAGTCTACATCCATTCTTGCAAGCCGGTCCTGCTCCTTCCTTCTCATTTGCCGATACTGTAGTAACATGAAACTCAAGCATGTTAGTAGCAGATATCCAAAGTGAATTTATGAACAGAATTGAGCTTAAGAGGGATGTCCAACTTTGGTCGTAAGTGGCAGCTATGTTATATTTTGCACCTACTGAACTTGGAGCAATACTTGATATACCATAGAATAACTATCCATAGATATGCTGCGGTTAATCATATCCCATATTAGTATAAGTTATCAGATTGTAAACTGTATAAACCTGGAATTTGCTCTATTACTATATGCTAGTATATCTGTTCAAATCCAATAGAGAGGGTACTCAAACAATCATGGTTTTAAACATAAACATAAAATAACTAACATACGAAAAGCTAAAGGATTTTTCGTATAACTTCAAAAAATTAGGACCATTAACGTAGGTGACATGCAGCACACAGTGAAATAAATGTTTCAAGAGTTCACTATGTGAATATTAGTAACAAAAGTAGCTCAAAACATATATCGAAGTCAATAAGAGAACGCATGGGAGAAATTATATTTGAGAACAGCTGTTGGTGACAAACACATTCCAATTTCTTAGTTAAGATACAGTGGGGTGTCCACAAGTTAGTTACTTAGTTACAAACAACTTCACTTTAGAGTAAAGTTCTCTCTAGATTCTCAGTTCAAATTCTCAAAATATAGATTTCCTTTAAAGAAATTTTTTTAGTCCAAATACTCTTTAGATTATCTCAATCCGAAATAAATTCTCCCTGGCAAATAATCTTCTGTTTCTAGATAGAAAAATCTAGAGTATAAGAAATGATGTTCCTGGAAATAATCTTTTTGGATAATAAACTTTTCTGAAAATAACATAATTGGAACATATTTTGCGGCAACATTTTTTACAAAAGTTTACGAGAAAGGAGAAGGAAAATTGGCTTTCCGGGAGTTAATTTTCCTTTATCTATGTTTTCAGCAAACTAAAAACAATATTAGTGTTAATATCTATTATCTATCAGGGATCTCCTTTACTCCAAAGTCCAAACTAGGATGAGCTATACTCCTAGTGTCAGGCTGAGTATTTGTGGCTACATTCCTCCCCGTTTTTGGACACGCGGCAATGATATGCGTATTTAGCCAATGTACTTATATGACCCCTTAAGGTTTACACTGTAATAAATGGACTAACAAACTTTATCTTTTAAAATTTAAACTGTACTTAGATTATTGACCATCTGAACTGATTACATTAGCAGTATGTGTGGTGTAGACGTGTTGATAAGTGGGATACTCACAAATTAGTTATTGAGTAGAATTAGAAGGTTCCTAAACCTTAGAAAAGTAATTAATTAAACTTTTATCATAATAAAAGAGAGGTAGTGTACTTGTCATTATGTTCAAAAGTAGCTTGGTCCATCTTAATTCCATTTCATAAATTCCGGAACTCCGAGAATCCAAATGTGTGTTATCAAATGGATCCAGTTGAAATCGGTTTCCGTGTCTGTGTTATCAAAAGGATACCCCCCCCCCCCCCCACACACACACCAACTCTCATCTTTATATTACATTGCCCCTAAACTTTCCATATTCGCATCCGCTGACATTACTCCCCCGATTAACCTTAGCAAGCACAGCTCTTGTACCCCAACTCCCACATTTTAAGAATATCCACGTCAGACCAAATTGAAGATTCTCATAACCATTCAAATCCCAAAACTCAGGACAGACCTTCAATGCCAAAATCGCTCTTTAAGGACTTCATAGTGCGTGCGTGCGCGCGCGCGCGTGTGTGTGTGTGTGTGGGGGGGGGGGGGGGGGGGGGGGGGTAAATTGCTTCAGCCTGCATGTGTGACATGATCGGAAGTTTGAAGGAAGGCTCCTCTCCGATACTTGGTCAAAAGCTTCATTTTAGTCCCTTTTAACTATAAATCTGTCTAGTTTACTTGTACTTGAATTATCATGATGATTTTGACCATCTAAGCTTACCCCTGTTGAAGGTAAGTCAATTTACAATTTCATGTCCCTGAATCCCCTAAAGCGTCGACCCCCTTTTGCTCCTGTACCCCATTCTGCTCAGAGATGAACCTTAAGTTACCAAAAATTTGTCAGCTTTTTCACATCACTTCCTTACTCCTTACCCTCTGAAACGTTGTAGATGGTTTTATAGTCCCGATGACCCATATTCTTAGAACGGTTCCAAAACGAATCAATATTTTGATCATCTCACCACAACCTTTACCGGTTTGAGTCCTGCATAACCTCAATCCTTCAAGAAACTCCAAAAGAAGTTAATAATCTTCAACCAAACTCAAATCCCTTCCATAGATATGTAATATTTCTGTTCCTGCAACACCAGAATGTCTGATTTGTACATTCGAATAATATTCTTCACCACTACCATCATGTTCTTATCTCTAAAGACATCTTAATTCGGAGATAAAACTAGAATATTTGTTGATCACTACCATTACACCCTTCTCGTGCTAGGCAAAATCTTCCACTTCAGAACCCTGATTTCAATCTGCATTCCAGTAGCATCTTTTACACTCTTAAACCCTTCCCTTAAATTTAGGCCACTTCCTTGTCCTAAGACTGTATTCCTATTCAGAAATACTATTTTCCTAACATTGTTCTACTTTAGCATTGCCGAACCACTCCTAAATAGGAGGATAATAACCATAAGCTCCCGTAGAACACACAAACTCCAACACCCACTTGACGGTCGTAAAATCAAGATTACATAGAACAGATTCCCCTACTGCTTTAGTCTCCTTCACCAATGTGTCAAAGTTCCTCTCTCCTTAATCTAAACAAATCCTCTTCAGCCTCCCTTAACCTTCCTCCAACATTCACTTATCATTCTCCCTCCATCTCCAATGTACTCTCCCTTAATTACTACAACCCCTTAAGGAAAACACTAAATATCCAATAACACAAGTAAAAAAATGCAATATACGCAATCAAATTCACTAACTACCATACCCATTTTACGAAAAACAGTTACAGTAAATGCAATATATGAACAAACCCAATTAGCAAAACTACTAATACCCATTTTAATTTGTAAGCTACTAAACTTTATTAAACATAATACCAACCTGATGGAAATCGCCAGACCCTGAACCCGCGGAACTCCCAGAGGTATTACTAACACGAACTGGCACGTTATCGAGAATCCTTCGAAGCTTTATCTCCAGGTCTTCTTCCTCTTTAATCCCAGTATCTGTGTACTCTACAATAGCGTTTGTTATTGGTGGCGCCATAGGAAGTGGCGGTAACGCAGGTTTGGGTCGCTCCCGGATAACAATCGCTTGTGAATCATCATCCATCACTCCTTCTGATCGATTCGAAGACATTGGGTGTTTTGGGGGAAACCCTAATTTGTAAAGTTTGGGTCTTTCACCTCCCACTCCTATAGACTTGTATCTCTCTCTACCTGTGTTTTAAACCAAAGTAATTAAGGAGTGATGAGGTAAATTGATTCAACTGAGTCAACTCAATTGAGAACTAGTGAGGTTGTAAATTGAATCGAGCGGTCAATGATGAACTCAATTGACTCAGTTGAATCGAATATAAAGGGAAAAAAATTACCTTAGAAGAGAGAAGAAGCTTTGATTTCGCTATTTGGGGAAGAAAGTGTTGACCTAATGTACTAAAGCATATCCAATTAGCTCGCCCACTGTTAGAGTGAGAATAGCCACACTGGTGATTAAGTTCCACTACCTTAACTCCAAATAAAGTCAATTGAGATACTTTGAGTTGAGTCTGGTGTGGCCGCACCGTTTACCGGCGTTTTATTTGATCGGCCAAGCGCAATGGCTCGGTGTGTGGGAGCGCAAATAATAATAATTTGAGGCTGTGGTGGCCACATTGCCTAGACGTTAATAAAAACCTACCAAAACATGCTACATCAACGGAAAGAATTACAAAAACTAGGTGTCTTTCAAAAGGTGCTCGTAGGTATTCTTGAATATCGTGGAGTAGTATGCATTACAGTAATATTGTTCCAACTTTCACCACCTAGTTGGGTCAGGGTAGGTGTTGGGTTATGTTCTTAAAAGACCTTAGTACAATTTAGTATAACAGATCTCCTTTTATACTTAGTGTTGTTGTTAGTGTTGGACAACATCTTTAACGTGGGACTAACTTTGATCTACTGTTCTTAACAAGTAGTACTTGAAATATTTTAATGGTTATTGGCCAAAGGTGATGGATGAACATAAGGTACGTGGATACCTAGTAGACTTTGGCTACTGCTCTCTAACTGGAGAACTTGGTGGCAACACTCCATCAGGATGTTCTTTTTGAAATCCAAAAATTGAAGGCACTAAGCCATGCCTTGGTGCCTGTCCGTATTTCTCAGACCTTAAATAAAATTATTGCTAACGAATCGTTTTCTCGACATGAACGTAGTATTATTAAGGTCCCTTGGGGTATACCGGAGCCTGGTTGGGTGAAAATAAATGTCGATGCCTCTATCTGTAAAAATAAGTGTTTCAACTGCATTGGTTTTGTTATTCGAGATGCTAACAATGTGTTTGATGCAGCCCGGGTATCTTCTTACAGATTTGCCTCTGCGGAAGAGGGCGAGGCGACAGCTGTCCTGAATGCTATTAGATGGGCTCAAGAACGGGGGCATCAACTTTCATTATCAAAACAGATGTCGAGGCCATCTATACCTTTTTCAGGACGGGAGGTTTAAATATATCATGGACTACGAAGGCTATTCTACAAGACTGCCTTGCTCTTTTTGTATCATTTGTAAATATTCGTATTAATTTTGCGCCACGTAGCGCCAACACTGTATGTTAGGAATACGGCTCAAAAACTGTTGAAGTCGTTCGAACGAGTGGATTGTCTAATTCCAGGGGATTGTCTAATTCGTTCGAACGAGTCATGAGGTCGTTCGAACGACTTTGGCTCTGTTTGATTATTTATAAATTCGTTTTGAAGGGGATTTGATCCAAAGCGATGAATTATCTCGTGATGCGTATTTCGAAGATGACCTAATAAAAAGTCTATAAATAGAGAGTGTATGTTAAAGGCCTCTGTACTGTGAGAAAGAGTTAGAGAGAGAGAAAATGGCAAAATATAGGGTTTAGCTCTGGAGAGGTTTCTTGGGTTTTTTTTTTAAGGTTTCTTGCTGAGATTATCTGTAAGGGTAGAGGTGAGGTTTTAGTGATCTCTGTAACCTTTTGTAACCCTTAGTGCAATAATAAATTTGTTGTGCTTGTCGGGGGTGGTTTTGATCATGTTTAGGGTTTCCACCTAATTAAACTTTGTGCTGTGTTTTTATTGTCTTTATTCGAATTCTCTTTGGTTAGGGTTGGTTCTTCAAGTTCTTGTTGATCGTATTGTGCTTCCGCGTGCGATTTGCCTCCTCGGTTTTCCCAACAATTGGTATCAGAGCGAGGTTTGGGGCAAGTAGAGTAGCAAGATGGGAAGATCCAAGTTTTCTAACGCAATCAGGTTTGATGTGGAGAAGTCGATGGGAAGATCAATTTTGGACTGTGGCAAATTCAAGTCCAAGATATCTTGACTCAAGGCGGGTTACGCAAGGCACTGAAAGGGAAGCCTATACCTAAAACTCCGGTTGATGGTATAGCGGCCCAGAAAGCGATCGACGATGAAGAAAAGGACTGGGAAGATTTAGATTCAAGGGCTGCGAGCGGGATATGCCTTTGTCTCACTAAGAACATTTTGACAAATGTGTGTGGAGAGAAGACCGCAAAAGGTATTTGGGAAAAGCTTGAAAGTTTGTACCAAACAAAGAGTCTTTCGAATCGCTTATACCTAGAGGAACGGCTTCATACGCTTAAGATGAATGAGGGTACGAGCGCTGGTGATCACCTAGGTTCTTTGAACGGGATCGTTTCAGAATTGGAATCGATCGGAGTTAAAGTTGAGGATGAAGATATAGCGCTTCAAATCATATGGTCTCTTCCATCTTCCTTCAAGCATCTTCAACCTACGTTGATGTATGGGAAGGAAACCTTGAGTTTTGAGGAGGTTACAAGTACGCTTCTTTAAGAGGAGAGAAGGCTTAAGGGTAGCGAATCCTTTGGGGAAAACTCTGCAATGGTGGTTAGTGGGAAGAAAAGCTTTAATAAGTTCAGAAAAGGAACTTGTTGAAGCTGTGGTTAATCGGGTCATTATAGATCGGATTGCAAAGCGGGGAAAGGTAATGGAGCAAGTTCGGCAAGTGGCTCCGAAAGTGACACTAATAAACTGGCAATGGTTACTAGTAATGATGGTGACGAGTCGCTCCTCGTGGTGGCCGCTGATGGTTCTCACCACGATAGAGGATGGGTGTTTGATAGTGGGGCTACAACGCATGTATGCCCACACAAGGCATGGTTCAACAATTATGTAAGGTGTGAGGGTAGGAAGTTTGTGTTGACGAGCGATGGCTCTCGAATGCCGATTTCGGGAGTGGGTGATATTCGTGTGAGGATGTTTGATGGACGCATCGTAGTTCTTCATGATGTTCAATATGTGCCGAGTATGACTCATAATCTAATTTCACTTTCCAAGTTAGATAATGAGGGTTACAATTACTCCGGGCGAGGTGGAGTAATAAAATTTTATCGTAAATCTTCTTTGATCATGAAGGGAGTTCTAAGTGGGAACTTGTATGCATTGGTTGGTAAATCAATGGGTAGAGATGTGAAGGTTGCGTGTACCAAGGAAGCTATGGAGATTTCTCAAAAGGGGAATTTAGTTGAAGGTGGAGCAATGGCACGGTCTACAAAGATGATCCAAAAGTGGGTTCCGATTGGTAGGTCTAGGAAAAACCTAGACTCGTGTAATTCTCTTAATTGAGAAACGACAATGATACACGACGAATGCAGCAGAAGAAACGATTTTATCGCCGATGTGGAGATTGTTAGGAATACGGCTCAAAAACTGTTGAAGTCGTTCGAACGAAAATAGCGATTGGGCAAAAATTCCAGGGGATTGTTTAATTCGTTCGAACGAGTCATGAGGTCGTTCGAACGACTTTGGCTCTGTTTGATTATTTCTAAATTCGTTTTGAAGGGGATTTGATCCAAAGCGATGGATTATCTCGTGATGCGTATTTCAGAGATGACCTAATGGAAAGTCTATAAATAGAGAGTATATGTTAAAGGCCTCTGTACTGTGAGAAAGAGTTAGAGAGAGAGAGAAAAGGGTGAAATCTAGGGTTTAGCTCTGGAGAGGTTTCTTGGGTTTTCTTTCTAGGGTTTCTTGCTGAGATTATCTGTAAGGGTAGAGGTGAGGTTTTAGTGATCTCTATAACTTTTTGTAACCCTTAGTGTGATAATAAATTCGTCGTGCTTGTCGGGGGTGGTTTTGATCCTGTTTAGGGTTTCCACCTAATTAAACCTTGTGCTGTGTTTTTATTGCCTTTATTCGAATTCTCTTTGGTTAGGGTTGGTTCTTTGAGTTCTTGTTGATCGTATTGTGCTTCCACGTGCGATTTGCCCCCTCCGTTTTCCCAACACTGTAGCCCATGCAGTTGCTGATAGGTCCATGGACATTTTTTCTTGTTGGACATGGTATGATTCTCCCCCGGAATGGTTACATCCATATCTTGAGGCGGATCGTACCTCTTTTGTAACACATTTTGCTTATTAATATACGGGTTACCAATAAATAAATAAATAAAAATGGCATGGCTAAGCCTAACACTCCAACTAGAGACACAACATGAATCACAAGAATCCTTATAGCTCAAGTAAGAACATATGTTACCATAAAATCCCCGTTGATAATCTCAAAGCTCGTTTAAAGGAGAAGTAACTAGTAGGGTTGACCCTGAGGTTTACGGGGCCCTAGGCGAGGTCTAAAAATGAGGCCCCCTGCCGGGGAATTTTTTTTTGGTAGGGCATAATATATAGTTGAATTTTTTTGATGAAATTTGTAAACAAGGTGAGGGTTTGAACCATTGACCTTATGGTGAGGGTCTATTATTGTAAACCAACAAGGCAACTTTTTTTTAAAATGTGATTTTTGGGGCCTTTTTTATGTATTAATTTACCATTTTGAGGCCCCAAATTTACGTCAAAAATCAGAGGCCCTAGGCGGTCGCCTCTTGCGCCTATAGCCAGGGTCGGCCCTACAAACTAGTAAGTATCAATATTTCAAGACTTCAAAAAGCACACACATAGTATTAGCATATATATAGTTTCAATTTTGAGCATGTACTAATCAAAACTCAATTTGCTTCTCATAAAGATACTCTTTTAAGAGATTAAAACCATAAAATGCAGAAAGTATAATCGTTAAATATCAAATTACAAGGTACAAGTGCAACCAAACTTTTGGCTTACAGATATGTTCTACTATACCATATTAGCAAGAATATTTGACATTATTTCAACAATAACTCAACATTAGGAGATGCAATTACGACTTCAAGTAGTTCCTGCCTGTAATTAGATCTCTTTATAGCCATGTCTATGGAGGTGACAACCATTTTCTTCAAGACCCTTGCATGCTGGAGCAAGTATTTCATAAGCTTTTTTTCTTTCAATGATCCATGAAATAGTTTCAACTTGAAACTTTCCACCTTGTTAAGCATATTCACATTTTCGAGATCTAATGAATCCCATAAATCTTCTACGGAACTAGACTCGTCCTATAAATAATTAAAACACAGTAAAATATCTATATTTGGTATTGGTTTCATTTCATGTCTAGCTAGAATAGGTGTCAACACTATCTCGTGGTTAGTCATCGCCAGAGAGTGCACGTGGAGCGATTACAACTGGACTATCACTGAACAGGTACTTTGGTTTGTACCTTTTCGCTTCAAAACTCAAGCCGTTAGTATTTTACAAAAGTTCAAAAAGAAATTATGTTTTTTTTTTGTGAAGAAAATAGGTTTATGTTCGAATAGACTTTTTGCTCTGTTGGAATAAAAATATCTATTCGAACGGACTCTTTTCTCTGTTTAAATAGATTACTCAGACTACTATTTCTTTGAATATAATCTTTGTTTATGTTTAAATAGAACCCTGTCTGTTCGAATAGACTATTTCTCTATTCGAATAGAGTATGGGCTTTCAGTTTTCTTATAAAAAATATCATTTATTTTAATGTTTTTCATCTCTTCCTAAACCAACTTTTCTAAGACTTGATATTTTAAAAAGAAGAGAGATTTCAATAAGCAATTAAATGCGAAGTAAAATTCAAATTGAATCAATCTAAGAATTTGAAAACCTAATCTTGATTTAAAAAGTTTATGAGTTTCAAGCTTGGATGCTTTGACGGGAGATTAAAGCAAGGCATTAGGAGAGCGAAAAATCGATTGCAAGGAGCTTGATTGGAAGAGAGGTAACCACGGGATATACTTATTGAGTCTGTAAGTAATTGAATTCTTGTAATTTATTTTAATATTTGATTGTTTAGTTGTCGGGTGATTCGGCAGGGACCTATAGGTTTTTCTCATGATAAAGGTTTTCCACAGGGTTAAAATTATTTGTTTTTGTGCGTAATTTACTTTTACTTGTTGTTATTAGATAATTAAATCAACTTGAATTAGGCTAGGGTTAAACCTTTAATTCAAGGATTTTCGGACCTATTAATTTTGACCTAAATTAATCAAAATTGATTAATCTCAAGTAGTTAGAAGTTTCAATTGGTATCAGAGCGGTCACGCTTCGAGGCTTAACAACCTAAGTATGAATAATAGATTCTGAGAAGTTTGGAGGTTATGTAAATTGTCCTCCACTCTTTGATGGCAAAGATTATCCATACTGGAAAGTTCGAATGGTTGTATTCTTACAATCAATCGGGGAAGATGTATGGATTGTCATTGGGGATGGATGAAAACACCCTACCGTGATGTAAGGCCCACCAGATAGTGCTATAGAGGTCCTTAAGCCTAAAAACCTATGGTTAAAGAAAGAAAAGAACGCTGCCAGTTATAATTCTAAAGGCTGCAATATTATTTTTATGGTTGTTAGTCAAATTGAGTTTTAACATATCTCTGCTTGTACCACTTCGAAAGAAACTTGGGATATTCTAGTTCGAACTCATGAAGGCGATAATACAGTTAAAGAAAACAAGCTATAAATTCTTATTTCGCAATTTGAGAATATTCGAATGAGTGAAAATGACCCCTTTAATAAACTCTATGCGAGACTAAGTGATATTGCAAACACTAGTGCCGCATTAGGAGTAGCTTATTTTGATGTCCAAATTGTTTGTAAAGTTCTAAGATCTCTTCCTAAGAGCTTTAAATCTTGACGTGATGCAATCGAGGAAGCTCGAGATCTTAAGAAAATGAAACCAGATACATTAGTTGGAAAGTTGCAAGCATTTGAACTCGAGATAAAAATAGAAAACCCTAAGAAGAACAAGAGTGTAGCTTTTAAATCTTCATCTTACTCTTCTTCGTATAAAGGTACCAAAAAGGTTAATCACCCATATATCTTAGATGGCGATGAGGGTACGGATATAGATTCAACAATTGCCCTTATTAGTCAACAATTTCAAAAAATCTTGAAAAAAAATATCAATTTCAAAAATAAAGGCAATCGGTGAACTATAAGCCATGACCTCATGATCGGGTCAAATCTTATAATCGACAGACCAACAATAACACTGACCTAAGTCAAGTTTAATGTTATAAGTGTCACAAGTTTGGTCATTATGCACACAGTTTTCCCAATAATTTTTTTTTAGAAATAATTACAAAACTATGAATATTAGTGTTACTTGGGATGATAGTAATGATGAAAATAATAACAATAAGGATCATCCCCAAGTAGTTGAGAATAGACAATATTGCACATATCATGTTTTTCTAAATTATAGTAATAATAACTCTGACGCTTTCAAACTTGAGATGTCTATTAAAAATTAAAGTGATCATGAAAATAATGAGTTTGAGGACCTGAATCTTGAAGACTTGTATGCTCAAACTTTTGCAAAGTGTATTAAACTTGGCAAACTTAACAAATTCTTGAAAAATCAAGTTAATATACTCACGTTTGAACTTCAAGAAAAAACTGAGAATACAAGTCATAAGATAGAAACGCTTAAAGATGATAAACAAGGTCTCCATGACAAAGTTTATGATTTTAGAAAAAGAAGTTCATGATGCTAAGGAGAAAATAAAATTAACTTTGGACGAACTACATACGGCCAAACTTGATTTAGTTTTATCTCAGCAGAAGCTTGAAATTTTTTGTCATTGAGCAAAAAATTATGATAAGATGTTATATATGGCAAAAACAGATACTAACAAAAGGGGTCTAGGATATAAGGAACATCTCTATAATTCTAAGACTCCTCAAGTCGCAAGATTTGTCAGAACAATTGCTACTACATCATTGCCTAAACATAATTGTAATGGCGTATTTTTTGGAAAGGAAACTTCGTCAATACTTCAGTAAGGAGGTTGCAATTCTAAGCTAGAATACAATAGATTTTACGTGGAAATTCAGTAAAATCTGAGAAAAACTACAACCTCGAGGAGGGTTTGAGGGTAATATTCAATATGTGTTAGGTATTATAATTGTTGAATGAATATAATAAATGCAGATAGTGAAAAATAATAGAGTTTTAGATTCCTTTTTACATGTGCTCTGCTTGTATTTATAATGAATATGGGCAATTACAAATAATTGGTCACCTATTTTAATGGGTAGTGGGCAAACTTTGCGGATATCTTGTAATGGCTCCATTTTGACCAGGTGTGACGGTTACTATAGCGGGTCGAGATCTGTAGGCGTGCACTTGATATCTTCTCGAATGATTACATACATTTGACATGGTTATATTAGCTTTTCCTTGTTGAATATGAGGAATATGCTACTACAATCATATAATATCATTCACTCGTAATCAAGCCAAAACCTTTACGTACTCTTAGATTTATTATTGTGGAATATGTGGTCGAAAGGGTCATATTGTGTCTTATTATAGATTTGTTGGACCCTATCAACCATATGCTCGACCGTCGAATGGGCAAAGATATAATTCAAATGTGATTTCTACTAACGTGAAAAGTGAGAATTTCTCAAGATGGTTTGCATAGGAAACCTCAGCTCGAAGAATTCTTCGTATCATTTGGGTGCGGAAGACTGATTTGGCACCTCAGATAAGGTGTAATGTTGTACTAACTACTTTGAATTCCTTCAAGTTTGTTCAGTGGTATATAGACAGTAGATGTTTTTATCATATGAATGGGGATGAGTCCAAGCTGAGTCATCTAGAGGATATTCAGGGTGGCGATGGTACTTTTGGTGATGAAAGCATATTTCTTGTGGTGGGAAAGAGAAAGGCTGAAGGACTTGGTACTTCAACAATAGAAAATAATCTTTTGGTTAAGGGGCTGAAAGCAAATCTTCTCAGTGTCAGCCAGTTATGTGATACAGACCACACTGTTATATAGTAAATTCCCAAGGACAATGTGTGATGTATACTGCTAGAACTGCTAACAACTATTATGTTGTTCAACAAGAAGTTCTACTGTATAAGAACATTTGTAGTAGACTTTCTATATTGGCTTAAAGTCAAATTTGGAGAGCCAAATCTCTATAAAATACCTACATCCAACTCCCCAAATTAAAGTCAAATTTCCTAAAGTCATATTTGTTCATTAAATTTGACTTTTTTTTTACTCTTCAAACCAAATTTAATGAAACAAAATCTACCTAAAAATTAAAGTTTCTAAGAAAAAGTTGACATGTGGCATTTGACGAGTACTTTTTGAGGAGTTGGGTCTAGTGAAAAATAAAAACATTTAACTTTTATTAGCCAATAAGGCCTAATTTGGTGGATAATATTTGAGGAGTCGACAACATATGCTTTAACAAAGCTAAACTGAGTAATGTGGATTTGTGGCATCAAAGTTTAGGACATATTAACTTTAATGATTTTTCCAAGATTACGAGCAAAGAGCTTATCAAGGGAGTTCCAAAGTTGAGAAGATTAACTAATGTTGTGTGTGGTCCATGTCAAATCTGTTCAGTAAAAAAAAGAATTAATAAAAGAAGAAGTGCAACCATGTGATTTTTGGGTGAAGATGAATATAAGAGTAAAGTATTTCTAATGTTTCTGCTAGTACATCAATCAAAGTCTTGCTAGAATATTTTTTATAAAAAAATGAAAAAAGAGAGGAAATATTCTATTTAATATGTACTCAATAAGGAGAAAGAATGACGGGAGTGAACTAAATGTGAAGAAAGAGGGGAAGAAAGTGTAACTATAGTCTTAGAATGCTAGTAAAACGCCTACTCCGTCATGTCCCTTCCCTTACCTACATTATAACATTTCCAAGACCTGTTTGATCTTAAGTTAAGCTTAGTCAGTTTAGTGGAGGTGAGAGATAGGGAGTACATATTAGTTAACTTGACACCATTTATGACAATTAGTTTCCTGTCCATAATATCTTCCAGTTTATAGTACGCCACTTATTTGATGAAATATGAATTTTTATTTGCATATTATTCATATTCATATTCATATTTCATACAGAGTATTTGCTAGTCAATTCTCAATGATTTTGAGTGACCACCGTGAGAGGCCTAAGTTAAAACATCTTTCCAACATAGTTATTTGTTTCTGATTGCTCGTTTTGTTGACTGCATGTTTCTACTTTAGTTTGACTGCACACACACACACACACACATACACAATAGGTTCTTATACTAACTTGCTATAACACTGAAGAGATTTCCTATCTGACATTCTTATACATTGTGATTTCTCTTTTCTGTGGAGTATATGGGGGAGTTGTTGGTATTTTGATCCTTTCTTTTACTCATGTGATTTAGTTTTCTAACAAAAAAAAATTGCTTTAGTTCGAATACACCTTCTGTGTATTATAATAGACTTCTTCGTGTTCGAATAGACATTTTTTGTATTAAAATACCCTACCCAGAATGCGTGTTTCTTCGAACAGACCCGAGGTTCTGTTCAAATATGTTACAGTAAATTTTTCTTAACCAAACCAAACAATAAAAATAAAAAAATAAAAAAATCGTTTTCACTCACTGTCTCTCTCACACAGCTAACTGTTCTTCTCTCTCACATCTTCGATTCTTTGAATTCGCGCCTCTCCCATTGACTTGTTTGTTAATCGATTAAGAAGGGTTTGGGCTTTATTATTCTTTCCATTGCTCTTCGGTTTCGATTCCAAAGCTTGGCGTCCCAATTTTGTTACTTGTTGGCAGATTTTGCCCTAGGGTTTTGTCTATTTGTCAATCACTCTCGTTCCTCTACAGACTGATCACGGTAAGCTCGTGTATGTTCTTTTTTTGTCAATTCTCCATCTAATTCTAGAGTTTGATATAATTGCCTCGTATAAATCATGGAAATAACACCTTTAGGTTTTCGATTTTGGCATTGTTTGTGATGGAGTTTATGTTAATTCAAAGACCAAGTTAGCTGCTGAGGAAGTTTAGATAAGTGTTGAACTAGATTTATAATTATCTATGAACCAAGTCTTTAAGTATTTTATTGTTATATAGTAGCTAGAAGTTAGGATTATGATAGTTGGGTTATAAATGTATTCCAATCTGCATGAAAAAACAATGCCTCTTAAGGAGATGATCGAGTCTAGTGTATACACACTATCTTCTTAAAATAAATTTACCCCTGCCACAGTGCTTTGTAGCAATATAGGCCCCTGTCTCCCAGGATACAATGATCAGTCGTAGAAAGAAGAAAATACTTCTATCTTTCTGCCAAACGAACTTTGATTGCGTCTGTTTTCTCTTTGTAAAAAGACTCAAGAAAACTCTAAAAAACTGATGATAATAAATAAAAATAAAATTGGGTTATATAGAGCATAGGTGACTCTTCACCATGAGTCACATCTTAAGGTGTGTCTGTTAGAGACACCCCAACTCACACCTCAAACCTAAAAAATAACTAAGTATTTTCAAGGAATCCCCATGAGCCTAGGGCCCAAGGCTAAATCATAGACTTATAATAATAAGTAGGTTTCTTAGGTCGAACAAGCCCATGGGTAGCCCATGCACCCAAGCTAGTTTGCACACATGGGTCGCACATGTCGCACATGCGAGTGTGACCCACCAACTCTCACACACATTACAACAAGATAAGTGTTTGATTTACTTATATAGAAGAGTTGTGTTTCCCTCATATCCAATGTGGGACTAAAATCACTTAGTTCCACCATTCAAACTTCAAGAAAAAAAAAATACCCTTTGTATTTTCTAACAATAAATAGAGAATCCAGTTATGTTTTTCAATGAAGCAAGTTAATAAGATTTCTTCTCCCCATTAAGTTTTTCTCTTTGCTTCCTATTTTTAATCTAAAACTTTGTTTGGGAGTTTATCAGAAAACTACAGCACTGGTATCAGAGCAAAAGTTTTGTCATTGTTGATCAAATATGGCGATGAACGGATCATTCTTACCTGCCCTTCCTAAACTCGACGGGAAAAACTTTGATTAATGGAGTATCCAAATGAAGATGTTGTTTGGATACCAAGATATACTTAACATAGTAGAAAACGGAGCTCAAAATCTCAGCGACAACCCTACTCAAACGCAAAGGGATGCCTTGAAGGAAAGCACTAAGAAGGATCATAAATCCCTATATTTTATCTACCAAGCAGTAGAAGACCAGATCTTCGAGAAGAACTCTGGAGCGGCTACTGCAAAAGTCGTGTGGGATATTTTAGAAATATCCTACAAAGGATTTGAGAAGACAAAAAAAGGTACGACTTCAAACCCTTCAGCGATAATTTGAGCTTTTACAAATGGAAAAGGCCGAAAGTGTTGCTGATTTTTTCTCTCGTATCCTTACTTTGTTAACCAAATGAAATCTAATTAAGAAAGTGTAAAAGATATTGTGATTGTAGAGAAAGTTTTGCGGACGTTAACAACAAGATTTAAACATATTGTGGTCGCGATCGAGGAGTTAAAAGATCTATCGAAGATTACCGTTGACGAACTGATGGGTTTATTGCAAGCTCATGAACTATGTTTAAACGAGAAAACCGTCATTGAAAACCCTCCAGAGAAGGCCTTCCAAACTCAACGACAAAGTTGACTGGAATGGAGACTACGGCAGAGGTAGAGGTTACCGTGGAAGGGGAGGTTGTGGTAATTTTAATGGGCACGGTGGTAGAAATAGTTTTGTTCACGGAATTGGAAGAGGAGAAGGTAATGGGGTACAATCTTATACAACCAAAAATTTTGTGCAACGATGTCGTGGTCGTAGAATTGGAAGGTATGACAAATCTGGTATTAAATATTATAATTGTCAACGATATGGCCATTATGCAAATAAGTGCAGATCTAGACAAGAAAATGAGCATATGGAACATGCAGCTCGGTTTGCCAAAGCAGGTGAAGAATACTATCATACCTTACTGATAGTTTCAACTACTAGTGAACAACCTGAGAACAATACATGGTATCTTGATACGGGATGTACAAATCATATGCGTGATAAGAAAGATATGTTCGTTGATTTAAATGAATTTTTTCAAACTAAAGTGAAGTTTGTAGATGAAAAAACGATACCGATAATGGGAAAAGGTTGAATCTTGATAAAATTGAAAAATAGAGATCACCAATATATATCAGATGTGTTTTATGTTCCAGATATGAAGAACAATTTGTTACGCTTGGGGCAGTTGTTGGAGAAGGGGTATGATATGTGGCTATGGAAGAATGCTTTAACCATTATGGACGATCAAGGTAAACTCATTCTTAAGACTACCATGAGTAGTAATCGTATGTTTTGACTAGAGATTAAGAATGATGTTTATCCTTGTTTCATTGCAATTGTGAACAATGATTCTTGGTTATGGCATCTTAGAGGCATTTAAATTTTTTGGAGTTTAAAGTTGCTTTACAAAAAGAATATGGTAAAAGGGTTACCATTGATGGAGCATCCATATTAGATTTGTGAGGGCTGTATTTATGGTAAGTACCATCGACATCCATTCTCCAGGGAAAATTTGTGGCATGTTTCACATGTACTTGAGCTTATACACTCCGATGTATGTGGGCCATTTAGTGTCTTATCTATTGGAAATAATAGATATTTGTTGACGTTTGTTGATGATTTTAGCAGGAAAATATGGGTCTATTTTTTGCAACAAAAATTAGAGGCGTTTACAACTTTCAAACGTTTAAAAGCATATGTCGAGAAACAAAGGGGTTGCCAAATAAAGGTATTACGAACCGATGGAGGTGGTGAATATATATTTCCAGAGAATTTGATGATTTTTGCGTCTAACAGGATATAAACCATGAAGTAACAATCCCATACACACCTCAGCATAATGGGGTCACTGAACGAAGGAACCAGACAATTTTGACATGGCCAGAAGTATGCTTAAAGCCAAAGGTATGCCAAATAGTTTTTGAGCAGAATCCGTTTCATGTTCTGCTTATTTCTTAAATAAATCTTTGACTAAAAGTGTGCATAACATGACTCCCAAGGAATCTTGGAGTGGCTTTAAACCCAATGTAAAATACTTAAAGGTTTTTGGTTCCATTGTTTTTGCCCATGTTCCTAATGTGAAAAGAACAAAGTTGGATGATAGAGGTGAAAAAACTATTTTTATTGGATATAAATCTGGGAATTCTAATGGGTTCAAACTGTTTAATCCTGTTACGAATAAGGCTATGGTAAGCAGGGGTACGATTTTGGATGAAGTAAGTACATGGAAGTGGGATGCCAAAGAAGAACAAAAATCTAATAAGGCGGTTTTTATTAATCTTGAAGACAAAGAGGATGCGAAGGTCATTCAAAATCATCCCCCGTATGTCCAAGTTGAGGATGTTGGAGCTATATCGTTTCCCTATGGCGAAGAATCACAAAGTGTGCCAAATTCTGTTCGGATGTCAACCAGGGTTCTAAAACTATCCACATGATTGGATGGCTTCGAGGTAATATCAGATGATGTTGTTGATGGTGATGGTGAACTGTTTCATTTTGATATGTTTGCAAATTGCGATCCCGTTAGTTTCAAAGATGCCATAAACAACGAAAAATGAGTTGAAGTCATGGACGAGGAGCTAAATTCTATTGAAAAAAATGGCACTTGGGAACTTACTAATCTCCCAAAGGGACACAAGGCCATTGACGTAAAGTGGGTGTTTAAAATGAAAGTGAAATCAAATGGTGAAGCCGAGAGGCATAAAGCGAGATTGGTAGCAAAGGGCTACAAATAACGTTCGGGTCTTGACTATAAAGAGGTATTTTCTCCTGTTGCTGGAATTGAAATTGTGAGATTTGTTATTTCTTTAGCTATACAATATAAGTGAAACATTCATCAGATGGATGTTAAATCGTCTTTCTTAAATGGTTATCTTGATGAAGAAGTCTAAGTTAAACAACCTATTAGGTATGTAAAAGAAGGTTGTGACAAGATGGTATATCGCCTCAAGAAGGCGTTAGGCGTTATATGGCTTGAAACAAGCCCTGAGAGCATGGAATATACAAATTAATTCTTTATTTGAGAACAATAGTTTTCAAAAATATTTGTGTGAACATGCATTACTTAAAAATGACGAGCATGATGATATTTTGATTGTTTGCCTTTATGTGAACGATTTAATTTTTATGGGTAACAATCCTAATATGTTTGATGAGTTTAAGCAGAGAATGCTTCAGGAGTTCGAGATGACAGATTTGGGTTAAATATCTTATTTCCTTGGAATTGAGGTTATTCAAGGAATATAAGGATTTTTTATATCACAAAAAAGGTACGCTAAAAGTTTATTGGAAAAATTTAAGATGGTGGATTGTAACCCTGTGAAAACTCCTATTGAAACGGATATGACATTATCTAAAAGGGGTGGAAATGAAGTTGTGGATCTTACGTATTTTAAAAGTATCGTGGGAAGTTTGCGTTATTTGACTTGCATGAGGCCAGATTTATCTTATGGAGTTGGTTTGATTAGTCGGTATATGGAGGCACCTCAGAAATCTCATCTTGTGGTATAGTGAAATGGATCTTACGCTACATCAAAGGTACCTCCAGCCATGGACTGTTTTACAATGCTACTAAGAGCATCTTCAACAGACTGGTATGTTGTTCTGGTTTACCATACCGGTATTCCAGAATAGCATATTATTTTGGTTCAACAGTAAATTACATTTTTTTTCTTAGGCGCTTAACGGTTCAGTGCCTAACACCAAAAAGCCAAATCATATGTTTTTTTCATGGGCGCTGAACAGTTCAGTACCTAACGTTTGGTTTAAGTTTTTTTCAAACTTTACTTCTCTTCCCATTTTCATTCATTCATACTTCGCTTCCCTTTCCCCTTTCTTTCATTCAAACTTCCGATACAACCCATAATCAAGCAAGATGATAACGAAGAGAGTCTTGCAATATTATAATCACATTGACGCAAAAATCAATGGAAGATTTTAACCATATCGCTCGACGCCAAAATCGCAAGGCGGTAACGGGTAGAGTTTTGCAAGATTCTGGACCCACACACCCACCTCTACCCCTTGATATTCGTCTTGATAATATGCAAAGCGTGGTTGTGTTGTCGGTGGGTAAAACTCACATATCAAATAAAGTTGTGATAATCATGGTAAGAAAAAAACTAAAATTTTGTACTTTTTTTTACCTTTAGCCATATGTGTTTGATAAAATATCTTAAAGAAATGTGTTTGATGAAATGCCATGTTGATGATGATGTAGGGGGATGCTCTAAACTTTCATAACGGGATGCTTATGATTGTGAAGACCTACGACAAGTTGCATAAAGAACAAAATGTTTTGTTAACGAATTTGCTATTTCGTAATTTTTTCAAATGTTGTATAGGAAAAATTAGTAGATATTGGGTGCTCGTAAAAAATGATAGAACTTTAGTTCAAGGTCTCTCAGAGAAGTGGTGGCTGACCACCCACACATTCTACTTAGTGGACACGGAGATTGGTTTTACCCTGTCATGATAACGGGAATAGCTATCGGGGATCCCAGAAAGTGACCATTATCGTTTAATTTTGAGTATGAAAAGCCGAGAATGTTCGGCCAATTTTTTCCCACTCTAGGGGAAAATGATATCCATTTGGGGGCTGTAAAGATAAGTTGGATAAAGTGGTTTATTGAGGTGAATAAAAATGATCCCATGACACAACCTTTATCGACCCGGGTTTTCATATTTTTGTAACAGCCAAACTCTTCTTCCCCAATAGTAAAAATTTGATTAGGTTGGGTTATTTGGCTGCGATTGCCGACCTATATAGGTTGGATGATTATGATTGGGGCTCGGCCATTTTAGGGGCTTAATACACGGCCCTTGACGCTTGCTCTTTAGGCGTGAAGAGTTTGTGTGGTTGGTGGTGCTTGCTTGAATATTGGTACTATGAATATTCAGCAAATCTCCACCCAATACCTCAATATGAGGCAACCAATGATGCGTACTTCTATTTCCCAAGATTAACTTGATGGACGAGGGTGAATTTGATAAAGAAAGCTAATAGGGGGATGCATAACAACGTGAGCATTGTTAGGGTTTAAATTGAAACGCGGAGGTTAGGCAATCTCATGTGTCCATGTGACTCATATTTAGAGATGCAACAAGGTTTAGAGGGTTACGAGGACACGCCCCTAGTAGTTGTGCGATGGTTTTCACAAAAAAAATGTACATCTCAGGGTTCTTAGCCTTCTGTATGCCTAGTATTTGGGGGAGCGGTGTTCTCTTCAGGTATTTTGGGTTGTACATGTTCCAGCGAACCCTTTACCCACTCAGAATATGTTTGGGGATCATCAGTTACTTGGGGATCGTTATCTAGACCAGCTTAGAGGTTAGAATGGGTAGATAGTGAGCAGTTTCTTATAAATCACATCAGCTACGATCTATATTGGACTAGGGTTTCTACACCATACATTTTACCAGACTACTCACGGACGATCAACACTAATATGATCGGTTCAAGAACTGTTAGAGGGCAGATTTTTCTTCTGAGGTTTGTACATTCTATGCCACAAGAGACACAATTCACACAGAAGAACATGAATACCAGTGTTGATCCCGTATGACAGTTTAGAGTAATTGATATGGATGACACTGATAGGTTGCTTGCCATTCCTCGTCTTAGCGACATCCCCGGGGTACCATCTGTTGGTTTATATCATGATACAGAGGTAAATGATTAATTTGATATTATAACATTTTGATATCCTTTTATTTAGATATATAAGTTTTGCTCATAACTCATTTTGTTATTGTAGTAGCCTACTCGTTGCCTCATAAGACTAGCTGTATACTCGAAGGCTACATTGAAGCCTATTAAGAGACTAAAAGTCCAACAAGATAACATTGAAGTCCATGAAGCCTTCCAAGATTAACCGAACACTCGAAGGCCACATCAAGCTAGTCGAAGCCAAAGACAAAGACGGGCGGTCAATACCAATTTCAGAGAGCCTTCAACCATAGTAGTACATGGTCGAAGGTAGACACACCTGACAACCAACTTACTAGACAGAACAGTAGAAACAAGCCGCCAGACAGTTACAGTATCAGAACTGACTTCTCGTACAAGACAACTGCCCCTAAAGGGTATTCATGCAATCTAACCTCACATGGTGACTCACCCATTTTTTATCCCCTATAAATTGAAATGAGGAAGCATTGTGGAGGGGTTAGAAAAACTTTGCCAAAAACTCTCCCAACATTACCTTCGAGCACCCTATAACCCTCTATCAACTCAAACTGTCATCTAAATCGATATTTATACCATCTTCTATTCAAATCCTCACTAGAGGTCGTGGAGAACCCCAATTCCTGGACTCCACGCAAGTATGTTAGTGTAGTAATTTAGTTTGTTATTGTCTTATATATTTGCTAAAACCCCTAGTCGAAGGTAACCCTCGAGGTGTAAGGGCTAAGTTTCCCCTCTACGAAATCACGCCCCTACAATTATTGCAGTACACACAATATATATATGAGTCTAGATATATGTATGTCGGTGGCCAGCAGATTGCGTATGATTGGACGGTTTTGATGTACGAGCATTATGCTAGTGTGATCACTGACAAAGACGAGACGATCAGAGTGAGAGATACCCACATCCAGGAGCTTTATGATCAAAATTAGGAGCTAGAACAATCTATTGCAGAGTTGTAGGAGCAGCTTGATCGATACCAGTTGTGATAATTTGTTATTATGTTTTTAGACTACTTATTTTGGACTATGTCGTTATGCTTTAATTTTGGACTTCGAGTTTTATACATTTGAACTATGTCGTTATGTTTTTATTTTGGTTTATGTCGTTATGTTTTAATGTTTGACTTCTTCGTTTTATATTTAAATTATGTCGCTATGCCTTTATTTTGGATTATGCCATCATGTTGTTAATTTGGTATACTATATCTCCCGTATTTATTTACCGCTCAAATCTCCCACTTTTATTTCCCACTTAAATCTCCCGCCTTTATTTCTCTAATATATATATATATATATCTTATTAAGCACATACATTTTTACAAATTCAAACAACTATCTCTATCTCTATCTCTATTTCCAAGTTCTCAAGTAACATATTCCCAACTAATAGCCCCCTTGCAAATTATTTAGATAGTTCATCCAACGAAGATGATGAGTTATTGAAAGAGTACGCGTTATGTCAGAGCTCTCATTTAAATTTATTGTTATCATATGAAGCTTTCAAATCTGGGTTACTCGGAAAGGTCGAGGGATCGATGATGGGTCGGAAATTCCCCAATCGCAAGCACAAAAGCTTCAATCAACTTTTGTTGGATGATTAGTTCGCCGAAGTAAAACCGACTTACGATGCAAAAAAAAAAAATTGGGTAAAGATTCTGAATGTCGCGTAATCTATTTCTATGCATTCTTCAAGGTATTTTCGAGTACGACTCTTATTTTGTATTCAAGCCTAATGCGTCAAACACACAAGGATTAACGGGTCATCAAAAATTAACGTTCGTACTTCATATGCTTGCATATGGCACGCCCAGTGATTCGACGGACGAGTATTATCGGACGGCGGAGAGTACGGCCTTGGAAGCGTTGGATAAATTTTGTAAAGCGATGATACATTTATATTAAGATAAGTACTTACGATCTCCTACTCTGGCCGACGTAGCAAATTTGCTCAAAGAAAATGAGGTGGGGAGTTTCCTGGGAATGTTGGGGAGCATCGATTATATGCATTGGGGTTGGAAGAATTGCCCTAAGGCATTCTAATAGTCTTTAATGTGAAGAGTAAAAAACTGACAATCATACTTGAAGCGGTGGCTTCGTATGATTTATGGATTTGGCATGCATTCTTCGGCATGCCAGGGTCGAACAACGACATCAATGCTGTTGAACGTAACAAATTGTTCAATAACCTAGCAATGAGAAATACCCCTCCCGTAAATTATAAAGTTGAAGGTCACGACTACGATATTGGTTATTATCTTGCGGACGGTATTTATCCGAAGTGGAGAACATTTGTAAAGATAATTTCAATGCTAATCATGGCAATGGGAAAAAAATTACGGCTATGCAAGAAGGGGTTAGGAAGGATGTGGAGCATGCTTTTGGTATTTTACAAGCTCGTTTTACAATTGTTCGGAATCCCGCACAGTTTTAGAAGCTCAAAACATTAAATTTGATTATGTACACGTACATTATTTTGCATAGTATGATTACCGACGATGAGCGTGTTTGGGGGACACGTCTAAAAAAAAAAGGTATGAAAAAGCGAATGACCCATTCAAGTATCCAACAGAGATTTTTTGAGGTATTTCTACGGATGACGACTTTGATAAATATCTTGGGGAATATTTGAAGTATCAAAATGAAAACAAACATTTCAAACTCCAAGTCGATCTCGTGGAGCATTGTTGGAAATTTGTCGGGCGTAATGTTTGAGTTGTTATTTCAATTTTAATAATTTGTACTTGTAGTTTTTTTTTCCATGTCTACGTACGTTATTTCAATTTAACTAATGTTCTAAACTTTATAAGTTGTAATTCATTCCAATACAAAAATATTGCAATGCATTTCAAATTGTTCGACATATTTATTGAAAAACATAATTAGAATTTAAACTACATCCTTTTGATGAGGTATATTATCACTACCACCGCTAGTACTCGATGAAACCGTGGCGTTATGTTTTGCCATTATTTTTGTGATCACTTTATTCTTCAACATTTGCCAATACATGGCGGTATCTCTATCCATTCCACTCAAATCCTTTTCCATAATCTCTATGTCTCGAATTTGTTGTTCCATTTTTTGCTTTTTTTGGTATAGCTCGAGATGTTCCGCCACCATGGCCTTCTTTGTTTTCATTTCTTCTTGCCTTAGCTTGACATTATTTCCAACCATCTCCGTTATACCCTCATGGGACTTGATCGCCTTTTCAAACTTCGTCAAAATGTTATTTTGCCTTTTTTCCCTTTTTTCTCCCCGTTGGCCTATTCATTAACCCCGGAGATGAATAAACCGGGTCTGTCACTTCTTCGTCATCGTCAACTAGGCTATCAGAGTTTGGACCCATTAAAACCCTCAGACTTGTATTTGAAAACATTTTTTGTGCCTTAGAGTCGGACTTAGAGCCACCGCCAACTTGCATTTCATGGACGCTTCTATGGATGATCTCTGGATTCCATCTTAGATGTTTATTCATAATATGTCAGATATGTTTAAAACCAAACTAGTGTGGCTTTCAATTATTCTCGATTTTAAACATTTTCTCAAACGTAGTATCCGCACGGTCATACTACGTACAAAGAAAAATAAATAAACACTTGAAGAAATAAATTAATATACCAAATTTAAACAAACATGTCATATAAATTGAAACGTACCTCGTGGTGTTCATTTCCAATCCCGCTATAGTTTGCCTCGCGAACTTTGATAACGCAAGACAAAAAAAAGCGGTTTGCCGTTGGATTTTCCCCCAACGTTGTTTCAAAGCGGCTCTTGTATGGGTTTTTATACCACGTGTTTCTTCATAGTCGTTTACTATTTTTCCCCAAAACTTAGATTCATCTTGTTGGTTGCCATTTTGAGAATCTTGCATATGTGCTACCCAATATTTGGCAAGCGTTTGGTCCTCAAGGCCGGTCCAACAACTATTATCATTTTTCTTTTCGTTAACAAGCATGTTGGGTGGCGCATAAAAGGAATGCGGGGGCATGGAGTAGTTTGGTGATTCCGGAAGTTGCGTTGATGGAACGTATTAAGAGTATGAATTTAAGGAAAATTCGTTATCCATTTGAAGTTAATAGAGCTTGAGATGGTAGAGAGTTGATAGAGCTTGAGATGGTAGAGAATTTAAGAAACTACCCTTATTTCGAAGAAAAGATTTGGGTAAAATTTAAAAAACTAACCGTTTGGAGAGGGAGTTGGGATTACAGAGTCTAGGTGCTTAACGGCTCAACGCCTAGAGTTCGAGAAAAAAAATCTTACGCAAGCTAAACAGTTCAGCGCCTAACAACTATTCAGTGCCTAGGCGGTATGTACATACTCCTCGCCAAGTTCAGGTTTTGCATACTTTGGAGGGGTATAGGGGTGAGTATGTTGAACACCATACCCCTGTTGGATGGTTTTTTGCAAGAGTATGGGAAAACCTTAACAACATACTACTCTGTTGGAGATGCTCTAATAATTCTAATCTTGTAGGTTTTACAGATGGTGATTGGAAAGAAGATCCCGATGATTGGAAAATCACATCTGGATATGCTTTTCACCTTGGATCGGCTACATTTTCGTGGACTTCTTATAAACAGACCATTATTGCATTATCTACGTGTGAAGCGGAGCACGTCGCAGCGACTTATGGTGTAAGCCAAGCTCTTTGGTTACGAAAGTGTTGGCATAAATCAAGTTTCCTGGGAAAGATCCAACAAGAATTTAGGTGGATAATGTTTCAGCTATTGCTTTAGCAAAAAATCCGATAAGTCATGGAAAAACCAGTCATATTGATATGCGATATCATTTTATTCGAGATCATGTCTAGAAGAACGAGGTTAAGTTAGTATATTGCAAGTCCGAATATCAAGTTGCCGATATTTTTACGAAGCCGTTGAAGTTCGATGAATTTGTGAAGCTGAAGAAGATGTTTGGTATGAAGTCTGGACTAAGGGAGGACATTGAGTTTTAGTCCAGTTCCTTAGCTTATTATTTTATAGGTCTTTGAATTAGGGAAGATGTTGGAGTTTATGTTAATTCAAAGGCCAAGTTTGTTGCTGAGGAAGTTTAGATGAGTGTCGAGCTAGATTAATAGTTATCTATGAACCAAGATTATAATCAAGATAAGTCTTTAAGTCTTTCATTGTTATCTAGTAGCCAGAAGTTAGGATTATGATTGTTAATTGGGTTATAAATAGAGAACCCAATTATGTTTTTCAATGAAGCAAGTTAATAAGATTTCTTCTCACCATTAAGTTCTTCTCTTTGCTTCCTGTTTTCAATCTAAAGCTTTGTTTGGAAGTTTATCAGAAAACTCTAACAAATTGTGAATGCTCGTGAACATTGCGAGTGTTTGTTAAACTGTGAATTGGGGTTTTGTGGTGGTTTGATTTTGATTATTGAAGATTGTTGGGTTGGTGTTTGCTTGTGATTGCTTGCTATTAGTTCAGATTGGAGTTCTGCGGTTGTGGTGAATGCGCCTTGTAAACAACTTGCAGTAGATTTCATTGTTGGATTGTGAAGTGTGATTGATATTTTATGATGTTTGGGGGGTGTGACAAATTCACGGTGTTGGGTTTGTTGATTGAACTGGGTTTTCTTGCAAGTGATTGGGTTGGTGTTTGTACCTGTGATTGTTGGGCTTGTAATTTAGGGGGTTTGTGTTTCATACATAGAACTTAGTGATGGTCTTATGGTTCTTGGGTCCTTGTTCTTGCTTGGTTGTTGTGAATTGGTGGTGGTTTGCGGTGGTGTTTGGTTGTTTCTTTGCAGGTTGGGTGTTTTCTGCCTGATAATGGCAGGAGGCAAACGTATGAGGTTAGTATCACCCACTTTAAGAGCCGCGTCCAAGAGAGGCTGGAGCTAGAACAGGTACGAGTAGTACCGTTATTTACCTTCAGGTGTAGGTGGTACTAATGGTCTTGGGGAGGGGGGGGGGGTCTAGTAGGCTTTAGGCACCACGAGACAATGATGGCGGGAATTATGGAATGTTTCTGAACCCTGCTAATTGGTCGATGAAAAATGGTTTTAAGTTCTACGGCTGCCAGAAAGAAGTGTTTGTTGACGATGAGAGCTTGAATAAGGTTTCTTCCCAGTTCTCTGGTTTGTTTCATGATTTTTTAGCCTGTGGTTGGATAGGGATTGTAAAGCCCAAGCTGCCTTACTACCCTCGCCTAGTTCGACTGTTCTATTCTAGTATATACAATGTGCGCAGAACTGCCAAAAATAAGAGTTTTGATGTGTCAATTAACGGTAAGAAGTTTCATGTTACTCGGGCTGATCTCATAAAGACATTTAATTTAGAGGATATTCCCTCTCCAGTCCCACCTACGGAGTGGCCCCCAGTTCTTGCTCAGTTTCTTCCCATGAAAGAAATTGAGGATCAACTTATTCATTCTGGGAAGAAGAAAGGACCATGCACGACGGAATAACCTGTCTAAGGTTATGTGTTTATTTCACATGATTGCCCACTGTAACATTCTTTCCCAAATCAGCAATAAAAATGTTCTGGTTGGGAACATGATCTACCTGGTATATCTATTCCACCAGGGCCACATCTTTGATTTGCCCAGCATTATCATGCACGAGATGCTTCTTACGGCTAACCCAGATCATTACACATGGGCTTTGCCATTTAGTCATTTTGTTTCTTAGCTCTAGATGGATATGGGTTATCAGATTCTTGAGGGGGAGAAATTTGATCGTCGAGAAGAAGTGATCGATTTTTGATATTGGGAGAATAGTCTGAAGCATATGGTCGCTAAAAGTGATTTCGAGACGGAGGAGAGTACAGAGGACTCTGAGTCAAAGGTTGAGCCAACTGGTGCGGTGCTAGCTGCTACGCTAGTTGCTTCTGCTGGAGCGATACCCCATGATATCGCCTCTCTCTATGCTTATATGGACTCTCAGTTTAGTATTTATCGTAAGGATATTCGTCAACTCAAACTTGTTGTTTAGACGTTGCAGACCTCTGTTGCGATGGTGCAGTCCTCTCTTGCGACTATGAACAATACTTTTTGGGAATCTAGTTTAGGAGGTCCTGCTTCTGCTCAAGCGATACCCCATGATATCACTTCTCTCTATGCTTATATAGACTTTTAGTTTAGTCTTTATCGTGAGGATTTCCGTCAGCTCAAGCTTGGTGTTCAGACGTTACAGACCTCTATTGTGATGGTGCAGTCCTCTCTTGAGACTATGGACAGTGCTTTTCAGGGATCTTGTTCAGGAGGTCCTGCTCCCGGCCATGACATGCAGCCTTAGAGTTTCTTTTACCTCTGCTTAGGTTTTTTTAGCTCTCTTGTGGTTTTTTTTTGTCTTTGTCTGCTTTAGCCTTTGATATCCTAACTGCATGTTCGTTTTGGTTAGTTTGACCTTTTGAGTATGCCATATATTAACAGTCTGTCTTTCAGAATATTTGCTCTGACATTTATTGGTATATATTTCTCGTCTCTTATGTGTTTAACTCATTCAGTGATTGTTATACATTTTGCTCTACTGGTCTGCTTATCCTTTTATTTTCTATTGTGTGTTATTTATCTTTTGTTCATCTGTGTCAAAAAGGGGAAGAGATGATCCTGATAGGTAAGTTCTAATTTTTTTCCTGAATCCCTTATTTCTTAAATGTTTACGTGATGTATCTTGTTTAGTGTGCAAGTATTTCAGAGTATATGTTATAGGATGAAAGAGTAGCTTCGAGTATGAATGTTCAGTGATTGAGTCAGTCTATCGAATTGTATTTTTTTCTTTCTTTATTTTTTTATAGTTGTAGTTTTATCACGAAGTGAACCAAATGGGGAGATTGAAACATCTATATTTGGTATTGCTTTTAGTCATTGTCAGAGAGTGCACGTGGAGCGACTACAGTTGAACTGACACTGAACAGGTACGTTGGTTTATACCTCTTCGCTCCAAAACTCAAGCTCGTTAGTATTTTACAAAAATTCAAAAAGAAATTATATTTTTTTGAAGAAAATAAGTTTATGTTCAAACAGGCTTTTTGTTATGTTCAAATAAACCATATTCGAATATACTCATTGCTCTATTCGAATAGAAATGTCTATCCGAACAAATTTTTTTCTTTGTTCGAATAGATTACTCAGACCACTATTTTTTTGAATAGAATTTTTGTTTATGTTTGAATAGAAGTTGTTTGTTCTCTGTTCGAGCATAAGTACGGGTTTTCAGTTTTCTTATAAAAAACATTTTATTTATTTATTTTATGTTTTTCATCTCTTCCACCATTATGCTTTAAGCAACAAATTTCAAGCCACTTAGATGTAATATTCAGATTGCTCAACCCGACACAATAGTTTAAGATGAACAAACTGTAAAGTACGAAGATGAGGCAGCTTTACAAGAGAGGACATATCATAATCTTCCACTGGCATCAAACTTAGCTTAAGCACCCAAAGAGAGATGCAGGTGAAAACACTTAGAGGTAAGCCCCAATAATTTGATACTCCGCCATCAATATCAAGATCCAAGTGTTGAACATTATGGTTCACTGCAAAATCTATTGCTGCATATGCACAAAGTACATCCAGGACTTTATTACCATAAGTCGCAAATCGGAAAGTATGGATATCAGACTCTCCACGTTGGATCAGAACTCTCTCGATAAAATTCACTAACCATTGAGTCTTAGTGCAATATGTGACGTCGAAGCTTAGAGTTGAAATAGATTTCCATAGGGATACCCATCTTGTTGATAACATACTTGCGCGTACAACATCTACGGTAGCAAGTGTAGAGAAAATATGATGAAGTATGTCATCAGGTAAGGTGCTAAGTTTGTCGAAGCCATACGATTCAAGGGGTTGAGCCTGTGCTAGAAGATCAGAAGACTCTGGTTCATTGCCTGCCTCCATTAGAGAATTCTTCCAGTAAAGAGGACAATGGTAGTATATGAAGTTCAAGCCATATATACAGGGGCGGATTTAGGGGGGGGGGGGGGGGGGGGGGGTCACCCCCCTAAGAATTTTGTTAAAAAAAATACCTATATAGGTATGTAATTTTTTATTTTTTTAAAATATGTATATTTTTTTTGTCTTAATGGCATCAAAGAAAGTTAGCTTAACTAGTAAAGTAAGAAGCTTTTAATCCAAGAGTCTAAGGTTCATTTCTTAATGTCATCAAATAATAACCTTATTTTGATAATTTTTTCACCTTAAGCTAATCATGTCATTGCTGTAAAAAGCTTCAATTTTTTTTTACGAGAGGAGAAGTGAATCCGTATAATTTGCTAGTTAGTCAAATATAATGTTATATTTGATTAATTTTTAAGCTTAAAATATCATTAAATGACAAAAATAAATAAAAATTGGGAGCTTCGCATGCACCCAAACCCCCCGATACCCTAATATAATTTATCATACTACATTCGCCCCCCCCCCCCCCCAACACATAAAATCCTGGCTCCGCCCCTGCATATATAAGCAGACATATATGAGGGATGACTGAGTATAAATGTTTCCCTATTAGGACTAGAGACTCCAAACTAGATACAAGGAGTTAATACTGGAGAATTAAGATGCTCTAATTCCAATCAGCAATGTTACAGAGAACACCTCCTAGCACTTATTATACTGAATTGTTTGCCTCCATGAAAGGTTAGTGAAAGTGGGGCTGACAGTATGGGCCAAAGCACATGGCCCCGCTCGGTCCAGCCCGGAAAAAATCTAGCCCAACCCGGCCCGAAACCATTCATGGGCTGGCCCGCCCCGACCCGAGGGATTACATGGGTGGGCTGCATCTTTTGGTAAAGCCCGGCCCGAATAGCCAGAGCCCGAAAAAGCCCGAGTCCAGCCTGAGCCCGAAAAAGACATACTCTTAGATATTTTCCCCTTCATATCTCACACTCTTTCATCTTCACCTTCATCTTTCATATTACATCTTTTACAATAGCTTATCCTCCAAAAGTAAATTCCCACTACAAAGCTTAATTCATCTCATATCCTAACTAATGTAATCATGTTCCTCAAACTCAATCTTCCCTCGATTCCAATCTAGAAGTTATCAACCTTTACAAATTTTTAGTCATTGGGTTTGGATTGGGTATGCTTAAAGAGAGAAAAAATTCGTATTATAACATCTTCAAAAATCTTATACCTTAATGTGGTGTTGTAGCTTGAGACAATTATATTTAACTTGGTTATATTTGAGGAGAGAAATGGTATATGCATGAAAGGAAGGATGAAAGTATTTAGTAAAATAAATAAAAGTGGGAGAGCTAAAGAGAATGTGTTTTGGGCTTGAAGCCACCAAACCCGGCCCGGCCCAATGAACCCGGCCCGATCACAACCCGATAAAGTCATGGGCGGGTCATGGGCTGAATGTATATGATAGCAGCCCGGCCCGGCCCGATCACAGCCCGATAAAGTCACGGGCGGGTATGGGCTGAATGTATATGACAGCAGCCCGGCCCGGCCCAAATAATATTTAAGCCCAGCCCAGCCCGAAGATTAACTCGGCCCGTCGAAGCCCAACCCAAACCCGGCCCGACCGCCCAAACTGCCACTCCTAGTTTAAACTTCCTGAGGAAGTTCTTGGTATACATAGAGACATCATTGGGACTAGCAACTCCGACATAAAAATCACATTGTGTAGTAGTTACTCCACGGGAGACATTGAATGCCTGGGCTCTATGGGAGACCAATGAACTTGGTCGCTTACATTGGAGTGGGAACTTGGAATTCAAAGTGTTCCCAATCCTCCTTGTTCTTGAGTTGGAGTCTCCAGGGTCAAAGGGTCATTATTTATACTCACTTCTTCCCCTTACTAGCCTCAACTCACAAATCTCTCATGAAACCAAAGAATGTAGCAAAGTCTTCTTTTATTTCTTTTTATACAACACTCTACATAAGCTCTGATGGGGTTGGTAGAATTAGCATGTTACCGAATGATATTTTTCATCACATCCTTTCAACACTTTCTACGTTAGATGTTGTGAAGACAAGTGTTCAATCAATAAGATGGAGATTCCTTTGGACTAATAATCCTACTCTAAGCTTGGTGCTTCCATACCCCAACTGTGGGACTCATGGTAGTAGAAAATGGATGATGGATTTTATTGAGAACGTAATGATCCATCATGTGGGATCAAACATCCATGTCTTTTCTTTCACATGTTATCACGACAAGCTTCAGCTATTATGTGCAGAGGAAACAATACGTTTTGGCGTAGCTCGTAACGTCCAGCATTTAGATTTTTGCATAAAGACAATGGTTGCAGTAGGGTCTGGACACTGGGAGTTTCCTCAATGTGTTTTCACTTGTGAGTCTCTTCGTGTGCTTAAGGTGTCTATACTAACAATGATGAGTTTCATGGGAGAATATCTCAAACTTCCTTCTATCTTGAACCTTTCAAACCTCGAAACTATAGAACTTAATTCTGTTGAGATCACAGATCATGCAATGGAAACAATAGTATCCAATTGCCCCCTCATGAAGAACTTAACTATTTATTGTTGTGATGGATTGAGAAACCTCGGTATTACTTCAAAAAGTCTTGAAAGATCCTCCATGCACAAATGTTATGAGGGATACTCTGACAAAATACCAAAATCTCTGAAAATATTTGCTCCATGCCTTCAGTTTCTAAGTCTGACAGACTGTGGCTGATGAATATATTCTAGAGAATGTAGAATCCTTGTTTGAAACCCGACTACTAATTACTAATATCAATGAGGCTAAAGATTTGGTTATCTACAAAATGATGGTCAAGCTTATATCTAGGCTGTACAATGCATGTTCCCTTTATGTTGAGTAATGTGCTCCATGCACTTTGGTATGCTTTCTCTGTTCTTACATTGTATTTAAATTTACTACATTACATTTAAATTTGTTGATTTTACTACTTTTCGTTCTTTCAGAAGAGAGAAAATTTGGGCAAAGCATTTGGGCGTGCTAAGGAGGTTATTAGCCTTCAATTTAATTTGACATTCTTGGAGCTTCGTACAAATTGGAATTACAATGATCTCGTACTAATAGCATGCCTATTCAAGAGGGCTCCTAACATCCGCACCCTCGTCCTTCTCGCTATTGTGGAAGGGTACAATATAATTGTGGAGAAATTTTTTGTATAGGGTCCAAAGTACCTTAGAAATTACATATAGTACCTCATACTTCAAAAAACTGAGAGGAACCTATTTTTGAAGTTTTGTTACATTTAGTACCCTAATCTTTTATAATACCTCAACTAACCCAATTTTAATTTCTTAAAACCCTAAATTCAATCTTTCCTGCAACCGGATGTAACAGTTTCCACAAAATTAAATGTTTCTCATAGGGTTTTTTCTTCCCCCGACTTGCACTATTTCAATGATGTCTCTTTTTCCTAGGGTTTCTACAACTTTTTGTAAATGGTTTATTTTAGTTCTCCTTTACCGTGAGTTCCTGAATATGGTTTGGTCGTAGCTCAAATGGTTTTTTTTTCTCTCTTCATGGTTTGGTATTGGTCACCATTTGCAATAGTAGTTTTGAAGTCATACTACAATGTTTTGGGGGTTGCAGCATAAAACTTCGCAAGCAAGATCGTCTCAAAAATGAAAGATTCACTAATTAATTGACTCGAGTCCCATTGATTAATGTGTAGCATTCTAATGTTTTTATTATACAGGGGTTCAAATTTTAACATTGGACATTGAAAATGACTTGGTTACAGTGTAGGGAGCTATCGATTAGAACGTAAAGTACTAGAAACATATAAGTTGAACAAAACTACAGAGATTGTTCAGCAAAGAAAGATGGTGAAGGTAACACCAACAATAACAAGGCGGGGGCGGCAATAAGAGAGGTAACAATGACAGGCAGATTATCGGTGGAGATGGCAAGGGTGTTATATTTGGATAGTTTAAAACGACCATCTCGTTGTCTCATTGTTTCAGCTTATCGTTCTCGTTCCATGTCGAATCAAGCAAGCACAAGTAATTGGGCATTTAGTTTTAGGTATGACTAGGGAACTTAACTATGATAAAAATGAAGAAAATAAAAATGTTATTATTTTTCTCTATTACCTGCTAACCAGGTTTCAAGCAAAAGAATTGAATTTTAAATTAAAAGACATGAGCAAATGAGTAATAATAAAAGATTATGGTACTAAATGTAACAAAACTTCAAAAATAGGGTCTTATCGTAGTTTTTTGAAGTACGAGGTATTAAATATAAATTTTAAGGTACTTTGGACCCTATACAAATAATTTCTCTATAATTGTGTTGCATTATTCGTGATGTGCTTAGTTCTAAGAGCATCCAAGTAAGCACGTACACTATGCGGTTTGGTTCAAGATTTTCAAAATAATGATGGAATCGCTACATAGAATACATGTTGGATTACTGATATTCCAAGTTTCAATACTGCTTGTACATGCTTGATGTAAAACGGGCCCCTATAATATTTTCATCGTCTTGTTTTGTATAGAGTAGTAGCACACTGTATTGATTTCTCCGTGCACAGTATATAGGAGATAGATCTCTTTCTGGGCTGCCAAAATTGTTAAAATTAGGGGGTCTTGGTTGCCTGTGCCCACTGCTTGCCCTAAATAGGGAGTATATTAGAAGCTGACTTAAACTTAATTTGATTCCAATTATTAGGTGTAGATAATCAGTTAGAGTTGCTCAACAATATTCAATACTTCGAAACTAAAATCTTAATGATACTAAAAGGTCCTTTATAGGATGAAGAATCTGCCGGGGACTCTACTTTTGAAGAAGAGAAGATATGGACCTCGTTTGACCTTGACAGCATAGATTTTCTCGAGGAGTTGAAGGTCTTTGAATTGAAAGGGTTTCATGGAAGATGGTTTGAAAAAAAACTTGCGAAATATTTGCACCAAAATGCAAGGGTTTGGGACAAAATGGTTATCGCCACAGTAAAGATGACTAAAAAAGAAATGGAGCTTGAACTAGCGTTGAATGACTTTCCAAAGCCACACCTTAAGCTGGAACTTTTGTACGAATAGAGTTGCAATGGACTCCTAATTCTGGTTAGGGCCAACATTTTCATTTTATGTTTTTGATCTCATGATTCAATATTCAGGGCCGGGTATGTAAACCTTGTCGTTCAGCTTAAGTCAAATAAACCCTTTTGTTATCCTCAATTTGTAGAATTATTTCTTCTGAAATTCCAATCATTATAATTATGCATTTGTATTTATTATCCTGTGTCACACAGTTGGAATTTGTATGGTAATCAACCTCAAGGTCATTGTCTTTATGCATAGAACTGAAAAACTGATAATGGGTAGGTCTTCCGATAAACTGCTAAGTCTTAGTGTCTGACGATACTATCAGTTTCACTTTCATGGGCTAGAGCTTGTAATACTGCAGCAGAAGACTGCCCTGAATTGTCAGAGGTTTGAAAAATTTGAGAAACCCAGTAACTGCAGGGAAAAAATAGAGACTCCTACAAAACTCCATCAACAACATGGAGCAATATTATTTACCAGACAATACATAAAATGATTTGTAAATTATTGCGGTGAAGTAGGTTTGCATGTTATCTTTAGTAAATTCCTTCCTTTGTGGTCTTTGAAAAATCTAAATTTGGAAACTCGGGGTTTTTTAAAGTTGGTTATTTCCTGTTGGGCAAGTTGTGGGGATCAGTGATTCGGTCTCTAGGTTTCTATTCTTTCATTGTTCCATGAAATGTTTTCAACTCGAAACATTGCAGCCTGTCAAGCTCAGCCACAATTGTCAAGAACTAATGAACCCCATTAATCTTCTACGAAACTAGACTCATCGTGATTCATACACAAAATTGAAGAGGTGGTAAGAAATAAGAACATGTCAAGTACTCAATACTCTTTACAAACTCTTTTTAGACATATATAACACAACTCCTAAGAACATGCAGGCAATTAAAGGGTCAAAAACCGCAAAATTACCAAGGGCCCGTGTTTATTTTTTTTATTTTTTTTTCCGCTGATACTGATACTGAAGACTTAATCCTGCTAAAACATATAGGCAATTAAGTCTGTTAAAGCCATCTGTTTCACAGGCCATAGCTTGTACTGCAGAATGAGAAGACATCCCTGAATTATTTGCCTCCATAAGAGATTTGGCTAAGAAGAGAAAACACTAGCGCTACGGATCATTTTCCCATCTTTGTTGATTTTCCTAGCATTGTTTTGTTTTTAGTGTCGTTTGCCACGAGAAGGGTTGTTTGACTTGTCTGTGAACTTAGTCTTTATTCAACTCACTGTTTACGTAACGACTTGAATGACGAGGCTTTTTGGCCTGCTTATAAAAGATGGCCAATGGAGGAACATTAGTGAGAGCAGTGACATTATTAGAATGTAGAAAATCAATCCTGCAAAGCTTCAACTAAATTTTAACCCTTCCATTGCATTATATTTTTCATGAAAAGAAATGTTAGAAATTTAGTAGGTAAGTATGTTTTTGCTTGGATAGACAACCTGAAATTTAATACTTCAATGTGCTCATTGACATTGGGCACAAAGGAACAACGCAACATTAAGGCGGAGTTTAAAACTGAAGTAGCTCTGAAAGTTATGATGCTTTAGATATCTTCTTCCATGGTGAAAGCTGAAAGTATCTTCAATCGACTCTCTGTTAGAGGTTCTTAGAAAGACAAGCTGAATTGCTCTTGCATTCTGGAAGGGATTCAACTTGTCTTTGCCACTCATTTGAGTATAAAGGTGGAGTTTGCTTGGAACCCTGTAGAAAATTTAGATATGGTGGAAATTTCAAAAGAGTCGTTAGAGATACCCATACTGTACCTTCCTAATAAAATTATTGAGGTGCCTTCTTATTTACTAATTAGTATTAGTTCATTTTTAACAGGTCGATAATGATGTCCGCGATGAGTAAGTATGGGATTCCTTAGACCTTGATGGTATTGCCTTGCTTGATAAGTTGGAAGATTTCGTGTAATCGTGTTGAAAGGATTTCAAGGACTATGGTGTCAAAGAAAACTTGTTAAACATTTGCTTCAGCATGCTAAGGTCTTGAAGAAAATGGTTATTGTCACTTCAAGGAGGGTTGAAAAAGATTTAGAGTTTGAACAGGAGTTGCTTGAAGTTCCAAAAACATCTCCTAATGCTGAGTTGTTATTCATAGATTTTCAGAATGGTTGCTCCGTTTAGATCCAGCGATAATTAGATATTTCTTCGATTCTTCGGATCTTAGTAGCCTTACTGGTTTTTGGTCTTGTTATTTCACCTGAAACCCAGGTTTCTTAATTTTTCGCAGTTGAAAGAAGTTGGAGAAAAATGTGGTGCAGTCATGACAATAATTTTGTACTTGCTATAAGATTCTTAAGGGCCACAGAAAATGGTGAGGTAAAGCAAATTAAGAATGCTCTTGAATAAGGAGGCCAATAAGTAGAGACCACGAGATTTTAAGCCCGTAGTGAGTACTTAGAACGAAGTCAAATTAATTAGTACTCTTGGGAGCGCAGTAATCTTGTTGTCAGTTCCAAACAGACACTGGAAATCTTCTGTATTCTGAACAAAAAGATAGACAAAGCGAGGTGTATGTGTTGAGAATTGAGGTAGCTAGTCTCTCTTCTACGCCAAGAATGATACGCGGAATAAGCCTAACAAAAGAACAATTAAGCAAGAACAATAAAAGAACACGAGAATTTCCCAGAGGAGGGAAGTGGAAAACCCTTACGAATAAAAAACCACTCCCCGCGAACAATTCACTAAATCAAACAGGTTACACAATCTTTCCAAGCTTCTCAAGCTTTAATGGAGTCTCTCAAATTCTAGCTCTCTAGAATTAAACTCACACAGAGTAAAGATGGATTAACTAAATAACTTAAGTCCTCTTTATATACTAGATGATTAATTACAAGTAGAAACGGATCTCAAGGCAAACTCAACGTCCCAGACAAACTTTCAGGACAACCAACACACATCTCGTTCGAACGAAAGCCAAGCTCGTTCGAACGACTTTGACGAACCAAGTTCCAAAACGCGAAAACAGACAATCTCGTTCGAACGAAATCCTTTCTCGTTCGAATGGCTCGTTCGAACGACTTCCATTTTTGTTCGAACGACTTCGGCAATTCGAATTAACACTCAACAATCTCCCACTTTAAATCGAATCCCGTAACACATCTCCAGATCTCTAAATAAATTGTTCGCACTACCCGAACCTTTAATCTTGAAGACCCACAAAAGTTGTGCATGTCGTCAACTTCTAAAAAATCACCACTTTCGTAAAAATATCGGTTGGATTTACATCAGTATGAATCTTCACGAGCTTCAATACACCGTCCTCGAGGAGCGAGCGAGTATAATGATATCGAATATCAATGTGCTTGGTTCTAGAGTGAAAAACCAAATTCTTCGCTAAGTGTATAGCACTTTGACTATCACTATACAACTTAGGAAAAAATTGTTCTCTACCAAGCCCTTTCATCAACCCTTTAAGCCAAACCATATCATTGCACGCTTTCGTTGCCGCAACATATTCCTCCTCCGTCGTAGACAAAGCTATAATCTTTTGTAGCCTAGAAACCCATGTAACTGTACCGCTTCCTAATGTAAATACGAAACCACTAGTGCTCTTTCGCCTATCAATGTCTCCCGCCATATCAGAATCAATGAATCATTGTAAGCATATCTGAGAACCCTGATCCAGGAGGATCTAAGAAGTTTTTTATGAAAAATTAACCAAGTCGTTCGAACAAGATTTGGAGTCTTTCGAATGACTTGAGCTCTATTCGAACAAACTTTTAAGTCTATTCAAATAAACAGGCGTCTGAGTCATTTTATTCGAATATACTAATGTTTGTTCGAATACATTTTTTTTTGTTCAAACAGAGACTTATTCTGTTCAAATAGAGGCGCGATTCAGCCTATTGTTTAGGCGTTTAAGGGTATAATTACCGTATTTTGTAACTAGGAACTTGCAACCCTTATAAAGGGGGAAGCTAGACAAGATTCGAGCAAGTTAGATCAATCGAAGTTCTGAGAGAGAGAGAGACTTAGAGCTTGAGAAAAATTCAATTGTAATTGATTATTGATTAAGCAATTGAAGCTCTAAAGGGAATTCTCCCACCAAATTTGTATTTTCTTTTACAATTCTTCTTTTAGGGTTTCTCAATTCGTATTGTGGATTAAGTGGTATCAATTTTCCAGTTACGATTCTCGGGGGTGATTGTGGTTTATGGTCTCTATACGTGACCGTCTCAAGCAAACGAAGGAGAAGCTAGTGAGTTCGTTAACGATTCATCGAAAACCTAACTTGAAGAAGAAGGCCAATTTGGAGATGGGTAATTCTAAAGATTGACTCACGACTTTGGAAACGAAAGTTTCTGACCTAACTACTACTGTAGGAGAGTTGGTAGAATAATTACGTCTCAAGAACCTCGCACAAGCTTCTGCTTCGGTGAAACTGTGAATACGCTCGAAGAAGAAAGGGGTTATGGAGAATGATAGAGACAGGGGTATCGAGGAGGTAGATAGTGATTCTCGTAATGTCGAATCCGTCGAGGAGCGATCGGTTATTGGTAAGTCAACGAATCCTATGTATAATCTTCGTATCAATTTTAAAATTGAAATTTCAGTATTAGACGGTTTAATCAATGCCGAGATGTTGGATAATTGGTTAGAGACATATTTTTCCGTTTACGAATATTCTAATGCTCATAAAATTTGTTTCTCTACATTGAAATTTACAAGTCATGCATTCACGTGGTGGAAGTCCTATCAAAAACTCCTCGAAGTAGAAAGTTTGAGTTGGAAATAATTCAAGGTATTAGTGAGGAAGCAATTCTATCTAATTGGGTATGAACAAGAACGATGGTACAAATAGCACAATTTGGGCCAAAAGTTTGAACAATCCGTACAAGATTACACTACGGTGTTTCATAACCAAGCTTTGGTTTTGGACATCGATGTAGACAAGTATAAGGTGCTTATGAAGTACACGGGGGGTTTGTCGGAGTCCATAAGAAGAGAGTTGAAGATCTTTACTGTGGCCAATATCGAAGACCCTACCGTGAATCCAATTGCTATTGAAGGCAAGTACTTGAAGAGTGACAAAGAATATGATAAGAACAGGTTGGGGTACAAGTCTAGTTGGAAAAATGAGCATAAGGGATAGTCCAAAGGAGAGGGCTTCGTCCAAGGAAAATTATTGCAATCATTATAAGACGAGTGGTATTTCAGATAAATCTTGGAAACTTCACCCAGAGCTTAGGCCGAAGGAGGAGAAAAGCAAAAAAGAGAGATATGCACTAGCCGCAGCGGTTGTTGACCTCCCAGATTTAGATAAATCGAATCCTAAACTTGCACTTATGTTTCAGCAGACTTTGGCTACCGAGAAGGAGAGTCGGGAATAACTTTTTCATGTCAGTATTCAGGTGAAGTAGAGCTTAGTCGAGGCTATTGTTGGTTCGGGTAGTCAGAAAAATTTGATTTTTAAGGCGTTGGTGAAGATGATGGGTTTGATTACTAGAGCTCATCCTAAGCTGTATGGTTTGGGGTAGATTCAGAAAGATGTGGATTTCATGCTCACGATGTAGTATACATTCAAGTTTGTGATCACTAAAAGATTTATTGACGAGGTGACGTGTGAAGTGTTTCCTTTAGATGTGTGTCAGGCCATTTTGGGTAGTCTTTATCTTTAGGACTGAGATGCGATTTATTAGCGTAGAGCTCGCAAGTATCGTCTTGTGAAGGAGGGAAAGGAGTTCTATATCAATGCTTATAAGGAGACTGTCACTACAAATAATTAAGGAACAACGACTCAGGTGAAGCGGTTGGTTAATGCGAGCGGCAAGTTTATATTATTGGTACGGGCGGTTTAAGAGGGTACGTCAGCTAGAGTGTTATCTACAATGATAATGTATCATAAGCAACAAACCGATATGGGACAGTTGTAAGAGGAGGTTGTGGTGTATTCTGATCACATACCGTTCTAGTTTTTAACTACACAGTCCAAGCTACAACAAGCTCACCAGATGAAGGGGATGTCGTATCTCCAACAATTCCCCTTGATTATCAAGTATAAGAATAGAGTAGACAACAAAATGGCTGATAGATTATCACGACCCCTATTACCAACTACTTCCTCTATGTTAGTAGCTATGCAAATATAACCTATTGCTCCTTCAGAGTATATTACAGGATATGATGATCCCAAGGGGCGTAGTGTGTTTCGTCGAAAGTTGCTGCAAGGCAAGACATGTGAGTATGAATTGGATTTGCCACCTTATAGGCAGATGTATTCGATAATTTATGCCGAGCATTTAAAGCTGTTTGAGCCGTCTCTTTTAGATGAAGACTCTACAATCGACACTCGTCTACCATCAGTTGATGACTTATGGATGTAAAAAGAAGATCTGTTGCAGGAGGATGGTATTCTAGAGAGGAAAGTTCATGCTACAAGATGGGGTGGTATTGAGTTATTCCGAGTTGGGAAGAAGGGTCAACTACCTAGTAAGTCAAAGTGGTACAGCAGGAAAATAGGCATAGCCGCATTCCCATATCTCTAGTTCTAGCTTGAGCAGGAACTCAAGGCTCCTAAAGGGGGGAGCCATGATCTAGGAAGATCTAAGGTATTTTTTTTATAAAAAATTAACCAAGTCGTTCAAATGATTTGAGTTATATTCGAACAAACTTTTAATTATATTCGAATAAACAGGCGTCTGAGTTGTTTTATTCGAATACATTAATATTTGTTCAAATATAATTTTTTCTGTTCGAACAAAGCATTATTCTGTTCGAACAGAGGCACGATTTAGCCTATTATTTAGGCATTTAAGGGCATAATTATCCTATTTTGTAACTAGGAACTTGTAACCCTTATAAAGGGGCAAGGCTAGGCAAGATTAGAACAGATAAGATCAATTGAAGTTCTGAGAGAGAGAGACTTAGGGCTTGAGAGAAATTCAATTGTAATTGATTATTGATTAAGTAATTGAAGCTCTAAAGGGAATTTCTTACCAAATTTGTGTGTTCTTCGTACAATTCTTCTTTTAGGGTTCGTATTGTGGATTAAACCCCCATAACGTAATGCCATATCTTGAGTCTCTTTTAGATACCTCAGTATCTATTTTACAGCTTTTCAATGCTCCTTGCTTGGATTACTCATATACCTACTAACAACTCCCACTGCTTGGGCAATATCCGATCTCGTACAAATCATAACGTACATTAGGCTACCAACTGCAGATTGATAAGGAACATTCCGCATCTCATCGCGATCCTTCTACGTCTTCGGACAACAATCCTTTGATAATTTAAAGTGACTTCCCAATTGTGTACTAACAACTTTAGAACCATCCATATTAAACCACTTAACAACTTTGCCAATGTACTCAGCTTGAGATAACTTCAATTCTCGTCGCTTTCTATCCCTTGTAACACGCATACCAAGAACTTGTTTTGCCGCACCCAAGCCCTTCATAGAAAACTCCCGAGATAATTATTCCTTCAACTTGACAATCTCTCCCATGTCATCACTTGCTACCAACATATCATCTACATACAGAAGTAGAATAATATATGAGTTCCCCGTATTTTTTATAAAACAACAATGATCCGCATTGCTCTCCGAATAACAATTTTTGGACATGAATTATTTGAACTTCAAATACCACTGTCTCGGCGCTTGTTTCAAACTATATAAGCTCTTCGTGAGCCTATATACAATATCTTTTTTCCCTTTAATCGAATACTCTTTAGGCTATTTCATATAAATTTTTTCATCAAGGTTACCGTGAAGAAATGTTGTCTTGACATCAAGCTGCTTAAGATGCAATTTTTCAACTGCAACTATATTCATCACAACCCGAATAGTAGACATCTTCATAACAGGAGCAAAGATCTTTTCAAAATCAATGCATTCTTTCTGTTAAAATCCCTTTACCATAAGTCAAGCCTTGAATCTCCTTGAACCGTCAGATTCTTGCTTTAGTCTGTATACCTACTTGTTGTGTATACAGACAAAATCCTAAATTTAATTTACTAATAATGACTGCATCTCATTATCCATAACAAGCTTATATTTTCTCTTGGCTTCCACATCTATAACCCCTTGGAACTTTTCGGTTCACCACCATCCACAAGTAACAAATGATTTAGGGAGTTAACGTACCTAGCCGAAACTCTTAAAATTCTTGGCTCCTTTCGAAGTTCTATTGGAATATCTCGGACTCAACCACGACTTCTTCATTAACCTCTCAAGAGGGTTCAAATTTAATGTCGACACTTTCTGCTGCTTCACTTCGATTCCTTTCACCAGGTACTTTGAAGTCTTTATACAAAACTTCCTCATTTAATATAACGTTACGGCTCCGGATGACTTTCTAATTCTTCGCATCCCAAAATCGGTACCCAAACTCATCACCACCGTATTCAATGAATATGCACTTCATCAACTTTGCATTTAACTTTGTCCTTGTATCTAAATTATCAAGCACATAAGAGGTACAACCGAAAATACGTAAGTGAGAAAGGTTTACCTCTTTATTGGACCATACTACTTCAGGAAGTCCAAAGTCCAAAGCCATTGAAGGCCCTCTGTTAATCAAGTACGGCGCTGTATTAATTGTATCTGCCCAAAAATATTTTGGCAATCCAGCGTTGAGTCTCAAACTTCTCGCTCTTTCGTTTATTGTTCGGTTCATGCGTTCTGCAGTACCATTTTATTGCGGAGTTCCAGGAATAGTTTTTTGTCTCCTAATCCCATTTGATGCGCAAAAGTCTTCAAATTCGTCACTGCAGTATTCACCTCCATTATCCAACTTGAGACACTTCAGTTTCAAACCGGTTTCATTTTCAACTAGAGCCCTCCACTTCTTAAATTTATCTAAAATATCTTATTTGTTCTTCACGAAGTAGACACACAATTTACGAGTAACATCATCAATAAAAGTAACGTAATAATGAGAACCACCAAGTGAAGACACCTTGGTTGGCCCCCAAACATCTGTGTGTACAAGATCCAGCTTTCCAGGTTTCATTGATCTTCCATTTATTTTGAAACTGACCTTCTTCTGCTCTGCAAGAATACACTCATCATAAAACTTGAGATCAACCTCATCAAGACCCTCTAACTTTCCCTTTGTTACCATCATCTTCATCCCATATTCACTCATGTGATCGAGCCGTTTGTGCCATGTACTTGTATCAATCCCAGAAGTGACCGCACAAATAGTAGAAATTGTGTTTTGCGTTATATACAACATTCCTTGCCTCAAGCCTCAAGCTACTACCACAGCTCCCTTTGTAACCTTCCAGAAGGTTGTACCAAAGGTGCTTACATATCCGCCATCATTCGCCAATTTACTAAACGATATAAGGTTATGCCCCAATTTTGGTACAAGTTGCACATTCTGTAAAACCAACGTTCTCCCTGAAGGCAACATCAACCTAGCGTTTCCCTTTCTAGTAATATTGCATACAATACTCTTATCTATAAGAAAGACCGTACCGAAGTCGCCTTTAACAATATTGGTTAGGAAACCTACGTTTGCAGTAGCATGTAAAGAGGCACCCGAATCAACTATCCAAGATTCATTAATATCATCACATGAAAGTAGTAGAGCATCATCAGAACTAACCTCCTCAGTAAGATTCATTGTATCTTTCTCTTCATCATCAACTTTCTTAGAAGAAGAGTTACAATCTCGCCTGAAGTGACCCTTCTTTCTACAAGTCCAACATATTCCGGGCGGCTTAGACTTTCCTCTTGACTATGATCGACCCCTTCCATATTTCGGCCCTTTTCTATAAGACCTCCCTCTTTTCTCGACGTTCAACATACTATTATTTGAACTCGAAGAGGGTTTAGATGTTTTATGCCTATTCTCTTCACTCATAATCAAAGAGACTATAGTGTCAAATTTAATGTCTTCCTTCCCTAATGAATTGCTCACAGCTGTAATGAACCCTTCCCAGCTCTTTGGCATCTGCCTTAGAAGATCCCACGCTCTCACCTCCACGGTAAAAGTAATTTTCACAAATTCCAGTTGAGCATGAATGGTATTGAACTCACTGATATGAGCTTGCACACTACCATTACCCTTTATCTTCAAAGTAAACAAGTACCATAAAAGATGTATTTTATTTTCCCCAGACTGTTTCGAGTACATAACGGACAAAGTCTCCATCAAACCCTTCGTTATCATAACTTTAAAGATCATGTGTAGAATCTGAGATGACAGCGCTAACCTAAAGGTTCCAAATGCCTTGCGATCCAATCGCGCCTACTTAGTAGTATCGTAATCTGCTGGCTTTATCTCAACTCTACCCAGTGGTAAATCAAGATCCTTCTGATAGAGGTAATCTTATATCTTCATCTTTCACACTCCAAAATTTGATATATTGAACTTCGTGATATTCAACTTCTCTTGACCGACCATCGTTATTTACCACACAAGCCTTGTAACACTTGCTCTAACATCAATTGTTGAGAATCGAGGTAGCTAGTCTCTCTTCTACACCAAGAATGATACACAGAATAAGCCTAACAAGAGAACAATTAAGCAAGAACAATAAAGAACACGAGAATTTCCAAGAGGAGGGAAGTGGAAAACCCTTACGGATAAAAAACCACTCTCTGTGAACAATTCACTAAATCAAACAGGTTACATGATCTCTCCAAGCTTCTCAAGCTTTAATGGAGTCTCTCAAATTCTAGCTCTCTAGAATTAAACTCACACAAAGTAAAGATAGATTAACTAAATAACCTAAGTTCTCTTTATATACTAGAGGACTAATTACAAGTAGAAACAGATCTTGAGGCAAACTCAATGTCCCAGACAAACTTCCAAGACAATCAATGCACATCTCGTTCGAACAAAAGCCAAACTCGTTCGAACGATTTTGACGAACCAAGTTCCAAAATGCAAAAACAGACAATCTCGTTCGAACGAAATCCTTTATCGTTCGAACGGCTCATTCGAACGACTTCTATTTTTGCTTTAACGACTTCGACAATTCCAGTTCTTCGACAATTCGAATTCACACTAAACAGTATGTGCTTATCAAGATAACTACAAGCAAATCTTAAACAGATGAAAGCTTATGAAGTTGCGATAAAAAATGTTGATCAGGTTCAAAGAGCGAACATTCAACATCACATTTAGAATATTGGTTATATCAGAAAAACCTATTTCACTGGCCGAAATTATAACTCTAGCCTCTGATAAAGATTCTAAGTCCTTTACAATATAGTTATGGGTAGCACTCTCATCCAAATATAAGCCCTAAAGTTTTAAAGCATATATTCTAACAGTTTTATTATCATCATTACCCACCAGGCTTAATATCTAAAGCACCTTTGAAGAAATATGAAGATTCTCTATTCTATAACAAGCATCTACAGACAAATCACTGAAGAAAGGGCAGTTTGAAACTATGGCTCAAATTGTGCCCTCAGCTAGACCAACATAACCAAGAGATAAGTTTCGAAGATAGGGAAGGTTTACTGAAGAAAGTTCAAGACATTCTTCAGTCATATATATTCCCAGTTTAAGTGTTCTAAGAGATTCACAGCTGAAAATACACTGAAAGAACTCACGACAGTAATGACTATCGACTTCTAAATGTTTAACATAATGACCCACTGGAAATGTTATTGTTACATGAATACATGTTTCGTTGATCAAATTGAACCAATCGACCTTGAGATGAAAAATATGGGCATCAGACCCATCGTGGTGGAGCAACACTTTCTCAACAAAATTCATAGATGCATCAAAAAAATTGTTTCACCTAAATCTTAGAGTTGGAATAGATTTCCATAGGGATGTAGAAGTAAATAAGAGGAGAAAGTTTATTCAATCTTAAGTTGATAATAGATTATAACCTAGTCTCATTTATATAATAGGGACTCTCTAAACTATTTCTATTTCTACCCAATGTGAGACTTAAGTAGTATATGTATAGTTATACACATATACTCCAACACTCCCCCTCACGTTAATGTGTTTGTATCAAGGTGGATGACAATAAGAAAGCAAAAATAAATAATCTTTCATAAAAATACAATCACTTCCTCATTAATAAAGATATATAGCTCCCCCAAAAGCTGAAAAAACTTTTGTCAGACCATTCTTTTATAATTGGAGAACACTTCAAAGATTCACATATATCCCTTGTGAAATTGGCGGCATTCCGACTTGCCATTATTCCCACACGTACATGTGAAATCGGCGGCACCAACTGACTTGCCATATTTTTTCACTCGAGGGTAATGTAAATATCTTGAAAAGGAAGATGCTCACTTAAGATAATATAAATAAAAGATAATCATTTGAGCTAGGAAAGAGAAAATCACTCAAGGAAGAAAGAAAGAAAGAAGAAAAAAAAAAAAAACTAGTAAGAGAAAGTCACTTGAGGACTAGAAATCATAGCCCTGGTAGAAAGAAATTCAACATCTTCACCCGATTCAAAGAAAAAAATTGTGTGTTGCAATAGGAAACAATAAAAAAAATCTAAGATAATCGCTAGAGGAAAAAAATCACTTTAGGAAAGAATCACTCGAGGAAAGGAACATCAGTTGAGGAATGAAATCAATAACTCATAATCAAGGTTGAAGGTAGTCTAACATCTTCATCTGATCTAAAGAGATAGAAAACTCGTGCCCGAGGTGGAAGATTAGTCTAATAGCATCTACATCCGATCTAAAGAGAGAAAATCGCATCTCGCGACAGGCAAACGAAAAAAACCTCAAACTGCATTAGTGATCAAAATAAGAGGTAAGAATCATAGTGAAATAAAGAACAATCACTAGATAAAGTTTAAAAAAATCACTGAGAGGGAATCCATTGCATATTTTACAAAGAAGAAATCGCAGCACCAAAAAGTTCATCAAAAAAGGAAGAGCCTAAACAATTAGGGTTCAAGATTTTGGAACCAAAATCTTTACAACAGATTTGAAGATTATCTTCAATCGATTGTGGCTACCAAAATAAGGAGGCAAACAAAGAAATAATTTTACGAAGAAGATATCGCAGCACCAAAAAGTTCATCAAAAAAGGAAGAGCCTAAATAATTAGGGTTCAGGATTTTGGAACCAAAACCTTTATAACAGATTTGAAGATTAAGAAATCTTCAATCGATTGTGGCTACCAAAATAAGGAAGCAAACAAAGAAATAAAGGGAGAGAGTTTTGATGCCGGACTACTTGGATAATCCGGCGACGACCGAAACCAAAATGACGTCTTCAAGAACAAAACCGCTCTGATACCATGTAGAAGTAAATAAGAGGAGAAAGTTTATTCAATCTTAAATTGATAATAGATTACAACCTAAGTCTCATTTATATAATATGGACTCTCTAAACTACTTCTATTTCTGCCCAATGTGGGACTAAAATAGTATGTGTAATTATACATATATACTCCAACAAGGGATATCTATCTCGTTGATAGCAAACTTGTACGTACAACATCGCCTGTATCAAGCGTAGAGAGGATGTGATGAAGAATATCATCTGGTAAACTGCTAAGCCTGTCCAGCCCTTCTGAGTCATGCTACTGAACATGTACTGCAACATCAGTAGACTCTGAAGCAGTTCTTGTCTCCATAAAAGATTTGCCAAAGCTAAACCACAGTCAAGAAGGAGAGGCAAGTATAAGTTTCAATATAAGAGTGAAGTTGTAAGGAGAGAAATATAAGGGAGAAGTGAAAATAAAGGCCTTACAATTAATTCAAAAACCAAGAAGTGGGGAAATGGGAATGCTTGAAATTCCAACTGAGTTTCCTTCCTCAAATCATTAAACTTGAAGTTGGGAACAAGGTCAAGGGACTAACTCTAGTTATTGCGTCAGTTTTGGGAAGCGTATTTCAAGGCGTGCAGTTACCGGATGCCAGTTATGAGAATCGTATTTCTTGTGCAAGTGTTGGCCCGTCAGTTTGTGAGTGTATTTTATTCGTGTCAGCCATGAGTAGTACGGAAAGAAGATGTAGCAAGCAACTACTCATGTATCAGAAGTTTATTATGTTAATGCAAACAGATTGCATAAGTTAATTTCCACTACTACAGAACATAGACAAGCACAGAAAGTAAAGATATCTGTTCTTGCACCTAGGACTAACCTTGCGACTCACTTAATCAGATGTACTTCAAACTTCAAAGTGAGCTAAACCTCTTCCCATAATTATAATTTGAAAAACATGTTCAAAACGCTGAAAGGGTTCATTGCAAATACATAAGAAAGCTAAAAAAAAATAATCCAATTACTAGGCCAAAACCAAGATGTAACTAAGATAGACAAATTACAAAGTGCACCAGATTTTTGAAGAAGCAGGCTCAGTTTGGTTCGCTGCAAGTACGATGCAATGCAAATTTGATGCATTTGCATTGCAATAAAAGTAGGGGGATTTTTTTCCATAAAGGCAGGAATGCAATACAATGCGAGTGCAACTAATTGTAGATTAATGTTTTATGTTTGGTTAGGTGCATTGCTATGCAAATGCAAATGATAACTACATTTTTTATCTCTTAAAAGGTTTTTATTCTTTTCCTATTTTCTCTTCTAAGTAGAAAACCCAAATGCAAACTTTGTTGAAGAGATTTTTTACTACAACCAAATACAAAAACCAAACACATGCAAGTATTTTAAAGACACCACATTGTTGTTGCAAATCAAACCAAACACTTGGAAGCAATTAGAAATGCAAATTACTTGCATTTGCATCATGTTTGCAAGAACCAAACTGAGCCGCAATGGTTAGCAATCTTTCTACATTTCAAGGGTTGAAGGGTGTTCCATGTACAATGAGTCTTATCATCCCCTGTTTTGCACACATAGCTAACCAGGTAAATATTTCTATTTTACTTTAGCAAAAAAGCAGTCTTCAATTCATGTGCAGTTCAACCAAAGTCATCTTCCCATATACAATATTACCAAGATAGCAACAGTTGCACAAAAAAGGCCTGGCTATTGTTAAAGAAACAAAGTACAATGCTATATATCATTAGCCACCTGCAACGTATCTGCTACAATTAACAAATCCCTCATGCTATGCCTTTTATACTTCTCTAAACCTTTTGAAGACGTATGTATATAATACAAAAAGGACGCATTAGTTTCTGCTTACGCACCTTCAAGTATGTTCCAAACACTGGTACCTGTAGATTACAAAAACTCGATATCCAGCCAAGCTAATATAGAATGCTTGTGCTTCCAAATGGATTAGTGCTTGCACTAGGGTGAGGAGTGGAGCTCACAGGGAACGACCCAAAACCTGTATCATCAAAAGGATTTGGTGAGCCTGAAGGCAAGTGCTGATGTTGTTGCTGCTGGTAGCTTGGTTGATATTGAGCAAAGGGATTTGACTGAGCCATTGCTGCCATTTGAACTGATGAAGGTGGAGCAATACCGTGTGACATAGCAAATGGATCCTGCATCTCAAACATATTTCCCGCAGGTGTTCCATACACAGGTTGTTGAGTTGTTGCTCCATAAGATGCTTCGTCGTATAAGCTACTAAGAGTCAGCGTATCAAGTCCACCAGCCTGTCATGTTTGATTCCAAAAAGTTTTTTTGTTAGCTTTGCAAAAAAATATTAAAAATGTTAAATACTGGAGAAAATAAGGAATATCTGTATAATACGAAAAAAGAGTAAAAACTTTTCACTAATTATATTGTTAAGGTAAGGGTTTTCAGATATTTGCTTCTTATAGAAAAAAAAGAAAGAAAGAAAGGTGTCGTGGACCAACCAACTGTCTTTCATTAAGAGAGGATATTTGGCTGCTGGGTGTAGTAACCAAAGCGAGTTCCCATCCAGAAGGGTCCATTATGTTTGTTTGAATAACGCTAGAGTTATAGGGCGCAGTGGAATCTGCAAATAAAAAAATTGTGTAACTATGGTAAACAACGGAAATTATTAAATCATCTTCACTGAAACAAAAAATAAATTATATAGAGGCATATGCCAAAACTATACCAGATGGAAGAATTGCAAGAGCCAATGCATTGCTTTCCTCTATTGAAGATGCATTAAAGTCTGTACCGGCATTTAATCCCTATGCATTAAAATAATGCAGCTCTTGAAAAGTTCAATTGAAATGTCAACTAAATACTGAAATTTGTATATGAAAATATGTACCAGTAAGTCTCCATCGTCAAAGTTGCTAGGAGAAGCCACCTCAATATTAGAAGCAACCTCGTTACAGGGCAGTAAATTTGGTTCATCAATGGATGGCTTTGTTTCATCTGAAGGAGAAGGAACTTCCTCAGGCTTGTATGTCAGGAGTAGTCTCCCAGGTAATTCCTGATTCAGAATGATCGCATGTCATTTCCAAAGAATACAACTTCGAAAACAGAGTTTTGATCATACAATTGATATATCAGTGGAGTTGACAAGTGGGAGAAAAAGATTCACGAGCTATATAAGTAATATGAACACAGTACATAGTTAAGGCCCATATTAAACGTAGATTGGCGTATATACATAGTAGTTAAGCCTTTAAAAATTGGGTAAATTTGACATTGCCTCAATTAAGTTGGTATAAAGTGCCTCCAGGTTGCAGGTTGCAATTCTCGACTAGACAAAATCTAGAAGTTTCAGGATCCAGCAAAAATATAAGCAATACATTAGAGATTCGTGTAAGACAGAAGTGTGATTATTGGAAATCATTCGTATGTATTGAAGTGCCCCCAGGTTTCAATTGAATAAGACTTAGCAAAATGATTCAATCTACGAACATTTAACATAATCTTGTCAAGCATGTCTTCAGGCAGAGTAATGAATCATACTCACCAATGCCTCCATCGTAACAGAAACCATTCTTGGTGCTTCTCTTATATATTCTTCCATAGTGGTTAGAAATGACTGCGGTGGCTGGACAAGAGTGAATGTGTATTGAGTAAAGAAGAATAAGACATTGATGATATGAATAGAGATCAACAATAACTCTATATGATATTGGTTACCTCTCTCAAGACTGGAAACTGGAAATTTCTAGCAAATTCTAATCCCTTACAAATTTCGTAGAAATCAGAAAGGTTCCCAGCCTGCAAATGAAACCTAACATTTTAGCAAAGTAACATCATTATCCAAAATATCCTTGATATTCATGAAATAATGGAGGAAGGAATATATCCAAGAACAGGCTGATTGACATTCAATATTGAAAATGCTTAATGTGCTAAATAAATATATCCAAGAACAGTCACAGACTCATATATCCAATATATTGCACTATGATCCATAAAATTATTGGCATATTTAGCGTAAATTACAGCTGCATGACTAGCTAGAAACTAATTACTTGTATTTATTATAATTATTTTCCTAACTACGGGAAGTGTTCGGGATTTAGGGGTATTTCAATTATTATTTTTTAAAGTATTTAGGGGTATGTCTAGAGCCTAAAAATATTGGACCTCGGGATTGTGTTTCCAATATCGTCAAACAAGAACTTTCCGATGTCTCAAGATGTTATCGCTACAGTCTAAAAAGTTATTGCTAATGTAGAAAAGGAGACCTAATCATAACAAGATATAAATTTACAATCTAGTGTGTGTGAGAAAGAGAGAGTTTTGATGAGTGATTCCTAATGAATGATACTGATGACCCATGAAGAGGCCGAGGGGGAGAGGAGTTACATTCGAATCGGAGAGAGTTGCGGTGGAGTTGGGTGGGAGAAAATGTGGGTTGGGCTTTGAGTAGGGGAACATCAAACATGGGCTGGTTTCTTGGGCTTGATTACAAATTTACTTTAAATTTCTGAAAAAAGTGGATGTATTGACCAATATCCGAATACATCAAAATACTTACTGGCTGATATATCTTTGAAAATTAATATTTTCATATTGAACGACACCAAAACATGTGTTCTTCAATTCCGGTGCTTAAATCCAATTTTAAAGCTACTATAAAGATGGAAGAAGTGTCAACTCAGACAACTTTTTTCTAACTGCATAAGTAGAAACTTTCATTACCTGCTGGCTAGCCTGTCTATAGATTTCAAGGGCTTTTACAGCTTCATGTCTTGGCATATCAAAAAACTAGATCAAAATGAAAAAAAAGTAATGAGAACCTAGATAGAAATGCTAAAACAAAGTGTAGGTGACTCCCACACATAATAAGATCTTTCTAACCTGATCAACAATATTGATGATTCCGTCATTAATAGCACAATATATTTTAAAGCTCTCCTTCAATACCTATAATAGACATTGTAATCCTGAGTGTTAAGTACATCCGTAAAGAGCATCAGTCAGAAAATGAAGGACAAGCACGTGCACAACTGATTTTGCTTAAGATAATAGGGTAAACTGGATTCTTATCATCAAAATGTCAATGTACTGAAGAAAAAAGAAATGAGTTTTGGTGAAGTTGAGTACAACTGTCTCAAAGCCATTATGCTTTTACAAATCATTATTCATCACAATATGTTTCTCTCCTGAATTCAAGATGAGCACTGTTATTTAATCGAGCGATTTTACAATTTGAATTAAAAAGGAAGAAAACGAGTTGAATCAACTAATAAATCGCAATTCACCATAAATCGAGTGAATTGGCGATTCAAATCACAAATCATGCAAATCAGTGAATCGTATAAGTTGGGAAATCTTAACTTCAAAGTTTTTGATGAAAAATAAAACTTTATTACGAAAACTGTTTTTCTATTTTTGGTTGATTATTATTTTTAATCGACTCATTTTTTAGGAATTTTTACTCTTAATGAGTGCAAATCATAAATTTAAACCTTATAGGAAACCCTCTCTCAATAATTCTATTCTCCAAACTAGTCCACATAATGATATGCACTTGCTAATGATACAAAAATGATAACCAATTAGCTTTTAGGAATATTTGTTTTCATCGTATTTGAAATTTGAAGAAATATAAACACATAAGTAACATATAGTATACATATGTATGGATCCTGAATCATTCGATTCACGATTCAAATGATTCACCTTACGATTCACGATTTGACAACAATGAAGATGAGATAGACTAATTTAATTTTGTTTATACCTCCCGAGAAATACAAATTATAATTATAATTGAAATAGACATACCAGAGCCAGTGCATATTGTATCACGTAATTGCGAACAGCAGCTCCTTCTGGCTGTAAAATACAATTCATTCTCCTCAATGAAAAGTTCTTAAGGAATCACAAACTTGTTAATTTTCTAACTTAGAATTGTAACACTTGAGAAGCGTACAATATCGATAAATTTCAAAAAACATACCCGACACCCAATAAGACGATATAGAAGCTGCTGCAAAGCAGACATCTGCTCCAACAATTCCCCGTTGTCCAAATCACTGGTGCTGCTGTAACCCTAATAACATAAGAGAAAAAACACAGACATATTACGTGTATGTAGGCTAAAGATAATGACATTTTACATGATTGGGGGGGGGGGGGGGCGCTACGGTTTTGTTTAAAAATATGGTGGCCGTACTTTTGGTGAATTTTTGTTTTACGTGATTTTTCATTTGTTCCTGCTATGATTGCATCCTGATTACTCTCTTTTCAATCGTATAATGGATTTAGCATCCCTAGATCTATTTGATCTTGAGTTTTCTAGCGGTATTACGACACTTAACCATAACCAAAAGGGATCAGTTGGGAATTAACCTTAATCAGAGGGGATCAGTTGGGAAAGATACATCAGGTACTCGACAAGATGATGAATTGGGTAACCTTGTTGATAAGAGAACACAAGTTGATAGCGGGGGTGATAATGATGTTGTAAAACCACAACTAACACGATCAATGGCTCCGGTTGAGGAGTGTGATTCCTACTAAATGAAGATGGGGTCGAAAGTTGCATTGGGAAGGAGGGTGTACAACCCAAATCTGCAGATGGTAATTGTAATCCCAAGCATATGACATATGCAGAAAAGTTGAAGGGTCACTGCACTAATTTCCCGATGGAGGAATTACCAGGTAAGGGTGGGGACTATCCCTCCAATGCTATTCCACAAGCTGTTTTACAAAGAGGTTTAGATGCTAATAAATATAGCCTCATTGGTAGGATTGATATGTCTAAGTATCCTACAATGAGATTAAAGCTAAAGTCCTAATTTATGGTAATTATTGTTCCTCTTGGGAAAGGATATTTCACCATTAAGTTGGAGAATAAGTTAGATAAAATCTATGTGTGGAGCGGAGGACTATGGGTGTTGGAAGGATGTTTAACTAGGTTGATGCCATGGAGCAAATATTTTGAGGTAACTTTCTTTTGTTGCAGTGTTCTCACGCGGATGACGCTTGAAGTAGTTAAGAAAAATGACTTACTTGCTTCCAAAGGCACTAAACTTTCTAGGTACTCTTCTACAATAAATATAGAAATATTAATGCCAAAACCACCACCAGTGTGAGGTACAAATGAGTGACATAGACTTGTGTATTTGGTAGAGTTATATATATCTACAAGGGAAAGGATCAGTAACTACAAGGATATCTCTACAAGAATGTAGATGTGCTTTTGTTCATTGGGTAGGTTAAACAATATCATGGAAATCGATGAAAATATGTTCTATTATAAGTAGATCATCCACACAAAATTTACATGTTATCAAGAACATTGGTGTGTAGATAATCAAAACATCTATAAGATCCATGACTTATAGCCAAAATTTAAGTACTTGATAAATGTTAAGTGAATGAATAATTTGCGATCAAACGATCCATAAATTAAACACTGGTTCATTATTACCTTCTCCTGACCTTGAGTATGTCTTGGTAGACGCTCAGCCTCAATATCATACTTCAAAACCCTAAAACATTCTAATCTTTCTTCCAAGAACAGTGAATATGTGCGAACCCACGCAGAGCAATCCCATGCTAAATAGAGAAACAAAAAGTTAACGAGTAAATCAAACTTTGTACACAAGTACCTAATTTTGATAATAATAATAAAAAAAGTGCTCATGAAGTCAAATGTAGTGCAAATAAACTTACCAATAGGACTTGAATCGTCTTTGAAATTGGTTAGTTGAAGAATAGGTCCCCTGCGAGACAAATTCAGGATCTCATCTCTAAAAGTAGAAGTGCCCTCTCTGAGGATTCTGTGAATAACTATCAGTGTCTTTAATGCAACCTGTGGAGTCAAGAAAGAGAATGTAATAGATATAATTACATAACAACAACACAAGGCTCAATAGAAAAATCCAAGAAAAACATGTTTGCATCGTGATATATATTGGATAATGATGGGCAACATATAAGATATTTAGAACTTCGTATTGACCTATTGAAATGTCATAATCCGATTGATATTCCAATACATAAAGTATTCTTATAGAATTAAGCTGACCGAAATATTGAGCAATCAAGTGCAAGTAATAGTTCATATGTGAATTCAGGCTTTAAATATGACAGCTGTTGAATGCACGGTACCATATTCGTTTTCCTCCAGATATTAGTGCACATACTAAAGGTAAGAAGTCCTTTAACAATGCAAAAAATGTCCTACAAATATCATATCAAATACTAAATCCTACTTTAACTTGCAAATATCTCTTAAACAATTCTAGATATTTAGTCATACAAAGACTCTCAGTCATCTTCTCTTTGACTGTGTCAAATAAAGCTTTGAGTGAGGGAACATTCCAGATTTGGGAAGTGAAACATGGAAGGAAATCTTGGAAGGTGAGTTAAGCCAACAACAGCTCTTTTCAATTTGCACAAAGAGAATAACTAAAGATGTTTTAGCAACCTTTTCATATATGTCATAGAAACCTGTTTCAATACACCTTGTAAGAGCAATGTAGACAGGCTTCACATAAACACTCAAACTTTTGGAAAGCAAAACTTGTAACGTGAAGAGCATCAAATATCTCAGAGTAAGTTACATGATCCGTGGAAGTTACGCAGCAGAGAATGCCATGGCCCTGTATTTCTTAAGTTCACATAGGAGAGAACCTCGATATAAATACTTCAGACACAGTAGAAAAGGATGAATCTGGATTCCCCATGCCTTTTCCGCATCAAACAGAAACTCAAAACCATTATACTTTTCACAAGCTATCAAGGGTAAGGACCTCTTTTACAATACAGTTCCCGATCAAACAAAAAAAAAACTTGTTCATGGTATCTTGGGGACCAGAAACTTTTTTTCCAGAAAGGTGTCAGGGTATTGGAAGCCAGGAGTAGATAGGGGGTAGAGCTTAGCTAGGTTTCCCAAGAGAGAAAACCACAGCTACTTCTGAAACAATGACGTTCAAATAAAATCCAAAATTGTTCATATCCTGAAATGCAAACTTGTGATTATCTAATAATGTGAAATGAAGTGTTCTGAACCAAGAAGCATCAGACCTTCCCAAACTTTAATCTATCACCAATCTCCCACTAAGGCTCACACCCCTACTAAAACCACTTTTCTCCAAACCCCACACTCATAGCTTCCAACCACTAATGATCCAAAATAATGCCTCATCCAATTTGGAGAGTTTTAAATAACTTGAGGATCTTGCCTCGCTCCTTTGTAGTATATATTTATTTCCATTAAATGGTATTGAATCATATGATATCATTCCAACAGAGTTCTTCACTCACAATTCCCTTAAAGAAGGTAAATCAAGAGAGACTTTACCGTCCAATTATGTGTCTTTGTTAATCGTTTAGATAATGCATTTTTACAGTAAACAACATCCGCTCGAGGTCGAGCCTCACTTGTTGCACCCAATATCTCTGCAAAAAAAGCAGCAGTTAAAACTCCATTATTAATTATTGGTCTTAAATACAAGAAAAAGAGACTCACTTCTGAGGTGTCTCTCCTTGGGTGGGCACTCAACATGATTAGTAGCTTTAACAATTGCAACATCTATATCCTTCAATTCCCAAAATCAAACATCAATAAACATCATTTCGATTAACTAAGAACAACAGAACAAGAAAGAGAGAGAAGTAACAGACCCTGAAATCGCTGTTAACTTGTGCAAGAGTGACAGTAGTGGTGTCTTTCAGAGCACCGTATGTTTTCCTCCATGACCGAATCGTCGCCATTTCTCTCTCCTCCTTCTTCGTTGCCGATTAAATCGCTCTCTCTCAATGTGTGTGTAATTGCTTACGTGGCGATTTCAACACGTCTATTCGATCTGTTTTCGGAAAGTAAAAGAACCGGCATTTGATTTCATTTGATTGTCTGTGTTGGCTTTTTCTTCGCTCACTTTATTGGACCAACCACTACCAGACCAATATGTGTGTATGCAACATGGGCGGCACAGGCTTGAGATCCGGTCTGGTTCAAATTTTATTTCTAGATGGTTTGGAGTCTTTTGGCTGGACCTTAATGAACCAGTTGGACTTGGACCCCAAGTTTCTAGTTGGAACCATTTTTTTTGTCACTCCACTCAACCTTTTCTTTACTATCAATACTTCAGATTAAGCTTTCGTAGTCTTCTATACATCTAGAATACTCTCACGGAGATGGAGGCAAGCAACATTGAAGAGTTTACTGATGACTCTTCTATCGGTGAGTCTAATGCTGTTACGGTACATGTTCATCGGCATAAATCAGATGGGTTGGACTGGGACAGGCTTAGCAGTTTACCAGATGATATTATTCATCGCATCCTCTCTACGCTTGTTACATAGATGTTGTACATACAAGTGTTTTATCCACAAGATGGGTATCCGTATGGAAATCTATTCTAAGATTGATGCTAAAGAGCGGTAAAAAAAAAAAAAAAAAAACAATGGTCTAGGAACTTTGTTGAGAAAGTATTGCTCCACCAAGATGGGTCCGACGTCCTTAATTCTCATCTTGATGATCGGTGCCATTTTGTCGATACATGTATACAGGGAGCAATAATGATAGATCGTGGACACGAGTCGCATACCCACGATGTCTATACTTTAGTTTTTTTTAGTAGTTGTTTTGTGGTTAATAAATAGGAGGGGAACCTCCTACTAATAGCTCAAGTGGCTAGGTACCTTGTCCTCTTGTGTAACCTTCGGGAGGTCAAGGGTTCGATTCTCACCTCTGTGTGGGCTACGAGGTTGGTATGAGCCCGTCAGCCTTGCACCGGCTTGCCCATTTCGTGTTGTTAGCGCGCTATGGCTGAACCCTAGGGGATATAGTCGGGAATTGATGGTCCGCGGGGCTGTTGGCCTGGATGCCTCTGGCCAAAAAATCCTAGTTTAGATTAAGTAAATCGTTGATAAAGTACTAGTACACAGTAGATTTTACGTGGAAAACTCGGTGAAGCCAGAGAAAAACCACGACCTCGATGAGGGTTTAGATGTAAAATCCACTAAGATGTTAATCTATTACACTTGTAGATAAAATAGTATAGAGGGTGTACAAAAAAGAGGAAACAATTATCCCTACTGTACATGCTCTACTTGTATTTATTGTTGGATACAGGCAATTACAAAGTTAGAACGTTTCTCCTATTTTTCAGGAAGGTGGACGAACTTTGCGGAGTATGTACAACGACTATATTTGACCAAGTGCAATGGTTACTGTAGATGGTCAAGCTCTGCAAGTGTAGTTTGGAGTGTTCTCAACTTATAGGCGTGCATACGATCAAATACCTTCGATGTGCCTTTATAAACTTCTCTTGTTGAGCCTGAGAGATATGCTATTACGTACAATAGCCCAATTCGCGATGCAGACACTTGTTGATTGTGCCGAAAAGAATATTTTGGAACTTGTGGTGTTAACTTTGTCTTGGAAAAGATTTTGTGAGTCATAAATCCTGTGATTTGTGGCGCTAATTCAGGCAAATTATTTGTGATTGTGATTGTATATTCTCTCAAAGATATCATCTTTTTCTATATATAGCTTCCATATATACGGGATGATATGCAAAAAAGCCTGTTACCATGATGAAGACTAGGTCTCAGCACTAGCAAGATGCAGATGAAGGTCGCCTTGTTATCAAGGTTACGAAGGTGGAGAAACGGTATTTTAATAATTTTTCAATTTTTTGATGTTCTTCCTCCCAGGGTCCTTTGGATGTGGCAGGGATGTCACCAAAGCTGATGGAGGTAGAAGTTGATTGATGGTTCTGGTATGGCATATTTACAGAAAAAGTGCTGGAAACTGCTCACCGTCGTGCAATATTGAGGTATATTGCAGAGGATGAGATAATGCAAGAAGATATTCTTACTGTTGGAGGTGTGTTGATCCCTTGTGGTCAACCTGGCCACGTTCTTTGCTTTAAATATAATTACATGTGATGGTTGTCAAGTACTTGTTTTCGATGAAATAACATGTTTATTATCTATTAATATCTTCTCGATGTAGAATGTTAGGATTGCGCAAGTTTTGTTATCTAGCATCTTTGAAATTTGAATATCTATTGTAACTGTCTCCTGAATATAGGAGGTAAATAAAAAGTTAAACATCCATTTTAGAGTTTGTTTCATTTAGAGTCTAGAGTAGGTGTCAGCACTATGTCGTGGTTTTTTGGCGTCAGTGAGTGCACGTGGAGCGACTACAGCTGGACTGACACTGAACAGGTAAGTGGGTTTCTAACTCCTTGTTATAAATATCAAGCCCTGTGTATTTTTACAGAGTATGGAAAATATAATAAATATGTTTTTGTAAGATAACAAAACTTCTATTCGAATAGAACTGGGAACATTTCTATTCGAATAGATTTTATTGTATTCGAATAAAATGCCTCAGGCTATTTTTTATTCAAATAGATTCTTTTTTTATTCGAATAGATTGGCTCAGCTTGTTTCTTTTTATTCGAATAAATTTCTTTTTATTCTAATAGATTGGCTCAGCCTGATTTTTATTTGAATACATTTATTTCTATTCGATTCGAACAGAGAACGTGATTTCTGTTTTTCTATAAAATATAACTTTCCTTTTTTTCAGAATTCACTTCTTCTAAAACCTATTTTTCTAGGGCTTGTTTTTTTAGAGTGAGGAGAGATCTTTCTTGAGAGATTCAAGAGAAAATTAAAATACTCAAATCTTGAATTAATCACCATTGATCAAGAAACCTATATCGTGACCAGAGGAACTTGAGTGATTCAAGAAAAGAAGCTTCGACGAAAGATTAGAGCGAGGCGTTGCGAGAACGTGGAATCGATTGCAAGAAGTTTAATTAGAAGGGAGGTAATCACGGGATGTGCTTATCGGGTCTATAAGTAATTAAATTATTGTGATTTTTTTTAATAGTAGATTATTTTAGCTGTCGGGTGATTCGACAGCGACCTGTGGGTTTTTCTCCTGAGAAAGGCTTCCTACAGGGTTAAAAATCTTTAGCCTTGTCTTTAATTTCCAATTGCTTTAAGACATTAGCTAATTGAATCGATTTGAACTAGGTTAAGGTTAGACCATTAATTTAAAGGAATTCAGACCTATCTATTTAGACCTAATTTATTCGAAATCGACTAGTCTCAAGCGTCAAGGAATTTCAATTGGTATCAGAGTTGTCACGCATTGAGGATTAATAACCTGAGCATGGATTCTTACTCGATTGCTTGAGATTAATAGATTCTGGAAATTTTGGAGGTCCCATAAATCGCCCGCCCCTCTTCGATGGCAAATATTATCCTTATTGGAAAGTCCAAATGATTGTATTCTTACAATCACTCGGAGAAGATGTCTGGATTGCTATCGAAGATGGATGGATACACCCTACCATAGGTGATGAATATGAAAAGGTCCTTAAGCCTATGAATCAATGGTCTAAGGATGAAAAAGAAGTTGTTGGTTATAATAATAAGGGTCGCAATGCTATTTTCATGGCTGTGAGCTCAAGTAAGTTTTAACACATATCTGCTTGTACCACTTCGAAAGAAGCTTGGGACATATTAGCTCGAACTCATGAAGGTGGTGATAAAGTTAAGGATAGCAAATTGCAAATGCTCACCTCACAATTTGAGAATATTCGAATGGATGAGAATAAACCCTTTGATGAGTACTATGCGAGACTAATTGACATTGTCAACACTAGTGCCGCATTAGGTGCAGCTTACTCAGATGTTCAAATTATTTGCAAAGTCCTAAGATCTCTTCTTAAAAGCTTTAGATCCAGATGTGATGCTATCGAGGAAGCTCAGGATCTTAAGAAAATAAAACCAGATACATTAACTGGAAAATTGTGAACTTTTGAACTTGAGATAAAAATGGAAAACCCTGAAAAGAACAAGAATACTGCTTTTAAATCTTCATCTTATTCTTCTTCTTCTAAAGGTACCAAAGAAGCTGATAACTAATCTGATTCAAAAAATAATGATGGGTCTAATATGGATTCACAGATTGCCTCTATAAGCAATTAGCTTAAAAACCTTATGAAAAATTGTTAATTTCAAAAACAAGGGCAATCAGTGAATTACAAGTCGCAAAATCATGACTATCCTAAATCGAATAACTGGCAGACCAACCTTGACACTGACCTGAGTCAAGTTGAATGTTAGCTGTCCTAATAAGAAATCTGGAAAAAATCATAAAGCTATGAATATCAGTGTTACTTGGGATGACAGTGATAATGAACATGATAATAATGAGAGTAATCCCCAAGTAGTTGATAATAAGCAATATTGTACATATCCGGCGTTTCTTAATTATGGCAATAATAACTTTGACGTTTTTGAACTTGAAAATTCTGATGAAAATTAAAGTAATCAAGAACAAAATGAGTTTGAGGACCCGAATCTTGAGAACTTGTATGCTAAGACTCTCGCCAAGTGTATAAAACTCGATAAACTTAACAAAGTCTTGAAAGACCAAGTTAATACACTTACGTGTGAACTTCAAGATAAAACTGAGAGTACAAGTCACGAGACAGAGGTACTTGAGAATGAGAAACAAGGCCTTCATGACAAAGTTGTGTTTTTATAAAAAGAAGTTAATGATGTAAAGGAGAAAATGAAATCAACTTTGGAAAAACTTTATTCGGCTAAGCTTGATGTAGTTCTATCTCAGCAGAAACTTGAGAAGTTCTGTCATGGGGACAAAAATATTGATAAAATGTTATGGATGAAAAAGACAGATAGTGACAAAAGGGGTCTAGGATATGAGGAACCTCTTCCTAATGCCAAGACCCCTCAAATCACAAAGTTTGTGAAAGCAACTGCTTCTACTTTGGTGCCCAAACATAGCATGATATCCACTACTCATAATCACGCCAAACGGGTCTCTTACTCTCAGATTTATTATTGTAGTATATGTGGTCGAAAGAGACATATTGCATCTTATTGTAGATTTGTTGGACCCTATCAACAATATGCTTGACCTTTCAATGGACAAAAATATAAGTCATATGTAATTTTTCTAATGTGAAAAGTAAGAATTTGAGTAGGTCGTTTGCTCTAGAAACATCACCTCGAAAGGTGATTCGTGCAGTTTGGGTTCAAAAGGATGACTTGTCACCATAAATAAGATAATGAATCAAAACTGAGATGGGTTATCAGTATGTTCTCGTGTTTAGGTACGTTTCTTATCCTGTCTCAGTTGAGTTTTGTTTTTTTAGGATAGTAGGATATTGTTATAGTTTTTTATCAACACTTTGCACTTTAGAAGCTTTTGTCTGTGGAATATTCTTGCTAGACTTGGACTATGCATTTTTTTTTTATTCATTCATGAGATAATTATTTGGTAAAATCTCAACTCACAATAGTCAGCGATTCTCTTATTCATCGTGAGTAGAACCACGTGAGGATAACTGTAGAGACTTCATACTTAATGTTATGTAAGGATCTGACCTTATTTATTAGCTTTGAGTATTATGATATTTACTCCTCTGTTGATCTTGTTATTTTTGATCTCATTTCGTTTCCTTACTCAATTATCAAATGGTAACATCAAAGTCAAGTTATACTAGTAAAACTTTTATATTTTAAGATTGAACAACTCCTTCTAACATTTGTTTACTCTTCGCAGAAGCTCAAGCATTACTTTCAAACTCATTCTATCAAAGTTATGATGAACTACCCACTCTGAGTAGTTTTATCTAAAAATGAAAAATTATGAAAAATGCAACAATGGTCAGTTAGTTTGGGCGAATAAGATATCAAGTTCGGACAACGCCATTCCAAAAAAGGTTAGGCCATTGCCAATTTTCTCGCAGATTTTCTTATGGAAGATCTAGATTGGGAGAAGTACGATCCTGACCTTACAAAAGAAATTACAGAAGATCCACCTGCCAAACAATTTGACGAACGAGCTGAATGGATTACAAGGAAAGGATAGAGACTTCTTACAGATGACTCAGTAGGACCCACAGGGTTAGGGATTGGAATCATATTAATTACCCCATCCAACGACGGAATCGAGAAATCAATCCGCTTAGATTTTGAAGCTTCCAACAATGTCAGAGAGTACGAAGCATTAATTTATGGGATTGACTTGGCATTCAAACTTAGTGTTCCTGAGCTATCAGTCTATACAGATTCTTTGTTGATTATCCACCATTACACCAAACAGTACAAGAAAAATGGTAAGATGATGGAATATGCTGCCCTTGTTGCTGATAGGATGAACAGATTCGCAAAAGCAACTTTCGACTATTTACCACGAGGTAAGAACAAACATGCCGATTCTTTGGCTTACATAGCCGGAGTCTTGGGTATAGAAGCACAATACCTCAAGATCAAAGTAATCTCAACCCCTAGTATTGCTCTCCACTCTGTATGCGCGATCAACACTAGGGGCGATGAAGAGGAAGATGACGATTGGAGGAAACCTTTTATCACTTACCCCGGCTTGTAGAACGAATGTGACAGGCCCCTTCTTGCAGATCCAAAAGAGCGCTGACAGTTGATAGAAAATTCAAAGCGTTATACAGTTCTAGAAGGTCGTTTGTATCAAAGATAAGTAATATGACCTTATCTCAAGTGTTTCTCCAAGCAACAAGATGCTGGATTACTCAAAGAGTTACATAAAGGAACTTTTGGCTCTCATGCCGCAAGACGTTCCCTTACAAATAGAGCAATTAAGGAGTATTTTTGCCGGGCATGCGCAAGCAGGTGGAAGAATACTCATGATTATGTGACACTTGTCAACAATATGGCCACATAATACGAGGTCCTGTATTCGAATTTCATGCAAGCAAAGTATTCTGGTCTTTCAAGCGTTGGGCGCTCGATCTTATAGGAGAATTTCCCAATACACCAGGTAATCGACGTTTCATACTCGTGGCAATAGATTACTTTACGAAATGGGTAGAAGCAGTTCCTCTTTGCAGAACTAAAGAAGAAGAGGTCATCTCTTTTATCTGGGAACATATTATCACAAGATTTGGATGCCCCCACTAATTCAGATCGATAATGGGCCACAGTTCATGGAAGAAAAAGTCGTGGCTTTTCTCAACAAACACAACATTATTCATTCCCCATCCAATCTATACTACCCACAAGGAAATGGCCAGGCTGAAATTACCAACTAAATAATCGTAGACGGGCTCAAGAAGTCATAGAAAAAAAGAAATTGGATGCGAGAGCTTGCTCATGTCTTATGGGCATACCGTACGATACCAATGCAATCCACTGGATGCTTCCCCTTTCTCCTTGGTTATGGCACAAAGGCCATCATTCCAACAAAGTACCACCATCCTATCAGAGATCACGAGCTAACAGATGGAGAAAATGAGTTCGAGCTAGTCTGCAATATGAATTGGATTGATGAAACTAGGGAACGAGTTATTGCTAACCTCGGTCGATATCATTAAATGCTAGAAAGCTCCTACAACAGAAGAATCCGAAGCTGTGAATTTCATATTGATGATCTGGTCCTCCGAGAATTTCCTAAGAATAGAAAGAAAAAAAAAGTCAATGCTGGGAAGCTCGCGGAGAATTGGGATGGTCCTTTGTTTATCGTTGGCCGCACTGCCTTAGATCATATTACCTCATGACAGAGAAAGGCGTCTGACTCCCAAATCCTTGGAATACTAGGAGATTGAAACGATATTATTACTAATTCCCTAGTTCTTCATTATAGTTACTCTATTCTCGTTCTTTCCATTCCAAAATTGAGATTTCGATCTCCAACAGTGTACATTCTTCTCTACTAAATGAAAACTTTCAAGTTTTTTCCCACATTACTCTCTACTACACATAGAATCTACTATATTACATCGATTAAAAAAAAGGTAATACTAACTTTCAATTGCCCATCTATACAGATTAAAGCAAAGGTGATAATACTAACTTTCAATTACCCATCTATACAAAGATTAAAGTAAAGATAATACTAGCTTTCAATAAAATAAATCTATATATATATTAGCGATTAAAATGAAGGTAATACTAGTTTTCAATTAGTGATATCTATCTATTAGACATAAGATAAAGCTAAAGTAAAACTAGCTTTCATCTCTCTCCATGTCTATAACTGTAGAAACTACAGAAACTACAAAATACTCCTACTAGTTTTTCGCTTATGGGAGGTCAGCTACGCTTTCCCCTAAATAGGAGGTAGTACAACCATAAACTCTAGAGCTCAAGCAGTTACAACATTCTTTCCTCGCTCTACTAATTCTGCAGATCAGGAACCTACCTCCATTTCCATGTCGTTCAGGCAATTTTCTCGATCTATATTAGCATTACAGATACAGCCTCGGAGGTCCACACAGTCATGTAAGGTATCCCTTTCAAACTCAATCCTCCTTGCTTCCTCAATAAAATAGGCAATGACAGCTATTAGCTCCCTCGAGCGCACCTCTTCCGGGCCAATCCAATCTCAATTAACCATGACTACCTCGGTAAACCGCTTTCTTAAGCTCTGATGACGCTGTCATAATTCTTTGTATAGAGAGCCGTCCTGCTCTGCGCATTGCCTTAAACATGTTATCTCCTAAGTTTGTTGTGCTATCATCCCCGTTGCTTCATCCTACTCATATTTATTCATCGTCATCAGCTCTTCCACTTGGGGTACGAAGTGCTGCCAACTCCCATTTATTTAGATCACCTCCCTCAACATGAGCTTTATTCTGCAGATCATCCTTTCTTTTGACCACCCCATTTAACTCTTGCTCTTTATGAAGAAAAACATTTAACTTATACTCACTCTCTCTTAAGCGTTTGTTTCCTCTCCTTACATGAGCTACATCCACCTCCAACTCTTTAATTTGAGCTGATGCCGCAACTATATCACCCTTGGCAACTGTAACCTCGGCGTCAGTCTTTTTCTTCTTTGATCGCTCTAAAGCCTCGACCTTCTTGTCGTGCGAACTAGCTAAGTCTGCCTTCAACTTTGTAACCCGCTCATTCAGTTCGTCACACCGCTTTTGGGTGAGCCGAAGTTCAATATCTTTAGAGGACATGGCCTCACTCAACTGCTCAACCACATTTTCAAAACTTACCGATCCGGCTTGAGCCTTCTCAAGCTTGTTTTCTTTCCTAATCATTTGACTCTTCAACTGCTCAACCACACTTTCGAAACTTGCCATGTCGGCTCAAGCCTTCTCAAGCTCATTTTCTTTCCTGATCATTTGACTCTTCAAACTAGCCACATTGTCCCGTAACTCTTTTTCTATCTCTTCTAACGACCTGATATGGTATTGAGCGACATTCGCTTCTTTACTTTTTACCATCAGCAAATCTTTCCTACTTCTGAGCTTCGCTATTTTAGTCTGCACCCCCACGAGCTCCCTTCGTACTTTTTCTATTTCAACATCTTTACCTTTGATCTACTGGGTCAGGTCGTCCATAGTTTTTGCCCCCTTAGCAAACTGGATCTATACCTTGACATATTGCTCCTCCCTATCTTCATATACCTCATTCATCCTATCAAATTCTGCCCCAAACTCATGATTGTATTGGAGCATTTATTGTTCGCTCAAGCAAACTGTCTCTAATTCGACCTGTATCATCAAGCTTGATTCAGTAATACTTTACAGATGTAATGGATATAAACTATAGTTAGTTTTACACAATTCTAACATATTTCAGTTTATCACAAGCCAACAGGATGGGATTATACTACATCCTCAAAGTACGGAGTCATCTCACAATAATGGCCATAACATCTGCATCCTACTTCAAGGCACACATTCTCTATGTTTTGATTTTTCTAATACTACAAAATGGTTTGAATATACTTGATTATTATCGTCAATTATGAGTTACATTTGCTTTCTAACTTTACTTTGTAGCTCTAGAGTAGCAAAGCATACAAGTCAAATATTTTGAGATCTTTTTCTAACATGTAGCTCCGTTTGTGAAATCAACGGAGTTGCCGAAGCATTTTGCTCCTTAGCGAGCTTTTTCTATAATTCCTAAATTTTGAGGCACATATCTTTAATTTCCTACAAATCAATGTTTACAAACATCTCTTAGAATATCCCAAATTCATCCTACAAATCAATTTACCATACAATCACAGTTTTAAACTCACACAAAATAGACTCCAAAAAGTTTTGTTTACTCTACCTTCTCTCCGTCTCCCTCACTGTTCTCTAGGTCAGTTCTAGTAGAGATTGCATCCAACCCTGTTACAACACATGTGAGAGGGCCATCATCGACCTCGAGCTCCTCTTCAGCTTTGGCCTCTTCAACATAGCGACATGTTATGATGGCTTCGAGGTCAACCACAGAGTGCCCCACGTCGAGAAGCTTTTGCCCAAGGCTATCCCGAGCAGCTGCAGCTTCTTCAACATTCTTCTTTGCCTCATCCGCGAGCTCTCACACCATCACTCGATGCGAGTACTTCGCAAAAAACAAACGCTCCCTCTCCAAAGCTAAATCGGACTCGAGTCGAGCTACCATCTTCTCTAGCTTAGCTTTCTCGCCCTCAAGCTCAGCCCTTCCTTCCTGGAGCCCAAGGCAGATACCCTTCAACATGTGAGCAGCCTACAATAGTAAAAGACACATTTTATCTCGTAAACAAATGCAAAGTTCAAATATAACGGACATCAACTTACCATGCTAAACTCCAACTGTGTGGAAGCATTTAGCTCCTCCGTACCCACTCGAGCTGCCAATCTCAGCCTATTCTCCATGCTAATAGCTTGTCTTCTATAGCAGGCCCACTCTCCACTGCCTTCACCCCACTCCTAGCAGCAAGAGCATCCACCATCCTTTTTTTTAGCTCATCTCGACCTCCCTACTCTCCATTGTCACTGAGGCCGAGCTACCCTTTACAACCTTCCATTTTAGGTGCCTTTAAGCAAGCTTGCTCGAGGTAGTACCCTCAGAGCCATCCTTTAGCGATATTGGAGTAGCCTTCATTATTATTGGATGTTCTACACCATCTATTGCTACCCCCTTTCTAGCTCTCATTCCTATCATTTGTCTCTTTGCTTTAGACTTTTGTACTTCTCCAACCTGTTGTTAGCTCTTTTGTATCTACTAACATCGAGCTCTTTCAAGAAAATTTCGAGCTCAATGCCTTTTCGAGCTACAGTACCTATCAATGATTCTCTTCTCGGCACTTGAGATTAAGGACCTGCAAAATAACACAACATATTATTAAGCAAACACAGAACGTTCCTACAACTACAATAATTTGATATCTCTAACTATTACTTACTTTTCTTTAGAGTTTTATATATAAGGTCCATGGGTTCCTTGTCCTTTCTCTGGAGACAATCACCTTTCACCCATATCATATTATCATTCCAAACTCGCCCTGCCGAATTCAGGTTGAATAGTTGAGGTCGAGACGAACTAGAAGATAAGTATGCCCCTTCAGTCGATGCATTATATTTTACAGTATAATACTGCAGAACATCTATAGGAGTTATATTCCTCTCCACCTCATTCTCAGCCCACAATCTATTCAGATTATCACAAACATTTATCACTTCCTATAAATTCCCATTTAGTTGGGCAGGACAAGCCTCTATGGTATTCAAAATACCTTTAGCAAGATTGCTAAGAGGCAGCATCAGTCTGAATTCTAACTGCGAAAGATAGCATTAAAATCCCTAGTCCAGATCACTTTGGACATCCCCATCGAAGTACTAAAAAAAGATCGATTCCTTTACTCCCTTATCTGATTTCTCCTGTGCTAAGTTAAGAAGAAATGTTCTTCCCCAGTTGGTACAGTACAACCCCTAAATGACCTCCCAGCATGTTTTATAACATTTCCCCATTTCCAACCTAAGCTACCTTTAATTTTACAGAATTCTTTGAATACATCAGAATTTGGAGGATATGATAACAAATTCCAAGGGAAATATAGAAATTGTGCAAATTGTGTTTCGTCCTCCCCCTCAGAATCTACATCTACAACTTCTATATTTTCAGACTCATCAAATACTACTTTAATTATGCAACCAGAGGTCAAAGTTTCCATATCAGGTGAAGGCTCTATATCAAATATTGGCTTGAGGATGAGGCTTATTTCTATAACAGAGTCTTCTCATGACTCAACCAACATACAGGTCCAGCTATTTAGTCAATTTTCTCAATTATTATCTTTTGTATATACTTTGACACATGCACATCTATCATATATTTAAATCTATCATACAAATATTTTTTTACTATAAATAGCAAACTTTTCAAATTTTGAAAACCTCAAATATTGTAATCTCCATTTTAAACTTCACAAGCACAAAATCATAACTCAATAACTAACCTTCAACGTCTGAGTATGAGTCAGGAGCAGTACCTAATCCCTCTTTTACTACGGCACTGTGCAACAAATGTCTTGGCTCTACCTCCACAACCTTCTCCCTCTTTTTACGATGATTACCTTCGTCCAATCTCTCTCTCGAATCTCTGTACCTTTTTTTTCTCTCTCTGTTCTTTTAATTTTCTGAGTTTGACAAATGTTGGAATAAGGAAGAAAAATTGTTATTTATACTTTTTCTCTCTAACTGGTGGCAGTTATTGGGGCTCACACATGCTGCCCTCAGTTTTGGAACAAAGGCATCTCTTCCACAATTAATGTAAGACATTTCGTACCTTTTGGGTGAAAGTGTCTTTCCATCATTATCCCACGTCCGATATTTAAATATATTTATCCTTTTTTTATTTAAATCTTTCTTAAACCATCCTACACTCATGATGACTATCTCTCAGACGCAACCGATCTTTCCACACAAGACAAAAACTGCAGATGATTTGATTTTTCTATTCATGCTTTTATTACTTATGGGACTAATGACATCAGTACCAATGTTATCACATTTCAAAATTTTAATTTTTATTCAAAAAATTCTTAGCAGCGTTCACCACAATATAAGAACAAATTCAGAAGGAAGTATTCTTCCTTTATTCCAATTTTAGTTATTTGAACTAACCTACCAGTTCGCTCTCTCATACATAATCACACATAAAACATCTAAGATGCCCTGGAGTACCGCACCTAATCAGTTCATTCCGAGCAACCACCTTATCTTCTTCAACAATTTCTTCTAGCGCAATCTTTATAACAACAGCTTTTCGAGCTTCAGGCTCCAACATTAATTCACAGAATATCTCTGAGAACAAGTAACGCCCAATCTTGTACCGCTTCTCCCTCGTAATCAACCCATCAAACTGAATTTCATATCCCGATAAGTTACCATCATAGTCAAAATGCCCAAAAATTCTCTCCCGCACTTATACGATCTTTATCGCTAAGCTCCCCCCCCCCCCCACCACATGCCGAGCTCTCTGATAACGAGTCCTCACCATTTTATTTTTCTTCCTCCTCTCTCATTCACATTTCAAACATTATTTATACCTTCAAATTACGATAACTTTATATCCCTCTCATTACGCATGACTCTTAACATATCAATTCCCGTAATCCATAACTGCCAATCCGAAAATCATACTAGACATTGATTTGAGCTTATCTTTCCATATCGATCTGATTCCATCCTCGGGCAGATATCTTTCGATCTAACTTTCACAATCTTTCTCTTCTGTCACATATTTCCAAACATTTTCTCCAGAATTCAATTTTTTGGTTTTATACTTCTACAATAGATTAAGCTCTTCTAGCTTGCTCAATACACTTATTTAGCTCGATACAAGTACATATACCTCTACACTTCTCTATAGATCCAGCAACACAATTTATCCATCATACGGACGTACAATTTACGTATTTCTATTTTTAGCTCAATTTATAACATTACAAAACATAATTTGTTCTCTAACCAGTTCGATTTACCTTTCCTTTCTAGTTTGTTTTATTTAGTCCAAAACTTACATATGCACAACAAATACTTTTACTTCGCAATACAAAACTCAGTCTTCCAAAAAGAAATTTTTTATTAGCTCGATTATTTGTACTTATAGAATGCTTTAAAGATACAAATTTCTAGAATTTTCCTACAGATCGATCTACAAGTTATATTACATCAGTTTCGTCCTTACATTGGTTTACTTCCACAAGAAACTGGAAAAGATGGTGGTAATAGAGCCTGAAACATCCTTCATCACCATGCTCCTCCGTGAGAAAAATGATGATTGTACGAAAAAAAAATTCCAATCTCCGTCTCCCTTTTCCACTACCACCGTCTCTTCCTCCGTAACCCCTACCACCTTCAGGTTGGTAGAGAAAGAAGAAGGATTCTATATTAGAGCCCAGTCCCTCATAGGATACTGGCAATACTTTCTCGCATGTATGTTGGCTTCCACATCTGTCTCCTCAACCTTGTCCTCTGCCAGAAGACGAAGGCATACACGGCGCCGCTCCTTAGACATAATCACATAGTGGAACTGCCACATTTTGTAATAATCCTCTTTGGCTTCAGCCGCTTCCTTCTCCATCATGCCATGGTAGGTTGGCGATACTGAAATGGGCGTGAGCATCTCTAGCGCTTGGTTGCCAAAGTAGCGCAACTGCAGCTTCTGTACTTCAGTAGCCACCCTCTCTTCATATACCTGCCGCCTGGTCTTCACCATTCTCAAAGTAGAGTACAATAAAAGATAATCATAGTAACAAAGTACTTTCACAGAGATGATAAATGCTACAGTATAGTAACTATTTATATCAGACCTGTATTCAATGCAGTTCAAGATTTATTAAATAGTCATCATTCAAAGAATAAACTTTACCGGGAACCTTAACGTCAGGTACATCATTCCTTTCAAATACAATCAATGCCAGATACAGTCCTCCAAAATGAAATACCAAGTACCCAACCAGTCAAAGTCCATATCATAACTTTCCAATTTCTAGCACCAATAGTAAATCAATATTTTCTCAACCAAAGCCACCTGTGCCTTCAGTTATGAGGGGTGATTATAGGAACCTATCCCTCGACCTAGTCCAAATTTGAACTACCTCAATACCAGACTCACGCATTATACACGTAACATGTACAGTCAGCATTGACACCTAGACCACAAACTAAATAGGCTACTATATGGATGGATAAGTCCACATATATCTCCATGGATGTATTGGAGAAAGGCTCGAAACTCTGACTTCCCCTTAGTCATGCTAGGTCGGATAATCAACTTGCTCTAGAGTAGGCGTTGCAAGGGCAGTCTCACATTACGCAGATCTTTTCTCCTTTCAAAGAATATCTAGAGATACTGCCGATAATCTTTCCCATCATTCAAGAACCTGGTTTTCTAACCTTAGATAGTGGTCGAAGTGATACATAAAACCCGGTTTTGTCCTTCTCCCCAAGATTCTACTTGATATCCATTGTCATGGATATCCCAAAAGTTGAGTAGATTTCAGTAGGAATTACTTGCGCATAAAGTGAACTGGATACTCAGTATCATTATTATGTAGTAATAGCGTGGCACTGCCAATACCTTCTATTATGCTGGCCGAGCTAGTGATAGTCATGATATCATCGATACACGGGGTTAGAGTCGAGATATATATTTTATCTTGTATGATGAAGTGCGTAGTACTACTGTCTACTGGACAATTGTCATTACTCATCCGATTATCAAAAAATGAGTGAAAAGATCCATATGAGAAACCTATATATAGTAGATTAACTATCATGTAACATAATTAACTACTATGACAAGAAAAAATTCTAACATATATTAATTAAACATAAAAATAAAGATCTCATCAATGATGATACTGAATTTATGTCACAACACTTATTAAATTACACCAACTACTATGTTCCGAGCATAATCTGAAAAAAGTACTAATAAAGCAAATCTACTACTAACAACCAAGTAAAGAAACTACTATGTGATCTCAAATGTGACATCAATCATTCTATGAGAAGGTGTTATTGACTACTCATGAGTCTGGTCCATTACTGCATAAGTATCATCGAAGAAGTCTGTTACCAAAAATTTTATCACTGTAGAATTGGCATCAACAGTCATATGGTAGGTTTGAGCACGACCATCCTTGGTCACCTTTTGGTGACTTACAGTGCCGCGCCCAATATCCAATTCCTCCATAGTTGAAGGACGGAGAGCCTTTGTCAGGCTTCTTGTTCTTCCCATCCCCTTTCTTGCAAGTTCTTGTGTTCCCCTTTCCACTCTGTGGGGTAAGGAAATTTTGATTCCTGCCATTTCTCCCATTGTGTCCTCTGCGAGTCTGTCTACCACTGCGACCGTGGCCCCGGTCGCAATTGTTGTTACCCTGAGTTCTTACGTTATGTATCTCAGATATCAGCCTACTCCCAGCTAATCCCATCTCATGATTTATCATGAGGAGTCTGTCATTCTTCTCATAGAGTAGCAGAGCTTGGATAAGAGCAGAGTGCTTCTTAAATCCCTCTTGCCTATATTGCCATTAGAGGCGTAAAAAGTGGATAAATTCTTCTCTATCATATCTGTATCAGTGACCAGTGCTTCACACAATTGAAGTGCAGAAGTAATTTTGTGGACTGCTGAGTTGTCGTTAGAGACAGTCCTAAAATCTTAGAACCTAAGAGGTTCCATTGGTTCCTTGCTCGGGGGAACATAATGGTTTTTTGTTCGCCAAAGCGTTCCTTCAATTTGCCCATAGGTCACTGGGTTCAGTCTCAGTAAGGTAGTCCATCTTCAGGTCCTCCTGAATGTGGTGATGGAGAGAGACCAAGGCCTTTACCTTATTGACGGGAGTTTTGGTGTTTTTGGCAACGATTTTATTCTCAAGTCCCAGAGCTTTGAGATGTAACCTAAGGTCGAAACATTAGGTGAGGTAGTTGGCTCCAGAAAGTAGCAGTGCGAGAAAATCAACATTCTTGAGTTTTGCAGCCATCTGAAATGTAACATGTAAATCTCGAGTCAGTAGCAGTTCGACGATAGACATCCTCATGCTTGTATGAATATCATAGTAAATTAGAAAAATTGGGGAAAATAATTTATTCTGAATCAATTTAATTTGTGAACTTGATTTATATTCTAATACTCATGATATTTGTTAAATCGTTAATTTACATAGTAAGAAAATGATCTAAACATGGTGGCCGCATTTTTTTTAGAAATAAATTGTAGTAATGTGGTTCGTTGAAAAAAACCATGTGTCACTTTCTAGTTGGTTTCTTTTCAACGTTGAAAAGCAAGGTTTGACCGTAGAACATCTCCTAAAGTACCTCACTCACTTGGCTTTCAAGGTGCCATGTAGGACTTTCGCAATCCAACAGTACCTCACTCACTTGGTTTTCTTCCTCAATTTTTTTTTTATGTCGCGATCGGGTGCCCAAGAGTTGGGCGTCTGTTTGTTTCCTAATTCGGCATATAAGGTTTAGATGCCCAATTGTTTTTTAAAAGAAAAAATTCAAATCGGGCACCTAACACTTATGAGCCTGATTGAAAAAATAGAGTTAGTGGGAACGTAGAAGATAATGTTCACCAATACATACCTTATTTTTTCTTCCCTTTTGCACTTGCTTCAAACTTGCCTCTTCATTAAAGAAAGACCTTCTGCTACTGCATGTACTCCATTACAAACTTATAAAGTTTGTAAAGTTGTGACCTAAATCAATGGCTATACATTTTTTTTGAACAGTGAGCTTTATAAAGAAAAAACATGAAACAGAAAAGGGTGGGGAAAACTCAGCACCCACGGGGGGGGGGGGGGGGGGGGCTAAGGATCTAGTATAATTAGGAAAAGGACTAAGAAACAAAGAAGAACACCAACAACATCTAACACTTTGAAAACCTGAGATAGAATGCCACATTGGCATCTTCATCTAAGCTTATTTGAAGTTCCACATTAAAGTCTACAAGGTCAATCTCAAGAAAACTAATCTCTAGCATCAAATCTACTAATAAATCTGGGGCTCTGCTGGCTTCTCTATAATTGTTATCAATAGAGAAAAACTCTAACTGCTCAACTACCTTTTGCTTGATCTCTATGACAATCCTCTTTGCATTCCAAGGAGGAGCGTAACTCCCATTGATAAATCCCACAATACTAGTAGAGTCACACCCTACTTATATCCTTCTTCTATTAATTTGGATTGCCCTGCCAAGACCTCTATCAATAGCTTGAAGCTCATGAACAGTGATGGTCTAAAGAACAACCCTCTCTACAGAAGCACCATGAGAAATGCCTTTATTATCTCTTAGAATTGCACTTATACCGCCCATGTTAGTTAGATAACCATCTGTATTGAGCATAAGGTTGTTCTGGCCAGGTTTCCTCTAAGAGCGCCTTATAACTTTAGCTTCATGCCAATTAACCTGTAAATTCCATTTGCCAAACATTAGCCAGTTTGTATAGTTCTTAACAAGATCAAAGATTTTTGAGCTAAGTTTTAATTTAACAACAGTTATGATCTTGTTCAGAATCACATTGCAAGTTACTGCTTTTTCATTAAAAATTCTACTATTTCTCTCATCCCATATAGAGCATATATAATAATTCAATAAGAGTTTGAAGAGCTTCCTTTAGCATACTGAATACACCAAAGCAACTCTGCATTGAAATTTGTTGTAGCTCTAGTAGTATCCATTACCTGTTAAAGAGTTTGCCAACTTGTTTAGAATAGCTGCAAGAAAAGAACAATTGCAATTCATTTTCACAATAAGACCAACATAACACACAAATAGATCTCTCCACTACACCCCACTTGAGTAACTTGTCTTGAGTTTAGAGTTCATATATGAAATTAAGCCAACCGGGTAATGAAGTTATTTCTAGGAATGTGACCTTTGAACAAGACTAAGGAAGTCAAGTTAGCAGAAGGGTTGATATGTTTCATAGCATTGTAGCAGCTCCTGAGTTTTGTATACACTAGTCAGAGGCAAAATATCTTGATCAGTGAACTCACTATCTAGCTCTATCTCATTGAGTTCAACCTAAAATTTAGGAAGTTAATACCTAGCACCTATAGGGGGAACCTACTGATGGTTAATAATGTTAAAAATAGCAGCATCCCGATTAAGAGTGATGTCATACCTAAAATGAGTATCAAACTGGTCAATTAAGGATTCAAGATATTCTTGGGGTGCCAAGGGTCATGCCAAAAGTAGGTCTCAGTACCCCTCCCTATATTATAAATAATAATGCTTTTAGCTTCATCTCTAGCTTTCATAACGTTCCTCCAAGCCCATGAGCATTCTATGGGAAATTGCATAGTCCAAAACTTCTTGCTCTTAATAAGGTTACATTTGCTTAACCCAATTGGCCCATAAGCAATCTCTTTTAGAAGCCAAGTACCACACAAATTTAACCCAAGCAGCTAGGTTCCAAGTACCTAAATCTCTGACACCCAGCCCCCCTTCACTATAAGGATGACAAACCTTGATCAAGCTAACAAGAACAATCTAATTACCTAAATCAGTACATGTCCAAAGAAATTTCCTACAGATGCCAGGTAAGGTTTTTATAGTGGCATGTGGGAACTTGTAACACCCACTCCAGTACACTTGCATGTTATTTAGGACAACCTTGATTAACATTAGCCTCCCAACGTAAGGGAGAAATTTGCGTTTCCAGGAAGTTACCCTTTTAACAAAGTTGTCTACCAAGGTAAAACAATCTCTCTCCTTAAATCTAGTGGTAATTAAAAGAAGCCCTAAGTATTGAACATGCAAGGTACTATTGGAATCGTTTTAACTTCAAATGTTTCATAAAATAAAATATGGTTTTTAAATGTTTTGTCCCACATTGGAAATAAAAAGAATTTTCTAATAGTTTTAATATATCTATTGCTTAGTTAGATTTAAAACTATACTCTAGGAGTGTGTGCACTCTAGCGAGATGCTTCACATTGAGCGCGACTTGATGAGCGCATAATTATGCCATTTTAAATATACCCGAACATGTAATTTAGTCGTCCATTATATTTAATTTTGGGTACTTATGCACATTTGTTTGATTATAGATAGCACAAAAAAGTCAAAGACACAATATATTTGGTCTCAAGATTGAATAAATATATACACAAATATTCTTGGAAAATAAGATCAAAAAAGATATCGCATATAAGATCCTTGAAGATATTTTATATTATAAATATATACAAGAGTTTCCATGAAGAAAGATCTCAACATCACTTAAGGAAATTATATGCAAGAATCTTAGGTGATTGGTTATAATATTAAAAGAAATTATTATGAAAATATTATTTAGAATTTAATGTATAGTTTCTAAATTTGGGCTCATTCTTCTATAAAAGGAACCCTCCCCCCATTGTAATTGGGCATTTTATATTGGAAGGTAATAATGAATAAAGTTAATCTTTTTCTTCTTCTTCTTCTTATCCTTTAGTTTAATTTTTGTTAATGTCTTCATTAGTTGTTAATGCGACGAAGTCTTAGATAAGCGGTTAATCTCCTAGCTAAGGCTAGGATGAGGCATTTTCTTGGATGAGTAATAGTTAGTATTAATTAGGTTTTAATTAGTTTTCTCTTAGTACTTTATGATTGATTTGTTAGAGCATCATATCGAAGGCTTGACCATAACTTCGGTTTAGTGTACGATAACTTTGGATATAAATAAGTGCTACTAACCGGAGACTTGATTTGGAGATCTAAAAAGAGGAAACACTAGAGAACTTACTCAAGCCTAGTCATGGTTGAGTTGATAATTCTCTAAGACACTCTTCACTATCACTTTAAAGCTTAGCCACTAAATGCTTGACCATAGATTTAGTGGTTTTATTTTGCAACATCGTATGTGTCTTAACATGAACATATGATAAGTGGAGATATTAGAATCTATTTGTATATCGATTAGTGTTTTGAAAGGTAGAGGCCAAGTTCAAACCTTAGCTCTCTCTCTCATTAAGTTTTATAATTAGCTTTTATTTTTTCCTTTTAGATTTATCTCTTATAAAATCATAATTCGGCCTAGAAAGTATTTGTTTTCCCAAACCTCCTTGTGGATTTGATCTCACTCATCCGTGTTATAATTTGACAACCGTACTTTGAGCGGAGAGTTTACTAGAGGACCCCTAAAGACTTATTATCACGACTCGGCGCACACGCTTGTGGGCGAATGGGCATTTTTGGCACTTTATTAGGCGCACTTAGTACTTAGACTTCTATGACTGTTAGAGTCTGTAATTGGTTAATATTATTTATTGGGTATTATGGGATTAAGTGTGACTTATTTGATATTAATATATTAATTAAGCTATTTTAGAACTAACAGTCATAGATTCTTACTTATAAAGATCTCATATGTGAGTAAAAAATTATATATAAAAACAAACAAATAAGTTTTTCTTTTTCTCAATTTTGTTTTTTGTTTTTCGTTTTTGGGTATTTAGGAAAGGTGAAACAAACTTGATCACTCTGTACAGTACAAGCACATAGCGATGGAATGGATCTAGCTTGGTTGAATCCTGGAGATAGTGTTGTTAAGTTCTCTTGCACCTTTTGAGAGGCTTCGACTATCTTCAAGAAGTGCTTGCGCGCCTTATTGCTTGGTTCGGTAATTGGTTTTATTTTGGTATAAAATACTTCTTTTAAAATTTTCCCAACAGGTACTACTGGATATGCCAAAGGTATCACCAATATCTTATCTCAATTGAGCACTAACACCAGCTATAAATTCAAACAAACTCTATAATTTCCCCAATCTCTACATATCTCCTTCTTCATCTCTCCCTTAAAAATCAAACTTGTAATGGCCTAGTTCTGTAGTTTAAAATAGCTTAAAGTTAACTCTTACACCAAATGTACCTGTGACAAAGCTAATGTAAAGTAAAAAATAACATAGGTGATTTAGTACGGAAAACCTTTGAATAGGTAAAAAACCACGACCTCGAGTTGAGGGTTTTAGTAACAATAACTTTTATTGCTTGAGGCTGATATCTTATTACAATTAATCTGTAGAACTAGAAATACTTGATCTTGTAAATAAGAAGTTTGTGGTGTTCAAAATCTAGAAATTCTTGTGTTAGAGTCTAAAAAATCTAGTTTTTCTTGGTCCCTGTCTTTTTTGGAACTTTTTATTTATTTAGACCTTACCTGCAGCTCGTTATCGTGCTGAAATACATTCTCCAAATAATGAGATAAGTGGTGGTTGACTGTGTAACTGTTGAGTTCGTAAGAAACATACATCTTTGACTTGTTTATATTCTTATGTTATGCTCGATCCATGTTCTTCATCATTTCATGGTCTAGGTGTCAATGTGTATTGTTCATGTCACATGTGAAATGTGTGAGTCTGATATGGAGGTAGTTTGAATTAGGTTAGGTCAAGGGATAGGTCCCTACAATCGCCCCCTCATAACTAAAGGCACGAGTGGCTTTGGTCGAGAAAGAATCTCTGGATTGGTGGTGTTGGAAGTTGAAAAGAAAAAATGTATTAATGGTAATTTGACTGATTAGGGTACTCAGTATTTTTTTAACGGAGCGATGTATCTAGCATTTATGAGATGGAAATGATTGATGTATTTGATACTTGGGGTTCCAAGAGTGGTTCTGCTTTGAATAATGACTGCTTTAGAAATGTACCTGCGCATTAAATATAAGTTTGATTTAAATAGTACCTATACTGGAGTCTGGCAAAGTACGATGTATTGCAACATTCTTTGTAATTCCTAAGTTATTATGGTAAAGACCAGGCAAATGGTTTATGAAGAGAGAGTCTCTGTCGAATTGCAGAGGCTAAAGTTGAGATACTTCGGCCGGGGATCAATCTATGAAGATGCCTACCCCAATTCATGTACCACCGACGTATCACGGTATGTCGGAAGACAAGCGGCTGAAGCTGTGGATGACTTTTACTGTATGTGGAGATTTCATTACGTGGTATTAACAGGCGAGGCACGTTGGAGATGTTTCCGCATCCTTACGGAGGATAAGGTTGAGGAGACAGATGTGGGGTCCGGTATAACTGTGAGGTAGTATCACCGGTATCTTGCGAAGGACTGGATTCTAAGATAAGATTCCTTTTTATCTCCATCAACTCTTTGTTGGTGGGGGTTACGGAGGAGGAGGCGATGGTGGTGTAGGAGGGAGATGGGGAATGGAAGTTTTGCCCCTGCACAATTATTATTTCTTGGCGCTAAGAGGGCCTTCTATTTTAAGAGTCGGTTCAAGCACTGACACCTTTGCTTCTATGTCTTGACTTTGGCCAAATTCAGTTTCTTGTCAAAATTAATGGTGTGAAGAAAGATGGATGCTCAGTGATTTCAAGTTCCAACTTTTCTTCAAAAGATTCTCGAAGTGAAACATTACTAAAAACTGATATGATTTTGTGAATGAATTGTAACCGTACCTGAAAGACTTATTATCTGTGAAGTACCTGAAAGACTTGTTATTTGTAAAGTATCTGTAATTGATATTCGAGCTTAATAAATATGTTTTATTCAAACTCTGTGTTGATTGATAGAATTAATTCTTGTGATTGAAAATGAGCTATAAGAAATACAAATATGCATGATTAGAGGAAAAAATGTAATATTTGAGATCGAACTTGAAAGCAATCGAGTTGTGAAAAATGTGTTTATAAAATAGTAGATGTGAAAAAATTTGTTTCGAACTGAGTAAATTATAGAATTTTGGGGAGAGAATATCTTAAAAGATATAGAATTTGCAGGAATTAAAAGTTCAAGCTCAGGGAGATCTTACTTTAGGTGTTAGATTTGTGGGACAAATTTATTATGGTATGAACTCGAATCTTGTTCGAGGATCGAAGATGGCTTGAAAAAAAGTATCTTTCAAGTTCTGTTCGAATAGACTATTTGTCTGTTTGAATAGAAGAGGCAGAAAAAAGTTTATTCAAATAGAAGTCATGTCTATTCGAATAAAAAGAGGCAATGACAAGTTTATCCGAATAAAAGTCATGTCTGTTTGAATAGACTTTTGTCTGTTCGAACAAAAACTTTCAGAACCCAACTTGTTCGATTAAATCCAGAGTCTATTCGAATAGACTTCGTAAGTCAGCTTTAGAAAGTGTTTTCTGGGGGCGTTGGTTTATCTCGTGATCCGTACTTCGAGCCTATTCTTATGTAATGACTTTCCATCTTTATAAGGGAGTTTTAGGTTAGTTTGTTAGCCTATCTTGGTGAGTTTAATTCTAGAGATACCTAGGGTTTGAGAGACACCATTAAAGTTTAAGAAGCTTGGATAGATCGTTATAACCATTGATCTTTGATTAGTGAATTGTTCGCGGGGAGTGGATTTTAATCCGCACGGGTTTTCCACTTCCCCCCTCCGGGTAAATTATTGTGTTCTTGCTTTCGTATAATTTTTTATTGGCATTTCTGTTTATCATTATTGGGCAAGGGATTAGGATTAGCTGCCCTGATTCCTAACAATTGGCATCAGAGCACAAGGTTAGGGCTTGTGTGATTAGAGCGATGGCCGATATGGTGAAATTAGAAGTCGATGAATTCAATGGATTGAACTTTGGGATTTGGAATATGCAAGTAGAGAATTTTTTATATGCGGAGGATTGTGAATTTCTTCTAGGAGGGATTTTGACAAAGCCGGCTGATATAGATCCTTTAGAGTAGGAGATTTTAGATCAAGATGTTTTTGGTAAAGTTTGTTCAATACTCTCAAATTATATTTTTTCTAAATTGCCTAAAGTAAGTACCGTGTTAGAGATGATGGACAAACCATCAAAGATGTTTAAATCAACTTCGAGTAATTTAAATTCTCAGAAGTGTGTTACGAGTATTTTAAATTCTCGTAAGCAGGTTACTTTCAGTGATGTGGTTGAAGTATTTGGTAAAGATTCTCGTGTAATGCCTTTTGGATCTTCATTGTTAACATCAGGTGATTTTACGGATGTTGAAGTTAGAGGAAAGAGAGCTTTACATATTGAGAATGGAAGCAAAAAGTACATAAAGGCATGGAATTGTAATGTACAAGATATTTGTTAGAATTACGATAAAGTTGGTCATAAGAACGAAGATTATAGATCGACGAAGAAGAGAAGATCTGTAAAGAGACGTTCGATGACTTTCTCTAGGGAATGTAAAAATTCTGATAGTGCCTCCAATCTTATTTTTAATTATTTGTATGATATGACTTGTGATATTCGGGACAAACCATGTAATATGATTCATGGTACTCGGGAGAAGTCGTGGTGGTTGTCTTATGACGTTTGTAAAAGGTCGAGGTTAGACTTGGATGCTCCATTGGAAATGACGTCGGGTAAAAGTGAATTGTCTAGCTATGATGAGTGTCATCACATAGTAGATAATGGAGATGTTTGGATTCCATTAACGAATGATAATTTGTTAAGTTCGGACATGATACAATATGTGTCTATTATGGCTAAAAATATGTTTTCGAGACAACTATCGGATTTGGGTCTTTTGGCTATCTTTGGCGATGATGTTTTCAAGATCATGAAGGAGGCTATTATTTTAGCTTGGGACAAAAGACAAGATACATTCTTAGGGGCGCGTAACGCTAATGATGAGATTATTGGTGTTGTTACTTCGATGGTAAACTCTAAAGCATGGCATGAAAAACTTGGTCACGTGAGCATTTGGATGAAAATATTGTTCTCAAGAAGAATACTTGACAAATTAAAATTGAAAGATTTGTGCTTTTGTGAAGACGTTGTCTTGGTGAAGCAAAAGAAAGTTGGGTTTCCTAGAAAGAGAAGTAAATTGACTATGAGATTGAACCACTTATACAATGATGTATAGGAACCGACTTGAGTTAGTTCCAACAGGGGATTTTATTGTTTTCTTACTTTCATTGGTGATTCCATACGAGAGCTTGGTATACATTTTTTGAAGAATAAAATGGACTGGTTTGATGCCTTTGCTAGATGGAAAGCTTGGGTTAAGATTGAGACGGGTTCAATGTTGAAGCGTCTTAGGTCTAATGGTGATGGTGATCAATTTTGATGTGATGAGTTTGTTATAGATAAAACATCTAATTGGATTGAAAGGCTTGAGAAGATCCCAATAATACAAGTGTTTGGTATGGCTGAAAATGAGGTCTGTGAGCCTACTGAAAGGACGCAAAGTATGAAATGCTTCATCAAGTTGTTAAAGCAGTTTTGGGTGGATTTGGTAGTTTTAGCGGTTGATATAGAGTCGTGGTATACATTAGATCTTGGACTATTTGAAAATATCACTTGGACAAAAAGTATAGATGATATGCTAGTTGCGTATGGAAGGTCTAGCATGGGTGAAATTAAAGAGTCGTGGGAACGGTTATCTCAATAAAGGGTTGGACCGATGGATTGGCTAATCCTTCGCATATGGTATAATACAACAGGAAGAACATGAAGCAAAAGTTGTTATTAACATAATACATTGAGACTGATTGGAGTGTTATTTGGTAGTGTACCATTTGTCATTACTTCGGGCTCGAGACACGTGTTTGTTTGGCTATGAAATGTGATATGAGTATAGATCGAGGTATGTCTAAACTCATTGATGATTTGTTTGCTAATGTATATCTTTGTTTACATGAGACCATAGTTTTCTCATGATGCGGGAGCTGTGAGACGTTGATAATGAATATTATGTATTTGAAGTACGGCTGTCGAATTGTAGTACGGATGAGTGGGATCAAATCTACAGAGAGGTTTGGGAAAATAAATACTTTCTAGGCCAAATTACAATTTTATAAGAGATAAATCTAAAAGCAATAAATAAAAGCTAATTATAAAACTTAATAAGAGAGAGGTAAGGTTCGGACTTGGCCTCTACCTTTCAAAGCACTAATCAATATTCAACTAGATCCTAATATTTCCCCCATATTCTCCTCCCTTCCCCCAAAATCACTCCCTCTGGATGAGTTACATAGTCATATTTTTGATCCCAAATCCAAGGCTGTACAAGCCCTTGTAATTTCCCATGATTATTAAGTTCATCTCATTTCTTTTCTTCAATTTTTCTCCAAGATCAAACCCCTCTTCTTACTCCCAAAATGCAGCAACTAAAACCCTCTTTTCCCAATAGATTTGGCTTTGGAAACAGCTTCTGAAATTAGTTAGTAGAGACCTCCTATTCACCTACATATTGGGTGTCACAAACCCTTGTATCGCCTCCATGATTCATGGTATTAAATCCACTGCAACATCTGTAAAAATTGCATCAAAAATTTAGAATGAGATGATGGAGCGTATGGTTCTTATAGGTCAGGGAGTGATTGCATTGTTTTTCCTCTTTCTTCTCCTGAACCTAAATCAAGCAAGTACTCTTATCCATTCTCATATACCGTGATTATAGTATGAATTCATATCTGTTGAGATTATACTTTTGGTTTATTTGAATCATATTCATGTATGCTATCTTATTCAAGTTACTAATGATTCCTATCCTTGAATTCCCAATCTGAATTTGTAACCTTACTGAGTCTAGGTTTACCTATTTGTTTATTGGTGATAGGTTCTCGTAAATTAACTCTTAAGTACAATTTCTTAGGAACTTTATCTTTCTTAGTTGAGTATTCTGATAGTAATATGATTTCTTAGCCACGATCTTTAGCTAACAGTACTTCATCATAGGCACGATCAGTTCCTATTAAGTCATGGTATTCATCTTTGTTATCAAGCTTTATTCTATTTTAGGATAACTCAACATAGATTACTTAATTAGTCCTTATGTGAGCTGCAGATATATGATCTCTGACCCCAAATTAAAGGTGGTACTTTGGGAAATAGGTTGTGCTTTGTGTATTGCAGAGTCTCCTGAAGAGGTAGGCTAATATCTTTTGTAGCTCCTTTAAACCTTATATCAAGAAGTAGTAAGCTTTAACTGGCAGTTTGGGAACTCTTAAGTAAAGGGAACAAGAAGGAGAACCACACTTGAAGTTTTATCATCTTTGAAATCAAATCTTATATGGGTATGAATGGGTGATTTTATTTGGACTTGACATGAGGACCTTAATAGTTTCTTATCAAATTTCGAATCAATAATTGGGATGCTTATATAGTTGGAGTTGTGATTAATAGATTTAAGAGTTGTAGATACGTCTCGAACGTAGAACTTATGGTCAGAAATATTATATGTATAATAATGCCTAGAGTTGAGTTTTGAGAATATACAAGTGGAATATCATTAATAAATCATGGTAGGTAATGGTGGGTAAGTATGGTTGTTGTTGAACGTCTTTAAGGCTGAACTATTTAAGTTTCATGTTAGTTTATTAGGGATATTGATGTGCATAGTCTCTGTGGGTGGAGTTGTTTACGGGTTATTTCAACTGGTTGGTTTAGTGGTTAGACACCGTTAGTTTTTCTAACTGTTGTAAATGGTTATGCGAGGGTGGTCTAATAATAGTTGCTAGGCATTATGGTAGTATAAGAACTTCAAGAGTTTTATGATGTTATTTTGGGACAAGGTATCCAAGTGTTGGGCATTGATCACTTTGAGAGAAGTACTCTGGGGTCTGGGTTATCTAAGAGAGACCGTGAATCTTTTTTGACATTTGGGCAAGTCTTTTATTCTAGAGCAACTTAGATGATTCTTGGAATATCTTTGGTGATAGTAATTCAGTTGGATTTTTCTATGATTCAATAGTACGCGACTTAGATTCGCTTTTAGGTTTAGGACTTCCATTCGATATAGTCGTATAGACTGATAGATCATTGGATATAGGAGCTTTACTTCATTTGATAAAGTCCCCACTTGTTATTAAAGTGAGGGTAGATAGATCATCTGGTTGTAAGAGCGGTAGGTCGTTTGATATAGTCCGAGTTGTTGTTTAGGCAGGGGCAGACAAATCATTTGATTCTTCTAGGATTCAAACTTCTTCTTTTCCATTCCGTTGGGAAACTTTGAGTTATTGTACACAGTAGGGCTATGCTGTTATGATCCTTGGGTTCGAATCCCTAAACAAAAGATTCAATTACTGCTAGTCAGTGTTCTAGGGTTGCAAGCCCCTAAAATTATACCTCAGTTACCTATCGGCTTTAGTATTCTTTGTGAATACTCCCCGTAGGCATAGATCCATAAAAGTGAAAATAAATTAGGCTTTAGACCTGAAGGTTGAAATTCCTTGAACACCCTGACCAAGTGCATTACCTGCTAATTCCTGGCTCAATAAAATAGAATTCGCCAATCCCTTGCTCGACAATAAGGGATACGTTTCTATTAATTACGGAAAGGTGCGAGAGTGTGGTCCTACTGAATTAAAAGTGACCCTGTGTACTTGAGTTCTTAATTTTCTTTCCACATCTACCATACCTCTTAGGTCGTAGTAGTTAGATCTAAGATTAGGCTTTTGTTGTTACCGTATTGGGATTTCTAGTTTACTTAGACCGTCTTCCTTAGAACTCGTAGCTTGGTTGATATTCTCCTATAATTCCATTGGATTCTTTATGTCTTTTTTTTTGTTATTATCTTGGTTTGTCATGTCGTATGGCCTTGGATACTTGTACTTATTGGATATTTCTTGCTGACGCCTTGCGCATGTACTTTTCCAGGTAAATCGTTACAGTAACGATGCTAGTAGTTGGAGCAAGCTGGACTTGCATGTTTTGGAGTTCTTGCCATCCTTGTGGTAATATTTATGTTTATATCTCTTTTAGATTTTCTTCCGCTGCATAGTTTCATTGTGTTGAAGATGTATTTACAATTCATTTTAAATTATAGTACGTCTTTTGGGGGTTCATCTTCAGGATGCCCGACGTTACACCTCAGAATTCCCATTCTTAATAGTTTATTAAGAAGCCAATTTTGGGGGCGTGACAATATTTATGTTGAATCAAACCTCATCCTTAAACTTGTAATTGAGATGGAGACTTCACCTGATATGGAGGCATCGACCTCTGGTCGTTCGACTGAGTTTGATATTGTAGAATCTGTAAATATAGAATTTGATAGGGAGAACGTAGTATTTATTAAATTTCCAAATTTCCCAGGACAATTGGTATTATACCCTCTGAACTCCGATGTGCTTAGAGAGTTCTGTAAATCCAAAACTCTTGTAGGTAGAGTATGGGGCAACGTTGTAGAACATGCTAGTAGGCAGCTCAGGGGTTGTGCTGTAACATTTAGGGAAGAGCATTTATTTTATTGCCTGATTTAGAAAAGTAGAAAATGGATAGGGGATTAGACAAATTGATCTTCTTGAAGTATTCTGATGGAAATGTTTAGGGCGACCTGGATGAGGGTTTTCTGGGTTATCTGTCTCAATTGGAGTATAGATTGAGTTTACCCCTTAGTAATCTTGTGAAAGGTATAATTAATATTATAGGGGGTTGTCCTACCCAGCTAAATAGGAAAATGTGGGAGGTGATCAATGTTTGTGAGAGTTTAAATAGGTTGTGGGAGGAGAATGAGGTAGAGAGGAGAATATCTCTCGAAGATGTTTTACAGTGTAATGGTGTAAAAAATTATTTTGCAACTGGATGGGCATATTTTTGTTCGAGCTCGTCTCGACCGCTTTTCTTCTATCTGAATTCAGTAGGTCGAATATGGAATGATAATGTGATATGGGTTAAAGGTGATTGCCTTCAGAGAGAAAATGAAGAACCCATAGAACTTTTGTATATGACTGTGAAGAAAAGTAAGTAATAGTGTATAATATCGAACTGCTATTATTGAAGGTTGTTTTGCTGATTGATAATGTCTTGTGTTTGTTTTACAGGTCCTCAATCGAAGGTGACGAAGGAGTCCTTGTTAGATACTGTTGCTCAAGAAGAGGTTGAGCTTGAGGTAATTTTGAAGGACCTCGGTATTAACATAAATGAATGAACTAATAGCAAGTCTAAGAAGGTACAAAATTTTTAGGCAAATAGACTAATGACGAGGGCTGGGGTTACTAAGAAGAGAGAGGCTGATGGAGAGATGCGAATGGCATTGCCGAAGGCTACTGATTTGGATTTTGTGGATGTGCCAAAAGTTACTACATCGAGAAAGTTCACTCTGAAATTCCCAAAGAAGAAAACTGGGAAGCGTGGCCCGGCCTCTGAAACCACTAGGAATGGTGAGGTCGAGGGGGATGCGAAGGAGAGAAGGGTAGATCCTCCTGCTAAAGTGATTGGGGTGAAGGTCATGGAGAGTTAACCTGCTAAGGAAGATGAGCTGCGAGCTATGGAGGATAGGGTGAGGCCTGTAGCTCACAAGGGTACTGAGGAGATGAGCGCCTCAGCACAGTTGGAGTTTAGCAAAATGGTAAGTTTTGATGACTTGTTTGTTTTTGAACTTTGTATTGTGATTTGAGCTGAAAATATGTCTGATTTATTGTAGGGTGCTCGTTTGCTGAAGGGAATCTGCCTCGGGATCAAGGTGGGAAAAGCTAATCTCAAAAGTGGGAAAGCCGAGCTCGAGAGGAAGGTAGCTCGATTAGAGTCTAATTTGGTTCTATAGGGGAAGCGGTTGGTTGATGCAGAGGCCGTGCAAGAGGTGTTGATCAATGGGCACACAGAGGAGGCTCAGAAGAACGTGGATGATGAGGCCATTCAGCGCGACAGACTCGGGTTCCAGCTCCTCAATATAGGGTACACCAAAGCTGAGGTTAAAGCCATTATGGATGGTACCTACGTCGAAGAAGATAAGGTAGAAGATGATGTGGCTAGTGTGGTAGGAGGGTTGGATGGGGTCTCTCCCAGAACTGAGTTGGAGAACTAAGGGGAAGATAATGAAAAGGTAGAGTAAAGCTGTTAAATTTTGGGTTGTGTGTTAATGTGCGGTTTGAGAAATATAATTATATGGAATATTGTTTTGTAGGATAAACTTTGGATAGGCTAAGAGATGCTTGTAAATATTGCTTATAGGAACTTAAGAATATGCGCCTCGGAATTGAGGAGTTAGAGAATGAGCTTGGTAAGGAAAAAGACGCCTCAACGTCCCTGTTTACTTCGCAAGCGAAGCTTTAGGTTACAGAAGAGAAATGCATATTTGACTTGTATACTGCATTATTTTAGAGCTACAAAGTAAAAATTAGAGTATAAAGATAAATCAAAAATGTCTTAGTAGTTTTAGGGGCAATGGTAATCAATTGTGTCCAGATAATACCAAAGTGTTGAGAAAGTTAGAACATAGAAAATGTGTACCTTGAAATTGGATGTACATATTATTATCATCGAACTGGGATCATACTTCGACCTTAAGTTTAGAAACAGTCTCATAACAGTAAAATATCAAAAAATAGAAATTTGTTAGAAATTCGACTCTTGCATTATGATTGAATGTATTCGAGGAGTATTGTTGAATTGAACTTAATGTATTGTATCCGTAATGTAGGTCAAACTGGAGTCTGCTCGCTTGAGTGAACAATAGACACTCCAATATAACCAAGAGTACGGGGTGGAGTTTGATAGGATGAGAGAGGCAACTGAAGATAGGGATGATCAATACGTCAAAGTACATTTCAAGTTTGTCGAGGCAACACAAGCTGTTGATGACCTGACTCAGAAGATCGAGAGAAAAGATGCCAAAATTAAAAGTGGGCAAAAAGAGCTTGCGGAGGTGGAGGAGGAGACATTGAAGCTTTAAAGCTAGAATGATGCGTTGATGGTGAAGAGTAAGGAGGCGGACATGGCTCGATACCGTATCCAGTCATTAGAAATGATAGAGAAAGAGTTATGGGGTTTTGTGGCCAGTCTGAAAGCCTAAATAAATAGTAAAACAAACAAACAAGAGTAGAATCGAGCTGATCTAGTGGACTCCAAAAGTGAACTGGCACGATTGAAGAGTGAAATGATCGAGAAGGATAGCAAGCTAGAGACAGCTCAAGATGATTTAGCCAAATCTGAATTTGCGGTTGAGAAGTTGAGTGAAGCTTTACCTGCTAAAGACATAGATTTCCAGATGGTTTAAATACGTTGTGATGAATTGAATGAGAGGGTAGCCCAATTGATGGTAGATTTGGCTACGACCAATTTGCTCATCAAGATGGCAAAGGCCGGAGAGCGGTCGAAGAAGAATATCCATAAGAAGATATTATAAGAACTTTGAGTACTTTCAAATAGTTTATGTCTTTAAGGAGATTAATCAATGTGTAGATTGGCTTGCCTCTTTGTATATTTTTGGTGAAGTCATCTTGACCCCTAGCACCATTCTGTATTCCCACTAACTCTGCGGCATTGAAGAGCACCATATATTTACCGATAATATCTACCATAGTTGTCTACAAGAAATGCATACGGAATAGTTGTAATTATATAGGCAGGAGACCTTAAGTATATCTTCATGAGCCTTATGCCTGAGTTGTATCAAATGTCTTCGGTCGTGCTTTCTTTTGATGACGATACAATAACATTAGACCATGAACAAGAAATCAAACATTTGTGGCTTTAAGGTGATGGTCATAAGGCAACATAAATCCTGAGTCACATTACTGGATTAATGCGGGAATGTATTTCTCTTGGTACGTTTTTCGCAGGAAAAGGCTGCACAAAAATAGATTAACTAGAGGGGCAAGAAGGTGAAACTGTTACGATCAAAAATATAAAAAGGATATAAATGGTTTAAATTGAGGAAAACCTACCTCGAAGATGCAAAGACATAGTATTCATTCTTAATAATTCAATTCATACATGATTAATTGATACAAACTCTTAGATAGAAATGTTTCTACCACTTACATGATAATGCCTTAAGAATAGTAAATCACCTACCCACTACTCTCCACATTCTACATAACCACATAACTACTTAAGAAAACTACTCCCACTAACTCCTAAATGATACAATGCATCAACTTATAACTAATTAAAATACTTAGTAGAAAATCTATAACATTTCACCCCCCTTAAAAGCAATTTTGTCCTCAAGGTTGCCATTTACCCCCTAGATCCCATAAATTAGCACTTTGTTCAATTGCCATGATAGCTATAGTTTCAATATGTCGAAAAAGATACAATGGAGGAGTTTGGAAAAGTCCACATTTATGCCCAATCTCTTGTAAATGAATGATTAACATGCTCTAAAATTTTGACAAGAAAAGATCATTAGAAATGGAAAGATCAAAATTTGTACCATTCTCTGTAATATCATTTTGCTTCTGTTCATAAATCGAGAAGAAGTTGCCTATATCATTGGATGGAGAACTTCAGGTTCTTCAAAAAAATTCTTCTTTATCTTTGAATATATTGAATAAGTCGTACAAATATTAGCATCCCTTCTTGTCGAATTCGATCATGGATTCGTTGTACACTACATGGGCACGATATACTTTGCTCATGATTTATCCGAATAATTTGTTATAATATATTGCATACTCTTCACTATCCTTATCAACTCCTCCATAATTTCTTTGGACGAATCCATTTGGTCGAATAAAAAATGGTAAGGTGAAAGTGAATAAGTAGCGATCGATTTGTGAGTTTAACAATGATAGAAACGAGAATCACCTAGCTCTGATACCAATTTTTACGATCAAAAATATAAAAAGGATATAAATAGTTTAGATTGAGAAAAACCTGCCTCAAAGATGCAAACACATAGTGTTCTTTCTTAATAATTCAATTCATACATGATTAATTGGTACAAACTCTCAGATAGAGATATTTCTACCACTTACATGATAATGCCTTAAGATTAGCAAACTACCTACCCACTACTCTCCACATTCTACATAACTACATAACTACTACAATAAACTACTCCTACTAACTCCTAAATGATGCAAAGTATCAACTTATAACTAATTAAAACACTTTGTAGAAAATTCATAACAAAAACCAATTGGACGATAAGGTTGATAGGATTGCAACTGATCGGATTAATAAATTACCGAGTAAAATTTTGCTTTCACACTAACATTTTTGACAACAAGAGATGCAGCAAGTACCAACATCATTTTGCCAAGATTTTTTTTTGGATGATGCGTTAGAGATTGCTAGATGGATTCGTGCTGCATTTGCTAAGAGAGTTCGAAAGTTTGATATTAATTTGTTCAATTTTTAAAAACTGTGTTTCCTTTGCTTCAATAGTTTGACTTCAACCCTACACCCTTCCTTATTGGTTTTTCCCCTAAGAAACGGAATCCCTCGTAGATTATTTGTACTTGAACTTTTGCATTTGCATACCTCCTTCGGAATTTAATGGGCTTAACTTCCTTATATCCCTCAAATTAGAACATGTCTATGTAAATGGGGAAGTATTCTTTATATAATGCCCAGACATCCAGTACAAACCTAGAGCGTCTCTGCATTTTAGAATGTTACAAGCTAGTTAATCTTATCGTCAGGTCGTCTTTCAAATTGAAGAGTACTGAGATTAAAGTCTCAAATCTCACCAAGTTTGAATACTTTGGGTGCCTGGTAACTTTTAGATCTCAGGATGTTCTCGAGGTTGTTGATGTAGTTATCTACATTATACGCTGTGATTTGATGGTTGTTTTAAGTTATGCTCTAGGCAAACTCACAAATGATCTTAAGAACTTAGAGTCCTTACTTTGAATGTTCGATCCTTCCAAGGAAATTTTAATGCATAGATAGTTACCCCTATTTGCAAATATAAAGCAATTGGTTTTATTGGAATTATTTACCATTTTCATGAAAGAAAACCATGGGAATTATTTACCATTTTTTATGTGTGTCCACTCTTCATAAAACTTGAACTACATCTTACCAACTTTCCTTGTTTGGAGACAAAGCAAAAGAGGAGATGAGATGGCCTTCTGAATGCCCACATATACATGAAATAGAGTTTGGCATAAAGGAACGAATTATGAAGAGTGCTACTTCTCCGCATCTCTAGCTCAAAGAGACTATGCATGGCGGATTTGGTTATAGTTCATTTTAAATAGAGCTTGCTCCGTATTTTCTTTGCAACGCCCCAGTTCTTGATACAATAACCATTTGTACCTATTGGAAAATTTATGACCATAAACAAAGAGGCTTTTTCATTTGGCGTAGCAGTTATAAAAATTTGTATTATTGTAAAGCAATAACAAAAAAGAAAAGAGAAGCAAATCTCAAAGACTTATAAAACAAGAGGAATGTATGGATCACTCTTGAGAAACTTGAACAACGCTGCAAAATTAGTATTTCAATGATCCTAATTACTTGATGTTATTAATCCACAATAGAATTGAGATTAACCTAATCGAAGAATTAATACGAAGAACACAAAATTGGTAGGTTAAACTTCCCAAAAAGAGCTTCAATTGTTCAAATTTTGATTACAATTAATTCCTCTCTTAATCTCTCCCTAGATCTATGGATCCCTTTTACATTGCCTAACCTTGCCCTCTTAAAGGTTATAAGTTTCCTAGTTTCAACATAGGACAAAAATGCCCTTTAAACGATCTAAAACTATGATTAATCATGCCTCTGTTCGAACAGAACAATTCTCTGTTCAAACATAATACTTAAAACTAAGCGTATTCGAATAGACCCAAAAGTCTATTCGAGTAGACTACTCAGAATAGTATTTGTTTGAATAGACCCAAAAGTCTATTCAAATAAACTATTCAGAATAGTCTTTATTTGAATAGAGCATTTGTTTATTCAAATTGAAGACTAAGAACTTGTTTTATTCAAATAGAACAAATATATATTTGAACAAATTTTACCTTTTGTCTATCTTTAAATGGTTTAATATCTAGATCCTTCAGGATCATGGCTCCCCTATTTAGGAGCCTTGAGCTCCTGCTCAGACTAGAACTGGAGATGAGGGAAAGCGGCCTTGACCATTTCCCAGTTGTACTACTTTGACATGCTGCATAGTTGACATTTATTCCCAACTCTGAACGACTCGATACTTCTCCTTCTTGTAGCATGAATCTTCATCTCTAGAATACCATCCTTTTATAATAAATCTTCTCTTTCTATCCATAAGTTATCAACTGACAGTAGGCTAGTGTCAATTGTAGAGTCTTCATCTAAAAGAGACGGCTCAAACAACTTTAAATGCTCGGCATTAATCACAGAATACATCATCAAAATGGTGGCAAATACAATTAGAATCCGTTATCACCAATTTTCTTAAGTATCATAAATTGACCATAATGGATAGGCTTTAGTTTCTTACCTTCTCCCTTTAGTCGTTCCTTACCTAAATGTAGCCAAACTAAGTCGACCTCCTAAAAAGTACACTCAACCTGATGCTTGTCCTGTCGACCCTTATACTTCGCTTAAGTCTTCTTCAACTAAACATCAATCGCCTCATATACCTTGTTTATCTTCTCAATGAAACGTTGAGCTTTAACTTGTTTCTCTTCCTCCTTCCCTGACACCGTCTTGTCGCTAAGACTAAAAGCCATATCAAAGTGGCTTTGAGGTAAGTACCTAAGACAAACTTTAAATTAAAGCCATGAATTACCCGGTTAAACGTAAACTGATGATACGGTAAACTCTCATCCCAAGTCTTAGGATGTTTAGAATGGAATTCATGTAATAAATGAACCAAAGTACGATTAACTACCTCATTTTGCCCGTCAGTCTACGGATAAAATGCGGTACTTCTCTTAAACTTAGTGACTATCATCCCCCAAATAATTTGCAAAAATGCCCCAAAAAGCAGTTGTCCTTAACATAAATAATATAATAAGGGAGCCCAAAATACCTCCAAACGTCTTTAAAAAATAATTGCGTTGCTCCTTTCCCAGTGACCCTCTTCTGGCACGAAATAAGAACTATCGTCTTTCTGATTCGATCTACCACCATAAAAAAATAGTCATTCTTATACTTGGTCATGGGCAAACCGCCCATAAAATCTATCAAAATGCTCTCCCAAGGATGGCTAGAAACTGGTAATGGTAAGTACAATCCTAACTTACGATTGGAAGGCTTAGATGTGCTGCGTAGAACGCAACCACGAACCATGCGAGCAACTTCTACCAGAATCTTCGGCCAATATACATAACGCCACAAATTTATAGAAGTCTTCTCAATCCCAAAATGACCTACCACCCGGGAACAATGTGCATCTCTAATCCAATACAAACGATCTCCACTCGCAGGAACACAAGAAGACTGCCCCTGTAAATCAAACCATCCTTCAATTCATACTCATATGTCTTGACTTACAGTAACTTTTGATAAATCATACTGAGCTCCTTGTCGTCATCGTATCCTATAACTTATTTAGACGGAACAATAGGTTGTATCTGTATTGCTATCAACAAAGTAAAAATAGTTGGTATATTAGCCATTTTGATGTCAACTCCTTTCTTATAAATAATAATCAAGGTAAATTATTGTAGGTACGACATCCACTTCATATGATGAGCTTGTTGTAGCTTGGACTACGTAGATAAGAACCATAATGGCTTGTGATCGGAATGTACCACAACCTCTTTCCCTAATAAGTAACTTCGCCAATGCTTCATTAATTGATATAATGTGTAGAACTCATTATCGTAGGTAGGATAGTTGCGTGTTGCTCCTGTAAACATTCAAAATGGGAGGCAACCAGCTTCTTATCTTGTAATAAAATTACCCCTAATGTATAGTCCGACGCATCCGTTTTAATCTCAAAAGGACGCTATAAATTTGACAATGCTAACACTGGTCCATCTGTAATCTTACACTTCAATTACTGAAAGGCCTTCCTATGGTGATCTTACCACATAAACTTCATACCAATCTTTGTCAAGGAATGCAACAGTGCGACAATCTATGAAAAATGCCTAATAAACTTTCGTAAATTCTTACATGAACCCATAAAAATTCACACCTCTATCACTGTACGAGGTCTAGGGGAATTAGTAATTACCGAGACCTTCTTTGAATCTACTTTAAGTTCACCCCCACCAATAATGAATCCCAAGTACACTAGTTCCTTCTTCTCAAACTCGTACTTCATCCCATTGAGATAAAGTTGTTATGATCTCAATACTTCCAACACTTTGTGTATATGTACGAGGTGTTCCTCCCATGTTTGACTATATATAAAGATATCATCTAAATACATAATCACAAAATTATTAATAAAAGCATGAAGTGCCTCATTCATCAACCGCATAAAAGTCGCTGGAGCGTTGCATAGCCCAAAAGGCATCACCAACCACTAAAAAATCCTTGCTTGGTCTTAAAATCCATCTTCCATGTATCTTCTTCCTAGATTCTAACTTGATGGTAATCCGACTTAAGATCCAGCTTGGTGAAAAATCGAGCCTTCTATAACTCATCTAAAAGTTCGTCAATCCGTGGAACCGGATTACAATTCTTCACAGTAATCTTGTCCAGCGTCCGATAATCTAGACACATTTCCAAGACCCATCCTTCTTCGGCACCAACAACATCGGTGAACCACAAGGTGGGCAACTCGAATTAATAGCCCCTTGCTCGAGGAGATGTTGTACCTATTTCTTGATGATATCAAACTTGGTTACCGAAGTTTGATATAACCCAATGTTGGGTAGTGGCTGACCATTCACCAATGTGATATCATGCTTCACATCTCTATTGCGCGACATCCCTTCTATACCCCAAAATAAGTCTTTATAATCCTCTTGCAACTTCCCTATTTCGGTTTGTTGCTTATGAGACATTGTCATAGTAGATAATACTTTAGCCAACAAACCCTCTTGAACTGGTCGCACCAACAACACAAATTTGCCGCTCGCATTAACCAACCTCTTCACCTGAGTCACCGTTACTAAATTATTTATTGTAACATGCTCCTTATAAGCATTGATAGAAAACTCTTTTCCCTCCTTTACAAGACGATACTTGCAAGTTCTACGGTAATGAATCACATCTCGATCCCAAAGATAAGTGCTACCTAAAATGATTTGACACACATCTAAAGTAACCACCTCACACATAACCTCGTCAATAAATAACTCAGTGATCGCAAACTTGAACGTACACTGCTTCGTGATCTTCAACCCTGCTTCTTTTTTAATCGACCCGAAACCATATAGCTCAGGATAATCCGTAGTAGCCAAACCCTTCTTCTTCACCACTGCCTCAGAGATCAAATTATTCTGACTACCCAAATATATGATGGCCTATACTAAAATTTACTTCACCTAAATACTGACATAACAAATTCTTCCCGACTCGCTTCCTCGGTAGACCTAGTTTTCTTAAACATAACGGCAAGCTTCATGGAGTTACCATCATCGATTGAACCGTCAAATACTGGAATTTTAATTTTAAAATCGATACAAAGATTACGCATAGGATTCATGAAGTTACCAATAACCTATCTTCTCTCGATGGATTCGGCATCACTACAATCTCTATCTTCCTCATCCGCAACTCCTTTCTTCTCCGTGTGTTCATGCCATTTCGTTGAAGCAAATACTTTTGCGAGGTTTACGAAATGTAATTGCTTTACCAACTCCCCTTAAGTAGTAGTTAGGTCAAAAAATTCGTTATAAACTTTGTGAGTTGACCTTCATAATCGCCTATCTCCAAATTTATCTTCTTTTTTGAGCTAGGTTTTCGGTGAATCTTCAACGGACTCACTAGAATCTCCTTCATTTGCCTGAGTCAGTCACGTGTAGAGACCATAAACCACAACCCCCTGAGAATTGTTACTTGAAAATCTAATACCACTTAATCCACAATCGAATTGAGATTAACCTAATCGAAGAATTAATATGAAGAACACAAAATTGATAGGTAAAATTTCCCAAAAAGAGCTTTAATTGCTCAAATTTTGATTACAATGAATTTCTCTCTTGATCTTTCTTTGGATCTCTGGATGCCTTTTACATTGCCTAGCCTTGCCCTCTTAAAGGTTACAACTTTTCCATGTTTCAACATATGATAAAAATACACTTGAAACAACCTAAAACTATGATAAAGTCGCGCCTTTGTTCGAACAAAACCATTCTCTATTCGAAAATAACACTCAGAACTGAGTGTATTCAAATAGACTCAAAAGTCTATTCGAATAGACTACTCAGAACAGTGTTTGTTCGAATAGACCCAAAAGTCTATTCGAATATATTACTCATAACAGTCTCTATTCGAATAAAACATTTGTCTATTAAAAAATAAGACTCGGAATTTGTTCTATTCGAATTGAACAAATGTTTGTACGAACAGAGTTCACCTTTTGTCTATCTCTAAGGGGTTTAATGTCTAGATCATTCTGGATCAGTTATGAAGACAAATAGAACCAACACGAAATGATAAACGTTTTATTGAATCGAAAATTTGATAGTCTGACCTTTTAAAAAACAAAAAGGTTAGATGTGGAGTCTTATAAATTTTTAGGCTAGGAAAATACAATTGACGATAATTTAAATGCTGGTGTATTTGATGGCTTAGGGTCAAACAAAATTCTCAGTGGTTGTAATTAGAATGAGTTATTACTCTTTTTATTCCCTATTTAGCTGCCTGATTTTTGTTTCAATCATTTTCTCGCATAATTTTAGTGCCGCCATAGCAACATTATATAGGCACCGCCCATATCCCAAAACTCCAAATGAATACTGACTGCATGTAGTCAGTCTTAAAATGCTAAACTGAGAAAGAGTACACAGAATCCAAGAAATTTCAATGTATGAGAACATTTTCAATTAACAATCTTCGATCAGTGCAAGAACTGGATCTTTTAAAGTATACGTACACATATTTGTAATTATATATTCATGTTTTTATTTAGATAATTTTACAAGTTTTTGGTATTTTCTCTTTTGGTTGTCTGGGCATCAAGAGAAAGGCCTCCTTAATCTGAGGTGTAGTTTACCTTAACCAAGTTGCCATATAATCCTTGTGACTTGTGAGAAACATGAAGCAGAAAGTATGGTGACATGTACATAGTATTGTTTCATAGAGAATGTATAAGAAAACTTAATCTAAAAGGAATCCATGTATGCGCAGTCTTGATATGGAATTAAGCACAGCTCTACTTGATTATAATTGGCTTTAGGGAAAGCTCAACGTTCATGAGATCCTCTTTATCATAGCCTGAGTTCCCATCACCCATCTCCTTAGTAATCCATTCTCTGATGTTACTAGCATACGAAGGTTAATCGTTGAGCAGTTGCTATACAAGATATAACTAGAACATGAAAGTATCTTATTAACACATGTTACACATCGATTACATTAACAATCGAAATTCGCAGAACCGCTTGAAACAAAACTAAATGTCCTAATAAGTACTTATGTGCTCTAACAAAACAACAATTCTGATGTGAAGATTGGGTCTTCAAAAAACGGCAAACTCAAAGATCGGTTCTTACAAAAACGTTGTTCAGCAAACTGTATTGACTGCATCTCCTGTAACGCTACTAGAGGATTCTGTGGACTTCTTAGGATTAACACTAGCCCAAATTTGATTACATTCCAAACGTGACCTTGACCATTCCTGCTGTTTCTGTTTTAACCGAGCCAAAACAATCGGCAGTGAAATGTTTGCATTCTGGCGTAATCCTTCTATGACATCCAGCCCACGATCCCCATACAAATATTGAATGGAACGTAGGTTCATAGCCTTAAAATAATCCCCAATACAAATCGGACCATCTGTGCCAACTGCGTTAGCCTTGATTTTATCCAGAAGATCCTCCACACAAGTTATTGTTGACTTAACATATTGCATCACCATGTCCAATTCAAACCTATCATCTTCGCATCTAAACTGACATTTTTCATACTGGCTTTTGCTTGGGTGCTTAAAAGAGTGATCCTTGCTTCTTCTAGTCACCAACACACAACAGTCATTCAATACTGGATCATCAAGCATTGTCCTTTTGGTACCATAAAGTGTTCGGTTAATCTTTGATAGAGGCTGGTACGAGGGGTTACAACTCTTATAGTCGTAGAGATCAAAATCTGAAATGGGTTCACTCGTACCCTTTTCATCCCTTGTGCAATCTCCATCTTTTTCCAGTTCACTTCCGTGCTCTGTATCCCTGTCTTCTAACTGCACGGGGATTGTCAGATGTCCTTTAGAGTTGTGTAGCACTTTTTCTACTTTCCCACCGAAATGAAAGTCTTGCTTGTATGCACCTCGGCTTGTCTTTTGAGTAACGCGTTCCACTATCCCTGGAGAAAGTTTCTGCTTTTTGGGATGACGTTCCACGTTATTAAAGTCGATCATGCTAGTCTGATCCATCTCCCTATTATATCGACTATGGTATGTTCTGCTATCTTCTTTTCTATCCTTTTCCCTTTTGTTGTGCTTCTTCGTTGCTAACTTCTCATAGTCTAGATCAGGATGGTCAACACTGAGATCTAGCTCAGCATGGTAAACTGTGTTTCTCTTCCTTTTTTCTCGCTTCATACGTCTTGAGGCAAAATTAGCAGAGATCTTCTCGTTCTGGTGCAGAAAAGATACGGTTCTTTCTGATTGAGCATGATGGGCAGGATCTGGTAATGAAGAAACTGGTAGAAATTGCAGGAACTCCTGAAGCAAGTCTTGATTGTCCCTGAAAAGAACAGCTACCTCCTCATAGATTTCGATGATGGATTTACTCCCTTTATGGTACATATCTAGTACACTAAAGAACGATTTGGACATGCTACCGTCATCTGGAAACCGTGTCTTTATTTTGTCCATAAACTGAATGGCATCATCAAACTGAACACGCTTCCTTCCTCGAGGTTCATCAGTCTCTAAACCCTTAATCTTGAAATCCTTGGGCAAAAATACATTGAACCCTAGAATAAGATCCCCATGTCCTTGGAACAGATCTACCACTCTAGCTATAAGTATTTGTATCTGTAGCCTTTCCTTCTTATAATCTTTCAACACTTCCACGAACTCTTCATACTTATATTTTTCATCCTTAAACACGTTCTTAACAGCGTTGAGGTACGCAAGAGAATCATTGGTTGTCACTGAATGTTTCCCTCCTCCCAGAAATTGGTGTTGTCCATAGCCACAATACCTGAACGAAAAATTAAACATAAGTCACTAAACTTCACAAAAACAGACCACAATCCACATTAAGAACAAAAAACCAACACAAAACAAAAATCTTAACAGTTTTTTGATTTTCTTAGCATGAGCATCGATTCACAAATATCTGACCCCCACGATTGACAAACGCCAAACGATACATACAAACCATCAATGATATTCCAATACAATAATTTGGCACTATTTCTTACCTAAACATATCCTAAAATATCTCAAACTATCACTGATAATTTCTAGATAACCTGTTATTATTCTACTACCAATAATACACAATATCGGCCATATCTACGGAAACTTACCAATAAATAAGGTACACAACATGATATTTGGAATATGGTAAGGGTAAATCACATCAGTGAAGCAGTTTTACAATATATTGGCAATCCCTACAATCCAAAATATTAGTTACAGTTACATACTTTTGCCAGGTACATGAAATTTAGCATATTTCAAGGGTAAACCACAGTTTTCGGGAATAATACTTAAATATGGGCAATATTTTGGAGATTTAAAGCATGGGTATAAGTTATAACTATGTTTTCTGAATGATAGACTGATAGTTTTGTAAAACACGAAACCTTAGCTCTAAAAAAATTGGAAAATAATTCGAAAAAAAAGATGCAAGTATTATATAACAAGAGGAGGAGAGGAGCTTACCCTTGGTTATTATCTCCAGAGATTTTCATCTCTGTAAACAAATCTAAGATCACCCAAACAGAGGGACAAAGAGAGAAGAGAGAGTTGTTTAGGGTTTGTTTGAGAGAGAGATCTGTAGTTTGAGAGAGGGAGGGAGAGTTGTAAGTTGTCTTCCCTCTTATATTATTTTTTTTAACCGACTATTTTTAGCAATTCGAAATTGAGTCGCTTGGAGAAAGGGTACAGAGCGTTCGCCAACGATGAGGTTTACCTCATTCAGACTAGTAAGGACCCAATGAATGATTGACAAGTGTTAATAAAACTAGTAACAATGGGATGGTTGCAAACGACTGAGAGATGAGAGATGAGAGATGAGAGATGAGAAATGACTGGGGAGAAAGAGTTTTGTAGGGACCTATCCCTCCACCTAACTCAATTTGAACTATCTCCATATCAGACTCACACATTTCACACGTGACATGAACAGTCAGCATTGACACCTAGTCCATGAACTGATGAAGAACGTGGATCGAGCACAACAGAATAATATGAACAAGTCAAAAACACCTGTTACACAGTCAACCACCACTTACCTCATTATTCAGAAAACGTGCTTCAGCACGATAATGAACTGCGGGTAAGGTCTATATAAAGAAAAAGTTCCAGAAGAGACAGTGACCAAGAAAAACCAGATTTTCTAGACTCTAACACAAGAATTTCTAGATTTTGAACACCAGAAACTTCTTATTTACAAGATCAAACATTTATAGTTTTAGAAATCACTTGTAATAAGATATCAGCCTCAAGCAATAAAAGTTACTGTTACTAAAACCCTCAACTTGAGGTCGTGGTTTTTTACCTATTCAAAGGTTTTCCAAGCTAAATCACCTGTGTCATTTCTTATTTTACATTAGTTTTGTCATAGGTACATTTGGTGTAAGAGCTAATTTCGAGCTATTTCGAGGTACGGAATTAAGCCATTACATTTGGCGCCATTTGTGGGAAATAAGTTATTTCCACGATATCCTAAGACATACATTCACTCTACTATCAATCTCCAATCATGGTCACTTCCAGACGACCAACAACCGAAATCCAGATTAATCTTTCAGTTGAGTCGGAACAACTTACAGAACTACGGGCGAATCTCCACGCTGAAACAAAGAAACATAATGAGCTCGAACGTCAGTAAACTCTTGACCGAGTGCTCCGTAAGAAGGAGCTCAAAGCTGAGAGACAAGCTTGTTTGACAGCGTTCAGACGACATGAAGACTAGATGACAACCATACAAGCCGCATTACAAGCTTTGTAGGATACTTAACAGGCTCCCCAAGCCAGAGATCGTGATCAAGTTTCGAAGTACTCCCAAATTTCTGCACGAGAAAGGTTAGGACCTCCAGGGGCCACCAGCAAAGCCATTTCTAGAAATGTTCTGCACGAACCTCAAACTTCCATTCATTTAGGCGGTGAAGTTCAGTCTAATATTAGCAGAGGTCTCCAACCTTTTAAACATCAAGAGGAAGAACAATGACCTCAACCTCGGATTATAGCACGTGATCGTTTGAGTGAGAGCACCGACACTCATAATCCTCAACCACCTCACCAAGCCACTAAGGCCACATGTCAGTACATCACACAAGATCATATGGATAAGCGCATCAAGGAGTTAATTGAAGCTCAAACTCTAAGCAATAAAGATGATCTTACCAACTAGCAAGGAAGTCTGATTGCCAAATAGTTATTCGATATGGAAGTACCGAAAGGTTTTCATACTCCGAAGATACGTAAATACAAGGGCACCAATCCAAAGGAGCACATTCAGCAATACCATGATTTATTGGGATTATACTCCAATCTCAACCACATTCTCTGCCATTCTAGATACATCAGATAAATACGCTGCATAATAATTGCAGAAAGCTGGTCACATCGATGATCAGCCTTCAACAGAAGAGCCTATAGAATATATTGACATTGATGGACCTAATAGATATACTTTCATCGGTACCAAGCTGGTCCAGCATGATAAGGATGCTCTCATTTAATTCTTATGAATAAATCAAGACATCTTTTCTTGGACTTTCGAAGAGATGCATGGGGTCGATCCGACCAAGGCATATCACAAATTAGCCATCAACATCAATGTCACGGTAGTCAAGCAAAAATTGTGACGACTCTCACCTCGTCTTCGTAATAAAGTCAACATTGAGATCGAGAAATTGATCAAAGTGGAATTCATTCGAGAAGCCAAGTATCCAGATTGGATATATAACATCATCTCTGTTCCAAAGAAGAATGAAAAGGTCTGAGTTTGTGTAGATTACACCGATCTAAACAAACATACTCCAAAGGACAGTTTCCCTCTTCCCATCATCAATCAAATTCTTGATTCAATGGCAGGTCGCGAACTTCTATCTATGATGGACACTGCTTCTGGATACAATCAAATTTCTCTCTTTGAAGAAGATAAAAAAAGATGACTATGTTCAAAGCACATCTTGGGAAAATTGTTAAAGTCTACATCGATGATCTCTTGTGCAAGAGCATACAGTCAAATAACCACATCACAGATCTCACCACAATATTCAACATTCTACGATCTTACAGGATGCGACTCAATCCTGATAAGTGTCAATTCAGAGTACATTTAGGCCGATTCCTCGGCCATCTCATCAACAAGAAAGGGATTGAGGCCGATCCAGATCAAATTCGAGCTCTCATCAAGATGTTATCTCTTAAAATAATGAAAGACGTATAGAAACTTGCCGACAAGATTGCCGCTATCAACCGATTCGTTTATAAATCTTTAGATTGCTGTCGTTGGCTGTTCCTACTACTCTGAGGTTGTACCAAATAAGGAAAAGTTCATCCCAACAAAGAAATCAAATGGACATCGGAATGCGAGATAGCTTTTTAGGAACTCAAAACCTATCTGGGGAAGTTTCCCATCATGAGCACCTCGGTAAATAATGAGGAACTAATCATCTACCTGGCAGTTATAGACACTTCTATAAGCTCAGCTCTCATTCAACTAGAGGGGAAGATTGAAAAGCCAGTCTATTTTATCCATAAAACCCTCACTCCAGCGGAAATGAGGTATTCTAAAATCGATAGACTCCTTCTAATTCTTATTTACAATTCACAGAAACTTACGTACTACGTCCAAGCTCATTCAGTCAAAGTCATGACAAACTACACGCTCTGGGAAGTTTTGTCCAAAAAAAATCTAGAAGAGTGCAACAATGGTCTATTAGTTTAGGAGAATATGATATAAAGTTTGAACAACGACTTTCAAAAAAGGTCAGGCCGTTGCCGATTTTCTCGTAGATTTTCCAGTAGAAGATCCCACTTGGGATGACCACTATCCTAACCTTACAGACGATATTACATAAGATCTATCCACCAAAGAATTTGAGGAGCAAGCTGAATAGATTACAAGGAAAGGGTATAAACTTTTTACAAATGGTTTAGTAGGACCCGCAGGGTTAGGAATTGGAATCGTATTGATTACCCCTTCCAATGATATAATCGAGAAATCAATCCGCCTGGATTTTGAAGCCTCCAATAATGTTACAGAATATGAAGCTCTAATTTATGGACTCTACCTCGCACTCGAGGCCAGTGTCCCAGAGCTCTCAGTCTACACAGATTCTCTACTCATCGTCCACCATTACTCTGAGAAGTACAAGAAGAATGGAAAGAGGATCGAGTATGCAACCCTCGTTGCCGACAGGATGAGCAGATTTGTGAAAGCAACTCTCGACTATCTACCTTGAAGTGAAAACTAACACGCCGATTCCTTGACTTATCTAGTCGGGGTCTTAGGTACAAAAGAAAGATATCTACAAATCGAAGTGATATAAACCGCTAGTAATGATCTCTATTCTGTATGCACGATCAACACTGGGGGCAGTGAAGAGGAAGCGACGATTGGCGAAAGCCCTTCATTACCTATCTCGACACAGATAACAAATGCACCAAGCCCTTCCCAGCAGATCCAAAAGAATGCCGATAGTTGATCGAAAACTCGAAGCGTTATACAGTTCAGAACGGTCGCCTATATCGCCGCTCAGTCACGAGGCCTTATCTTAAGTACCTCTCCATAAAGAAAGCAGATAGAATGCTCAGAGATTTACATAAAGGAACTTGTGGCTCCCATGCCGCATGTCGATCACTCGCTAGCAAAGTAATTACACAAGAAGTATTCTGGTCAGGAATGCACAAGCAAACATAAGAGTACTCACACAAATGCGATACTTGTCAACGACATGGACACATAATCCACGCCCCTGCGCTTGAACTACATGCAAGCAGGTGTTCTGGCCATTCAAGCGGTGGGGGCACAATCTCGTCGGAGAATTTCCTAATACTCCAGGTAACCGACGATTCCTACTCGTAGTAATAGATTATTTTACAAAATGGGTGGAAGAAGTTCCACTCTGTCGAACTAGAGAAGAAGATGTCATCTCTTTTATCTGAAAAGACATCATTACACAGTTTGGATGCCCCCACCTAATTCGGATCGATAACAGGCCACAGTTCGTTGGTGAAAAAGCCGTAGCCTTCTTCAATAAACACAACATCATCCGCTTACCATCTAGTCCCTGCAACCCTTAAGGTAATGCACTACACCAATTTTAGCAAAATACCACAAATTCTGTCTGTGGTAAAATGCTATTTTCCATGGACTTTAGTTGTGGTGGGGGTCTGTAGTAAAAGGTACGTGACAATTTTTTTTCCACGGACTTTATCCGAACTTAATTTACTATTTTTCCACGGATTTAATCTGTGGTTAATTTGTTACCATGGATATAAACCATAGTATATAACAAGGTAAGACACAATCTCAATCCGTGGCTATTTATTTACCACCAAAAAAATTCGTAGCAATTCTTTATCATTTTTCAAAAAAAAATCACAAATATATTAAAAAAATTATCAGACCATAATTCATAAAACAATCATAAACTCGTACGTTCATCAGACAGTCACAAACTCAGGTTCATACAACAATCATATACTTACAAGTTTATACAGCAATCATAAACCCATAGATTTATCATTTTCACTACTCTCAACACCGTCCACACTGGTCTTGTTAAATCTTTATGTGAAACATGATCGTCTAATGATGACCTATACACAGAAGAAAAAAATATCAAATACATGATCTTCCATAGGATGCATATATCAAAAGCAAAAGAGAGATGACATCAAGAAATTAAAACTTACATTTTTTGTTTCTTGGCGTTGTTCTTCTTGATACTTAAGATCACATCCATGAGCCTTTTCTGGTGGTGTTTCTTTGTCTGCGAATGCATATCTAATCTTCTGTTGCCCCTTTTGCTCTCGCTTCATAATTATCTCCACCAACTTATTGTGCTTTTATGTTGCTCTTTCTGTGTTGTTGCGAGTGTGTTATGAATCCAGTTTGCTGGCATATATCTACAAGGATCTTCAGATACATATAACTCTCTCCCCAACCGCCAGAAGCTAATTGTGTAGAAAGTTGAAACTCATAAGCTTTACGAACAGTAAGGCTATTATTGTAATTCTTCCCAGTAGCTGCTAACCCTCTAAGTGCAAACCATGTTCCATAAATGAAGCAAATTCCCCAACAGCCGTACTATGAACAATCCAGCATTTGTTGATTTATCAAAAATGGTTTTTTAAATACTTCAGCCAGCCACTTAAGCTAAATATCACGCTTGGAACAAGAGAAATACTAGTGCTTCATACATGTTAGAGAATCAATTTTTTTTTTGATATTAGCCTTGTGTTTAAAGAAACTAACAAAGTAGCTTCTTTTTTGGTCCGTTTGCTTAATGATTATGGCTTTAAGAAAATTGAGCCCACTGATTTTACTGTTTCTCTACAAGACCTAATTAAAGATGATGCAAATGGCAAGACTTATTATAAGACAGTCTCAGTTTAGCTGACTTACCATCATGTCAAGCCCGAGTTTATCAGTTCAGAGTATGGATGGGGAAAGATGTTGCCCATCTGATGCAGGTCTCTCATGGGGGGTTGAAGCAATACCTTAATAGCATGCTACTTTTTGTCATTTTTTCTTTTGTACAAAACCTGTTCCGCCCAAGTCAAAAGTTGGAAAAAGTAAGAGAATGGAAAATTTCATTCTAACGAACATATAAAAAAGCTCACATACGGTCAATAAACCAAACTTACCACTTTTTGATAGCTTCTAGACCCAATTCTACGCTCTCAAACATACTCATTGACCATTTTGTTTCCATCGTCATCCTGACCATAAAAGCCATTAATCAATACTAGAAAATTTATAGTAAATAAGATCATCCTCACAATTGATACACAATTTAGACCCACACTCTTCTGTAAGCTGCGAGTGCAATATGGCTTATGCTAACTACTTTACATGATTTAAATTCAGTAACTTGAATAAAACTTTGTTTAGAAATTATGTAGTGATAAAGCGATATATTCACTAAGAGCTTGTAAACCCATTTTCAGCCACAAAAATGTCTCCTAGAAATGAAATGTCTCAGCATTTTATACAAGAACTATAGTGCTTATGATTCCGTTCAACTTTATAGCTAAGCAGATTTAAATCGAGTGTTACACAATGCAACTGTCTGATTTGGTGACTTACTATGTGTAGTATCATATTCCCCAGATTCGACAAGGTAGCTCAACATTGTATAGTCGAAGACAACTCAGAATTCTAGAAGATATCGTGAGTCCTCGACTTACCAAAAGCAGCCGTTGAAGCCTGGTCAAGAAAGATCTATTACGCAAAGTTAGCCCACTTCCCCCGGAATGGGAGACTATTTCTTTCTTTTTATAAATTGCATGTATTTATAAATACAGGCAGAGAATAGATTCTAGAAGAGAGATCCTCCACAATTCTTACTATCTGTATTCTTAAATACCTAGTAACACTCCAAAAACTTGTAATAACTAGCATCTACTAGATTTTACATCAAACCCTCCTCGAGGTCGTAATTTTTCTCAACTTTTACTTTGTTTTCCACGTAAAATCTCGGTTGCTTAGCTCTTTATTACATAGTCCTCACGAATAGTATTGGCGAAGGTTTTCCTCCCATAAAATGCGTCATTACAATTAACGCCGTCTGTGGGAAGATTTTACCACACATCTCTTTACCAATTCTAAATTATCATCCTTACAATGACCAACATGAATCTCAGAAGCCAATCCAGCATGGTGAGAGATCATGACAACAATCCGATACCGGGAGCAGTCGACCTATATAGTGCAGTGGTCGAACTCTAAAAACAAATGGCTGCAGAAAAAACCTAAAGAGTAGAAGATCAGCGGATCCACGCTGAAGCTCTTCAAGTGGAGAAAGACGAATGAAGAAGAGCACTGGACCATCAAAGTCAGACACATCAAAAAGAGATAGACAGATTAAGAAGGACTTAGGATAAACTCATCGTCAGACAAACGTCACCTCCACGAGCCCGGAGTGATCACCGATTAAGAGAAACCCAAAGAGATGATCAGCCAAGAGAAGACCAAATGCGATCTTCTCGATCTAGATCTAGAAATCCATATAAGATTTCTCAATATTTTGGACTCACATCTTCAGCATCGACAACTCAAGGTAGTCAACGCACTCGTCGCCAAACTCCCCCACCACCTGAAAGAAGACCGATCAGGGACCAATTTGAACCAGAAGGACAAGGAGACTTTGATCCCCAAGTCGTAGCTGTACCAATTCCTCCTTAATAGTTTATCACATTAGACGACCTAAACAATAGTATTGATGCCATAAACTCTAACATACCTGGCAGACGATCTGCTCTGGACAGGATTGAAACAAGCCCCATTCCCCTCATCTCGAACTTATGCCCATTCTGGATAATTTCCATATGCCCAAATTCATTCAGTATGCAGGCCTCACTGACCCACGTTTGACATTTCAAAGCTGTGGTAGTATTATACTCTAAACTTGACCACATGCTCTGCAGGCTATTTAATATGGGCCTAAAAGATGAACCTCTTATATGGCTCCACACAATCCAAGAGGGTTCCATCTCCACCTTCAATCAATTGCTGCGACAGTTCAAGTCCAATTTTGCTCACGCTAAGGAGCGGGAGATAACTGTGGATTCACTATTTTCTTTGAACAAGGCGCAAAGGAACCTTTAGCAAGTTTCTATAAATGATTCTTGCAAGAAACAAGGAAAATTGGGAACTCTGATCCTAAAATTGTTGTCCCTGCATTCACCTCAGCGCTACATATCGACTCTAAAGTTCGCGATGAGCTTACGCTGCACAAACCGTAGACAGTTACCGAAATGATTGATGCAGTTAACAATTACATTAAATTAGAACGATCGAAGAAAGCCAAGATGAAAGCTCTTCTGCAATCCATTCTTGAGATTCAACCTCAACTCTGCCTTAAAAATCGACAACTACTGAAGCACCCAAACAACGCGGCAGGAACAGTGACAACAATAGAAGACGAGAAGGTGGACCAGACAGGCCAGTCCCAGTTTTGCCACCAATGACAGCCACTATATCAGCTATTTTACAAATGATCAAGGAAGATGAATGTTATCGGGCACCACAAACCATCGCAGACATCCCCACAAAACCTCTATGCCAATATCACAACGTATATAGCCATGAAACTGGCAAATGTTATTATCTCATTCGAATTTGTCACCGCATCTTATTTGTTGAAAGACTTCACAATTATGTCGTCGACATCCAAAAGTTTCTCGAAGATGAGGCCAAAAATAGAGACGTCGAGCAAAATTAAACTCAGGGACAAGCTCGCCACCTATACATGATTGAGATTGAGAAAAACAAAAAAAGAAAACAAGACGATCAGATCATATCCTGCTGTAAAATGGCTTCCTCAGAAAAATCTGCAAAACTTCTTCCCACATTGAGCAAATCCAAACATCCATACCATATCACTTTTGAAGACTGTGATACTACCCACGTAAAGTATCCCTATGATGATCCTCTTGTCATTATGCTCAAAGTCTGATAGGACTACCTCCATACACTACTCATCGATACAGGAAGTGCCACAGATGTACTATTTTGCAGAGCAATCGAAGTCTTAGGACTCAGCGATTCTGTTAAAGCTTCGACAACAATAATCATGGGATTCAACGGGTCAAAAGAATCGGCTATAGGAGAAATTACTTTACCAGTTCAAGCTAGATCTGAAACTACATTCGTTAAATTCCTCGTCATTGATACAGAATCCAAGTATTTGGAAATTCTGGGATGGAGTTGGTTATATTTCATAAAAGTTGTACCCTCCACGTATTATCTAGCTTTACATTTTCCAACAGACCACGGCGTCTATGAAATCAAAGGTAGTCAAGCAGTCGTACGTATGCGAGAGAATACAACCACAAATTCTCACACGACAAAACTTCTCAAAGCATAACAACTACAGAAGGAGACAACCCCCATATTTGAGCAGCATGACACCAAAGTTGTAGAAACAATAGACTTCGGTGGTCCCGAATGTCATACCTTTTTTGGCTCTAAACTATCAACTAATGAAAAATAAGCCATGATCCAGCTCCTTAAAAAGAACATCGACATCTTCGCCTGGACTTTTTAAGAAATGCCAAGAATCGATCCCTCGATAGCATGTCATAAGCTAAACCTCCTTCCAGACAGTAAGGACGTTATTCAAAAATAACAAAATCTCGTTCCTCGCCTTCACGAAGCCGTAAACGAAAAGGTTGATAAACTCCTTCGCGTTAGATTCATTCGAGAAGCTAAATATCCAAAATGGGTGTTTAACATTGTGGCAGTCAAAGAAGAATGAGAAAATCAGGGTTTGTATTGATTTTACAGAACCAAACAAATTCACTCCAAAATATAGTTTTCTGCTACCACTGATTCCACAAATGCTCGATTCCATCGCTAGACATGACCTTCTATCAATAATGGATGCAGCCTCTGGCTACAATCAAGTACCGCTTGTCGAAGATGATCAAGAAACAATAACCTTTGTTACTGAACGAGGTCTCTACTGTCACACAGTGATATCTTTTGGGTTAAAGAATGCTGGTGCCACTTACCAACGGTTGGTGACCCAAATACTTAAAGATTATCTCGGCAAAATCATGGAAGTCTATATCGACGACATGATCTGCAAAAGCGTAAAGCGTGAAGATCATACCGCATACCTCCAAACCATCTTCGATATCCTCCGCACATACAAATTGAAGCTCAACCCAGAAAAATGTCAATTCGGAGTTGCTTCCAGAAAATTTCTGGGACACCTAGTCAGTAAACGAGGAATCGAAATCGATCAAGCATAAATCAAAGCACTAACTGCAATGCCGTCTCCCCGAACAAAAAATGATGTCCAACAATTTTGCCTGAGCATCGCTTCATCTCCAAGTCCTCTGATCTATGCAAACTTTTTTACCTCCTTCTTAGTGGTAATCCCACTACAGTTACAAAGAAGCAGCAAAAGGAGATTGTTTGGACTCCTGACTGTGAACTAGCTTTCCAAGATCTTAAGTAATTCTTGGGGCGTCCTCCTATCATGAGTACACCAGTTGATGGTGAAACACTCACAATATATTTATCCACAACTGAATATTCCATCAGCTCAGTTCTTATTCGAGAAGACTCCAGCATCGAAAAACCTATTTACTTTATCAGCAAAACTCTTATGCCTGCTGAGAAATGATATACAACCACAGAGAAGCAATTGCTCGCCTTGGTTTACAGCTCTCAAAAACTCTGTCTATATTTTCAAGCTCACCCAATCTAAGTCATTACAAAATACCCCCTCAAACTCGTACTCTCCAAAAAGGGAAAATATCGACGAGTTCAACAATGGTTTGTTTTCCTTGGGGAATATAACATTTCTTTAGAAGCACAAATATCAATTAAGGGATAAGTAGTTGCTAATTTCTTAGATAATTTCTCAGTCGAAGATCCTGACTGGGAAGAACTCAAAGAAATTTTCACAGATGACTCCATCGCAGAACCTGATGCATGGTAAAAAAGTACTGGATGGCGACTCTTTACCGATGGATCCGCAGGACCAAAGGGATCAGGAATTAAAATCGTCCTTATAACACCTTCAAACCATCGCATAGAGAATGTTATCAAACTTAACTTCTATGCTTCTAACAACGAAACGGAGTATTAAGCTATATTCCATGGACTCAATCTCGCCCTCTCCCTCGGAGCAGAAGAATTAACGGTCTATGTCAATTCTTTACTCGTGGCCAACCACTACAAGAAAACATTCCGCACAACGGGAAAAATGGTCGAGTACACAGCTCTAGTCAAAGCAAAAATAAGCAAGTTCAAACAAGCTTTAATATCATATCTACCGCGACAAGAAAATCGCCATGCTGACGCTTTGGGATACATCACTGCCATGCTCAGAGATAGCGAACGACGATCTTTAGAAATTGAAATCATCGAACACTCTGGCCTCACTGTACAATCCACATTGTAGATCACCGTAGCAGAAAGCGAAGATACTGACGACTAGAGGACGCCATTTTATTTATACCTCAACTCCAATATCTTGCCTAGTAACAAAGACGATGCCCATTCACTGTTAACCCGATGCCCCAGATTCACAGTTCAAAATAAAATTTTATATCGTATCATAGGGGGAAGACCACTGATCGAATGCATCTCTCAATAACAAGCCTACACAAAGATTCAGAAACTTTACAAAGGTATTTGCGGCGCTCACAAATTAGGACGATCTTTGGCGCAAAGAGCTTTCACCCAAGGTCTATACTGGCCGAAAATGCGACAAGATTGTGAAGCTTTCGTACGGAAATGTTATAAGTGCCAGATTCATGCTCAGGACATCAAATGCCCAGCACTCAACTTACATGTTAGTAATGTCCTTTGGCCATTTAAACGCTGGGGGATTGACATCATCAGACTTTTCCACCTAGCATCAGGAAACTGCAGATTCGTTCTTGTTGCCACAGATTACTTTACAAAATGGGTCGAAGCTATTCCCCACTGTCATACAGAAGAGAATAAAGTTATCAAATTCCTCTGAGAGCACATCATTACTAGGTTTGGCTATCCACAGATGATACGATCTGACAATGAAAAGTAATTCATCAGTAAAAAAGTCCTCGCATTCCTCCACAAATACAAAATCCAACTCTCCACCTCCACACCATACTACCCTCAAAGAAACAGGCAAGCTGAAGCCATAAATAAAAGCATTAAATCAAGGTTGTGCAAACGCCTCGATGATAAAAAAGGAAGACGGGTCGATGAACTACTTAGTATTTATGCCTCAAGACAAGCTTACATCCTTACTATTCATGACTTGATCCTGATCCAACTTTACAGTTATATCGAGACAAGTATTAATCTTTCTAATATCGACTTGATCTTGTTCCATACTTTATAAGTATGCCTCAAGACAAGCTCATATCCTTACTATTTATGACTTGATCTTGATCCAACTTTACAGTCACATCGAGACAAGTATTAATCTTTCTAAATATCAACTTGATCTTGTTATATACTTTATAAGTATACCTCAAGACAAGCACACATCCTTACTATTCAGAACTTGATCTCGATACAACTTTACAGTTACATCGAGATAAGTATTTCAAATATTGAATTGATCTTGTTCCATACTTTATAAGTATGCCTCAAGACAAGCTCCCTTCCTTACTATTGATGACTTGATCTCGATCCAACTTTACAGTTACATCCAAACAAGCATTAATTATTCAACATATCGACATGATCTTGTTCCATACTTTATAAGCATGCCCCAAGACAAGCTCGCATCTTTACTATTTATAATTTGGTCTCACTCCAGACTAGCAATCTATTTACCTCTCGATTACTATTTATGTTAACAAATACGATAAAAAGCACTTTTGCAAACTACATAAAATCAAATAAAGAGAACTGAACCAACATATTCAAACTGTTTCAGTCCCACTGATCATTTTTATAACCTTCGATAGCTACTTCAATAAATTTACTATACATGAAAGATATGACTTCATCCATATTGAAAGATCCTTCTACCACAAGCACATCCCCTAATTCGTCTTGGCGAGATGCATCGGCCTCTGTCATCACAGCGTCCTGAAGCATTCCCACTCCATCCAACGCATCACCAGAACCTGACTCTTCGCCCTCTAAGCTCAAATATTATCATACACCACCACAAGACTTTGCCACACTCTTGTACAACTTTTTCCTCCCCTCAAACTCCTTATACTGGCCAGTAAAATGTTCGTGGACCTTCTTACACTTATCGAGCTTATCAACATTCACCTCGTCAAGAATATTGGCATGCTCTAGCAGCATTACTTCTCGTACTCGAGTAACCTACTCTCATACATCATTCTCAAAGTTCGCTCTTTGCAGTGCCAAAGCCTCCATATTCTCCTTCTCCAAAGTCTTCCTCAAGTCTCGAATAGCAGCGTCCCTCACCTTTTTCGCATCCAGCTTGTACGTGTTAAGCCTGGCATTCAGATCCCTCTTATCTTTGATCAATAACTCATTCTCCCTCGTCAAGTCTTTCTCAATATTTTTATACACCAACAGTTGATTGGCCAAATCACTACTACCAACAATACGCCCTTTAGCCTCCGTCAGTAACTTCGTAATCTGCAATACATTCATAAATTGAGTATTGGAATGACATACTAGATTCTTTAATTGTAACAAAGTAGAAAAATTCCTCACCTTCGACATGTTCCGGTTACCCTCATTCAGAAATGACGCCAAAATTTTAGCCCCAACCAAACAGTCATCTACCTCAGCCTCCAGAATGTATGTCCCCAACATAAAAACATCCATCGACTGCTGGACTTCGACCTCATTTTCTACCACAAATTTATTCTTCGACGCCTCTCCACCCACCTTTTTCTTCGGGGCCATACTTCCCAAACCTCGTAGAGGATGCCCGTCCACCATAACAGCTGGCTTAACAATCTTAGCCACCACTTCTGTTGTCGATTACCTAGTAGCCCTCTTGGGCGACAACAGGGATCGCACATCCTCGCTTGCTCCCCTCTATTTTTTCCTTTTACCCAGAGATACCCCGAGAATAGCATCGATCTCCGTATCTGTATTGTACCCCGCCAAAGAAGGATTTTCCAGCGGCAAACTCCCATCCGCGGCTCTTTTATTTTTCAGTGATATTTTTCCTCTAATAACTAGTACTTCTGCAACTTTAGTTCTCAACCTTTTTAACCCTGCTTCTTGAAAATGCGAATTCCACCGATCCTGGTCAATCGCTAAATTATCAATCTTGCCAAAAAATCCTTCCCTTACCTTATACAATTTTTCATCTACTTCCGCTTTCTTTCTACACTCCTTTAATGCTGCACAACAAAGAAAAAACACAAGATTACTAACATAAATCTACCTCGAATTTTAATAAGCGTAATCATTTAGGTTACCTAACCACAAACCTAAATGAAACACTTTTCTTTTTACTGGTTCCCCAGGGTCATTCTTGTCGAATTCATAATTCCCTGACACCAGTAGACGTTCATCAGTGTATCGACCTCCAGTTGAGACCATGCCATAAAACATCGTCTTCTTCAAGAACCTCACCAAATATCGGTACCTTTTTAATTTCGGGTTCATCCTCAAGGTGCAGTATACACACAAATCATCGACAGTTATTCATTCATCCCTCCTAGCCTTCAGTCGACTGTTAATCACCCCACATACTCTAAACAAATCATACGCATTTGGATTGAACTGACCAGGTGCAACATAAAAAAAATCAATCAAATTTTTCTGGTAAGCTAGAAGGAAAAGCTTCAACCCTTTCCTAATTTGATCTCGATGCACGAGAATACCCAATGGCACATCATGATCAATCATATCATATTGATACTCTTCTAACCTAATATCTCCAGGAATCCCATATTTTTTTCTTAAAACTCACAATATCCTTTGTCTCTGGACCTTCACCATAACATACATCCTGACCCTCTTCAACATCATTATCCCCACACCCACTACCTTCTCGATCACTTACCTGCAGCTCGTGATCTACGTCTATATCGGTGTCCTCCTCAGACAATTCGATAACCCTAGTTACCACCCTAAACTGGTCCAGACCAGCAACATCCGCACTACTAGATCCCACTCTATACCTACCTCCCAATTGTTGGGCACATATAGTTACATCAACCTGCAACGGTTCAAGATTCTCGTATATCCCCTTATCATCAATATGCGTTGGTTCAACCATTTTAACGAACCTGCCAAATAGATTCCATATTTTTATCACAGTTAGTATATATATATATATATATATATATATATATAGGTTCATAGGTTCATAATCATAAGTTGTCAAGAATACCTCTCCAACCCATTATTCTCTTTTCTATCTGCTACTTTAAGCTAATCATTAATATTCTTCTAAAGTTCTCAATACGCTTACTATGATTCTAATCGTATAAATATATTCGATTACTAGCAACTATGTTTATCTAGTTCATATAATTCTCGATATATTTTTCACAAACATCGATAACTTATTAAAATTTGTTTATGTCTATTTTTCAGGAAACACTATAACTTCTCGAAGCTCCTTCCCCTAATTTCCCGCCAAAAACCTTCGTTCAAAATTGATCTCTCTAACCTTCTCCGGCACACAATCCGGCCAAAACCCAACAACCTGCACACATTCCCGACAATTTTGTAGTCTCCATAACCTATCACCCACAGAGCGCCGTAACCACAGCGCAACCAACATAATTACTCTCTCCCCTCCTCTCCACCAAATCTTATATCTTTGTCAACCTATCACCTCCTACGACTCCATTCTTCTACTAATCTCCATTAACAGTCGCCACACACTCCATTAACGTCCACATAGTTACCTTTTACAACTAACACTTTGTTGATATTTCATCAAATTCTTTCTACAATTCATTTCCATCTATTATCCTGTTTATTAATGAAACAAAGAACATAAGCACAACATAGTTAAAAAAAAACCAATTACCAACCTTGTTTCCGCGCTGCTTCATTGTCCCTTTCTTTCGCTCGCTTCGCTCTCTCAATCAACACACTGATCTTCTCTCTCGCAATCGTAGACAACAACTCCACAGACGTACAACTGCAATTACCAGAGTTTTTTTTTCTGAGTTTGATAAACATGAACAATCGCCCACATCAAACCTATTTATAAGTCCCACGCGACTGTTCCTCTCACCACTACGCGACCGTTCAACTCCTAGAATAAAACGCCTTATACTCATCTTCTCAAAATCTATCATACTTCGCCTCCTCCACAACAACAATCATTTGCACTCTTGTTCTAAACCTACCATATCTCGAAGAGTATCTTCTGCTACATTCTCACTCCACAAAGCACTTCCTATCTTATCGAACAACAAAATTACATCTTGTTCCTTATACCTCCAGATCTCCCCTATTGGACTACATCTTGCCATTTATAATTCATGTTGAATGCACTATTTATCCCCTCTACCTCCACATTCCTATATAGCTTAACAAAATCTTCGACAACATACACTTACACGTTAAATTCAAAATTCTGGCATACATGTCAACTGCATTTTATCACATGTTTATATTCATGGCAAATATTCAGCAAAATTATATCAAAAAATTCTCATAATACACAATCCTCGATAAATACATAGACAAAGTTAGATACACAAATTTTATTTATTTCATAACTTTTTTCTTACATTCAATATTTCTCTCATTCGATTACATTATCATATCTTACATTCGACATCTATCTCTTTCGATTACATTTCTTATACTTAATGCTTATTCTCTTACAATTGTTCCCCTACTTTCACCATTTTTAAACAACTCTTTCATCGACATGTAACTAACTTCGACATGTAACTAACTTTGATATGTACTTTTCACTAGAATTGGATATTAAAGCCTCTTTCTAGTCCTCGAAGCTCAATGAATCTCAAGTCACTGAACTTCTGAGAGATGCTTCAGCAGAAAAGAGACAACAAAACATTTTACATCCACTTACATGTTCGGCAAGATCCCTGGACGCCCATCTAAGCTTCACATCTTCATCATCCACACCAACAGTTATCCCTTCCCCCCTATACTGATGCAATCCAATACCTTCCCAACCGCATGATGATACAAGTATTTCCAACAGATACAAATCGTCTTTATTTAATCCTTGTTCCCACCCCAACACTAATATGTGATCTCATACCAATTTATCACCGGTCAGTTTGCACCAAATTTTTCCTTCAGAACGGTCATCGTCTCCAACCACAGACAACGTCATAGACCACGCTTGGGGAGGCATCATTCCACCAAACACAACCATCCCACCTTCCTTAAACCTCCATTTTATACCCGGTTTCCTTGCGCTATATTCTCTGTACCACATTAATTGCGCCTCGGGACCGGCCTGACCATATACAGTTCACCTTGCCTCGACAATGACATACGCTGACTTCTGAAAATGTTTGATATCTCTTCACCTTCCAGTTTTCTTCTCGACGCAACTACAAGTACTTCTGTCGAGAATAAGGCGATTGTAGTATCATATTCCGCAGATTCGACAAGGTAGCTCAATATTGCATAGTCGAAGACAGCTCAGTATTCTAGAAGATACTGTGAGTCCTCGACTTTCCAAAAGCAGTCGCTGAATTCTGGTCAAGAAAGAACTGTTACGCGAAGTTCGCCCACTTCCCCCGAAATAAAAGATTATTTTGCTTTTTTTGTAAACTGCCTGCATCTATTATAAATACAGGCAGCGAATAGATTCTACAAGAGAGATCCTCCTCAATTCTTACTATCTACACTCCTAAATACCTAGTAATACTGCAAAAACCTGTAATAACTAGTAAAAACTTGTAAACACTTGTAATTCTTAGCTTTTACTGAGTTTTTCAAATCCCAGTTGCTTAGCTCTTTATTACGTAGTCCTCACGAATAGTATTGGCAAAGGTTTTTCTCCCGAAAAACACGTCATTACACTATGCTACCCAAATACAGTTATGAACATACGGGAAGTGTGGTCAAAATTATGTATTTTATAATATTTTGGATATGAATATGGATGTGTATCCTGTGGAGCTTCCAATATCTTCAATGTTAATAATTATAGCGGTAAACATGTACCAAGTGTTAAGAAGATGCATTAGTCAAAGCTATAAAGATATAAGTTTGAGATTATAACTAAAGTAAAGCTGGTTCATTATTAGTTACCTTAGAGCGAATGACTGATGAGTTTCTCTTACGGGAACATCCCTGCATATCATTCCATTTTTAATTTAAAATAAGATAATCTCTTCAGAATGTCTTGCACGACTTTGTAGCTTACCATCACATCCATGTAATGAATGGGTAGCTTCAACATTATATAAACCATTTGAGTCTTCTGGATGTTCATCCAATAATAATTTCTGAGAAAACCGATTTCCAGAACAAGAAGTAGGTCACAATGATCTTTTGGTCTTTTGTTTAAATCCAAAATAGCTACAGCAGCCCATTTCTGTTAGTCTTGAGAATAAATTACTTTTGGAGAACATGTGGAACTCTAGCAAAAAGGAGTAATGACAGAATAACTGTAAACAGAAGTACTGATAGAGCAACAAAACTGAATCCCCAAACCTGGAAATGGAATATATACTTCATATTAAAAATCAATGTAGCAAAAATACATTCCCGCTCTCCTTCATATAAAGAACTACTCAAATGGGTTTTCCAATCAACCTAAATTTAGTAAGTTGACATCAAACCTATTCCTTGATGCAATGTGAAACTGCAAATCGTGTTTTACTAATGAGAAAATTTAAATTAAAGAATACCCGACTTACATAAAAATTCCCCAAACCAAAACATCCAGTTCATGTTTCTTTATAAGTTAAATTACGTCTACACATTCACTTAACTAAACTAACAATAATTTTTACATTCTAGGATTTAGAATTATCAGCTGTGATTCGAAGCAAACTAGCATATCTTCAAATCATAAATATACAGGAAATAGCTTTAGATCATATTTGGCATTCGAACATCTTTAATAAGTTAAGGCATAACTGTACAGATGTACCTCATTTATCAATTAACCAAAGTGAATTTTTTTGTTACCAAATGCCATTCAAACAGATAAAGGTTGCTATCGAAAAATAAATAAACTTTTAGAGAATCCCCCCTTCCATATTTTTGTTATAAGACACATTTGCCGCGAAGAAAAATATGCTTCAATGGGAATAACTCGCATAGTTAATCTACAATGGTCCTATTGGTTATATGATTATTTCGTAATAATTCAAATCATTTTACTTAAGTAATGTAATTCCTCGGGTCCTACTAGTGGAAAAATGTGGCTTTACTCAATAAAAATTGTACCTAAACTAACTTTAACTATGATTAATCTTGAAGATCTCACACTTGTTCATTCATCGCACTGATCACAGTAAATGTTGCAGCATATTCACCATAGTTAAATTTTATGTAATTTTCCAAAAAAATAGTCATCTACTTTGATATTTGATATTTGATACCGCAAGTTCCACAACATATAGCCTAATTAGCTTATGAGTATTCCTCGACGTTGTAAAACCATGTGGAGAGGTTCACAACTTAATTCCTCGATGTATCCCTAATGAAAATTGCTAATCATCCACCTAATGATGACTGTCTTTGTAGGAAAAATCTATTAATCCAAACCATTTTTTTATATGGTGAGCTTGGGGGGATACCCCCATGAAATAAAACCAAACAAAGACAAATACAAGGTGGGGACAGATGATTAAAGGATCAGAATCTTACACCAGGGAAAGGAAATACAAGGGTGAGGAAGGAGAAAGAAAATTAAGTGAAAAAATAAAAAAGAAAGTGGGCAGGGAACCTAGGTGCATCAAACTAGAGCTGGAGAACTAACAACCAAAAATCAACAGTACAAGAAAATAAATTAAAAAGAGGCATGAAATAAAGCTAACAGCCAGGGAAGCAAGCTCTAGCACCTGCTAACAAAGCTCAGCACCGTGATGTGTAGCAAATCCCAACACAAGTGCTTGAAAAGATACAATAAAAGGCTAAAGATCAAAACCAAGCACTATCTGCTTGAAAAGAAATTTATCGCCCTTACAACAAGTTCGTTAACCCTCATTGGGAAAAATTCAGTAAAGTGTTTTTCTGTTATGTAAGCTCATGTTCGACTACCCTTTCTACCAGTAATCAATATTTAGGTAATGTGATATAAGTTGTGATTATAGGTAAATTAAAATCGAAAGAAGCAAACCCTTAAACCAAACTCTGTGGAAGCAAACCCAGTAATTGGGAAACCTAAAATTATAATCCTAAAAATCATGAGTGGGTTAATCGAAAGCCCAATTTCAAAAAATAAGCTCAATTGGAACCCTAACAATGTAATTAGCCAAAATTGAAGATTTACCCAAAACAATTATCGATGAAATTACTTATTTGAGAAGAAGAATTATAGGGAGTGGGAGAGGGAGAGAGATATAAATACCTTGATTGCAAAAGAGGGGTCCGAGAACCATAAACAAAACTGTATCAAATCACATATCTAATATGTTGCTTGCCGCATCTCTCCCTCTCTCTCCCACCTTCAGAATGGCAAATTAAAAAATTTCAAGTTTTAGATCAAGATTTAAGGGTTTTATTTAGATTGAGATATAAGATTTTTGATTGCTGTGAAGACTCCTGTTTTGGTCTATGCGAAGTTACCAACTCTAACAACCGAAGAAACCGTGAGGGAAATGAGAACTCCTAATAACCACGAACAACAAAGATATTTTCCACGGATAAACTCTATATTAAAGTTAGTATGGCACACATCGGTGGCAAAGTTATAAATAGACTGCGACAATTTTGTTAATTTGTTGTAGTGATGGCCAAGCCAAAATCACCAACAAAACCATCATGGATGGACTCAAAAAAAGCTTCAATCACAGAAAAATGGAAATTGGATACGAGAACTTCCTCATGTCTTATGGGCGTACCGTACCACTCCACGTCAATCAACCGGCTGTACCCCATTCCTCCTAGCGTATGGCAGAAAAGTCGTCATTCTAATAGAATACCACCATCCCATCACAGATCGCAAGCTTACCGATGAAGAAAATGCGTTTGAATTATCCTGTAATACGAATTAGATTGACAAAACTAGGGAACACGCTATTGCCAACCTAGGTCGATATCACCATATGCTAGTCAGCTTGTACAACAGAAGAGTCTGAAGCCGTATATTTTAAATTGATGATCTCGTCCTCAGAGAAATCCCTCAACACAGAAAAGAGGCACATGCCGAGAAGCTAGCAAAAAATTAGGGAGGTCCATTCATCATCATTGGTCGAACTGGTCTGGGATCGTATTATCTCATGACGGAGCAAGGAGTTCACATCCCAAATCCAGAGAATACTAGGTGACTAAAACGGTACTATCGTTAAGTTCCTGGTTTCTCTATTTTAATATTTTCGTTCTTTCCATTCCAAAAGAAAGATTTCAATCTCCAACCACTGTACATTCTATTCTACTCAGTAAAAAACTTTTAAGTTTTTTCCCATATTATTCTCTACTTACGTAGATTCTATTACATTACATAGATTAAAACAAAGGTAATACTAGCTTTCAATCGACTTCTATACACAGATTAAAGCAAAAGTAAAACTATTTTTCAATCACCCATCTATACAGATTAAAGCAAAGGTAAAACTAGTTTTCAATTACCCATTTATACAGATTAAAACGAAAGTAAAACTAGCTTTCAATCACCCATCTATACAGATTAAAACAAAGGTAAATCTAGCTTTCAATCACCCCTCTATACAAAATAAGGCAAAGGTAAAACTAGCTTTTAATCACTCATCTATACAATATCTGCGATTAAAATAAATGTAATAATACTAGTTTTCAATCAAAAATCTCTACCAGACATAAGATAAAGTAAATCTAGCTTTCAATCACCCCTCTATACAAAATAAGGCAAAGGTAAAACTAGCTTTTAATCACTCATCTATACAATATCTGCGATTAAAATAAATGTAATAATACTAGTTTTCAATCAAAAATCTCTACCAGACATAAGATAAAGTAAATGTAAAACTATCTTTCATCTCTCAATATGTCTGCGACAGATACTTCTCCAGGTTACATATAAAAGCCACTTCTAAGAGTTCTTCTCTGCTAATGGGAGGTCAGCTACACCTTCCCCTACAACAGAAGGACGTTCAGCCATAAAATCTTGAGCTCGAACAGCTACAGTAATCTTGCCTTACTCTACCAATTCACAGGTCGAGAACTGAACTCCATTTCCATGGTGTTCATACAGTTTCCTCGATCAACATTCGCTCTACAAATACATCCTCTTCCTGACAGACAGTCGTGCAAGGTATCCCTCTCAAACTCAAGTCTTCTCACTTCCTCCATAAAATAGGCAATAACAGCCATTAGCATCTGTGAGAGCATTACTTCGGGCATAACTGCCTTAAAAAACCTCTTTCTTAATCTCTGATAATGCTCTTGCAACTTTTTATACCGTCCGTCTTACCATTCCATGTTTCTATCTGCGTAGGACATAATATCATTATGCTCCTTCGCCTTCTCCGCTACTTTATCTGACTCTTCTTGGCTCGTCGTTCTCAATTCTGTCACCTAGGCACGAAGATCCTCAAGCTTTCCATATTTACCTGCACTTCCCCCAGCAGAAGACGCCTTTAACATTTTGTCTTTCTTCCTTAACAATTGATCCTTACCTCTAATGACCCGCTATAACTCCCACAGTCTTCTATGAGCAATATCCAACTTATCTTGGTTCACCCTTAAACGCTCATTTCCTTTCTGCACATGAGCCTGAATTCGAACTACATTCGCCTTCAGCTCTCTAATTCGAGCTGATAAGTCAACCACATCCCCTGTTACAATGAAGACCCCGGCATTGCCTTTGATACCCCACATACCAGGAGAAAATAGTTTTAGGGGGAAACAACTTCTCCTTTGATTTAATATATCATAAGCATACTGTCAGTGGCCTCTCACAATTCTCTTAACCCCCAGTTCAGTGAAGGCAAGGCCTCTCACAATGGTAACCATTTCCTCAAATAACAATATTAGGAGAAGTACTTAATTGCTTATAATGACTTGTACTGACTTAGGATAGGTTATCCATTGGGCCCCCATCTTTTTGGGAGGCCCTTATCTACACAATGTAATTTCATTAGAGCATCTTTAGCATGGGGAAAAGGCACTCCAAAACCACTTAGTTGGGGGTTAGCCCTTTTAAAAGGGATATTGCCAATCCCAGTAGAGAAGAACAGGCTTACATGGATGTCTTTTTGCAAGGTTAGGGGTTCAAATTTTGCTACCAAAGGAAATATTAGGTACGACGGCATTTCCTTTACCGTCATATTTTAAATTGTACAAATTTGAACTTTTATCTACTATTATATTATTAATACAGCTTGGAGAGCCTACAATACCAACTTCTAAGCCGCAACTAGTTATCAATAGTACATGCTCGATCCCATGAACAATACAACTTTGAGGCAGGTGAGGTGAGCCGTTCTCTAATAATGTGACAACTGCTACTAAAATCTCATCCAACGATTAAAAAGATTTCATGTATCTTAGATATCATTTTTTACGTAATTTAACATAAATGCAAGCGGGTCTTGCAGTATTAAATTATGCAGATGTTTATGTTTTAATCGCGTGTCGGTTTCTTACACAATAACTCTTCATGTGGACCCTACATTGTAGGTGTAAACCATAGACCCAAATTTATGTTTATTTACAGTTTATGCATCACAGTTCAAGGGAAGTGATGAATTTATGATTTACAAAACCGCCATTTTTAAAAGGTTGAACATGCCTTATAGAACTGCCATTTTAAAAAGGTTGCACACGCGTGGGGCATGTGCATGGATGACTAGTATAATCAAATCAATGTTAGGAGGACTTCCTTATATTAGATATAGGCAAGAAAAGGAAGTATGATGTAACATGATGTCAACGTCCGTATGATTATCCATGTTCATTATCAAAAATGTCTCTGTAATATAACATATCCTGAATGGGTCGTGTTATCTTCACTACACCACTTTACCAAACTCACTACGTAGGTTTTAAGTTGCACTTTTGATCTGCAGTATTTGATGAAATGCTTAGTCAAGAAGAATGATATTATGATAAGAGTGTTGAGTAATGAATTTAAATTTGGTGTTCGTAGAAGTTCATTATGTTCGTGGGATGAACGAGGGCAAAAACGAAGGTAAAAAAGTTGTTCTGGTGATTTATCAGTGTTTTAATTTGAGCAGGAGTTCAGTATGCTAGAACAGAAGAGGTTGAGACCTCTCTATTCGAATAAACTTTTATCTTTGTTCAAATAGAAGTCTCAGACATTGGTTTGTTTAAATCGATTTTAGTCTATATTCAAATAAACCTCATATTATAGCTTTTTCAAGATTGTTTGCGATCGTATGCTTGCCTAATAATTCGTACTTTGAGCCCTAACTCATATAATATCCTCCAAAGTATATAAGGGAAACTTACAATGTTTTTTAAGTGTTGTTGATAACCTAATGCGAGTTTAATCCTAGAGAGAAAACAAGGGTTTGTGAGAATCCATTAAAGCTTTAGGAAAGCTTGAGTAATTCTAACATATGATCTGTGATTAGTGGATTGTTTGTGCGGGGATTGGTTTTTTATCTAAAAGGGTTTTCCACTTCCTTCCTCCAAGTAAATTGTACATTGTGTTTGATTTCGTTTAATTTCTTGATTGTCGTTTCTGTGTATCATTCTTGGGCAAGGGGTTTGGATTAATTACCCTTATTCCAAACAACTGGTATAAGAGTACAAGGTTAGGGCTTGGGTGATTAGAACGATGGCTGATGAAGAGAAATTAAAAATCAAGGAATTCAATATATTCAACTTTGAGATTTGAAAGATACAAGTAAAAGATTTTCTATATGCGGGAGGATTGTGATTTTCTTCTAGGAGGGATTTCAACGAAGCTGGCCGATATGGATCGTTTGGAGTGGGAGCTTCTAGATCGAGATGTTCTAGGTAAATTTCATTCAACACTTTAAAGTTATATATCTTCTTAATTACCTAAAGTAAGTACGGTGTTAGAGATAATGGACAAACTGTCAAAGATGTTTGAATCAGCCTCGAGTGATTTAAATTCTTAGAAGTGTATTACGAGTATTTCAAATTCTCATAAGTGGGTTACTTTCAGGGACGTAGTAGAAATCTTTAGTGAAGATTCTTGCGTAATACCTCTTGTAGTTACCATCGGATGATTACTCAAATGTTAAAGTTATAGGAAAGAGAGTTTCAGATATTGAGAATGGAAACAAGATGTGCATAAAGGCACATAATTATGATAAATATGATATTTGTTAGAATTGCAGTAAATTTGATCATAAGAAGGTGGATTATAGATCAATGAGAAAGTGAAGATCTGTAAATAGATGCTCGATGGATTTCTTTGAAGAAGGTAAAAATTCTGAGAATGTTTCCAATCTTATTTTTAATGATTTGTGTGATATGACTTGCAAAATTTAGGATAAAGCATGTAAGGCGATTCATGGTACTCCGGATGAGTCATGCTGGTTGTTAATCCACAATCAAATTAGAGAACTTCCTAATCGAAGAATTAAACAAAGAATACAATTTGGCAGAATAATTTCTCAATAAAAGCTTCAATTGCTCAATGGATTGATTTCAATTAAATTCCTCTTTCAAACCTTAAGTCCTAGATTACAAAACTTGAATCTTTTTATCTTGCCTAGCCTTGCCCTTTTATGAAGGCTACAAGTTTTCTAGTTACAAAATATGACAAATATGCCCTTAAATGTATTAAATTATGAAATAGTCACGATAGTCGTTGGAGCCAACCCGTAGGCCTTTCAAACGACTAGCTTAATTAAGCCTAACAACTGTGATAGAACCAATTGGTCTTCTAGAACCCAAAGTCATTCGAACGACATGTCAAATTTTGCCTTAAAATTGAGACAGCTAGAATCCCTTCTTTTAGTCTTCGAGTCATTTAAATGGCTCCAAAGCTCATTCAAACGACCTAGGAAAATAAGCCTAAAATCAACAACAAAACCATTGGCTTCACTTTCCTTCGAACTTGTTCGAACAACTCTAAGATTCGTTCGAACGACTTGACATCTTTTAAGAGGTTGATTGTCCAAATCCTCCTAGATCTTGGCTCCCCCCTTTAACAGCCATAAACTCCTGCTCAAGCTAGAACTTAAGATAAGGGAAAGCGGTCATGCCCATTTCCTTATTGTACGACTTCTCTTTCCATCCATAAGTTATCAACTAACGGTAGGCGAGTGTCGATTGTAGAGTCTTCATCTAGGAGAGACAGCTTAAATAGTTTTAAATGCTCAACATTAATCACCGAATACATCTTCATAAATGGTGGTAAATCTAATTGGAATGCATTGTCACCAATCTTCATAAGTATAGTAAATAGACTATATGGATAGGCTTGAGCTTCTTACCTTCTCCCTTTAGTAGTTCCTTACCCAAATGCAACCAAAGTAGATCGCACTCTTGAAAAGTATTTTCAACCCGAGTAATCAAATCATCCTTCCATTCATACTCACATGTCTTGCCTTGCAGCAACTTATGGTGCATCATACTGAGCTCTTTGTGATCATCATATCCTACAACATACGCAAACAAAATGATAGGTTATTTCTGCATAGTTACCAATATAGTAGAAATAGTTGGTAATGGGAGTCGAGATAACCTATTAGCCATTTCGTTGTCCACTCCCTTCTTATACTTGATAATCAAGGTGAATTATTGTAGATACAATATTTACTACATAAGGTGAGCTTGCTGTAGCTTGAACTGTGTAGCTAAAAACTATAACATTTTGTAAACGAAATTCACCATAACCTCCTCTTGCAACTTTCCCATTTCGGTTTGTTGCTTAGGAGATATTGTAATCGTAAACAACACTTTAGCCGACGTACCCTCTTCAACTAGTTGTACCAATAATGTAAACTTGTCGTTTGCATTAACCAACCTCTTCACCTGCGTCGCCGTTACTAAATTCTTTGTTGTGATATGCTCCTTACAATCATTGATATATAACTCCTTTCCCTCCTTCACAATATAATACATGCGAGCTCTATGGAAATGAACCGCATCTCGGTCCTGAAGATAAGGGCTACCCAAAATGACCTGACACACATCTAAAGAAACCACCTCACACTTCAGCTCGTCAATAAACCTTTCAGTGATCACAAGCTTAAATATATACTACTTCGTGATTCTCAACTCTGTGTCTTTTTGAATTTACCCCAACCCATACGGCTTAGGATGAGTTGTAGTAATCAAACACATCTTTACTAACACCTCAAAAATCAAGTTTTTTTGACTACCCGGATCAACAATGGCCTCTATTAAGCTCTGCTTTACATGAATAATGATATGAAAATGTTCTTCCCGACTCGCCTCCTTGGTAGCCATAGCCTGCTAAAATATAAAAGTAACCTTAGGATTCAATTTATCTAAATCTGGGAGGCCAACAACTGTTGTGGCTAATGCATATCTCTCTTTCTTGCTCTTCATCTCCTTCGACCTAACCTCTAGGTAAAGTTTCTAACATTTATCTAAAATATGCCTACTCTCCTTACAATGACTACAATAATTCTCCTTGGACGAAAACCCATCTCCTTTAGACTCTCCCTTATGTTCATGTTTCCAACAGTTGTTTAAGTTGCCACAATACTTTAACCCATTAAGCTACTCTCCTCCTTTGTAATCATAGACTGAAACACACAAATAGTTGCTGGAGTAATCCAGCCAAGTCTTCTTGCCACACACTTATGTTGAACTTCATTAAATTCTTCCAGTGAAAAGGAGGGTCTTTGTACACTAAAGAAACATCTTATGCTTTTTAAGTATAGATAACTCAAGTTAGTGAGGGATGCTAGTTCAGATAAACTAGCGTTATTCCCATCTTCTATCCCTTCAATCTCTCAATGTGAAAAGCTATCATACATGTAAAACTCTTCCAAGCGAAATAAACTTGATATCACATTTGGTGGGATAGTTCTAAAAAGAAAGTCGTGAAACAAGTTCAAACAACTTTAAATTATATTGGTCATTGATTTCATTCCCTCCGGTAAACTTTGTAATCTACAATTACATATATTGAGTATCTCAAGATTGCTCAAACTTCCAATCAAAGATATACCATCCAAAGACAAACAATATGATATGTCTAAGGCTAGGTTTGGAAGTGTTTGTGGTAACGAGGGAATGCAAGTTTTGCTTAGATCTAAAGTAACCAATGCTTTCATCCCATTAAAAAACTCATCGGGGGCACTTGTTATTGAACTACTACCTGCCAATGGTTGAGTCAAGAGCCGCAAATAGTGTAGCTAGTCATGAACTTCAGAAATGTCATTGTTCATTAGAGACAATCGCGAGCAGTTTTCCATCTTTTGTAATTATTGGCCATTCTTACAATCCCATTCTAGTTTAACGATAAGCCCATTATTTTAATCAGAGCCAATAGTTATGGTAACATCACGAACAACATCATGCATCATTACTCTAAACTCTCATTCAACTTTTAGTAGACTTAAAGAAAGAAATTTGTCCACCACTGTAAGCAACTTACCCTTTGTTTCTTTCAAAGTGTCTACGTCTCCCAGTACCCCCTCACTGATCCCATAATTCAGCAATTCATCCAAGCTAATTTCATAGTCCTCAGGAAATAAGCAGCAAAGTAGAAAAAAAATTGTTTATTTACTTTGTAAGTAATAATAGCTCAATCTCACCGAAGACATAACGAGCCACATACCATCAAAGATAGAATTTGTTAACTGTTGAAGCGCAGTACCCACTAAACTTGGTTCTTATCTCGCAAGGTCTTTGCAAGCATTATGATTGCTAATGTAAGTCATTTACATTAATTAGCAACATCTTTTGCCAATGCTTGCAAAGCATCAGAGTCTACACTATCACCTGCATTTTGTCGAAAAAAGTTCCCAGGAATCGCCTTCTGATAACACTTCGACTCCAATGCTAGCTTGGACATCCATTTAATTACAAACATTAGAGCTTCTTGAATTGATTACCGCTTTGCAACCATGGTTAAATTCCTTCCATAGATTGTCAAGGATCATGAGAACCTTAGCTTGCTTCAGCCTTGTAAATAATCATGCACCTCTTACCGATATGCTGGTTTCTTGAAGTTTCATCCCTAATTTCTTCGCAATCTCCATTTAATCCTCTTTCAACTGAGGATTTTGAGATATGGTTGCCATCACAACTTCATCGAAAAGCTTTGTTTCTTTAGCCTGCTCAATTAGTTGTTTCACTAATGTTGTTTTACCAACCGCTCCCATTCCATACACTCCAACTATGTTGACATGATCATCGTTCAAGGCTTCAAGTATCTGATCTTTTGGAGATTGTTGAGACGCAAAAGCGTCAAATCATTAAGCAGGAACTGGAGGTGGCAGAGGTCCATAATATGATATTGACTTATTAATTAAGTCTCTCCCTTCTGTCAATATTAAATCGATTTTGATGATCTTCCTCTTGGCTTCTTTAACGAGACGGTATCTATGAGAAAGCCATTCCTTGAAACAACTAGTTATTTGTAGAGCACCATCGTGTAATTCACTCGTCTCAACTCGAGTAGTTCCCACCATTTGTAGCCACTCATTCACTACTCGGTAGACCTCTTCTCCTTTCCTTTGAGCTAACTCGACTTTGGTTTTAAGATCCACTTCCAGAGGCATGAGTTTGTTTTTGACTTTGCCTTGAAGGTCTTCAACATTTTTACTGTAACGAAACAAATAGCCAAGATGACAAACAACAGCAACACACTTGACGATTTATGTGGTAGGTTGAAATATCTATTATTGTTCTTTTTTTGGCTATCATAGATATATGTAAATTGAAGAAAATTTAAAAGATGAAAATCAGTTCATGAAAAATAAGAACAGTAGATGCAAATAAAAGATAGATTACCTTATTGTGAGCAGGGGGCGGAGCCCGGATTTCATGTTGGGGGGGGGGGGGGAAGTACTAGGGGCCCCAATTTAAATATTTATTTATTTACCATTTAACATTATTTTTAACTTAAAAATTAATTAAATATAACATTATATTTAACTAACAAATTATCCGGATTCTTTATTCTCTTTTTGTAAAAAAAAAATGAAGCTTTTTGCGGCAATGACATGATCTACTTGAGGTAAAAAAAAAATCAAAATAAGATTCATATTTGATATCATCAAGAATTGAACCTTAGACGATTGGATTAGGAGCTCCACAACTTACCAGTTGAGCTAACTTTCCTTGACGTAATTAGGACAAAAAAAAATGTAAATATATTTTTTTAATATATATATATATATATGCATTTTTAACGTAAATTTGAGTCGCGGAAGCAAGAACTCGAATTGATAAATATTAACCCAATTAGAATTAGGATTTTTACTAATACTAAAACATAAAACTAACTTCAAATCAAAGTAAACAAAAGCTTAAACTGAAACCTAAACTTAATTTACTTCAAATCATTAACTTCAACAACTAAATAAAATAGAAAACCTAGCCTCCCTTTTATAGAACATAAGGGGGTGGAAATCCTAATTAAGAATATTCTAGAAACTGAGAAGAGTACCCTCTTAATCTTGTGTTGGTTAATTATGAACTCCTTAAAACCTACTAAGCATCTCAAGCAGAAAGGCTTAAATCAAAAGAACATAAATATAAATAGTTCGTTGACATGCGAGAAACGATTATGAGAGATTAAACCCTCCGTCTTCAAAAGATTTTGACTAAGAAATCAATAACTTTGGGAATATCACAGAACTTGAAACTCTTTTATGCGGCCTACCCATCTTCAAGCGTAGAATTCTACCGCAAAATTTGCCGTAACCCAAGGTCGTATCCAAGAGCAGGGGTACCATGTTGTCACTAACATCCTTACGCCGATCGACGCCAAAAATCAAAGAAAACATTATGATTCACTTCTCAAAACTTGTGAGAAATCCCTCCCAAAATGGGTTAACAAACTCTTCATGAATGAAATCATCTGGATATTCGTCAAATATTGGGGGGCTGTCCCAATAATTGTCTGCAGAAAATTTACAATCTTGAGTAAAAGTGCGATTCCTAAGAGCCTGGTTGGACATGTGATTTGTGTGCGGGTAGTAATTTGCCTGAAGTGCATGTGTCGGTGTAACCTGGGTTTAGAGTTGCTGAAGTGAGTCAAGTATGAGATGGAGAGGCTAAAACTGCTTGAGTGGGTCGCTGTAATGGGCTAATTTTGAATTCATATTTAAATTGTATAGTGGTCGGTGGGGCTAGTTTAGCAGGGGAAACATATGGGCTTGCTTTGATTTACTACTAACCAACTCCAATGCAACTACTAGGGATTGTGGTATGCATGGTGTACCCCATTGCACCCAATCACTATCTCTTCCACCATCGTGACCACAAACCTGCAATTCAGTTTCGGGAGTTTTTTGTGGCGAAATCCTAACCCACAATCTTCTAGCCCTAAAGACGCGTCTTGGCCTTGATCATTCGTGACCAGGACAAAATCAAATAGTGTATCTCGCCTTTCCCTTTTGCAATCGAGATCGTGATTTTGTTTTCGACTTAAAAGGACCTACAATGGTGATAAATTATTCTTTTGTAATTCGAGGGGGTTGTGGGGAGAAAACCCTAAACTAGGATCTACGAATCGAAAGGGCTGAATTCGTCTCTCTTTCTCACGATCAAGTATCATCTCTTTGCAAAAATTGTGTCTGCCATTAATAAATTTTGAAGCTTTTCTCCCTTGATTGTGATCTCCTTACAGCTCTGAAATTGAGTTATCAAACCGGGTAGTTATTCCGATAATCGAAGCTATCAAGTTTTTGACGACAGTTCCAGCAGCAAACTGTATGAAGTTCGTGCCTCTCTTGTTAGTTCTTCACCACAGTGGTTTCCATCTCACTCTTTTTCTGATGCGTACAAACAAACCAGTTAGGTTTCTTTTCCTAACCCTAATTTCGGATGAAACTTCAATCGGGGATGTAATTACTGTTGTAAATTTTTCTTGGACGTTGGAAAACACTCTGTTGATGGGATTTCGATCGGTAGTTATCGGTAGGGATGCAAAAAAAGGATGATATTGTCTGATGAGCGCTTAATTATGACATTTTTAATATACCCGAACATGTATTTTAGTCATCCATTATATTTAATTTTGGGTACTTATGTACGTTTGTTTTATTACAGTTATTGGAGATTGATATTTGAAACTAAGCTCTTAAAGTCAAGTAAAAGTGTCTCCAGCAGTTCATAGCACAAAAAGTTAAAGACACAATATATTTGGTCTCAAGATTGAAGAAATATATACACAAATATTCTTAGAGAATAAGATTAAATAATATATTACATCCAAGATCCTTGAAGATATTTTATATTGAAGATATATGCAAAAGTTGGCATGAAGAAAGATCTCTACATCACTTAAGGAAATTATATGCAAGAATTTTAGGTGATTGGTTATAAAATTAGAAGATATTATTGTGAAAACATTATTTACAATTTAATGTATAGTTTTTAAATTTGGGTTCCTTCTCCTCTAAAATAAACCCTCCCCCCATTGTAATTGGCATCTCAGATTAGAACAAGTTTAGAAGAAATAAAGTCTTAGTTTTATTTAATTGTCTTCTTCTTCTCTTTTAGTTTAATTTTTGTTAATGTCTTTATTAATTGTTAATGCGACGAAGTCCGAGATGAGCGGCTAATCTTCTAGCTAAGTCTAGGATGAGGCCTCTTCTTGGATGAGCAATAGTTGGTATTAATTAGGTTCTAATTAGTTTTCTCTTAGTACTTTATGATTGATAAGTTAGTACATCATATCGAAGGCTTAACCATAGTTTCGGTTTGGTGTACGATAACTTTGGATACAAATAAGTGCTACTAACCGTAGACTTGATTTAGAGATCTAAACAAGAGGATACACTAGAGAACTCACTCAAGCCTTACCATGGTTGAGTTGATAATTCTCTAAGACACTCTTCACCATCAATTAAAAACATAACCACTAAATACTTGACCTTAGATTTAGTGGTTTATTTTATAACATCATATGTGTCTTAACTCAAACATATGATAGGTGGAGATATTAGGATCTAGTTATATATCGACTACTTCTTTGAAAGGTAGAAGCCAAGTTCGAACCTTAGCTCTCACCCTCATTAAGTTTTATAATTAGTTTTTATTTATTCTTCTTAGATTTATATATTATAAAATCGTAATTTGGCCTAGAAAATATTTATTTTCCCAAACCTCCCTGTAGATTCGATCCCACTCATCCGTGTTACAATTCGACAACCGTACTTTGAGCGGGTATTTTACTAGAGGATACAAAAAACCTCTTATCAAATGGCGCCGTTGCCGGAGAGGTATCATTGAAAACCATTCTTTATAATACCGAATTTTCTTTGTTAATTCTTTAAAATACCGTCCATATCTTACTAATGATTTATAAATTCCTTGTCACTTGTATAGTATAGTAAGTTGTAGTATAGTGGGCCGGTAATTCTATTTTAAGTGTTTTTAATTTTCTTTCAAAAAAAAAAAGTTTAGCTGTGGTTCATGGTGTTATAAGCTTAAGGTTAAATAAATAAATTAGTTGTGTTTCTAACTTTCTGGTGGAACAAATTCAATAGTTTAGTAGGCTTAAGTTTTAAGCATTAAAATATTATGTTTATGGCTTTCTGGTTTCTATGTGGACATTTTCAAAGAACATTAAGCTATTATTTTGAATGCTAATTATTTTTAAGTGTTGTTAATATTTAATATTTTTGAGTGCATCGTTTTAGGAACATAAGTGGTGAACATAAATTGTTATTTAAGTGCTGTTTATTTTCGTTTGGTGCTTGCTTCCAGAATTTCCAAAATTTTGTTAAGTGTTGTTTATTTCGTTTGGTGCTTGCTTCGTTTGACATGTGCTTAGGTGCATTAATAACTAAGTACAATATTAAGATAATATCTACAGTTGCTCATATATCCCACATTGACATATCTTTGAGCTTAATTGTTTGGCATTTAAGTTACAGGAATACTGAGGTTTCTCAAGTCTATAAGTGAGCATATTATTTCCTTGAGCTTTCTCTTCGTACTGGAAAGGTTTGAAGTACCCACTAGTATCCGTTAAAGCATTGTTTGGATTGTTTAAACTCTTGGTGTATGTAAACTACACTCGTAGAACCAGCTTCAAAACATAAAAGAGTAAAGTAAGAAAAGGAGCGAGGACGGAAAATACGCAAAGCTGAAAACATCATTAAATTCATTCTTTTTGTGCCTCCTAAGTGAAGGGGCACTTCTTTCTTTAACCCCCTAAGTGAAGGGGCGACCACAGCTTCACTGGGAAACACTTCTCGTAGGTTGGTACCTCTATAAGCTTGACATCTGGAAGGGGTTCATATCCGCTCCGCCCCGGCACTAGAAACATAAAGTCGTATGGACTGTACAAATTCACACTGCTCTAATAAAATATTTGTTGTGGTTGGATTGACCTATTGACATGTTTAAATTTTTTTTCATTCCAACATTAGTAAAGGTAAAAATTGTTAGAGACTTGCAGATTTCATCACCCAAAAAGCTCTCTAATAAGTGGGACCACCCATTAGGGATACGAAAAAATTCGTATCACACAAAAATTGAACGTCCCAAACCGGAAAATAACTGATAATAAAAAATAGTAGCAAGATTCCCGTGGGATTTCATTACCCAGCGGATAGGTGTACTAGACCGGGGTACAAACACGGGTTCGTAGGATACGGCCCCAGCTTAGCGTCGTAAAATACTGGTTATAGGTTTGCGACGTCACCGTTCCGAGTGCTGACGTACGATAAGGTGACTCACTCGGGTATGAGGACTGAACATCTACTCTAAGCTAGTACTAGCACAGTGATATAGGGGAGTATAGGAACCAAAGCCTTTGACCATTCTACCCTTTTGTAAACATAGAAGAATATAGGGGAGATATAATTATTTCTTCTAAAATAATGTTGAAGTGCTAGAGTTTTAGGCTTGACTGATTTTTTTAATTATGTGTTAAGTTAATTGTAAAATGTCATACATGCAAGAACATTGTAATTCATACGGCTCACATTTTTACTTCCACAATATCCTCAAAATCATTTTCAATCAAGGGATCACCAAAATTCTTAATACATGGAACCTTTATAACCTCATTCCTATATGCAGACCCATCAATCCTTTCAGTCATTCAAATAGTTCTCACGCGCTCTACCTAAACCATCTTTGGAAGACACCCTTTCTCTTTTTATGCAACAATTAATCAAAAATAAAAAACAATTAATAGAAAGATAATAACAAGCGTTGCAATTTCAATAACAAATGATGCAATTCCAATAACAGACTTTGGTGAATCAAAATTCCACATCTCAATCTATCTCTAGGTTAGAGACTCAGATAACTTAGTTGTCAACCACATGGAGTAAAAAAGGGCACGAAAAACTTCCAAGCAATGAAGAAGAATAATCTGAAGTTAAATCCCCTTGTGATTTAGAAAATGATGAATTCAAGAGTAATCACGGAGTGCTTTCCCCATGAGGTGAATGGATACCATATTACGAGACAGATTCAGTAGATGAACATTTTAAAGTTGACGATCCTATGTCACAAGAAGATCTTAAAAAAGTGGCTAACATGCTTAATAAAATTCTTTCTCAATCACCTACTAATTCTGCCCTCAATATTCAACTACCAATGTCATTATCCATCCCTTCACCAATAAGGCCCCACTAATTCAGAAATGATATCATGAAAAAAAGTAAATATTTTTCCAATTTCTTAGACGATTTCTCAGATGATGAGGATGATGACAAATTTCTTGGAAGTGTAAATTCAACATCGATTCTTGAGAAAAATACGAGCTCCATCTTTATCCAGACCAGTGTCACCTTCTTTACCTCTCTTCTGTGAATCCATACCTCCATCACCTGAGCCTAATGGGGGTACCATGACCATAAATGATTTTGAGGACTTGTGCGGAGATAACTTTTGCTGTATTTCTGTTGATGAATGTTTAAATTATTTGGAGGACTCGAATGATCCTGAGATTCGTGAAATGGTACAATCATTAGCATCTGAAAATATGTTTCAACTTGGCCATGTCCCTAAGCCAATGAATATCCACGTCAATGGTCAGGATGAGTCCCTTGAGATAAGTTGTGATTTTAGGCACATAAATTTTAAATGTTTGTTCTCAATTGTTCCCCGATCCCCACATCCACAAATATGTTATATAGTATTTCTTCTACTAAAAAAAACATCTTTTTGAAAAATTATAATTTTGGAAATGCCTCACGGACTTGCTTTGTCATAACCACCTATTATATTTTATAGAATATCAACGATAACATGGGGGATTTGAAAATTTTCAAAGAAAATATCTTTCCCAGAAAATCGAGTTTTGAATCTAGTACATTTTTGGGGATGAATACATGTATACCAAATCTTCTTATTTACTACAACACGTAATAATCATATGATTGTATTGAAAATTCTAAAGTAAAATATGTTCCTGGGTATGTGTTTATTTTATCTTGGAGAAAATAATTTTTCTTGATTTGTCTAAAATTTTCAACTTGGAATCATCAAATGATAGGCAAAGTTTTTAGAATTTTTTTTCCATAGAGAATTAGTTTGAACTCTCTCTGGTTTTTACATAATATATCTACCCAATTAGGGGCTAATATTAATGATCACCATTTATGTGTTATCTAGTTTTTGGAAGAAAATTTGCAACAAGGATAGTACTTCACATTTTCAGCATCGTACCCTTCCAGTCATATTAAAATTTTTAAGATTGGGAGTACATTCGTTTGGATGAAGACTGTAAATTTTTAACATCGTAATAATCACTTGATCTCACCTAAATTGAGCTGTCGCCAGTTCGAATTACTCCCATCCCAGGTTCAAGCATTGGTCAACATAACTTTTCCAGTCAACATCTCAACCTACCCTACAAACTAGTGAAGAATGTGGGTCGAGCTTAAACCAGAAAGCCTGAATAAGTCAAAGATTTCTGTCTCTCACGAACTCCTCAATTATTCAGTCAAACCGCCACTAACTACATTGTTCAAAAAACATGCCCCAGTACGATAAAGAGTTGCGGAGAAGGCCTATATAAAGAATAAGTTCCAGAAGAGACAAGGACCAGAAAAATTATACAAGAAACAACTTTTCTAAATTCTCTAACTATTCAGGCCTCTTATTTACAAGATTCAAGCATTACTAAACTTAGAGATCACTTGTAATAAGATATCTACTTCAATCACTAAAAATACTTTTACAAAAATCCTCTAATCGAGGTCGTGGTTTTTTACCTATTCAGAGGTTTTCCATACTAAAATCTACCTGTGTCATTTTCTTATTTTTTATCAGAATATTATTGCAAGTTCATTGGTGTGATAGCGAATTCTAAACCATTTCGAGCTTACGGAATTTGGCCATCATATTTGGCATCGTCTATGGGAAAGATTCAATTTCCATGGTATCCTAAGGAAATATTTCAGTACAATTTTCAATCATGGTTACTTCTAGACAACCAGCTAATGGTGTTCAGCTCGAGGTTTCAATAGAGTCGTGACAGCTTACAGAGTTACGGAGAGTTACGGGCAAATCTCGATGCTGAAGCAGAGAAACATGCCGAGCTCGAACTTCAGTTAAGTAAGGATTGGGAGCTCTATGAAAAAGAGCTCGATGTAGAACGATAAGCTCGTTTGATAGCGCTCAAACGACATGAAGACCAATTAATATCAATGCAGACTGCTCTCGAGGCTCTGCAAAATACTCAGCAGGTTTTACCAACGCGAAGTCACGATCAATTGCCAGAGACCTCCTATATTTTTGCAAGGGAAAGGTTGGGGCCTCGAGGAGTTATTTTCAGAAATCTTCAGCATGAGCCACAACCCTCCATTCATTTAGGAGGTGAAGTTTAATCTGAAGCCAGCCGAGGACATCGAATATCTGTCTGTCAGGAGTAGGAACATCAACCTCAGCAGCAAATTCTAGCATGAGATCGTGTCGGTGAAGGTACTGGTTCTCATCATCCAATATCCGTCCACACAACAATCCAGCCAGCATGTCATTATGTTACGAAAGAACATATGGGCCAACAAAATTAAGGAGTTGATCGAAGCACAAGTTTGAGGTACTACCGGCGATATCACCAGATTACAAGGTAGTCCGATCGCCAAAGAACTATTCGAAATGGAAATACCGAAAGGTTTCCATACTCCAAAAATTCAAAATACAAAGATACTGGCCCGAGGGAGCACATTCAACAGTATCGTGATTCATTAGGGTTGTACTCCAATCTTAGCCACATCCTTTACCATCTGTTCGCTACCAGTCTACAGGGGGAACCACTCCGATGGTTCCATTCTCTCCCTGAAGATTCCATACATACGTTCAAGCAGCTGTAGAAACAGTTCATCAAGACGTATGCTCACAACAGGGTCAAGAGAAGAATTTGTATTCTCTAATCAGTCTCAAACAGTCACACAGAGAGAAACTTGAGGATTTTGCAAAGAAATTCTTGAAGCTTGTACGTAAGGTAGATAACCTCGATCAGAAGACAACTGTTATTGCTTTCACCAACTTGCTACAGCTCGATTGTAAGGCCAAAGAATATCTTTTTCTCAACAAACCTGCGACCTTGGAAGATATGATCACCAAGGTCAACAGTTACGTTGACCTGGAAAGGATGATGTCTGAGCGACAAAAATCTACTAAATCCAACCTCTCCACTAAAGGTCCATTGACAAATCAAAATACCGAACCAAAGGAGGAATAGGGAGATAAGAAGCGCACCAAGGGCAACACTGGCTTCCCTCAGAAAGGTAGTCGACCAAACAGACCCATCCTCCCAAAGTTGAACGTCCGAATCTCCATAATTTTTCAAATACTTTTGAAGAACACGCTCTACCGCGTCTCCCAACCGCTGGAACTAATCGATAATCGACCATATTGCCAGCATCATAAAGTAAACTATCATTTTACTGACAATTTCTATTATTTACAGAGGTTTCTTGAATATATTTTTAAAGAGGGACGGAAGCTCGAATATATAGTCGACTTTGAATCATACAAAAATGACAGCTATAAGAAGTAGCTGGAAGTTATTCCGGTCCATGATCAAACCAAAGAAAAGCATATCTACTATATGCACTGCTACAACATGATCGAATTCAACTAGATCACCAGTTCAAACAGATCCAAGCGTAGGAGATTATCATAATGCTGTGATCTCGCACCATACGGCAAAGAAGCCAAACTTTTCCCTGAGTCGAGCAATCGCCGGCTTGGGATTTCATTCAAAGATTGCGATACTAGCCATGTCAAATTTCCATATCATGAGGCGTTAGTAATAATGTTGAAAATGAAGAAGTTTGCCATCCATACGATGATGATTGATACTGGAAGCGGTATCGAGATCCTTTTTTAGAGCATTATCGACCAAATGGGTTTGGTCGACCAAGTCATTCAGAGTGACACCAATATTAGTAGGTTCAATAGCTCCAGAGAGGAGCGAGTAGGCAAAATCATCTTTCTAATAACTGCAGGACCAGCCACCATCGATGTCATTTTCTATATCATCAACACCAAATCTTGTTATCTTGGGATTATGGGCCGCTGCTGGATTCACATCATGGAAGCAATCGCTTCACCCTATCATTAAACACTCCAATTAAAACACGACAATGGTATTTATGAGATCAATGGTAGTTAGAAGCTCTCTCGAGCTTGTGAAAATGCTATCTCTGCTATCTTAGATACTTCTGACAGATTTGCTGCATTACAATTACAGGAAGCTGATTACCTCAACGATCAAACTTCCACGGAGGAGCCTACAGAATATATCAACCTGAATGGACCTGGCCGAGGTACTTTCATTGGTACTAGGCTGGTTCATCACAAAAAAGATACTCTCATTCAGATTTTACAACTCAATCGAGACGTCTTCGTGTGGTCTTTCGAAGAAATGCCTGTGGTCGATTCGGCCAAGGCATGCCACAAACTATCCATCAACGTCAATGCCACAACAGTCAAATAGAAACAGCGACGACTGTCACCTCTTCCTTGAGATAAGGTTAACATCGAGATTAAGAAATTGATCAAAGTAGGATTCATTCGAGAAGCCAAATATCCTGACTGAATATCCAATATTGTCGCTGTACCAAAGAAAAATGAAAAAGTCAGAGTTTACATCGATTTCACCGATCTAAACCAACATACTCCAAAAGACAGTTTCCCTCTTCCCAATATACATCAGATCCTTGATTTTATAGCAGGCCATGATCTCCTATCTATGATGGACGTTGCTTCGGGGTACAATCAGATTCCACTTCTAGAAGAAGATGAAGAAAAGACAACTGAGGTCAGTATTGCTACAAAGTCATACCCTTCGGACTAAAAAACGCAGGTGCAACATATCAAAGGTTAATGACTACTATATTCAAAGCACATCTAGGGAAAGTTGTTGAAGTCTACATCGATGATCTCTTGTGCAAAAGCGTGCAGTCAGTCAATTACATCTCAGATCTCAATACCATATTTGATATCCTTCGATCTTACAGAATACGTCTCAACCCTGATAAATGCCAATTCAGGGTACATTTTGGCCGAATCTTAGGTCATCTCATCAGTAAGAAGGGGATAGAGGCCGATCTAGATCAGTTTTGGGCTCTCCTCAAGATGCCTACTCCAAGAACAACAAAAGACGTTCATAAACTCTCCAGCAAGATTGTCATAATCAACCGTTTCATTTTTAAATCATCAGACTGTTGTCATTGGCAATTCCTGTTACTCCGTGGTTGTACCAAACGAGGAAAGGTTCAGCCAAATACAGAGGTCATATGGATACCAGAATGCAAAGCATCTTTTTAGGACCCCAAAACCTACTTGGGGAGGTCTCCCATAATGAGCATCCCAGTAGATAATGAGGAGCTGATTATCTTCCTAGTAGTCACTGATACTTTACTCAGTTCTGTTCTCTTCTGCCTTGAAGAGAAAATTGAAAATCCCATCTACTTCATCAGTATCCCCCTTTACTCCAGCAGAGACGGGGTACTCTAAAATTGAGAAACTTCTCCTAACTTTTTTCTACACTTCACAAAAACTCAAAACACTATTTCCAAGCTCATTCAGTCGTGACAAACTACCCACTTTGAGAAGTTCTGTCTAAAAAAGGAAAATCGAGAAAAGTGCAACAGTGGTCCATCAGTTTGAGAGAACATGATATCAAGTTCGAGCAACATCATTCCGAAAAGGGGCAGGCCATTGCCAATTTTCTCAAGATTTTCCAGTGGAAGATCTCGAATGGGAAGAGTACGATCCTGAACTTACAGAAGAAAATCCCAAAGATCCACCTATCAAACCATTTGACGAGCGAGCTGAATGGATTACGAAAAAAGGGTGGAGACTTCTCACGGATGAATCAACAGGACCCGCAGGGTCAGGAATAAGAATCGTATTGATTACCCCTTCCAATGACAGAATTGAGAAATCGATCCACTTGGATTTTGAGGCATTAAATAATGTTACCGAATATGAAGTTCTCATTCATGGACTCAATCTTTCTCTTGAGCTCAAAGTCCTCGAACTCTCAGTTTATACATATTCACTACTAATCATCAACCACTACTCTGAGCAATCTAAGAAGAATGGGAAGATGATAGAATATGCAGCCCTCGTTACAGATAGGATGAGCAAGTTTGTGAAATTAACTCTCGATTATCTTCCTCGAGGTGAGAACAGACACACCGATTCCTTGGCATACCTGGCAGGGGTCTTGGGTACAGAAGCTCGATATCTTCAGATTGAAATTATTTCAACCCCTAGCATTGATTATATTTTAGTATGCACAATCAACACTGGGGGCGATAAAGGGGGAGACGACGATTGGCGAAAGCCTTTTTTAGTCTACCTCAGCGTCGACAACAGTTGTAATGGACCACTTCCAGAGGATCCAAAAGAGCGCCGACAGTTGATCAACAACTCGAAATGCTACATAAATCAGAATGGTACGCTATACCATCTTTTCGTCACAGGGCCTTATCTTAAGTGCCTCTCCAAATCCAAAGTAAATGAAATGCACCACGAATTTCATGAAGAGACTTGTGGCTCCAATGTCGCAGGTCGATCACTAGTAAACATAGCTATTACACAAGGAGTATTCTGGCCTAGCATGCGCAGGCAAGCAAAAGAGTACTCACACAGATGTGACACCTGCCAATGACATGGACACATAATATGCGCCCCTGTGCTCGAGCTCCATGCAACAAGGTGTTCTGGCCATTTAAAAGATGGGCATTTGATCTCGTCGGTAAATTCTCTAACTCTCCAGGTAACCGCCGTCGCCTACTCGTAGCTACCGATTATTTTACAAAATGGGTAGAAACAGTTCATCTATGTCAAACTAGAGAAGAAGAGATTATCTCTTTTATCAAGGAATATATTATCACTGGGTTTGGGTACCCCCACATGATTCGTATCGATAATGGGCCCTAATTTTTTAGGGAAAAAATCGTTACATTCCTCAACCAACACAATATCATCCACTCATCATCCAATCCTTATCATCCTCAAGGCAATGGCCACACCAAAATCACCAACAAAACCATTGCTGATGGACTTAAAAAAAGGCTTTACTCACTGAAAAAAGGGAATTGGGTTCGTGAACTGCCTCATGTCCTATGGGCATATCATACCACCCCCGAACGTCCACAAGATACACTCCATTCCTCCTTGCCTATGACACTGAGGCCGTAATTTCTTCTGAATATCATCACCCAGTTTGAGATCATGAGCTGACCGACGAGGAAAATGAGTTCGAACTAGGTTGCAACCTCAATATGATTGACTAAATAGGGAACACGCCATTGCTACCCTAGGCCGATATCATCATATTCTAGCTAGATCATACAATAACCGAGTCTGAAATTGTACCTTCCAAATCGACGATCTTGTCCTCTGAGAAATTACTCAATATCGCAAATAGCCTCATGCTAGAAAATTAGCCAACAACTGGGATGGTCCATTCATTATCACAGGTCTCTCAGGCCTGGGATCATATCATCTCATGACAGAAGAAGGAATCCCCATTTCAATTCCTTAGAATACTAGGCGACTAAAATGATACTATCGTTAAGCGTCTTACTACTCCATTTCTACTTCTCGCTTTTGTATTTTTTTTTTCCAAAAGTGAGATATTCATCTCCATCCAATGTAAATTTTGGACTTATCAATGAAACTTCCAAGTTTTTCACAACATCTCTCTACTTATATTGATTCAACCACATTATATAGATCAAAGTATAAATAATACTAGCTTTCCAACTATCTAATACCAGTTAAATCAAGGATAACACTTGGTTTGGCTGACTCTACTAAATCTCTGCGATCGAAGCAAGTGTAGAAACTTGTTTCATATTAAAGACTCTACCAAACAAGAGATAAGGCAAAGGTCATACTAGTCTTCATCTTTTTCAACTGGTTTAGGACATTATACCAGTTAAATCAAAGATAACACTTGGTTTGGCTGACTCTACTAAATCTCCGCGATTAAAGCAAGTGTAGAAACTTGTTTTATATTAAAGACTCTACGAAGCAAGAGATAAGGCAAATGTCATAATAGTCTTCATCTTTTTCAACTTGTTTGGGATATTATACCAGTTAAATCAAGGATAACACTTAGTTTGGCTTACTCTACTAAATTTTTGCGATTGAGGCAAGTGTAGAAACTTGTCTTATGTCAATGACTCTAATAGACATAAGATACGGCAAAGATAATACTAGCCTTCATCTCTTTCAATATATCTGTAACATTCTTGCAGTTGAATCAAAAGCCACTTAATTCGACTGGCTCAATCCGCCTCAGCGATTGGAGCATGTGTAAAAAATTGTTCTACATCGAAGACCCCACCAGGCACAAGATAAGGCAAAGGTCATACTAGCTTTCATCTATTTTAATATGTTTGTGACAGATACAATTTATTTTTTAGGTCAAATTCATATTACAAGGAATTCTTTCCTGCTGATAAGGTGTCTACAGCGCTTTCCCCTTCAGCAAGAGGTTGAACTCTGACTTCACAGATTACATCAGCTCTACCTTGCTCTATCAACTCAATAGGTCGATGGCCTAAATGAGTCTCTATAAAGCACAACAGACAGTTCCCCCGATCTATAGTCACTCCACAGACACATCCCTTATCCGACAAACTGTTGAACAAGGTATCTCATTCTAACTCAAGTCTTTTTACATCCTCTACAAAATATGCAACAACCGACTTTAACAGTTCTGAACTTGATGCGTAGAACGACCATCGTTACAAATTTCGATCTCAATTTCACGAGGCGTGCCTCCAGCTTTGCGTACAATTTTTTCTGATGGATCAGCTCCATGTTTAGCCAAGCATCAATAGCTATATCTTCCTCCAATTTCTTAATATATTTAGCAGATTCAGCCAGGTTCTTGGCCTCTAAGTCTACCACCTGGGCACGAAGTCTCTTAATTTATGTATTCAACTCTTCCATAGCCAGAATATCCTTTAATAAATCATCTTTCTTCTTTATCAACATCTTTTTTGTTTGAATTTCCCCCTCCTGGACTTCCTCCCTGATAAGAGCAGCATCCAACTTCTTCTGATATTCCCTTAAGCTTGCATTACCTCTCTGCACATGTCCCTGTATTCGTGCTACATCACCTTCCAGCTCTCTAATTCGTCCTGATAAACTAACTACATCTCCTCGAACTAGAGGAATTTGAACATCCTTTTTACTCCCCCTCGAGCACTCTCTAGCTTCTGCTTTCTTGGTACGTGTATTGGCTTATGCTAGTTTAGCCTTTAGTCGAGCCACTCTCTCATTATGATCATTACATCTTCGTTGTATCTCTCGAAACTCTATACCCTTCGCAGGCAAAGTTGCATGCAAGTGTTCCACTACAGCCTCCGAGGTTGATAGATTCTTTCGAGCTACTTTCTGCTTGTTGTCATTTTTTACCAGCTTCTGCCTCATCGCTCCAACTCACTTCTTCAATTTTGCAGATCAGCTTGAAATTGCCTTCCGATCTTTCGAGCGCTTGAATACGGTATTGAGCCATTTTAACCAGCCTATTTTTTAACATCAGTGCATCAACTCGACTCTGAAGCGTTGTGGCGTGTTCTTTTATCTCCGCAAGTTCTTTCGACCCTTTGTCAATTTCGGCATCTTTTTCCCCGATCTGACGAGTGAGGTTGACAACAGTCTGGGCTGCCTCAACGTACTTAAAGTACACCTTTACATGCTGGTGTTCTCTGCCCTCATTCGTACCCCTCATCCTATCTAACTCCTCTGCAAATTCTCTATTACATTGGAGTGTGTCATCTTCGCGTGAGCGAACTGAATCCAATTCGACCTGCACAATATAACTCTATCACATACAGTTCGATTCGGAACACCCATAAACATACACACACACACACACATATATATATCTCATTTTTAAAGAGGTATCTGATATTTAACATCTACTATGTACAACTACTTTTTGATTTTAGATCAAAGTACTAACCAAGCGGAGCCTTCATGTTATGTATGTCGGTGTCTCAGGTACAGACTTTCTATATACAACTGTCTAATTTTTTTTTAAAATACCTCTACATTATGTGATTGTTCTCTCTGCCTAGTATTCATGTCAATATAGCATATAAGCCAGAAAGCCTTTTCTAATCTAACCTGCAACTCCACTTGCGAAGATTACGAGGATGAAGAAATTTCTTTTTCCCTCGCAAGCTCGGCTTCTAGGTCTTTTATTCTGAGACTCATTTCTCAAAGTGCCTACAATAAGGTTACAAGAAAAACTTGGCCTAAGAGTCCATTCAATGTACACAAACCAATAGTTGACAATACACATCACAAATGTTCTTGCAAAATCAAATCATTTCTCAACCCTACCTTCTCGTTCTCACCCTCCAAGAGTTCATTTTCGTCCCCCTGGTTATTTAACATTGTCAGACGGGAGACATCATCCGGTCCATCAGCTACTCCCACCGCGACATCCTCCATCCCTTCATCCTCTTCCTCCTTAATGTAGGTGCCTGCCTTAAGCATCAGCCTTAGCTCGAGCTAGCTTTTTTTCAAGCTCGATATTCATCTTCTTAAGTTTGGATTTTTCCCCCTCAACTCCAAGCCAAATCCCCTTGACAAGACAAGCAACCTACAAAACACAAATCGACCTCAGTGTTAACTCGAAATGCGATAAACAACTGTTTCACATAATCAATACAAGCTTACCATCTTACTCGTCTCTTCTTCTCCGTGGAGAGCCGTCAGCCTGTCCCTATCCTCAACCTCTTTGAGGCCGTCTATCGCCGCATATAGACCATCAACGACCTTGTCACCCGACTCCCCCGAGGGTTCAACCCTTCTCTTTTCTCTTTCATGACCTCACCACTTCCAGTGGTACCAGAAGTTGGTTGAGTCTTTAGCATCCGTTTTTTTAGATATTTTTGAGTTATTTGGCTCGACGTCATGGCTTCCACCTGAACTGAGCTATCAGTTCCTCCCTTCTTCCCTTCATCGGCACCCGCCATTAGCCTGGTCGACTGAGCTTTTCAAACATTCTTCGATCTGTTATCAACTCTCTTCTTTCTACTGAGGCCGAGTCCTTCCAATACAAATTAAAGCTTAGCCTCCTTCTCTGCAACTTCATCCAATAGTGATACTTTCCTCTCTACTTGGGACTTCACACCTGCCATACAATGTTTCCATTATTAACTACAGACACCAGGTCAAATAATAACAATAATATTATCTATGCATGGTTATACTTACTTTTTTTTACAGTTCTAAACTGAAGAACCAAAGGTTCTTCGTCGTCTCTTTAAAGGTAATTACTCTTCACCCATATGACGTTGTCATTCCTGGTTCAACCTGCCGAATTTAGATCAAAAAAATGATGCCGAGTTGCGTTTGCACAAAAATATGCCCCACCATTGGCGTGAAAATTCTTTACCCCATAGAACTGCATTGCATCCTCAGGGGATATCCTCCTCAGTTTCCTCTCATTCTCCCACTTTTCGTTCAAATGATCGTAAACATTTATTACCTCCCACATGTTACCGTTCAACTGAACAGGATATGCCCCAATTTCGTTCATAATCCCCTTCACCAAATTGGTAAGGGGCAGACTCAAACCGTACTCTAATTGAGACATGTAACACAAAAAACTTTCTTCAAGGTCACTCCGAACACCCCCCATCAAAGTATTCTAACGAGATCAATTTATCTATACCCCTGTCTCATATTTCCACCTCCAGATCAGCCAACAGATAAAAGTACTCTTCCCCCGCTGCTACTGTACAACCCCTAAACTTCCTGCCATCATATTCCACACAATTACCCCATGTCCCTCCTACAGATGCCATAGCCTTATAGAATTCTCTGAAGGCATCGGAACCGAAAGGATAGGATATCAATTGACTAAGAAAACCTAGAAATTGCTCTAATCCTACTTCAATCTCACTATCAGACTCAACTGTATGACCTGAGGTCGATGCCTCATTAACAGGTAAACTATCCATCTCAAGAATGATTTTTACAAGCAAGTTTTCTAACCTACGCAACTGCCTCACACACTCGACCTACATATAGGTTCAGGTATCTATCATTATTTCTTATACATTGATCAATCACGTACGACGTATATCATTAGTATATTCTGTGTATATGTCAGCATTACATAGATTGCTATAAATTGTTTTTTTTAAGATTTACTTAGTAATAGTTATGATTTGCACAAACATATATATACTGCATACGTCTCTACTAACCTTCAGTGTTCGAGTGAGAATCCGCAGTAGCGCCAAGTCTTTCCCTCAGAACGCTGCTGTAGAGCCACCTGCATGATCCGGTGTCTCTCACTCTCTTCGATCGTTGATCACCCTTAGATAACTCCTTACCGAATCCCCTACAATTTTTTTGCCTCTCTCTCTCTCTCTCTCTCTCTCTCTCTCTCCGCGCTCTCCAAATTTTTAGAAGTTGCAAAACATTTGAATGATGAGGAAGTACTATTTATCCTTTCTCTCTCTAGCAGCAAATAATTATTGCACCTCGTATGACGTATCCTCAGTTTTGGAACCGAGGTGTCATTTCCACTATCCATATCAGACGTCTTGTATTTTTTCGATACAACCACCTTTCTATCATTACCCCTTAGCCCATATTTTAACCTATTTTCCTCTTCTATTTCCACAGCTTTTCTGACCTTCCCACACTCATGATGACTCACTCTACACAATATCAAGTTTAGCAGCCTTACATACAAGATAATACTAGAAGGTTCTGTATTTCCTTAATTTTTGTTTCTCTATACCAGTTTATCATACTTATAGTGATAGTGACGTCATTTCCAACGCTAACAAAAAATTTCAAAAATATTCAAATTGTTTATCATAACAACACCAAACGGTATTTTTAAACCTTTATGCTAGAATTCAACAAACTGTCATTTATTGTTTTTATATAAACGCTTTATCAACACCCTCACCTCTGCACTACAACATACAATCATATCATACACCAATCCTCAAATCTTCGAATTCAATCTCAACCTCAGCAATCAATCCAACTATATTTTCTCGATCAACCGGGGCTCTCACCAATTCACAAAAACATGCCTCATAGAAGTAACGGGCGTACTCAAGTTCCCTACTACTTACATCTAACCCTTCGAGCTGACAATCCCTCTCTGGTAACTCAGCATCATAGCCCATCATACCAAAAATCCTCTCTCATACTTCAGCAATCTTGATAGCCAATCGTCTTTCCTCGGTATGACGAATCCTACCCTTCTTTATACATTTTTCATTTACCTTCCCCTCAAAATGTGATTTTATCTTTAATTTCGTAACAAAACCCCTAAAATCCTGAATAAAAATATTTGGACTTATCTCTTCCTTCGAGCTCATCTGCTGTATTACTTACCAAGTCGGGCTTCTTTTATCTAAATCTACTCTTCTCTTGAGCTCTATTAGATCGAATTTTTACAGTGCTAAAATCCTAAAAAAATTTCCTCCAACATTTTAAACCTTACTACAGGCTCTACTTATTTCCAACATAAATTCTCCCACATATTTTTCTAAGGTTGACTAAGGAGAAACAATACTTGCATATTCGTACATTCCTCCTAACGTTTCAGCTCGATTTCAACATAATTTATATCTACAATAACACAAGAGGCTGAATGTCACATTTTATTCATATCAACAACTGTTACACATGTTTTTATAGATAACAAGTCTTTCACTAATCAACCTATAGGTACTTTGCAGATAACAAGTCTTTCTAATACTTTTTAAGTAGTAGGTTGTTTAAGCATTCTGGAACTTCTAGTCCTTCAGTTTGTCTCGCTTCAATAATCTTTCACCCTAATTCAAAGAAGACACTGGAAGCACCAAAAAGCTTTCCTCGCATGAGCCAAGTCGAAGTCCAGTCGAACTTCAAATAGAAACTATACAAGCGGTAGACTCAGTGCTGACATCCACCAAACAAACTGAAGATCTTCTTAGCACAAAATAGTGATGGAAATGCAGAAGTAGACAGCCATCGTTCATCTCCTTCCTCTACTGCCATCACAACCTCTCCTATAACCACCACCCCCGAAAAGTTGGTAGAGATGAAGAAGGCCCAACTGGCAATACAAGAGATCAGCATAACTTCCCCGCAGTTATGCCTACCTCTGCATATAAAGCCTGATCATTGTCCTCCGCCATGGTACGGAGACAAGCCCAACATTCCTCGTCTATCAAGACGAGCACATGAAACCTCTACTTACAGTAAAATACCTCCTCAACTTCAACCGCTTCCTCTTCTGACATACCTTGGTAAATCGGAGTAACAGGAACAGGAATAGACAACTCCAGGGATTGGTCACCAAAGTACTTTACCTTCAAACTCTGCATTTCAGTTGCTATCCTCTCTTCAAGGACCATCCTCCGAGTATTTTCCATTTCTTTGCAAAATTTAGAAAATGTTGCGCAAGCAGATACTGTTTCAAAGATTTGCTATAGGTACTATTTGTATCACCATATATTTATTGTATAGGTACGTTTTCCCAAGCATCATCATTTATTACAAACGCGATTATTCAATAGAAAATGTCACATACATCGGCATCCACATCATCATTTAATACCCATCACTTCCCGATATTGCGTGACTTCCATACCGTCAAAACCATCATTACTCTGTTTTGAAATTTAAAGATTTTAACACCAATACCCATTATACTTAGGGACCTATCACTCGATCTCACCTAAATCGAGCTGTCGCTAGTTCGAATTACCCCTATCTCAGGTTTACGCATTGGTTAACATAACTTTTCCAGTCAACATCTCAACCTACCCCATGAACTAGTGGAGAATGTGAGTCAAGCTTAAACCAGAAAACCTGAATAAGTCAAAGATACATGTCTCTCAAAAACTCGTCAGTTATTTAGTCAAACCGCCACTAACCACATTGTTCAAAAAATGCGCTCCAACACGATAAAGAGTTGCGGAGAAGGCGTATATAAAGAAAAAGTTGCAGAAGAGACAAGAACCAAAAAAATTACACAAGAAATGACTTGTCTAAATTCTTAAACTATTCAAGCCTCTTATTTACAAGATTCAAGCATTTCTAAACTTAGAAATCACTTGTAATAAGATATCTACATCAAGCACTAAAAATACTTTTGCAAAAATCATTTACTCGAGGTCATGATTTTTTTTACCTATTCAGAGGTTTTCCACGCTAAAATCCACCTAGGTCATTTTCTTATGTTTCATCAGAATATTATTGCAGGTTTATTGGTGTGATAGCGAATTCCAAGCCATTTTAAGCTTAGAGAATTTGGCCATCACAGGAGGTATTTGATGAGCGCGTAATTATGACATTTTTAATATACCCAAACATGTATTTTAGTCGTCCATTATATTTAATTTTGGGTGCTTATATACGCTTTTTCATTACAGCTATTGGAGATGGATATTTAAAACCAAGCTCTTAAAGTCAAGTAAAAGTATCTCCAGCAGTTCATAGCACAAAAAGTCAAAGACACAATATATTTGGTCTCAAAATTAAAGAAATATATACACAAATATTCTTGGAGAATAAGATTAAAGAATATATTACCTCCAAGATCCTTGAAGATATTTTATATTGAAGATATATGCAAAAGTTGCCATGAAAAAAGATCTCTACATCAATTAAGGGAATTATATGCAATAATCTTAGGTGATTGGTATTAAATTAGAAGATATTATTGTAAAAATATTTTTTACAATTTAATGTATAGTTTCTAAATTTTGGTTCCTTCTCCTATAAAAGAAGCCTTCCCTCCATTAAAATTGGGCATCTCAGATTAGAGCAAGTTTAAAAGAAATAAAGTCTTAGTTTTATTTAATTATCTTCTTCTTCTCTTTTAGCTTGATTTTTGCTAATGTCTTCATTAATTGTTAATGCGATGAAGTCCGAGATGAGCGACTAATCTCCTAGCTAAGGCTAGGATGAGCAATAGTTGGTATTAATTAGGTTCTAATTAGTTTTCTCTTAGTACTTTATGATTAACAAGTTAATACATTATATCGAAGGCTTAACCTCTTTGGATATAAACAAGTGCTACTAACCGTAGACTTGATTTGGAGATCTAAACAAGAGGATACACTAGAGAACTCACTCAAGCCTAGCCATGATTAAGTTGATAATTCACTAAAATACTCTTCACCATCACTTAAAAGCATAACCACTAAATACTTGACCATAAATTTAGTGGTTTATTTTATTACATCGTATGTGTCTTAACACGAACATATGATAGGTGGAGATATTAGAATCTAGTTATGTATCGATTAGTGTTTTTAAAAGTAGAGGCCAAGTTTAAACCTTAGTTCTCTCCCTCATTAAGTTTTATAATAAGTTTTTATTTATTTTTCCTAGATTTATCTCTTATAAAATCGTAATTTGGCCTAAAAACTATTTATTTTCCCAAACCTCCCTGTGGATTCATTCTCACTCATCTGCGCTACAATTCGACAACCGTACTTTGAGCGGGTATTTTGCTAGAGGATACAAAAAGCCTCTTATCACTGTCGGGCCTCTCCGTTGATGTGATGGTACTTCCTCTATGTGATCCAATAATTCCAACACCTTGAGGCGCGGGTTGAGGAAGATTTTGAAGAACACCCAAAATGTCCCCTAAAATTTTAGACAATTCTTTGGACAAATCATTGACGAATCCATCAACTTTCTTGGATAAATAAGTAACTTGTCGTGTAAGTTGCTCGTTTGTAGGATTTTTTATTGACGCCATTAGAAATTGAAACTAACTTCCCAAGAGATTAAAAATTGCTCTGATACCAATTTAACGTAAATCTGAGTTACGGAAGCAAGAACTCAGATTGATAAACGTTAACCTAATTAGAATTAAAGTTTTTACTTACACTAAAACACAAAACTAACTTCAAATCAAAACTTGGCAAAAACTTAAACTGAAACCTAAACTTAATTTTCTTCAAATCATCAACTTTAACAACTAAATAAAATAGAGAACTTAGCCTCCCTTTTATTGAATATGAGGGGGTAGAAACCCTAATTAGGAATATTTTATAAATTGGGAAAAGTACCATCTTAACCTTGTATTGGTTAATTAGAAACACTCCCTAAAACCTACTAAGCATCTCTTGCAAAAAGGCTTAAATCAAAAGAATATAAATATAAATAGTTCGTTGACATGTGAGAAATGATCATGACAGATAATTCACACCATTTTTTAACGCCCCTGCTTGTGAGTTGTGTGAAAAACTTTTCTCCTCTTCCTACTAACTTTCGAGTTCAATCCTTTTAAGTTGAACTTAGACTCAGCTCCACATTGTATTATTAGCTTGACTTAATCTAAGCCCAATCTGATCACAAAATCAACTATTAGCTGGACATTACTAAACAAATTAACATATGTAATTTGAATGAAGTGTATGATTTATGTTGTTCCTACTCGCGGGAAAAAGAAATTGAGCGTATATATATCGCTAGTTTTTACCTATTCCTGTTACCTAATAAACCACATAAGACCATTTTGATGGGGTTAGGGAGTGGTTATACCTAATCTCACTATTTTGAAGTGGGTGTATCTTTCATACAAAAAAGTATATCATAAAAATATTGAACATCTAGTAGATTTCTTATTTTTTTTTTTTACAATAGGTAAGCAAATATATTGAAGAAATAATAAGAGATTACAGACAATCCTTGTAATTCTTCAAATAATATCAAAGGGTTTTAACATTACAATATTAAAAAAAATAATCATATGTAAAATATTCTACCCAAGGGAGCTCAATCTTGTGTGAAAAGATAGGTCTGCCAGTATGCCAAACTTCAGTAAGAGGAGCCATTTTAGAAGCTATGTTGCAATATTATCAGCACTGAAATTCTACTCCCTTCAGGAGTGTTTAAAACTGATTTGAAGCTTGGAGGAGATGTGTTCCTATCTAGCCCTGAGATCTCATAGAATTTTGTTATTAATAAAGGCAATGATTGCAGCTTTAGAGTCAGAAACTAAGAACACCTTTAGCCAATTGTTATCCAATGCAGTATTAAGAACATACAGGATACTACTACATTCAGTATATTATGTGTTGTGCCGTGCCGCGGAAGCTAAACTCTGATTAGCTATGAACAAGTTAAAGGAATACACAACCAAAACCAATAACAAGGATTTAAGGTGATTCGACAATTGCCTACATCCACATACAATAAAAGAGAGAGTTTATTCAATGTTCTTTTGTTATAATCTCAAACCAATTTGAGGTTTTTAAAGGTTTTTCTCTCCAAGGATTCCTCATAAATAGATCTTCCCAAAGGTGGCTTCTAAAAAACCTAAGTTTCCCTTATATACTTGCGAGACCTATTATAATTACACATATCTTGAGACAAACCAAAGGCTTCAAAGCAAAATTCAAAACTGAGTTTTCTCGAAGTCTGTTCAGTCTGTTTGAACAAAAAATATTGTTCGAATACAAAATCAAAATATGTTTGAATTGACAGGCCATGTGAGTGATTTATTCGAATACACATTAGTCTGTTCGAACAGACATTGTTTCTAATCAAACAGAAATAGGGCAGCCACTATAGTATGATGTTGTAAGACCAATGTTCACATTAGGACCCCCAATAAATCCCTATTATGAGCTTGGAAAGTAGAATCAGTGCCAGCGGTACTTGGATTTCCAAGGCTTGATCTATCACAGTTTATCTTGACTTCCTCATTCCATAAGAGCTCCCACATGTAGGATCTAACCCTGGGATATTTCCTTGATCTTTTAAATCCAATTTGCAGATCGTTTAGAAGAGCCATTTCTATCTAGTTATTATTAATAAACCCTTTAGATCTAGATGCAGAGTCATGTTTATCAGTATGGATGAGTTGTTTGATGAAAGTAGCAGAAGGAGATGGATTGTTATGATTAATTTTGTTCCTGATAAACCAAATTGAGTTTAGACAAGCCATAGCTCTATTTACCCATAGATCCTCAACATAAGAACTGTAGTGGTTTACGAGTTGAATGATATGTTTCAGCTCCCACTTATCAACTTTGATACCAAATAAGTCTCCTAACCAACTCTAGATTCTCCTGGAAATAGTGCAGTCAAAAATCAAATGATTAGTATTCTCCACATTAGACTTGTAAAATCTACATTGAGATACCAACTGAATAGATATGGATTGAATCTTTTGATCAGTTGGAACAATATTCTAAGTAATTCTCCAAGTCAGGTTAGAGTGTCTAGGATAACAAGAGTTTCTCCAAATGTATTTCTTCTACTAACATGCAGGGAACTTGTTTCTCAGGCATTCATGTACAACTTTTACACTAAAAACACCATGTATGTCAGGCCTATAGATGCAAGTATCCACCCCTGTATTTTTTAAGAAGATGGATTTCAAATTAATACCAACTAAGTTTGGAATAGAGAGAGAGCTTCAAGATTTGGATTCCAAACACCATCAATCAGGATATCTGAGGCTTGAGCTTTGTATGATTTCCAGGGAAGGTGTGAAAGAGCAGGGGTATTACTAATAACACCCATACCAATCTAATTGTCCCTCCATGTGTCAATAGTAGAGCCAATGCCAATTATCCAGGTTTAATCATTTAAGACTGTAGAGTATACAGATTTAATACTAGCCCATCATAATACTGGATAATATCTCCTTGTTTAGTGAAGTATTTAGCTTTCATGTAACTAGCCCAAATACTACCAACTATATCCCATGCTAACTTCATCAACATTCTTTATTAATTGCGTCCAGTTGCCTAAGCCCCAACCCTCCTTCAGAGATTGGCTTACAACACTTCTCCTAGGCTGTTGTAACCCTTTTTCTTTTGTTAGGACCCCCACTCTATATAAAGTTTCTAATAATAGCCTCCCCATCTTTTAAAATAGAAGAAGACCATTTATAAACATACATGTTGTATATTGGCATCCCAGACAAGATAGACTTAGCTATAACTACCCTCCTTTGCATCAAAAGCATTCTACCAACATATGAATTAGCTCTTCTCTTGATCTTGACAATTATAGTTCTTAAGAAACCATTAGTAACTCTACCTTGAATTAAAGGAATCCCCAAATAAGTTTCAGGGAAAGTACCTTGTCTGATGTTGAAAAGGGTTTAAACTTGACCCCTCCTAGAAGCTGTCATATCAGCCATGAAGAGCTTGCTTTTGTTAAGATTTATCCACAGGCCAGCAATTGCTTGATATCTTCCTAATAGCTTCTTAAGAGCTTTAATACCTTTCATTTCTCCATTAGAGAAGATAATGATGTCATCTGTAAATAGAAGATGAGAAGGACAGTGGAGCCCCCCCTATGAGAAGCCATAGGATCAATAAGAGATTTCTCCCTTAGCCAAATAATACATCTGCGATAAAGGATCACCTTGTCTCAATCCCCTTGTTGACTTAAAAAAAGCCCACATGGATCACCATTTATCATGACAGATATGTTAGAACTACTGAGAATGCATTTAATCCAGTTATACCAGGTTTTAGGAAACCCAAATCTTCTCAAGTCAGATAGAAGAAACTTCCAATCAAGAGTATCAAAAGCCTAAGATATATTAATCTTCAAAGCCATATTGCCTCCCCACTTTTTATTATCTAGCTCATTGATCAACTCACTAGCCAAGCCAATATTAGTTTGAATACTTTTACCAAGTAAGAAGGCACCCTGATGAGAATTTATAATTTTGATAGCCACCTCTTCGAATTATGATATTTTACCAGGTAATACCCTAGACTTCCAATTATGATATTTGTCAGTTCAAAGTTCATTATGTAATACTCTGTCAAGGAGACAAAATATCCTATCTCCCCCAATCTGACCATTGTATCAAGAATACAAGAGACCAAGTCTATCAGTTTTCTCTAGGCTACAATCATTAAGGAAGCCTTGAAAATTAGTAATTGAGACAACTGAGTGATGTCTACCCCCTATTTTTCAAAATTAGATAAGATAGTATTAAAATTTTCAAGGATTGACCATGGAATAAGCCAACTCTTTAACTTTCTCAGTTCATTCCATAGGATTCTTCTCTCCACAATATTGCAACTGGCATGCACAAAGAAGATAACCATATAATTATAGTAAATAATGACTTGTTGTCAAGAGGAGAAAATAATTTTAGGCATAGTCATAGTACTTCTCCAAAAAACCCATAAGTTAGCATGCTCCCCACCATCAACAACATTAACAATAGGAGTCCCGCAGTAATTTCTTAACATAAGTTTAGAAATGTTGTCTGAAGTAGGCCTAATCTTAGGCTCAGCAAGATAAATAAAATAAGGATTAACGTCATCAACCAGTTTCCTTAAGTATATTTGGGTCCTTTTATTACCTAATGTGAATTTTCCTCTAATGGTCGTTCTCACCGTCAACAGGCTATTTATATTTATGCCATTTTGATTCAAGCCTCTCCATTGCTAGAAATATTATGTTAATTTAGGGACTTGCTTGTTTAAACAGCACAAGATTAAAGAGAAAGTTTTTCCAATTTAAGTATAATTCTATTTCAATTAGAATTAGGGTTACTAATTCTAATCCCCCTTGTGTTCAATAAAAATGAAGGTCCAGGTTATTTGTTTTTAAGTAAGTAAGTTAGTAGAGTTGTATTGTTTATGAAAAGAGTTGAGTTTTTCTCTTATTAAACTTTAGTTGAGATCTAGTTTAAACTTAGTATTAATCGAATACGAATTAAGCTTCAGGCGTTCGTAGATTCACATTATTACCAACTCTCCTAATATTCCAAAAGAAAATCTTCATTGATAATATTTAGGGTTTTTTGGTTCTGTAGGCCTTGTGTTATTCAAAAGTCTAGTAGGGTCTGCAACTTTCTTAGGAGTGAAGACACAATAACAATAACAATAACCAACTCTTCTAAGATAGTTATTTAAGTATACTTTCCAAAACAATAACATATTTTTCTTTAAATTCTTTTCGAGTGAGGACAGAGATAGAGTGCTAGAGATGGGATCCCAGTTTATTGCTAGCAGGTTTTTCTTCATTAGGCCTTGGAGGCCTTTCATTGAGACCGAAGATTATGAATTAAAGACTATCCCCATTTGGGTTAATCTCAAAAAAGTTCCTTTCCACTTATGAACCCCTCATGGAATTGGCAATATTGCTAGATTCATATTGAAATGCCTTTTGTTTCTTGATAAAGTGACCGAAGATAGGACTAGAACATCATATTGACAAGGATCTTCAAAGTATCATCCCTATTGCTTACGAGGGGATTAGAAAATCCAACTCTGAGGTGGAGTATAATTGGATTCTGACAAAGTGTAGTGAGTGCAAAGTCTTTGGACATAGTACTTTGAATTGTTTGAAAAATGTAAGCATTGTCAAGAATGTAAGTACTGTAGCTAAGAAAGCTAAGCCAAAAGATGGGGCTAAGACCACAAAGAATACTAAGATCGTAGTGGACAAAGATGGTTGGGAGAAGCCGAGGAAGACTGCTAGGTATAGACCTACTAGTTCTACAAGTGGTATTATTGCTCACATTCCAATTGATCTCACTGAAGAGATAATTAAGATGACAGAAAAGGGGCCTTTCTCTGGTGTGAAAATCAAAGATAAAGATCAACTTGTTTCTATAACGGATGAAGAGTTGGGGACTATTTTTTCTTACGGTAATCCTCGTGTTGGACCTAGGGGTGAAGATTTCTCCTTACTAAGTAAAAGGGTCGAGCAAGAAGTGATAACTATGAGAGACAAACTTCCTAAAGGGCCCAATCCATAGCACGAATCTCTTTTGTTTTGCTTCTTTGTAATCTTTTTTCTGGTATACTTGTTGTTCCAGGTTGTTTTTCCCTTTTGGGTGTTTGGTTCTCCCCCTCCCCAGGTCTTCATGTTGACTCTATGAGGATTAGGGGGAGTTGTCCCCACCATGTGCATTCTTTTCTTTCTATATATCTGGTCACGGGTCTTCCTAAACCCGACTTGCCTAGCAAAAAAAAGAAGAAAAGAACCATGAATGTTTCTGACATTAAAGGTCACAACTTTCAAGTCCATAATCCAAGCCGATAAATTCATCAGAAATCATATCCTGATTGATAAAATAGCTAATGATCGCATACATTATTCAAACTTCGACTCCTTATATATGTTCCAGAACTCGTGAACAAGTTACCGACTAATATTGAGATATGTTACATACAGAGTGAACAATTACGTATAAACGAGATATTATAGAAATTCAAGTGGACCTAGTTTGCCACAAACTGTAAAAAGAACAACGTTAATCTTTGATGGGAATAGCTATGAGAGATTCAGCCCTTTGTAAGGTAATCCCAAATTTTTCTTCCATATTTACATCCTCTGGCTTCATCCCATCTTCGAGTTTCCAGTCATATAAATGAATAAGCGAAGCCAACATCAAGTGTACCATTCTATAAGCAAGTGGTAATCCTGGGCAAATCCTCCTACCAGCGCCAAATGGTGTAAGTTCGAAATCATATCCTCTAAAGTTGATATCACACCCCAAAAATCTATCGGGGTTGAACAATGTTGGGCTTGCCCATGTGTCCGGGTCTTGACCAATAGCCCAAATATTCACCATTACTAGTGCATTTTTGGGTACAGTAAAACCGCAGACATCCGTTTCCGTTTCAGCTCTACGAGGAACTAAGAGTGGGGCAGGTGGATGTAATCGAAATGTCTCTTTGACAATGGCTTGTAGGTATGGTAATCGAGCAATATCGGATTCCTCCACCGGCTTATCTTTTTCAATAGCTTGTTTGAGCTCCAGTCTTGCTTTTTCCATAATGTTTGGGCTACGCAGTAACTCCGTCATTGCCCATTCCAATGTCCCCGCGCTTGTATCGGTACCCGCCACAAATATATCCTGTTACAAAATCATATTCAACGAATGATAATTGTAGGCTGAATGAAAAAGATAAGAGGATCCCTACATGAAATACTTAATATACAGAAACCCTGAGAAAACAGAAACTTGAGGAAAACAAAACAAAACAATTTTATTTCTCATATTTGTCCAAGTTGAAGAATTAAAAGTCGAGTAGAAACAAAGCAAAACTTAAGGAAAAATCATTGAGTAGAAACAAAGAAAAATATTAAAACCTAAGAGAATACAGATCAGAGAAAAGATGAGCAAACAAAAGAAACCAATAAAAGTTCCCAAAAGTTAAGCAAACAAAAGAAAGCTCATGATAGATGAACTAACCCTAAGTAAGGCATTCACATGTGGACGGATGAGTTCTGAGTTGTCTTCTTGAGTACATTGAAGAAGCTTATCAAGCAAATCGTCAGACGTACCCAAATTGTTCTACTCTAATCTCTGATTGATTATTCCACCAAAGATTTTGTCTAACTTTTCAAAATAGATGGTCATGCGTTGCCTTACTCCTTGGGGATCTACAAACTTCAGAACCGGAAAATAGTCCGATAAATTCGATCTTCCTGCTTCTTCCAACACTCCCCTCACAAGAAACTTGAATTCTTGTGCGGTTTCAGAGTTAAGATGAGCCAAGTCTATTGAGAACATAGTGTTAGATATCAAATTAAGAGTAGTAGAGAAAACGGCTTGCCCAATATCAATAGCTTGTCCCATCCGGCACTTTTCATCGATGTACGTGACAAGCTCCTTCACCTTGTTGTGTCGAAGGGATTGGTTTGCGTCGAGTCTAGAAGTACTGAACATTTGTGAGTTGCAAATCCTTCGAAGATTGTGCCATTGAGAAGAGGGAGGCAGCCATATTACTGAAAACTTGTAGTTATTTAGTGCATGAGCTGCATCTGGCACAGTTCGGCTAGAAAAGGATTGATCGTGCTTTTGGAGTACTTGCTTGGCCATGCTAGAGGAAGAAACTATTATTGCAGTTTTGGTACCTAGCTTTAGGGACATTAGAGGCCCATAGGTCTTTGCAAGTTCTGCAAAAGACCGGTGCAGATTTTTATCTATTTTCAAGAGATTTCCGACAATGGGAAAAGGGGAAGGACCTGGTGGGAGATTGCTAGGGGAAGGGTTAATCCTTCTTGTAATAGAAATGAGAAGGAAAAGGCATGCCGATAGAAAAGAAAGACACAGCAGTACTGTTATGAACTCCATATATACTCTCTCTGATCTCTGTCACACACATAGACACAACTCTGGGTTATTTATAGCGAAGAGTCTCTGCGACTGTAATATATCTAAGCGAAAATATCCAAATAGCTGAAGGCCATCTTCTTATAAACTGCTCAGTATCGTACATTTTCTTGATAGTATCGTACTCGTTTTGCTCATTTCCTCTCAATAATTTTCTAGAAATTGTGTTGGTTGTTGAAGTCTTGCGTAATAGAGGGATCGTGTCTATGTATAAAGCCATGTACATAGTTCAAATATTTTGAGATAGTCTATGTATGTGGTCATGAGATGAATGCAAGTCCTCGTTTGTAATATTTCTAGAAAATAGTCGGTGTTCTACGAGGAAAACTAGGGTGCAAGCATCAATCGAATTCAATAAAAGTAAATGGTGAGAGGTGTAGATATATCAATGGCCAGAAAAGTCATTTAGATCTTAATGAAGATATGCTTGTCCAAAGTCAATTATCTAGGCAATGACTCAAATAACCTCATTCCAATATGTAGTTGTTATTGTTTTTCTGACTTGGATTCGCAAATCAGCAGAACGAATAAGTGGCTGTGATTTCCTGACTTTATACATTACGTATAGGTTGAGCTCCTATCTGTTGACCTACAACAAATACATCAAGGTAGACTTAAAGATTGAGACGTGAGAAACTTGGTAAACAAGAAAATTGCTTAAGAGGTAACTTCATAAAGCAAATAAACTCTAGCTGTAACCTGAATAATGTTGGATTTTCATCTATATCGGCACTACTGTTCCGATTCACAAGCACAAATGTTAATAGGTCGTATAGGTGTTATTGGATGTGCCCAATTGTTACACCAACTTAAGGTAGGTGGGACCTAGTGTTACTCTTTATTAGGGTTTGAGGGTATAATGGGAAGACTACTTTAACCCTATCAAGTTAAATAGAGAGAAAGTCCATTTTGGAGGCTACACCACAGAAAACCATCCCATTGAGGTTTGTAGCCAATCCAAGGGAAGACTCCTCTCAAGAACAGTGGATTTTTAGAGAGCAGGAGAAGAGGTTAGTATAATATGTTTTACATATCCTATTATTGATGTAGTATAATATGTTTTACATATCCTATTATTGATCATAGCAATTGTATTGTAATTCTAACAATTGGTGTCAAACTAGGATACAAATTGCTATGGTTCAATAATTATGTGAGATTTGTTTCTCTGTACTTTAATTCCAATTATGTGAGATTTATTTCTATGTACTTTAATTCCGTGCTCAATGGGGCGATTTGTTTCTCTTTACTTTAATGGGTTGTTTCATGTTCATTGTTCTCAAGGAGAACAATTTTTTAAGTATTTTATGTTTACCGAGTCTATCTCTGTCTCTATCAAATATCATAGAAATTTTAGGGTCTCTCTCTTTCTTCAAATTGCAAACTCTACAAACCAAATTCCATTAATTATAAGATATAAGAGATTGAATCAGTTCTTGTATCTAAGAGAGAGCATAAATGGTAACAGAGGAGGTTCAGAAACTCCGCGTCGTCGCTTCGTCTCCAGTTGGCTGATATAGGTGTTGTTCTCATTTTTGATTGTTTGAAGACTTAGTTTTAGTCATGAAATTCCCTTAGTAGAAGAGGGGTTGAAGATTGAGACTATTATTGCGAACCCAATTGAGGGTTCTTCAAAGGGTTTAAAAATAGGTTTGTTTTTGTCTTTTTTTTTCTTTTTTGATCATCGCCACCATCTGATTCGGGATTAACTCATGAGAGGTTTTGTCTGTGATGGAGGAGTTATTCTTATAGAACAGCATGGATTGAAGTCTGCTGTTATTCAATCAATTAGAGGGTTTTACGATTTGCAACAATCTGATTTTCAATTGAAGTCTGTTGTCTGTTGTTGTTTTTCAAATTTGATTTGTTGTTAGATTTGACTACTGCTGCTGTGAGCTGAAAGATATTTACAGGTTGTCTTTAGGGTTCATACCATTAAGATTTCCCTGCTTCAATCCCCGTGATTAGCTGTCCAAACTGTAAAGATTTCCAGTTTTGGTCACCGTGAGTTAACCACTCTGTTGCTTCTCACATTTTTCAGTCATGCTCGGCTCCTTATATGCCCCCAAATTGCTTGGGTTACAGCCTCCAACTCGTCGTATCTCGAGCGTCGGAGAAATGGAGCGTTGGGGTTTTTAACATGTTGTTGTTTTCGTTTATAAGAAATTGGATAATTTAATTCGTATATATGACTGAATATGTTGTTGTTTGGTGGAATAGGGATGTAGTTTGGTGTTCTTGCTATTATGGTTTTGTTCCCAGTGTTAAAGATACTTCACATTTTTATTTTGATTATGTAATTTGCGGGACGAATTCTCTTTATGCGTTTGCATTGTATTTGACATTTTTTTTTCTTTCTTTTCTTGGAATGTGAATATAAGTTAGTTTTCTTCATTTTTTATGTTTCTAATAGGTTCGTTTAATCCTAAAAGGACTGAGATTCGTGTTTTGTATGTGCAGAAGTCTTAATTATTTCATCTGTAGATTTATTGTTACTATGTAGGGTAGTTGGATATTATCTTGAATTACTGTTTATTGCTATACTAAATACAATAAATGAGTAATTGAAGCTGTAAATCATTAATGCTATAGGGATATATTGCCCTATGATCTCCAATGGGGTTTAAGTGAGATCAAGTAGTCGTTAGGAAGACGGGATATAAAATGAGCAAATACACTCAAAGGAGTTTTGTCTATGGAGTTGAACGTTTCTCATAATGTTAAGACTCTCTTATAAAGTCTCATTAAGACTTACTTTGTACTAATTAAACTTGAAATAATTAGACAACCCAAAGGAGGCTAAGAAACTTCTAATTAATTAGTGGGTCAAGATGTGCTACACGGTACAGGGAGAAGAAGGTAACCCACGGCCCAAAGATGAGGAAGTATCTCGAGTCAAACTGTAAATGGCCAGTCTAGTCTTGAGCGTGAGTGATCACCAACTAGGGGGCAATATATGTCAAATCACCACCCAAAGGAGGGATTCGATTATATATCGCTGTACCCACAGAGTAAAAATTAATACCTTAAATATTATATACACTCTGACTCGACCATCCTAACCCCAGGTAGGATCGAGATTAAAGACATCAAGTTATAGATCTTTTATAAATCAAGTTAAACATGCATAAAAATTATTTTTACACGTCCTAATAAAAGTCATTGGTTCATGCAGCTATGGACCCTATGATCCAGAACCAATTGACTAATATTGAGACTTTGACAGACTCTAACTACTCTAACTGGAAGCTCAAAATCTAGATTTTCCTAGGCTACCTTAATTTCGATTTTGTTCTCACTGAAGCCAAGCCCGCGGATCTTACAGATACCTCTTCTGATGTTAAGTAAGTGGCCTATGCTAAATAGGTCAAAGCCAATAAAATGACAAATCTCATCATTCATTCTTCTATTGATCATATTATACGAGGAGGTATCGCTAAGAGAGGTATCGCAAAGGAACTGTTAGATGTCATTAAGAAACAGTTTGAGGGTTCTGTCAAGGGAAGGCAATACAATAACTTATCTCAGCTTTTATCGCTGAAGTATGACGGCAGTGGAAATGTGTACTCGCAAATTCTTAAGATCTCCAAGTTAGTTCTTACTTTTAAAGAACTCGGTTTCAATATTGATGATACGTTGATGGTTCACTTAACAGTTTGGTTTCTTCCACAAAGTTTTGAGGTGTTCCAAGCTTACTACCAGAATCAGGAGAAGACTTGGGAAATGAATGAGTTGATTGCAGCATTGGGTTTTTAGGAAAAATGACAGAAGAAAGGTAAAGCAGAATTGGCTCATTTGACTACGTCCATGAAGCACTTGTCCATCAATTCTCAGGGAAAGAAGAAGTTTAAGAATCAAGGTTCTACGAAGAAGAACGGTTCCCAGTCTGGTCTAGGGCAGAGTTCTGAATTAGGGAATGGGAATGATAAGCAGAATGCAACTTCGTTAGCAATTACCTTATCAGTTATAGAATATTCCTTTTGCAAGAAGAAATGCCATGTGAAGTAGGACTGTCATTCTTACAAAAATTGGCTAAATAAGAAAGGAGGGGTTCATCAGCAGGCGGCCGATAAGGCCTAAGGAGCAAGTTTTCTTGGGTGATGCTTGACGCTTTCCAATTGAGTTTTTTGGCATTTTTTTGCTTGGTTTTAGACACGGGTGTTACTTTAAATTTGACATACACTTTTTATGTTCCATCGATAAGATGATCTCTAGTTTCACAGTTGTACTCTTTCAGTTATTTATTTATTTTATTTTATTGGTTATATCGTTTATCTCTTGATCATTCTTTTAGGCTGTACTATTATGTTTATCTTCTAAGGTTAGTACTTCTTCTACTTCAAAATGCTCTAGTGCTCTGAGCTATCTTCGATGTTATGGCACAAACGACTAGGACATATTTCTAGGACGATATTAGAGATTAAGGTTGTCCGGTCAGATTGGGGAGGCGAGTATTATGGTAAGATCGATCAAGAAGGTCAACATTAGGGACTATTTTATTAGTTTTTGCTGGATCAGGGTATTGTAGCCCAGTATACTACTCCTGGATCATCTATGGACTGGGAGAAATCCTAGTCTTAATCACTTGCATTTTTGGGGTTATCCTGCAGATGCATAAATTGGCTGACCCGAACATCGAAAAGTTAGATTCGAGGATAGTCAATTGTTTCTTCGTGGTTTCCCAGAAAGATCGATAGGTTTTAGGATTTATTGTCTTTCTCTCCCCATAGAGATTGTTAAGTGTGCTCAGGCCTATTTTATAGAGGAGGGAGATCGCTTTACCAGTACTATTCATAGATAGTTTGTCTTTGAAGAGGTTTCTATAACTCGGAGTCCAACTGCTATTCTGATTAGTATTGCTATGCTTCCGCGCTTATCTGATATTAACACTGTGACGAGTACAATTTTTAACTCTATTTCAAACCCCGTCGTAGTACTAGTTCTCCCTTAGATTTTTCCCCCACCCACTTCTGTCCAGTTTTCTATCGTTTCACCTCTAGCCCAACCTCTTGTTCCTACTCGAATATCCCCTAGAAGGAGACATTCAGCCATTTCATCAGGTTATCATCTTTATTCAGTTGAAGATGAATTATTTAATTTTGAGGATCCAGTATCTTTTAGTTTGACTATAGCTAGTTGTTTTGTAGATCAGTGGCGTAATGCCATGGCGGAGGAGATGGATTCTATGTCTCACAGCTCTGTATGGGAGTTGACACCTTTACCTGAAGGATCAAAGGTAGTTGAATGCAAATGAATTATTGTATATACGTCAATCAGAGTGGGAGACATTTTACATTTATGGTTTTGTACCTGACATCAGTTTTGTTGTTAGAATGTTAGGAATTAAGGTACCAACATAACCCTTTGAATATTCACTGGCAGGCAACCAAGAAGGTTCTTTGCTATTTAATAAGGGAAAGAGATTACAGATTGGTTTATAAGAGATCAGATAAGCTTATGATTTTGGGCTACTCTAACTTAGATTTTGCTAGAGTCTCTTTGAGGATTGCTCTTTTACGTGGGAGTAGTTATTATTTTATTTTAGGATTCTTTATCCATATGAGAGTTATTTTCAGTTATTATTTTGGTTGACATTCAAAATTAATTTTTGATTATTTAGCTGCTATTATATTTGGATCCGTTATTATATGTGCACATATTTAGTTTAAATTACGCAATTTTAATAAAGTGTTAAATATGAGTGATTTTATTACATGACGGTCGTCTAAGTATCAAGTGCCTATAGAGAATACTGAAAGGTTTCTCAAGTTTGCTTGGGATGGATATAGGTAGGCTCTAAATCCTTTGGCCTTCATTTCAGTATGAGCGATGGTCTTCGCATGACGGTTTGTCTAAGTATTAAAATGACATGTGTCTGGTAAACACATATTACAGGACACTAATAGAAATATACCAATACATCATTAAGATGTACATTTTCCATTCACACACTAAACTCTACCAGTAAAAAAGTTATACATGAAAGTTATTAAGGTTGTTAGCCTGATGTCCACAATATGAATTAGGCATATGCTCAAAAGCCTAACCAAAATTTTTTTGTGAACAGTGTTAGCCATCTTTGTAGTCCTAGAGTGGAAGTTGCGTTCGATGTAATATTGCCTTCGACAAATTATCATGTGTGGTTTTAAAAATCAAAGGATGGACATCCACTTTTAATAAAAAATCATGAATCAGGCTAAAAATATTTTTCTTAAAATCGAGTTAGCGCCGGGTGGGAGATTGTTGGATTTCTATCTATACCAGCACTATTCTTTTGGTTCACGAGCACACATGTTAATAGGGCATATAGGTGTTATTGGTTGTGCCCAATTGTTACACCAAGTTAAGGTAGGTGGGACCTAGTGTTACTCTTTATTAGGGTTTAATGGTATAATGGGAAGACTACTCTAACCCTATTAGATTAAATAGAGAGGAAGTCCCTCTTAGAGTCTAGTCAATCCAAGGGAAGACTCCACTCAAGAACCGGGGCTTTTTAGAGAGTAGGAGAAGAGGATAGTATAATCTGTTTTCCATATCCTATTATTTATCATAGTAATTGTATTGTATTTCCAACAAATAAGGATCTAGAAAAACTAAAAATACTTGTAAAGGAAATTATGCATATATTGGACTTGCGAAACTCATTTCTAGTGAGAGGGAGATCGGAGGCCCGCAAATGTCCCACTAAATTTACCCCTAGGGAGCACCGCGTACCCTAAGCTATTTTATATAAAACTAGTGCACGCACGATGCGAACCACTTTCGCGTCCAACCCATTTTTATTTCTTATAATTATTAGTGAGAGAGATAGAGTCGACCCGAGGGTGCAGAGTATACCCACCGACCCGAGCCCTAGATCCACCTCTCAAAACTCATTTTTAATGAGAGGAAAATTTGACTGCCAAAAATATTCTACTAAATATACCCCTAGGGAGCACCATGAACCCCAGGGTCGGCCCTGGTAATAGGCGCAAGAAGCGGTCGCTTAGGGACTCCATTTTTTAAAGTAAATTTGGGACCTCAAAATGGTAAATTAATACATAATAAAGGGCCCCAAAAATCACAAAAAAGTAGCTACCTTGTTGGTTTCAATAATATACTCTCACCATAAGGTCAGAGGTTCAAACTCTCACCTTGTTTACAAATTTCATTAAATTTTATAGCTAAATATGCCCTACCAATTTATTTACCCCGCAGGGGGCCTCATTTTCAGACCTCGCCTAGAGCCTCTAAACCTCAGGGCCGACCCTGATGAACCTGAAGCTATTTTAATAGGAATAAAATATGAAGGTGATCTTACTTATTCTGTGAACAAGTAAATAAGGTTGTTAATGGATGTATATCTAAGCATTAATGTATACCAACATTTGGTCCTACTTCGTGCCCAACATTACTGACTTTAGGGTACACGTCATTATGATAAGGTGGTGATGGTTATTTGATGTAGAATTAACTCAGTCTAACAAATTGTTATTTAGTAATATTCAGGATCTAATTTAGGGAAAACTTCCTTCTACTAAACACAAGAAAGTTAATCGCCAATGGCTAATTTGGTTCAGTTGCCCAGCATCACTTTTTTTTTTGAAGACAAGCCAGTTTAATATAAGGATCTGTAACCCTGAGTTTCCAACCCCATGAGGTTTCAAACCCACGACCTCTCTTTAGGTGGAGAGGTACAACCACCACTGGGCCAAAATGAAGACACTATGCTCAATAGTATCTCTATCAGGTTCAGCATTTAATAAGGTATTAACTTCTTTAAGAATACGATAGTCATCAACGTCTATCCCAAAATGAGTTAAACATGACTTCAAGGGATCATTTGTGCTATGAAACTTAAAGTTACTATGCACTAGACTTTTTATCATGTGGCATTCCTCTATTTTACTAGAGTTAGAAGGGTTTTTACTTGCATTGTAGCTCTTAGGATCCATAGTCATGCTGCCAAATGATAACTTCATTAACCCATTTTTGTAATGTACAATAGCATATGATGTTGCCAAGAAAGGGTGCTCTAAGATAACAGGATTTAGGTGTGATACTCTTCTATCGAATGTGTGTCTAGCACGATGAAGTCCACAGGAAAATGAAACTTATCAATCTAAATAATGACATCCTCAAGAATTCCATGAGGTATTCTTTCTGATCGATTCGTAAATTGTAAAGTCACCCTAGTAGGCTTAAGAACTCCAAGACCAAGTTTATCATATACCTCATAAGGTAAAAGGTTCACACTTGCACATAGATTTTACAAGGCTCATCCTATACGGTAGTTGCCTATGACATAAGAGATGGTAGGACAATCAGGACCTTTGAACTTAGGTGTAATTCCTTTGACAACCTGACTGACATTGGCATCAAGAAGGATAGAACTCTCGCTTGCATCTATGGAAAATGCTTTCTTGTGTAAGCTTATACGATGTTTGACTGTACACAAATCCGTAAGGAATTTTGCGTACAAGGGAACTAGGCGAATAGCGCCGAGATGTGGAATATATATTTTCACATTCTGGAAAGTTTCCATTATCTCATTTAAATTATTCCCCTTCTTAGTGGGTACAAGCTTTTGTGGAAAAGGGGTATGTGTAATAATAAGACTAATGAGTTCACTTCCCTTCTCACTTATTTCCTTGGAAACTTTCTCATTCTCTTCTTCATTCTTAGGGGAATCATGGGGAGCTTTGGATGGATGGTTTTCTCTAGGTTCAAGAAATCTAACTTTGTTGTCCACTTTTCTACCACTTCTCAGAGTTTGAATATCATGGGCTTACTCTGGGCTTTCATTTGAATCAGATATAGGGTCACTAGGAACATCATGAGGGTTGTAACATGGAACAACCTTGCATTCTACGAGTGTTCAAATTATGTTAGCATGTTCCTAAAACTTATTCCTTTGATCAGTTATTGGATTTGGATTGGTTTGACTAGAAAAAGTTCATTTCTCTCTACTGGTCAATTGGGTAACAAGCTATCCTATCTGGGTCTCTAATTTTGCAATAGATTGAGAATTGGATACAATTGTCTGGGTAGTAGAGGTATTGTATTTCAGACTCTGTTATATAAAAGACTAAAAAGACTCCTCGAATGAAGGATTTTGGAACTGGGGAGTTTGGTGTGGTTGATTTGAAGACGGACCCCCTTGGTTCAAGATTTTTTCCCAAGTTGGGTTGGAAATGTTCTTTCATCCCAGATTATAACTTTGGTAGTGGTAGGGCTCATTGGGCTTATTGTACATAACATTGGCTTGATCTATCCTAGCCTCCTTGAATTCTCTTACCTGAGGGCAATGGTTGACTTCATGTTTTGAACTATCATAGATAATACAAACTAAGTGGTGACATGATTAACAGATAAATAAGTCGATGGTCTACCCTCTTTGATCATTTCAAGTTTGTCTAGTCTTTTACATAGTAAGGTTATCTCAGGTCTAAGATGCGATGCAACCTGATATACTCCATTATTGTCAGTGGTAGGTTGAACCATACCCCATTGCTAAATTTTTTCTACAATATCCTCCAAAAAGGTCATACATTGAGTTGGACATTTTTCAATAAATTACCCATTGCACATGGACTCTACCATGACCCTGGTGTTGGTTTCAAGTCCATCATACAAAATTGTTACCAACCTGTAAGGATCTATTCCATGGTGTGGACAGTCCAAGAGTAGGCCATTAAATCTCTCCAAATAGGCTCACAAGGATTTCTGATTTCTTTGCACAAAACTGTTCAAAAGTTTTCTAATGCCTGAAGTTTTGTTATTTGGGAAGATTTTTTTTAAGAATTTTGTGCGTAATTTATTAAAAGTGGTGATGGAATTGGGCCTCAAAGCATGGAGCCAAGCCTTAGCTTTCTCTTTGAGAGGAAAAGTAAACAGGGGAAGTCGTATTTAGTCATGAGAAACTTGGGGATGTGATGATGTGACAGCAATTTTCTCAAAGTCTCGTAAATGGTGATAAGGATTTTCTTCTTTAGTCCCTCGAAATTGTAGTAGCATAAAGTAAATGTTGTGCCTTATTTTGAATTGTCCAGCGATAGGTTGTAAAATGATGCAAGAAGTGTGAGTTGTCCAAGTTGAATACATGTAGTACTTTAAGGTTCATTCGGCTCGGGGAGCTTGAGCCTCCAATGGGGCTAGATGTTCTTGCTGTGCAGCCGTATCTATCATATGTTATGGTGTTCCCATTTCAGTTAGAGCTTGGATTAATACTCTCTCTAATTAATTATTTACACGTTTCCACTCGTTCATGAAATTTGGCACCCAAGTAGTAAATAAACAATCACCCAAGAATAATTGTAGAAACACATAAACTTTTTCTTATGGTTACTACTATGGTCATTCTCAAGTAGACCTGGTTTCAAGGTCAATTGCTCCTAATCAATTATGATTGGTTGTACCCAATCGATTATGGGAACTAATTGGCCCCCCTATGTCCAGGATGGTGATTACAACGGTCTGGAGTCACTTCTTCTAGTGTCACCAGCAAAGCATTGTGCGAACTTCCAATATTCCTACAAAGGGGCACCATGTGCCTAGGTTACTTTTCTCTTTTAATTTTCCTAAGAGCGTGTATCCTGAACTCCCAGTCTGAGTACTAAAGCCTTTTAAATAATATTTTGAGGCTTCTTGGTTTCTTTTAGGTCAGGGCTTGTGATCAAAAAATTTAATCGGGTAATAAAATCCCAGGGTCCTAAGCATGGGCATGCATGGGTAATGAAATCCCTGTCACGCCCCAAAAATTAGCCTTTTAATAATCTATGAAGAACACGAATTCTGAGGTGTAACGTCAGGCATCCCGAAGATGAACCGTAAAAGATGTACTACAATTTAAAGAAAATCGCAAATGCATCTACAACATAATGAAACTACGCAGTAGAAGAATAATCTAAAAAGAGATATAATCATAAATAATGCCACATGGGTGGCAAGAACTCCAAAACATGTAAGGTCAGCTTGTTCTAACTACTAGTATCACTACTGCAATGATTCACCTTAAAAAGTATATGCGCAAGGCATCAGCAAGCAACTCCTAGAAAGTACAAATATCCAAGGTCATAAGATATGACATACCAAGATAGTTACAGTTAAGAGACATGAAGAACCTAAGGGAAGTATAGGAGAAAATCAACCAAGCTATGAGTCTAAAAGAAGGCGCTCTAAGATAAACTAATATCCTAGCAAGATAACAACTATAGCCTAAACTTAGATCTAACTACTACGACCTAAGAGGTATGGTAGATGTGGAAAGAAAATTTAGAAGTCAAGTACACAGGGTCACTTTAAATTCAGTGGGACCACACTCTCACACAGATCCCTTCTGATTTAGGTACGTTATTTGATAACACTTTTAACTATGTTAGCATCAACCAGATATTGCATAATATGACGAATTATCGGGATAAGAATTAAGGTTAGTATAATGATGTAGATGTTGGTTAATAATATAATCTATCTACACAAGATCTATTGAGAGCAATTGAGAGAGAAGAGAAGATTCTTTATTGATGATTCAAGCTCTATTCTTAAACAGGTATAAAACATATATATAAACATATGCTCCTAATCCTACTTAAACTCTCCCCATAAACCCTAAATGCCTATAGGCTTGTTAGGAGTCCGTATAGGACACTCCAACCCTGTTGGGTTCCTAGCTTGGGCTTGGACCCAACTCCTAACAATCCCCCTTAGGGTGTTCCATACTAGAACGACTTGCCTCATTAAAACCTCTGCCTAGCAAAAACCTCCTTGGGAAAAAAGTTGTGCATGGAAAGAATATAATCATATGCCCTGTATAGGTTATGGACGCATATACGTTGCCTCATTAAAACCTCTAGCCATTAAAACCTCCTTGGATAAAAACTACGTTATCAAGAAAAATAGTACAATATGCATGTGTCCACATTAGGATGGGACTACTCCCCCTGACGTTGATCTCCCTGAGATAATAAATCTTACAAACTTCGCATGCCGATTCCATGAACTAATCTCTTGAACGCGGGATATGCAAGAGCCTTCATGAATAGATCAGCCAGGTTGTCTTCTGAATGAACTTGAACAACATTGATCTCATTCGTCTTCTGCAACTCGTGTATGTGGAAGAACTTTGGTGAAATATGCTTCATTTTGTCTTCTTTAATAAATTTGCCCTTGACTTGAACGATACAAGCTGCGTTGCCTTCATAAAGTGTCATCGGTTTATCTTGGATAGAACTCGGACCGCAACTCCTGTTAATGTGGTTGATTATAGACTGTAACCAGAAACATTTTCTGCCGGCTTCTTATAGTGGAAGAATCTCTGCGTGGTTTGAGGATGTAGCAACCATCGTCTGCAACACTGATCTCCATAAAATTACAGTATCTTCATACAAGAAAGCATAACCCAATTGTGATCGGCCTTTATGTAGATCTGATAAATATCCTGCATCGGCGTATCCTATAATTTCCCGTTTGCCAAGTTGTGGATTGAATAGACCCCAATTTTTTGTGCCGATGGGATATCTTAGAATGTGCTTGATCCCATTTCAGTGCCTTTAGGTAGGAACCAAACTATGGCAAGCCAAACAGTTCACTGCGAATGAGTCATTGGATTTAGTATACCCAACTAACTATAACAAAACACCTCCTAGCTATGGCATCATAGCCGTAGGAGTTTCTACCCCCATTAGGATGGTAGAAGATGTTATTGTCTATACCCAAGTGATGGACGTGCAATAAATGACTTAGCACCGTGTACTACATCTATATCAAAGTGTTAGATAACTCTTCTGATATATATATATATATATATATATATATATATATATATATATATATATATATTGTTCAGTGTATAAGTGCCACTATCAAGATGTTCGATCTACAAATTGAGACACTCTTAATTTCCCAAGGTCTTGTATTTCAAATTCCTTTCCAAGGTATTCGGCGGCTCTCACGATCTCCCCCAGCGGTCTAATGATATCAAAATCATTTAGTACACTATTATGATGAGTAAAGTTAATATCTGTGTTCTAAATAAGAACGCATGGACAGATAAGGATATTTGCAAAGTCTCTGACCTTCAAATACTCAGTCAACTTATTATCTCTCATGGGCCCTGATTGCTTCAAGTCAATAATAATTTTTCCAGTTTAATTACGTACACACCTCGTGTGTTGGGCTTAGTTACTTCCAGAAGCTTATATCTTCCCAGGAAGCTTCATGTAGATATTCGTATATAGTTTCTCATATAGATACGGGATATTTACATCAAATGCATGTCTAGCTTGTCCCGATAACTTGACAAACTTATCAGTACTGAAATATTATAGCGTTTATAACTGGGTAATAGGTCACACTACAATCTATGCCAGATCTCTTAAAGATTTTCTGGGCAACTAGTCTTGCCTTGACAAAATTATCTCTCCAACTTAATTATGTTTCTGTACCTTTCTCATTTACAACCGACATGCTCAATTGTATTACTTCACATTATATGCAAGTTGAGCTTCACTTGGATTCCAGACACCTACTTTGACTCTGAATCCTCATCCTTGATGTAGAGTACAACAACGAATATAAATACCTTATCGATAAATCTCCACTGAATGATCCTATGTTGTGCTTATTATAGACTTTTAATAGATCGAGATCTCATTATTATCATACATGTATGTGCCACACCGGGCTAGTCTTGTAATGCATCAACTGGTCGCGTAGCTACTATTGCCTCATTAATGGGTGGTTTCATCCTCAATGAACCGGCTACACCATTAGTCATATTTGTCCCTTATTCTGCAGCTCCCCGGCTCATAATACTTTCTTCCAACGGTGCTCTGCACTAAGTGCGAGTCTCATATTCATTTGCGATACTAATTCTCCTGGAACGTTCTGCTACGGTACTAGTTTCCCCAAAATGTTCTACTGTGTAGGTGTATTACTTACCGGTATATACACTTACGGTACTTTAATAGTGCCAATGAATGTGTCTAGCAAATCATTTGTAACTTATTGAAGGTTTGTAATCCATTAAACCTTATTGTCACCTAACTTATGTATAGGGATCTAGATGAGACAACGATGGTGTTTTCCAAGACCTCTTGGAAACATCCTCAGCATTGACTGTCATATCTCCCCCTAATACTAAGAATATCATCTTATCAAAGTGATAATTATTTTCCCTGCAGTATATACATCGTCAGTAGGTCCAAATATCCAGTGATAAATGGGAATCCTAACCCACATAATACCAGGCCGACGTTGAGGGTCCCATCATCATACATTGTGGTGCAATTGGCACCGGTAAGGAACATCCAAATGTTCGTCAATGGGCGACACCGGGCTCCGACCAAGTTACTAGTCGCTATTGGGAAAAAATAATTTGATGATTTGCTAAGGGACAAACCCTAATCAGTGTTATAGGAGCAAGAATGCATATCCCACAAACTAGCCGGAAGTTGTGATCGTAATAACAGTGGCCTATCGATTATCCTAAATCACTTGATTAGGTTCACCGCCAATCCCGAGATGGGTATGGTATGGGGTACTCATGATGCCCAATCATCTATTCCATTTAGCGGTAAAATAATCATCAAAAGCCTGTGAGTCCAACTCCCAAACCCCCGTCAAGTCGCATCGATCGACTTTGATCGGTTAATCCAGGAACTGAGCCTGCGATCGAATGATCTAAGTGAAAAGTCGTGCTAACGTTACATCATAGATTTTATGAGTAGGCAAACGTAAGACCATCTCCTAGATGTATCTTTTATGACCATAAATATTCAAGTGGGCTACTATGTTAATGAAAATGTTCACATGGGTCTCCATGGATGCGTTTAGAGCAAAGGTTAGAGATCTCACTCCACCTTGGTCATACTAGGATGAAATAATAAACTTTCCTTGAAAGCAATCGTTACACGTACACTCTTTGGATCTTCTCTTCTTGAAGGATAGTTGAGATGTAATTCCGATAATCCTCATCACTATCTGGGCCCTGAGGAGTGTATCAAAAACTATTCCAATAGCGTATTCTAACCTTTAGATACGGAGTGAATGGACATAACCTTGTCTGTCATTTTCTCTGATAATCATTACATGATAAGTATTATGTATCTCCCTAAACTCAGTAAAATCCAGCTGGATTTACTAGTTTATAAAGTGGACTAGATACCCTATATAGTACCGTTAGAGAGTAATAGCGTGATGCACTTAGTGCATTCTATCATGTTGGTCGTGCCAATGATATTCATGCCATCTCCGATGTACAAGGTTAGACAAGAAATATATTCATATCTCAAAAGGATCGAGTGCGTGGTACGAATGTCTCTTAGACATGTGTCGCCACTCGTCCGATTATTGGTCATGCTCAAAGAGAAGATAGATCTATAGGTTGGTTGTATATAGTAGATCAACTATCATACATGGAATTTAATTACTTCCCAAGCAATAAATTCATAAAATAAAATCAAAGAACAATCTCACATAGATGGGACACCAAACCAGTGCATGTCACGAGCATTCTATTAAACTAAACACGGAAGAGTTCCCAACTCAGTCAATGATAGAACTAATAAAGAAAATCTACTACTTCATCAAGTAAAGTTACTATGTGGCAATGCTCTCTAGGCAACATCATTCATCTATTGAGAATTTACTACTGCTCATTCTTAGAACTTGATCCAATACTGTATTGGTATCATGGGAGGAATCTAAAACTACAGACTCAACCGTAGTGTGGTATGTACTAGCTGCGATCACGTGATAAGTCTGGGGTAGATATCTCTGGATCATCTGGGGTGCCTTGCAATCCCGTACCCGACTATCTCGTATTTTTTCTTTTTTTTAGAATTCATCATATTCTATTTTGGTCCATTGGTGAACTTCTTGTTCCCCTTGCCTAAGGTTACTGATGGATGGAATTGAATCCTACCATTGTGACCACCTCTCGTTAATCCACAGTTATGAGCCTGTCAGCAACTTCCCCTGTCACTAGACTCAAAATTATGTAACCTTGTCACATGCTTACTTGTAGCAGGCATAAGCTTGAGGTTCCTAACCAGTAGCTCATTGTTTTGCTCATAAATGAGGAAAACGTGAATTGGGTCTTCGTACACAGTGATCTATCAAATGTTACCTCAGAAGCGCAATAATTAAAGCATAGAAATTGTAATAGAATATGCCCAATATATCTATTTACCTCAACTATTTCTCCATGTGAGATTATAGTGAAGTTGTACTACTAAATAAAAATTATGCCTCAGTCGTATAATACTATCATAATATAAGTTAATCCAGTGTCAGGCCTTCCTAAATATGGAGGCGAGGGTGCCAAACAAAGTTCCTACTTTATTATTTAGAGACTCATTATTCTCAATAATAGTCTTTTCTAGATTCTGTAATAGCAGATGGATTTCAGTATTCATACAAGCCAAGTTTATTGGTACCTAAAATAAAAATTATAGTATGGGAAGTACTCAATGTTCTTAGTGTTACCAACATCTATTATGTACGTAGATCAATACCAATAGTAGTACTTGATAAATATTCTTTGCATAGAGGTAATTCATAGTATTCAAGTAAGTGATTCCCAATCATTACTTGTAAGTGAACCTTGTTTATATCCTATTACTTATGAAATCTTATTTAAGTAAATGATTTCCAATCATTACTTATAGGTAAATATTATTCATATCATATTAAACGCTAAATCCTAAATTTACCCTGTAAAATGGTGATCTTAACCTTAAAGTGCGTTGTAATAGAGTTTTAGCCAAGACAGTTATTCAAAACCACTAGATGTTGTGTTCCTTTATGAAAACAAGGGTATTCTAAGCCCTCGAGTTCTCTAAAGGTCTGTATATTATAGCCAAATGACCCTATTTACTATAAATATGAGGGGTATTTGATGTTTAGCTGACGAGTGGTCTCATCTCAAAGTCAACTGGGTTCATAAGATAGGTTGATTATGCATGTCTTTGAACTAACATTCTAGGGTATTAATGTTTATATACCACTAAATATTATTATGTAATATCTAATTGTACCTAGATACAAAAAATTGGTTCCTCAGACACCAAGAGTTTAGAAATAAGACTAAGCCACTTCTCAATTGAACTCTAGCTATTTGTCCGTGACAATTAACTGTGATTTAGATATGACTCATAGTCGTATCAAAATTAGTCTTGGTTTCGTATTATTTTTTATCCCTGATCATTATAATTAGTATCCTAGGGGCATATAAGTAATATCCTATTAGATATCGTAAGATACTTAAATAGGTATTATACAAATTACTTATATCAAGTATGCGTGAGCCAATGTTCCTATACGAGGCACCTATTCCCAAAAAAAATTAAAAATATTTTGCATAATTTTTTTTTGAAATTGGTCCCCCACGGGGTAGGTCCAGTCAATATAAATTTTTTTTAAAAATTGGGATCAATTTGACAAAAAATTGGGCTATTTATAGCCATTTTAGTGTCTGGACCGGTTTGGGTCAAGGCCTAGACCGGGTTGAAATGGTCTTATTCAGTCTGCCACGTGCCACGCACGCACAAGTCACACGTGCCACGCACACACAAGTCGCACATGCCACACGCACGGGTTGCACACGTGTTATACGTGTCATACACACACACATGTCACACACGCACACGTGTCTGCCACGCCACTGCTCCGGTGACGGCGGGGAATATTCCGGTGACTAGTGAAGAATATTCTGGTGACCGGTCGGTGAAGAACTTCTAACGTCCGGCTGGCGGTCAGTCTCCGACGACTGCTTCGTCTCACAGCACGTGCCAAACATGCCGCACGTGCCCTGCCATGTCAACATGCCCCGTGTCCTCGACACGTGTCTCTTCTGACGTCACAGTGGATAATGATGATGTCATAATGTATAATATTAAAAAAATATTTTATGATGATGTCATCGGCCAGAAAACGCCGTTTTTGGCCGTAAAATTGCCTAGTTTCATCTTATTATTTCCGGCGATTGGCACATCTCCCAGAGACGTGCCATATACCGTTGGAAAGATCTCAGAGTAGGATATCCAACCAAACTAATTTCACCTCTATCCAATGTCCAGAGATAAATTTATATAAGTTTGAATACAGCCCTTTATTAAGGGTAAAAAACATCAAAAACTCTCATTTTTAATCCGAAAAAAATAGAGAAAAATAGGTTTTGGAATCATGATAATCTATCATATATAATAGATCTGAAAATATGTATTAAAAAAAGCCTAAAATACCACTTCATCTGATCCCTTGGTTTCCCTAAAAACTCTGATTATAAGGTAATTTATACTCTCCTCGTTCCTAGAACGTGTGTGCTGATAACGTGTTGAACAATATTATAATCTATTTGGGCAAGGTCTATTGAGAAAAATTGAGAGAGAATAGAGGATTCTTTATTGATGATAGCTCTGTTCTTAATATATATATATATATATATATATATATATATATGTTCCTAATTCGACTTAAATTTTCCCCATAAACCCTAAAGGCCTATGGGCTTGTTAGGAGTCCCTATAGGACACTCCAACCCTGTTGGGTTCCTTGCTTGGGCTTGAAACCAACTCCTAACAGTTGATAGATAAAACTTAAATAATATAATTTGGGCACAGTTTATCTATTTTCAAGAGATTTCCGACAACGAGAAGAGTGGAAGGACTTGGTGGGAGATTTCTAGGGGAAGGGTTAATCCTTCTTGTAATAGAAATGAGAAGAAAAAGGCATGCCCATAGAAATGAAAGACACAGCAGTACTGCTAAGAACTCCATACTCTCACTGATCTCTGTCACACACATAGACACAACTCTGGGTTATTTATAGCGAAGAGTCTATCTTTGGCTGTAATATATCTAAGCTAAAATATTCAAATAGCTAAAGGCCATCTTCTTATAAACTAATGTGAATCTTCAAGCGCATAAGCTTAATTTGTATTCGATTAACACTACGTTTGAACTAGATCCTAAATAAAATTTAATAAGAGAAAACTCAACTTTTTTATAAACAAATCAACTCTACTAACTACTTACTTTAAAATAAATAACCTAGACCTCCCCTTTTATAGAACACAAGGGGAATTACACTGCAATAAAAACATAAAATTACAACTTAAGCATACGTGTACTCAGTAGTTTTACAAGGTTACTATTGTATCTTTGTATTTTGTTGCGGGGTTTATGTTTTCATCTTATTTCTCTCGTTCCTGTAGTTAGGCTTTTACATGCTTTGGCTTTCTCCCTTCCACAATTATCTTCCTTCCTTCTAATGATGGTTTCGAATCAATAAGTTTTGTCTTCCTCTCTCCCTCTTTTGATCAACATTTCTGCTTGTTTTTTCTCATGAAATTAAGGCTCGGTCTTATCTCAAATCTTGGATCTAAAATGAAATTGCATATTACAGTTATCTAATTTTCGGTCTAGTGCCGATGGTTTCTCGATTGTATAGCCGCTGAAATGCATTTGGAAGAATTCAAGTAGACGAAGGTCGGATTTTATGTTTTTTAATTTATGCCTTCTCATTCACTTGTTGTTATTCTTTGATTTATTGGAATTAGGTTTGTTTTTAGTCAAGGTTAAGGTTTCTATGTTAGTAAAATTTTGATTGTTAGCTGAATGCCCTTAGTGATTATCTATAATGATTTGTTATTTGTATCAAACCATGTGACAATCTCCAGGTTTATCTACAAATACACGCCAAAGGTTGGAGTTATGATAGCTAGGGAGTGTAAATGTGCGATCAACCGATCACAGAATACGAACGAAGGCATAAATAGAGTGATGCTATGAAAGAGGATTTGAAAGATGGAGTGTAAGAGATATAAGAAAAACCCATAAACTAAGTAAAATGCATATGAGGTCAGTTGTTATTTGCCATCATCCGTAAAGTTAATTTTAACTGTTGGTCTGCATGACTACTACTTAAAGAAACTAGTGCTGGATTTTCCATCTATACCGACACTACTCTTCTGATTCACGAGCACACATGTTAATAGATCATATAGTTATAATTGGTTGCGCCCAATTGTTACACCAAGTTAAAGTAGGTGGGACCTAGTGTTACTTTTTATTAGGGTTTGAGGGTATAATGGGAATACCACTTAAACCCTATCAGGTTAAATAGAGAGGAAGTCCCTCTTGGAGGCCATAGTACAGAAAACCATCACATTGAGGTCTGCAGCCAATCTTAGGGAAGACTCCACTCAAGAACAGGTGATTAAACAGAGAGCAGGAAAGCAGGTTAGTATAATCTTCTTTGCAGATTTAGTTATTGATCATAGTTATTGTATATAATATTTTAACAATTGGTGTCAGAGCTAGGATACAAAATACTATGATTAATTATTGACGGGTTTATAGAGAGAAACGAAATTGTTGTAGAACACTTTTTCACGTACTTTAATGGTTTTGGTTAATAATTACTTTAAGTTATTTTAACTGTTATTGATGCGTGCAACAAGTTTTCAGTTCTCTTAACCGAGTCTTTTTTTTTCTCTCTCTCTATCTCTCTATCCACCACACCCAAATAAACTTTATTTAAGGGTTCTTCTTCTTCTTCTTTTTTCTCTCTCTCTTTAATTTTACCGAAGAGAAATTTCAGGTTTCAAATCTGATTCTGGTCACAATTGTCTCTAAAGAGATTAATTCTGATTTTGGGAGATCCTAGGATTTCTTTTCTTGAGCTTTGTATCCAAGGTGTACTCGATTCATTTTTGACATTAGAGATCTGTGTAATTTAAGGGTTTATGTGATGATCTAATTTTTGGGGTTGTTCTTAGGCTTGAACATATCAATACTAGTTAGAATTCGAATAATGATTCAAGGGGAAATCCAATTTGGAAATTAGGGTTTATAATGGTTTAGCAGAGATTGCTGGAGGAATTCTTGTAAATGCGAGTTTAGTCGATTTGGTACTCTGTTAGCTTTAATTATCTTTATCTGAAGTGAGGGTGCTGAATTGATGAGTGACATAGATCACTGTATCATATGAGTTATTAAGGACAGTTGCACTAATTGTAGTTTACTGGATGTTTTCGGGTGTTTACTGGATGTTGGGATCTTTAGATAACTATCGATTAAATTCGAAGGGTGAAGTAGATGTTAAAAACTTGGTGACACAAGAAACTGTTGTTAAAGGTGTTCTTCTTTTGCAGATGATTCAAGCTGTCGTTGTTCACTTTAACTGTGGATGATAGCAAAGCAGTTTGTGATTGCAATACTGGTTTTAGATATGTTGGAGCTAAAATGCTCATCATCTAGCTTGGTAACTTGGAGGCAGGGTGCCAATTTATTTTCCTTTCCTCCTATACTTTCACTTGTATTCTTCGACTCATTGGAAAAGCTTTTATAGTGATATGATGAGTGCGTATTTTCTGTTTGGTTAAAGAAGAGATCTGGTTGTATCCCTGGTGTAAATTTGTTAGGTTGGTGATCATTATGAACTATTTTTGATGATCTTCTATTCAATTTTTTCACTGGTAAGACTCTGTGAGGACTATCGAATTTGAAGTTCTGCATAACACCTATTTGTTTTAAGAGTGAATTGTCTTTGTCGTGAGGTGTAAAGGTACCTCTGGCAGGCGTCCGGAATCTCCCATGCCATGGACGATAGAGGAAGTGTGGTGGCTATGTTCAAATGGGGACTTGCTACTAGATCCATTAAACTTGGATAGTGTTTCCGAAAACAATGTTTCCTTGGAAAGATTAATAAGATTCATTTGAAGAATCACAAAATAATCAGTGGATTTTGAAACCAAAATGTTGTTTATATTTGGTTGTGAATCGCGGGAATTATTGTTATATGCTAGCTAGTTAGACATTATCACGAGTAAAAGTTATCAAAAGAAAATCTAGTATAAGAATATATGGCATCAGCTATAATATATCATTCATAATATAGGGTTTTAATTCCCAAGGATCTCCAATGGGGTTTAAGCGAGATCAAGTAGTTGTTAAGAAGACGGGATATAAAATGGGAAAATACACCCAAAGGAGTTTTGTCTATGGAGTTGAACATTTCTTCTAATGTTAAGACTCTCTCGTAAAGTCATTAAGACTACTTTGTACTAATTAAACTTGAAACAATTAGACCACCCAAAGGAGGCTAAGAAACTTTTAATTAATTAGTGGGTCAAGTTAGGCTACATGGTATGGGGAGATGAAGATAACCCTCAGCCCAAAGGTGAGGAAGTGTCTCGAGTCAAACTGTAAGTGGCCAGTCTAGTCTTGAGCGTGAGTGATCACCACTAGGGGGTAATGTATGTCAAATCACCACCCAAAGGAGGGATTCAATGATACATAGCTGTACCTGCAGAGTGAATAATCAATACCATAAATATTATATACACTCTGACTCGACCATCCTAACCCCTGGTAGGATCGAGATTATAAACATCAAGTTATAGATCTTTTAGAGATCAAGTTAGACGTGCATAAAATATAGTCTTTGGTTCATGCAGCTATGGACCCTATGATCCAGAACCAACTGACTAATATTGAGACCTTGGCAGACTCTAACTACTCTCTGGAACTGTTAGATGCCTTTAAGGAACAGTTCGAGGATTCCGTCAAGGGAAGACAGTACAGTAACTTATCTCAGCTTTTATCACTGAAGTGTGACGACAGTGGATATGTGCTCTTACACGTTTATGTTTGGTTTGAATCTAATTTGGTCGATGTTTCCACCAACTCTTGGTGGTTAGATTCTGGGGCAACTGTTCACATTTTGAATTCTCCACAAGGGTTCATCAGGAGGCGGCCGGCAAGACTTGAATAACAGTTCTTTCTCGGGAGATGCAAGAAGCTTTTCCATTGAGTTTGTTGACATTTTTTTTCTTGATTTTAGACATGGTGGTTTTGACATTATTTATCATGTTTTCATTATTGGTTATGGTTTACTAGTTGATGGGTTATACCGTCTATTTCTTAACCATTCATTTAAGTCTTTCCCGTTTGAGGTTGAGAAACAGTTAGATCAAAAGATCAAGGTTGTCCGGTCAGATCAAGGAGTCGAGTATTATGATAAGATTGATCAATACGGTCAACTTTGGGGACCATTCTATCAGTATTTGTTGGATCAGGGTATTGTAGCCCAGTATACTACTACTGGGTCATCTATGGACTGGGAAAAATCATAGTCTTAATCACTTGTATGTTTGGGGTTGTCCTGCATAGGCAATATTGTTTAACTCGTATATTGGAAAGTTAGATTCGATGACTATAAGTTGTTTCTTCATTGGTTTCCCAGAGAGATCGATAGGTTTTAGGTTTTATTGTCCTTCTCGCCCCATGGAGATTGTTAAGTGTATTCAGGCTCATTTCATAGTGGAGTGAGATCACTTTACTAATTTTATTCATAAAGAGTTTGTCTTTGAGGAGGGGTTCTGTAACTCGGAGTTCAACTGCTATTCCGATCAGTATTGTTATGCTTCCGTGTTCATCTGATATTGACACTGTGACGAATACGATTCCAGACCATATTATAGACCCATCGTAGCATCAGTTTTTCCTAAGATTTTTCCTCCACCCGCTCCTGTCCAATTTCCTGTTGTTCCACCTCCAGCCCAGCCTCTAGCTCCTACTCTGAGATCTTCTAGAATGATTTGCTCAACCATTTCTTCATGTTATCATCTTTATTCAAGGGGAATTATTTAATTTTGAGGATCCAGTATCTTTTAGTTCAGCTATGGCTAGTAGTTTTGCAGATCAGTGGCGTAATGCCATGATAGAGAAGATGGATTTTATGTCTCACAACTCTGTGTGGGAGTTAACATATTTACCTAAAGGTTCTAAGGTAATTGAATGCAAATGGATCATTGTATATATGTCAGTCAGAGTGGGAGATATTCTATATTTATGGTTTTGTACGTCGACGATATTTTATTCGCTAGTAGTAACGTCCAATTTCTTCAGCAGGCGAAAGCCTATGATATGCATGAGACCCGACATTAATTTATTTGCTGGGATGTTAGGAAGGTACTATCATAACCTTTCTATTATTCATTCACTGGCAGGCAACCAAGAAGGTTCTTCGCCATTTAAAGAGGACAAAGATTACAGATTGGTTTATAGGAGATCGGATGAGCTTATGGCTTTGGGCTACTCTGACTCAGATTTTGCTGGAGTCTCTTTGAGGATCGCTCTTTTACGTGGGAGTAGTTATTGTTTTGCTTTAGGTACTATTACTGTACTAAGATTCTTTATCCATGTGGGAGTTATTCCCTGTTATTATTTTGGTCGACATTCAGAATTGATTTTTGATTATTTAGGTGATATTATATTTAGATCCGTTATTATATGTGTACATATTCAGTTTAAATTATGCAATTGTAATAAAGTTTTAGATACGAGTAATTTAATCACATAACGGTTGTCTAAGTATTAAATGCCTATAGAGTATACTGAAAAATATCTCAAGTATGCTTGGGCTGGATATGGGTAGGCTCCACATCCTTTGGCCTTCATTTCAGTATGAGCGATGGTCTTCGTATGACGGTTTGTCTAAGTATTAAAATGACATGTGTCTAGTAAACACATATTGCAGGACACTAATAGAAATGTACTAGCACATCATTAAGGTGTACATTTGCCATTCACACGCTAAACTCCACTAGTAAAGAAATTATACTTAAAAGATATTGAGGTTGCTAGCCTGATGTCCATGATATGAATTAGGCATGTACTCAGAGGCCTGACCAAAAATTGTCCGTGAACCGTGTTAGCCATCTTTGTAGTCGTAGAGTGACAGTCAAGTTCGATGTAACATTGCCTTCGACAAATTATCATGTGTAGTTTTAAAAAACAAAGGATGACCATTTACTTTTCATAAAAAAACCGTGAATCAGGCTAAAAATATTTTTCTTAAAATCGAGTTAGCGCCGGGTGGGAGATTGTTGGATTTTTTATCTATACCGGTACTACTCTTCTGGTTTACGAGTACACATGTTAATAGGTCGTATAGGTGTAATTGGTTGTGCCCAATTGTTGCACCAAGTTAAGGTAGGTGGGACCTAGTGTTACTCTGTATTAGGGTTTGAGGGTATAATGGGAAGACCACTTAAACCCTATCAGGTTAAATAGAGAGGAAGTCCCTCTTGGAGGCTACAATCTAGAAAACCATCCCATTGAGGTCTGTAAGCAATCTAAGGGAAGACTCCACTCAAGAACAGGTGATTAAACAGAGAACAGGAAAACAGGTTAGTATAATCTTCTTTACAGATTTAGTTATTGATCATAGTTATTGTATATAATATTCTAACAGCTAGCTCAGTTGAACTTTGTTCTTGGATATTATTCACTACACATTATGCAATTATAGGTCTTTCCATAAGGCTAAAAAAGACTTGGTCGCCCTTTAACTTGTAACTTGAGTGCATCTCTATTACTAAAACTATCAAAATCAATAATGTGAGGAATCCATACTAAATGCAGAAAGAAACCCAAACAACTTCTTTACTTCAAATTTATACGATATTATCCAGAATTAGTAACCTTAAAGAACTATAATTCAATTAAGTAGGAATCCTAACTGTAATTCAGTACTTGTTTGGTGAAATCTAGGCTTTATTATTTTTGTTATGTATTTCAATATTTTTCTTTAATCTACATGATAGTGTAGCTTATTTCATATTGCCAACCTATATGACGAAAGAGCAAAGAATTTACACAACTGTTTTTAGAGTATACTCTGTTTATTGATGATAAGTAGTGCAATTGAATGCAAGTCGCTCACAAAATCAATAATTGTCCTAAGATTTACAAGACTAGTTTTTGACATGATAGATGGACTTCGTGTGACTGATCATGGTTAGGAATTGTCCTCTATTAAGTTTTGATGCATGCTTTGCTTGTAACTTCAGTAGTTTATGAAAGAATCCCTTATCATACCTACTGTACGTTTTGATTACATCTAGATGGCATCAAACTTATACATATTGATTCTCTTCAGACCATTCAGGTACACATTGATTTGGTTAATTTACTCAAACAACATAGCTATTATTTTAAGTATTTTTGTGAATCTCATATTGTAGGATCTAAAGTATTATATAATAGTGACTGTAGGAAAAATGACTATGCCACTTGTTCTTCATTAGATATAATAATCTGCCCAAGAAGTTTTGAATTATTACCAAAAAATATATAAGTAAACTTTGCCAAAAGCTTGAAAGCTAAATTATTATGCAAGACTTACAGTACTAATATCCATCGATGGATTACAAAAATCTAATAATAGTCCATGTAATCGCAATACCCATTCTTATAACGAACACAAAATCAACAACTAAGCTTTTATTGACTAACTTGAAAAGTTTTTTGTATATCCAACCTTTCATGCTTATGTTTCATTACAAATATTGCTGATCATTGAGGAATCTAGGGTTTACATGTTGGAGCCGCTAGAGATCTTTTCATCTAGGTATGTGAAAGATGTACAACTTCACTTTCTTTGGATCATTTGCCATGTTGTTTATATCCACCTGACATGTCATGCAAATTTTTTTAGTTTGATTATTGGTAATATTAATTTGGTTAAAACTGAGGTCACTTACCTCAATTCTGAAGATATCTTTGTGATTTAGTGAATTATTGATGAATTGCAATTCGAGGATTGGGAGGAACCACTTGTAATAAGCCATAAGCAGTTTAAATGCTAAACTATATTTTTACGTAACAATGTAATCTCCTCAGTAACATTGATTTTAATAACAAGACATTTATCAGCTATGAGTGATCGATAATTGGTTGTATTATTTAAACGATTATTTTAATTTGTTAATCTTTCACTGTCTCATCTTAGTTTTAATTACCTTATTGCTTTATTGGCTATAAACGTTCCTAGCTCAAATTTGATAATTATAATTTTGTTTTTGCAGGTCCAGTAAGTACTTGAAACACCTCAATGTTGATGATAAGACGCTAATCCTTTTGTTTAGGCGCAGGAAAGATTGACAGCATTTTCTTTTTGTAATTGTAAACTTCAAGTTTTAAAATAGTGTGATAAATCAATGTACTGTTTGGATTCTTCATTATAAATAAAAGAATTCTTATGGCATACTCGGCTTTCTGTATTTTTTAATGTTTAAATTATGGATTGAACAAATTTTGTAATTTTATTTGAAATGTTTTTTTGTAATATTGTTCACTATGAAAAACGACAATAATTTTGGTCATATTTTAGTAACTATGTTATAAGTCGCATTTTGAAAGAAAAACAACTACCCAGATAGACGCTGAAAAATACGACAAGGTCAAAAACGATGGCCGAAACAACTATGATTCCCGTCGTATTTAATCAAAAATAACAAGTATTGCTGTCGTATTTTTCTATTTTTGGTGTAGTGTTAGAAATAGCAACCCTAATTCTAATTGAAATAGAATTATACTTAAATTGGGAAAACTTTCTCTTTTTAACCTTGTATTGGTTAAACAAGCAAGTCCCTAAATAAACTTAGCATCTCTAGCAATTGAGAGGCTTGAATCAAAATAGTATAAATATAAATAGTCCGTTGATGGTGAGAACGACCATTAGAGGATAATTCACATCAAATCTCCCCCTCTGCAGAAGATTTTGACCACGAAATCGGCAAGTTTCCAAAATATTACGGAACTCGAAACTTTCTGATATGGCCTACCCGTCTTCAAACTTTAAATTCTACCGCAAAATTTACCGTCAACCGAGGTCATACCCATGTGCAGGGGTACGATGTTGTCACCAAGATCCCTACGTCCATTGATGTCTAAAATTAAAAGCTAAAAAAATACCGTTGTCCGCTCCTCGAACCCTACTACGAAGCTTTCCCAAAACGGATCAACATATGAAAATAATTCTTTGCCTAGGGCCATCAACTCCCCCGTACAGATTAAATATTGGGATACATCGGACTGTAACATTCGTAAACAGAACTGCTGGACTAGGTTGATCTGCATCTTATGATTCATACGTGTCTCCTGGATCCATTGCTGAGTAACACGTTGATTGGTAGCTACCGCTGAAGATGCATTGTTTTGTTTGACTCAATTCTGCCTTTTGACCATACTCACTACTGGAGCTGGTTATCGTTCATGAAGCATGTGCACAGCATGTACTTCTCTCCTAAATGATAAGTTTTGGTACCGACCACTGTCAGGGCTGATGTCGGCATCGACAGTCTTTGTAGGTGAGAACCTCGTAGTTGATCGGTGGTTGCCGTGGCCAGTCCGTTAGCCTTGGGTTGTACCCCGATTTCCTCAATATCATAATTTTTGGCTTTGATAACAAACTCTTCTTCAATCGCAGAAGTGGGTTTGTCGCTGCTGCCGAACGAATCGTCATAACCCCACTCCTCACTCTCTTCAAACCTTTTGATCGGCACATCAATTAGTTCAAATTGTAAGAACTAATCATCATCTGGGTTAATAATCTTGATGGGATATGCTTCCCTTTGTTGTTGGGCCATCTCTTCGTGCGGGCCGTTTGTTTGGTTGTCAGTTGTCGTAGCCGGCCCTTCGGCTATGGCTTGGATCCCGATTCCCTCACCATTATAAGCCTTAATTTTGACACCTAGACTTGCAAACAGATTGTTGAGATCGTCGTTCCTCGCGGTGATGCTTCCCTAAAGAGAGGGGTTTTCTAGTACGCCCAATGGAGGTGGTTGAGGGATGGGAAAAATGCTCCATTTCCAAAAGTCTCGATAAGCTTATTAAGCTTATCTGATATCCTCGCCACATCTTGAGCGAGTGTAGGTTTCTTTGTAGCGGGTCTTCCACAAGGCATCTTGCCCTTGAAACTTACTACACCGTAATCTTAATGCAGCTCTGATACCAATTAATGTAAATCTACGAACGCGAAACTTTAATTCGTATTCGATTAACATTACGTTTGAACTAGATCTCAAATAAAGTTTAATAAGAAGAAAACTCAACTCTTTTCATAAACAAATCAACTCTACTAACTACTTATTTTAAAATAAATAACCTAGACCTCATTTTTTATAGAACACAAGAGGAATTAGAATTAGCAACCCTAAATCTAATTGAAATAAAATTATACTTAAATTGGGAAAAATTTCTCATTTTAACATTGTGTTGGTTAAACAAGCAAGTCTCTAAATCAACTTTGCGCCTCTAGCAATGGAGAGGCTTGAATCAAAATAACATAAATATAAATAGTTCGTTGATGGTGAGAACGACCATTGGAGGACAATTCACATAATAAACAACTCAATATCTTACATTTTCTTGGTAGTATCGTACTAATTTTGGTAATTTTCTCTATAATTTTCCTGTTAAAAAGAAAAACAAGGTCTAAAATTGTGTTGTTTGTCAAAGTCTTGCGTAACAGGGGCTCGTCTATGTATAAAACCATGTACATAGTTTAAATATTTTGAGATAGTCTAGGTATGTTGCCATGAGATGAATGCAAGTCCTCGTTTGTAATATGTGGTAGTTATTGTTTTTTTGAATTTGATTCGCAAATCAGTAGAACGATTTAAGACATAATAATAAGTGGTTGTGATTTATTTGAGCTCCAATCTTGCTTTATACATTATGTACAGGTTGCGCAGTATCTCCGTCATTGTCCATTTCAATGTGGTTGAGCTACTATCTGTAGACCTGCAGCAATTACATCAAGGTAGACCTTAAGACTGAGATATGAGAAATGTGGTAAGCAAGAAAATCGCTTAAGAGGGAACTTCATAAAGCAAATAAATTCTAGTTGTAACCTAAATAAGGATCTGGAATAACTATAAGATACTTCAAGTAAAGGAAATTCTGCATAAATTGGACTTGCGAAACTCATTTCTAGTGAGAGGGAGATCGGATGCCTGTCCGACTTTACTTTCTTATACTTATTATTAGTGAGAGAGATAGAGTCGACCCGAGAGCGCACGGTACACCCACGGACTCCAGCCCCAGATTCGCCTTGGAAAAATCATTTTTAGTAAGAGGGAAATCTGACGGCCGAAAATATCCCACTAAATATACCCTTAGGAAGCACCGTGAACCCAAGCTGCTTTAATAGAAAGAAAGATGAAGGTGATCCTACTTATTCTGTGGACCAGTAAATAAGGCTGTTAATGTATGGATATGGTCCTGAGCGTTAATGGATGGACATGGTCCTCATTTGGTCATGCTTTCGTGTCCAACGTTACTCCATTGGCCTTGAGGGTACTCGTCATTATGATGAGGTGGTGGTGGTTGTTTGTTGTAGAATTAACTCAGTCTAACAAATTGTTATTTAGTAATATTCAGAATCTAATTTAGAGAACTTCTTTCTACTAAACACAAGAAAGTTAATCGCCAATGGCTAATTTGGTTCAATTGCCCAGCATCACTTGGGTACAGTTCAACTAGCAATAGTTAATTTGGTCCTTCTTTCGGATAACATACATCTTTGGCCGTACAAGATGAAGACACTCTTATTGTGGTTGCCTTACCCAGCTTCAGAGACATTAAAGGACTATGGGTCATTGGTCTTGGAGAGTTCTGCGAGTGACCTGTGCAGCTTTCTGCTTATATGAAAATTTCACGCTGTAAAAGCAATCTGAAATTTAACTGTATATCCACAGAAAACCCTTCCCAGTAGAATGAAGATAAACAGACCTTTAAAAATCCAAACTGATTTAGATTTTTCTGAAACAACTCTTTGCCGCATCTCAGACTTGACACTTTTAAGATGCTAAGTCTCATTGAATCTAATCATACTTAAAGTAATAAGTTTTCAGTGACATAGCGTACAACCCCATAACAAGATTAATAATCCCTAAAATGCATCTGAAGATCAAGAGCCATAAGCTAATCGTGAGCACGAGGCAAATCAAATGCCAACAACTTAACTCACAATATTCTTTCATTGGGTATATATATAAGAAGCTTATTTGTAATCCCCTATGTTCTTGGGCTACCAGATCTTTAAACTAATTGGGGTGAGTTATTTGATTGAGGATTGATAGGTTGCCCTCTTGACCACGCACCACGTCAGTGCAAGAGTTGCCAGGGTTGCTGCTACAGTAATTTCTTGAGAGGGCAGAAGAAAATCCTTATGTTTGACCTCCTCCTCTGTTTAGGGCACCCTGCCATGGACATGTGTTATTACCATTATAACAACCCCCCCACCCCCCCCACCCCCGCGAAATTCTCGGGTGTCTATGTTTAGGGTTGTCCTACCAGTTGCTTCGTATCAGTTGCTCCTTGGATAGTCACAGGGATATAACTTAGAGAACAACTTGCTGGAATTTAATGAATTTACTAAAGAAAATTGGGTCGCTCACCTACTAATTCAATACTTGGGAATTTTTTATGGATTCCCACCAGAAAAACTGGGTCACTCTTGTAGTAGCCTACTCGCAACCTTCCAAGACCAGCTGAGCAGTTAATGGCTACATCGAAGCCTACTATAAAGACTCGAAGCTCAATGTACTCTCAAGATAGTCAAGGTAATCGTCCACTCGTAGCTTTCCAGAACCAACCGAACCCTCGAGGACTGCATTGAAGCATACCATAAGGCTCGAAGCCCACGGATCTCATACGTCAACCAAATCCCGTGGCTAACCAACATTCGAGTTCAGTAAAGCTTCCCACACATCAGTTCATAGACGAAGGCAGACAAATCAACAGACAAACTCAGCAGACAAGTCGACAGACAATTATGGCAGAACTGACTTTCGTACGGGACAGTTGTCAAGAAGGGTACACATGTAACTTGACCCATTTAAAGTGACTCATCTTTTCATATCTTCTATAAATAGGGGAAGACATCCACTATAAAGTGGTTAGCAAAACATAGTCCAAAGTCCCATATAAGATTGGATAGAATCTTCAGGTACGACCAGAAGCCAGTTACTAAGGCTCCATCCTAACTTGAAATCTATAACCTCTTTTATTTATGCATCCTTTCTTTTAAATCCTCATTAGAGGTTGTGGATTGTCCCCTTTCTCGGGCTCCACGCAAGTATGCTTGCGTAGTTTCTCCTCGTATTACTATTCAATATACTTGTAAACCCCTTTAGGCAAGCCTAACCCCACGGTGTAAAAGTGCGGTCTCCCCTCTACAAGATTACGCCCCTACATTTGGCATAGTCTGTACTATACCATTTTTTCCCCTCTACCCATTTTCCCCAACACCTCTTACTTCAATGGCTTCGACATTCCGTTCTACCTCTGCCATAGTTGGTACCCCCACTGACGGCATCGCCGCTCAATTGGCCCTAATAAGCCAACAATTCGCTCAAGCGGAGGAACGTCACACCAACTAACTTTGCCTCGAGCACAAAGATCGACTTCTAGAGATCTAAGCTGAACGGAAATGCCGTATAAAAGAAATAGAATGACAACACCGAGACCTAGATGAGCTACGCAATACTGTTCTAGGACTTCAGCATGCACAAACTCAGGATGCCCCTGTTCACTCCCGAGCACCGATACCTTCATGTGTGTCTGCCCATGCACAGTTAGGCCCTCACCCCTAGGCTGAGGCATCATCGGTCCACCCCGGTGCCAAAGGTGCGCCCATTCCCTAACCCTAAGGCTCGATCCACCTTAGTGTCCCCATTACGAAAGACTTGAGCGATTCAACACTATGCACATCCCAAAATCCAATACGGTTGCCCGGCCGGGAACGCCTAGGAGAACGTAGTGCCAAACACACCCCTGACCCATGGCTCTATCACCCACGATAACACCGTTCGCCCCCTCGGGTAGCCTACCTTACTCAGCACGAGCTCAACTAGAAAATCAAAGTCGTTATCCGCATCAGCTCTACCCCCACCCCAAACTTTTTGAGTCGGCTTAAATATTCCTTATGCTCGTAGCTTCTTGCCATTGAAGTCCCTCTCAACTTCCACACCCCAAAAATTTGCAAGTACCTTAACACAGACCCGCACTCCTACATACTCAAATTCCAAAACTCGTTAAGCCTTCACTCATCAGTTGACCATATCCTCTGCCGAATGTTCTCAACCAACGCCACTGACAGACCCCTTAAGTGGTACCACAACTTACCAAACGGGTCCATTCGAAGCTTTAAGGAACTATCCAGTCTGTTCATATCACACTTCTCTTTAAACAAAGATCGCAAGGTTCGGGTCAATGCCCTTTTCAATTTTTGAAAGACACCGTCCGAAATACTCGAAGCATTTACAAAACAATTTCTAGACAAATCACACAAAGTAAAGCACCTCGAATGTTCCCATGCTGTTCTAGCCTACTATAGTATCCTACCGCACAGTAGCGGGTCAAGGAATATATTATCCTCCAAACCCAAAGCTATTGATGAGATGCTATCCAAGGTCAACGGCTACATCGACCTTGAACGCCTTCGCGAGAGTAATTGCCAGGGATAACCTCAAGACCCCAACAACAATAGACCCCAACAATCGAATACTACTACGATTGCTCCTGTCTATGCCGAAACTGAGAACCTCAAATGTCATATTACAGAAGATCAGCACGATCGCCCTCTCAGCTAGCGACTGATGCCGATCCTCTCCAAACTCAACGTCCCCCTCAATACTCTCCAACCCATCATACAAGCCAACCCTATTTGGCGCACTCCTTTTCTGATCGAAGTCAAAAAGGACAAACTTTACTGCCAAAATCACACAAGTTCAATTGCCACTCCACCAATAATTGTTATGCTTTACAACGTTCGCTTTAGATGATACTCAAGGCAGGGCGGCTTCACCAATACATCTTCAACTTTTCCAGTTACCTCGATGGTTCGTACATTAAGCCCCAGGCAACCCCGACCACCAAACCAAACGAGGTACATATTTTCCAAGCTCATAGGATCAAAGTTAACAATATCGACATCGGTCACACCCGAAGTAAACGTAAACGGGTCAAAGATTGCTGTAAACTCACATACCAATAAAAACTTCTAGTCCTTCTACCTGAAACAAGTCAGTACCCTCGACCTGAGGGTATATCCTTCATCGACTGTGACATTTCCCATGCTCATTTTTTCCACTCCGGTCATTTGGTCATCATGGTCAAGATCGGGCATATTGTCCTCCATACAATGCTCGTCGTTATTGGAAATGCGGCTTAAGTCCTATTCTTCTAAACAGTCAAAGCCATGCAGATGACTGACCAAATTATCCCAGCAAATATCAAACTAAAGAGCTTTAATGGCTCCACAGAAGTAGGCATCAAAAGAATTAGTATCCCCGTCACCACGGGCCCGGTAGTGCTGCAAACCAGTTTCCTAGTCGTCGATAAAAAATCAGAATACATTGGCATCCTAGGCGCGACTGGCTTCATGCTATGAAGGCCATCCCTTCAACCTACCACAAAGTTTTACGATTCACCACCCTCAGTGGTACTTGGGACATGAAGGGCTCCTAGCGATTGGCTCGATCCTGCGATCACCCAAAGATCGACCTTACTAGAAAGTTGGTCAAACCATTGCAATTACAACAACTCTCTCTCACCCTACCTCTCGTTACCCCCGTCGAGCCATCACCCATTAAACCCACCGTTTATATCGAGTTTGATAGCCTCGGTCGGGGAACTTTCATTGGAAGTTCTTTGACAAAGGAAGAAAAATACCAGCTTACCACATTCCTCCAATCCAACAAAGATGTTTTCACCTTGACCTTCCATGCGATGCCCGGCGTCGACCCTACCCTTGCCTGCCACTGCCTCGACCTCATACCAAAGTCCACGGCTGTCAAACAAAAGAAGCGTGCATTAACCCCGAGGATTTAGGACGCGGTCAACTGCGAAGTCGTCAAGCTCCTCACAGCTGGTTTTATTCGGGAAGTCAAATATGCAGATTGGATCTCAAACATCGTTGTCGCATCCAAGAAGAATAGCCAGATCCGAATTTACATCGACTTAACTGATCTTAACAAGCATACCCCGAAGGATACCTTTCTCCTCCCCATCATTTCGGTCCTCCTCGATGCCACAGCGGGCCACGAACGCCTCTCAATTTTAAACGCTACATCGGGCTACAATCAGGTACCCCTCCATCCTGAAGATCAAATTAAGACCTCCTTCATCACTGAACAAGGATTACATTGTTTCATTGTAATGCGATTCGGGTTCAAAAATGTGGACACCACCTACCAGCATCTCATTACCACCATGTTCAAACCATTGCTCGGCAAGTCAGTCGAAGTCTATATCGACGACATGCTATGCAAAAGCCTCGACAAAAATACCCATATACAAGACCTGATCAAAGTATTTTCAATCCTTCAATCATACCAAATAAAGTTAAATCCTGATAAATGCTAATTCGGTGTATCGTCCGAAAAATTTCTCTGTCACCTCATTAGTAAATGAGGCATCAAGATCGACACTAGCCAAATTTGAGCCCTCGTAAATATGCCCTCTCCTTGAATAAAGAAAGATGTCCAGAAGGTTACAGGAAAAATTGTTGCGCTTAGTCGATACATTTCCAAATCCTCTGACCTCTGCGCATGGTTATTCTCTCTTCTCCGTGATCAGGGCACCCACAAAGCCAAGAAGAAAAACCCATACATCAATTGGACACCCAAATGAGAGCAAGCTTTCCTCGAGCTCAAGACTTACCTCGGCCAGCCACCAGTAATGAATACCCCGGTCAAAAATAAAGTTCTTTCTCTCTACCTCGCAGTTACCGTCAAATCCATTATTTCGGTCCTCCTTCAAACAGATACAGGCATCGAGAAACCAGTATGCTTCATCAGTAAAACACTAACACCCGCCGAAACAAGGTATACTAAACACGAATGGATCCTTCATACAATCATCTATACTTCTCGGAAACTAAAGCCATACTTCTAAGCACACCATATACAAGTAATCACAAGTTACCTCCTTCGAGATGTCCTAGCCAAAAAGATAAATCTAGACGGGTGCAGCAATGGTCCGTCTACCTTGGCGAGCATGATATTACTTTCGAGAAGCAAGTATCCCAGAAAGGCCAGGCAGTCACCGATTTTTTGGCCGACTTCCCGGTCGAAAATACTGATTGGGAAGAATATGAAGACGAATTACCTGAAGACCAACCAAAGCACAATGACCCCTGGAACCCTAACACTGGGTGATGACTATTCACCGATGGGTCTGAAGGACCAAATGGTTTTGGGATCAGTATTTTCCTGGTCACACAGTCGAATGACCATATCGAAAAGGCAATTAAATTAAACTACGAGTGTTCCAATAACGAAGCCGAATTCAAATCCTTGATCCATGGCCTCGACTTGGCCCTCAAGTTGGGAGTCCCTCAGCTACCTGTCTTTACCGACTCATAGCTAATCCAATGATAGTATAACAACAAGAACCAAGCCAATGGTTGCATGGCTGAGTATGCAACACTCGTTCATCAGCGCATGAATAGCTTCCCTAAAAAATCTTCGATAACACATTACCCTCGATGTGATAACAAAAACCACCGGTGCCCTGACCTACATTTTAGCAATGCTAGGATAATTTAAACCCTGAAAGCTCAGTATCGAACTGCTCAAATGCCCAAGTATCGACAAGATATAAATTAATACCATCAATGCTGGGGTGAGAGACTCGATTTGGCAGATTGGCACACCCCTTTCCTAGCGAATTTCAACAATTCTACACTCAAAGTAGACACCTCCATTATAGCCACGTTTCTTGACCTTTCAATAGATGGGCCATCGACCTAATAGGTCTCTTCCCCATAGCTTCGGGTAAAAGAGAACATGTCCTTGTGGCAACAGATTACTTCACTAAATGGGTTAAAGTTGTACCATTATGTCAAACCAGAGAGGAAGAAGTCATCAAATTCCTCTAGGAAAATATCATCACACGCTTCGGCTATCCACATATGATTCGATACGACAACGGACCACAGTTCGTCTGTAGTAAGGTTAAAACATTCCTCAAGAAGTATAATGTTATCCTCTTGCCATCCACGCCTTATTACCCACAAGGCAATGACCAGGTCGAAGCCATAAAAAAAACTATCGTCGATGGTCTCAAGAAATGAGTTGATGAAAAGAAGGGGCGTTGGGTGCAAGAACTTTAACATGTCCTCTTGGCTTATCGTACCAGACTATGGAAAGTGATAGGCTGTACACCTTTTTTATTGGCCTACGACACTGAAGTAGTCTTTCCGACACAGTTTGAAGTCCCAACACACGATCTTGACCTCCTAGATAATGATATTAAGTTCGAACTCGCATACAACATTCAATGGATCAATAAAACCTGAGACCAAGCCCTAGCTAATCTGGGGCAGTAACAAATCTCTCTCGAGAAATCATATAACAAAAGGGTTCGACCTCAAAGTTTCAACATTGGTGATTTGGTCCTCCGAAGAGTCACACCTCCAAGAAACCTTGGAATGTCGACAAACTAGCCGAGTCTTGGGAAGGACCGTACATTGTTCAAGATAAAACTGACAAAGGATCCTATTACCTCATGATCCAAGACGAATAACCCCTACCCAACCCCTGGAACACGGTGCAGTTAGTCTCCTATAACAGACAGCGGCCCCCGACACCTACTTGTAACAAAAACATCTTAATTCAATAAAATGCTCAATTTACAGCTTTTAATTCTTCTATCACTCTATCACATACTAAACCAATGAACTTTTTGAGTCGATCAAACCTAAGTATCCAGCCAACCCTTCAACCCAATTGATATTTGAGAGTGACCTCAAAGTTTCTCTAAGTTCCGAATATGGGCAAATCCAAGTAGTATGAATAGTCAAAAGGCTAAACACTTGGAGGCGACCTTGGAGCCGACCACGTCTTGCTTCGTTCAGGATTAAACTTATTGATAAAAATACCTGGGGGCGACGCCAAAGCTTAATAAACTTCTTTAGTCGGTCAAACCTAAGTTCCAGTCAACCCTTCGATCCGACTGATACTTGGGGGCGACCTCAAAGTTCCTAAAAGTTCTGAATACAGGCAAACCCAAGTGGCATAAATAGTCAAAAGGCTAAACACTTGGGGGAAACTTCGGGGCCGGCCACATCTTCCATCGCTCAGGATCGAACCCGCGAATAGAAATACCAAGGGGTGACCTCGAAGCTCAATGAACTTCTTGAGTTGGTCAAACCTAAGTATACAGTCAACCCTTCGACCCGACTAATACTTGGGGGTAACCTCAAAGTTCCTGAAAGTTCCGTATACGAGCAAACCTAAGTGGCATGATGAGTCGAAAGGCTAAACACTTGGGGGCGACCCCAGGCCCGGCCTCATCTTGCTTCATTCGTTATTAACCAGCAGATAGAAATACCTGAGGGTAACCTCGAAGCACAATGAACTCTTCCATTCGTCCTAACCTGACTCAACCAATACAACAGACACACAACTGCCTTCCCTAACAGAGGTATCACATACTGAATCAACAAGTTCAAACAACTATAGAAGAAGCATTTACATATTCACAAAGTACAACAAAAGTGAAAAGAGTTTTACCAACAAAAACCACAAGATGAAGCTTAAATTGAGTTTTTTCTACATCCTCGTACCAAATGCTTACACAGTGGGATCACCTTGAATCTCCTATTGGAAATGATTTTCAGCAGCTACAGAAGGGTTCTCACTAACACAAGACCTGGCCTTCTCGTTCTCCACACGTGCCTCCCCGACCACCGGATCTGTCTCCACCCCTGCAGCTTGAACCACACCTTCGCCACCCGAACTAAGCATCTCATCCTCAGGGTAACGTTCGAATGTACTGGGATCATAGCCCAGCTTGTTTATGAATTGCTTCAACGATGAAGTCATACGACACTCCCGGTTAAAATCAGCCTGGAACTGACCATGATTCTCCCTCAACCTCCTATCCAGCTCGGCCACCTTCTCATCACACCGTTCGACCAAAACCAGGTTCTCCTTCGCCGTATCAGCCCGAGACTGAAATATATGACGCTCTAATTTGGCCACCTGGGTGTTTAGCGAAATGATGGTACCCTTCAAGAGCTCCTTCCCATCGATCACCTCTTTTAATCTCTCACCAGACACTTTTTGGGCCTTCCTAAAGGAAATCAACCAAACCTGCATCTATACAACAAACAACACCACTTTAATCATTTTGCACCCTTAAGGAATCAAAGTTGCCTTTGAGCCAGTGTTAATAATTACCTAACGCGCCACCATCTTCCCCTGACGCCTTGCTTCATCAGGATTTGAAGTACACAAGTTTATATTCGACTCGGCTGAAGCTCGAGTAGCATCCTCTTATTCAGCCGTGAGCTGCCTGGCCTCAGCTGAGTTAGGCCCTTCCTCAATTTGCTCATACGACTATATTCAAGGCGCCACCTTAGCCCTCTGAGAACTCGACCCATCTCAAGCTACCTTACTTTTTCCCCTTTGAGCTGCCTGAACCAACTCTTGGGGACTCGAGCCTTGCCTCCTTACCACTACAGTGCCACGAAGAGTCCTTGGCACAAAGGCAGACTTCAGCCTAGTCAAATTGTTATAATCCATCTCACTCAACGCTTCGGGGGGGGGGGGCAGCTCCTTTTCTCCTCATCAACGGCCCACCTAAAGTTGAAGGCCCTTTGAGCAATGTCTTAGTCTTCTTTCGCCTCTTTCGTGATATCTTCAGCCTTCGAAAGACTCTATTGATTTACTTCTCATTATTGTTGATCAAATCATCTAGATAATGTTGGGGGTTCTTCAAAACTTCACTTACAGGACCTGTAATACAGACATATTCAAGATCAGTCCACGGTCGAAGCACAAAGCAGCACACCATACTCAAGCAAACACTTACTTATATAAAACAACCTATGGGTCAAAGAAAAATCAACTTCATCAATTCCATACTCAAAACTACCCTCCACCACAACTAAATCCTTATCCCAACCACACCCAATCGAGCACAGGTTAAACAACCAAAGTTTCTTCGGATGACACTGTATGTGGTACGTCACCACCTTCGGGTTCTCCTTCCTCGTGTAAAAAGATACAACATCCTGTCATTCTACAATAGGCCTCCCTTCGCCTAAAAACTCACTAATAAAACCCTCGATAACTCTCATCATCTCATAGAAATTATGATTTATTTGGAAAGGTGCCACGTCCCAAAAATTCAGTACCTCCTTCAACAGCTGTTGAAGGGGTAACTGCATACCCAGTCAAATCTACCCCCCAAATGCCATTATCCCTTCGCTCGGTACATCCTTAAAAGAATATTGTGATCCACATGGAACCAGGACAACCCCTTTGCCTACCATATTATGTTTCACCGTGAATCGACCAAGCCTAGCTTGTTTACGTGGCGAGACATCCCCAAAAATAAAGTTTTCATCATCCGTATCTTCCCCACTTTCACCGTCCACGTCACCCCCCCTCTTCTCTCTCTCTTTGTCCTCACCTTCGTCCCCTACACGGTTAACTCCCACTTCCCCCTCCTCTTCCTTTTCCTCGTCACTCTCCCCGACTATACAAGCCCTCCTCCAATTTTGCCTTACCAAACTAGCGTCGGGTGCTACTACTACCTAAGGAACATCACTTGCGATATGCAACTCGTCAACATCGCTATCTTCCTCTTCCCCTCGACCAGAGATGCTCGGCTCATTGGTTCAATCATCAACTTCATCTATTAGCCTCATCCTCAGAACGTCATAGGCATGCATTATACCTTAAAAAAGAAGAGGGAATAAGTTAGCCCGAGATATTCGAGTCACAACCCTCGAGTCTGCATACTATTGACGACTAAGTCACTATCACACATTGACACATCGATATATCGATACATCAACACATTAACACATGGACTTGCCTCAAAGGTTGTAACGCACAGTTCATCACCCACTCTTCTACCCACAAACCCAATAACTCCTCGCAGTCAAACTTTGAAGGTTATTACTTACCTATACCAATCCCTACCCCTTCCCCTAGATTAATGGCAGACACAAAGTTTTCCGTACATCGACAAAGACCAAACAACAACAGCCAAAAGACCTACCTGCAACGGTGGAGTCAAAACGCACAAATCCATAGTAATAATAGAGCGTCGAGATGCATAAATCACAGCAACAATGGTAGCTCTCTTCCTCTTCTCTTCAGAAAAAATGACAATAATAGGGTAAGACTGAATGTTTTCTTTATTTGTCTGGCACAACTTGCTTTCTCTCTCCTCTTACATAGCAGCACAAAAAACTATCTCGTTTACCCAAACCATCATCATTACACCCACTAACCCCAACCTCCCACCTTTCCGTCTTCCCTCCGCACATTGGGGAAACCACCTTTGTTTAAAAAAAATCCCGCCTGATGAGCAGCTTGCCTATCACATGCCCTAGCTTCTCGTATAAACTTGCACCTTCGCGTCTAACTGACACCTTCTCTCATCGACTACCCCTTTCCCCTGTCTCAAAGACTAGATCTTTGATACCCACCCCCTAGACGGTACACGTGGACACCCACGAGTGCGCCACGTACAGGCATCGCCCATTGTCAAAATCTCAACTAGCACTGCTCACTATCTTTGCCGTACACGGGTCAAAACATATATGATCCCCACTAACACCCCTGCAACTACATATATCAGATCACTGTAGGTGTCATATTACTACAGTTGTAGGCTTACTACTGTCAAATCAACGACCAAACACAATTTACATGGAAGGCCTCAGAAATGGCACTCGAGCCTATTATATTCTCGCACTAGTCAAACTTATTATATTTTTTCGAGTCATCGAACATGTTTTTTCATTTTTCTACGTACGAACAATCGCACCTATTTTTTCTAGTATACCATCGAACATACTTTATTTATTGAGTCCTAACCAGTTATTCCTATCTCTATTGTCGCATCAATCGGGCCTATTTTATTCAGCACCTAACGAACAGTTTTTACCATTCTTCTACACTATTACCTTCGAATATAAATATCACATTGCACATTCAGTTTACCCAAACATAGGGGGAGGGGGAATCAACACTGCATGTACCATTCAAAAACAAGCAAAACTAAGCAAGGAGAAAATCAAAATACACACCACCAATAACTTCTGCCAATATCTGAGGAAGGCTTCATTTGCAGACAGGGCAATTCTTCCAGTACCAAGGACAACCTCCACCACTAGCCGTTGCACCAACTCTCGCAGAACAATCGAACGTTCTGTCACACTCAAGAGGTGACACTAGAATATCGTCCACTAGAAGATGAACGACTCGGCCTACTTCTGCTCTCGGCCGGTCAGCTCTTCCCGGTACAAATCCACTAGGTCCAAGCATTAGCTCCCCCAGGTCTCCTCATCCAAAATATATCCACCTTTGCTCGGCCACCCCTGTTTCTACCATAGCTTCCTTTTTTTCTACCATGGCTTCCTTATCTTCTAACCTTTCCTAGTAATGAGTCTTCATCCCTTTTCAATTTAGTGCAACTATGAAGAAGAAGGTTGTGGGGCCTACCCCTCGATCTTACCCAAATTGAGCTATTTCTAGTTTGAGTTACCTCAATGTCAGGCTCACGCATTCTACACATGAATTTAACAGTTAGCAGTGCCACCTAGTCCATGAACTGAGGAAGAACATAGGTCGAACTCAAATAGAAAAACCTGAACAAGTCAAAGACACCTGCCTCTCACGAACTCAACAGTTACTCAGCCAACTGCCACTAACCACATTGTTCGAAGAACATGCTTCAGTACGATGAAGAACTGCGGAGAATGCCTATATAAAGAAAAAGTTCTAGAAGAGAAAAGGACCAGAAAAATATACGAGAAATCACACAAAAAACTATATTTTCTAGATTCTCAAACTTTAAACTTCTTATTCACAAGATTAAGTATTTCTAAGTCGAGGGATCACTTGAAATAAGATATCAACCTCAAGCAATAAAAGTCACTATTACAAAAACCCTCAACTCGAGGTTGTGGTTATTTTACCTATTCAAAGGTTTTCCACGCTAAATCACCTGTGTCATTTCTTGCTTTACATTAGTTTGTGTCACAAGTGCATTGGTGTAAGAGCTAATTCCAAGCCACTTTGAGCTTATAGATTAGGCTATTACAAAGGTGAAGGGACTTAATGAAATCTAACCCTTAACCCCCTTTTTATACCATGATTAAGAAAGCTTTAATGACCCCTTAATCACCATAATTATCATTAATGTTCTCAGAAACAAGCACAATCACACCAGTTAACTATACAGCTTCCCATACTTTAAAAAAAATTAGCACGCGTCGTCTGCAATAATTTTTGAGGCCCCAGTTGAGTAAGGGCGAATGTGGTAGCCTACTCGCAGCCTTCCATGACTAACCAAACACTCGAAGGCTACATCAAAGCCTACTGTAAAGACTCGAAGCTTAATGTACTCTCAAGACAGTCAAGGTAATCGTCCAGTTACAACTTTTCTAAACCAGCCGAACGCTCGAGTACTGCATTGAGGCATACCATAAAACTCAAAACTCATGGATCTCATACGTCAACCAAAGCCCGCGGCTAATCAATATTTGAGTTTAGTAAACCTTCACCCACATCATTACATAGATGAAGGCAGACAAATTAACAGACAAACTCGGCAGATAAGCCGGCAGACAACTATGGCAGAACCGACTTCCGTACGGGACAGCTGCCAAGAAAGGTACACATGTAACTTAATCCACTTATAGTGACTCATTTTTTCTTATCTCCTATAAATAGGGGAAGAGTGTTACTATGAAGTGCTTAGAAAAACTTAGTCCAAAGTCCCATATAAGATCAGAGAGAACCTTCAGGTATAACCAGAAAAATATACTAGAAATCACCAAGAAAACTACATTTTCAAGATTCTCAAACTTCAAACTTCTTATTCACAAGATTAAGTATTTCTAAGTCGAGAGATCACTTGTAATAAGATATCAGCCTCAAGCAATAAAAGTTACTATTACAAAAACCCTCAACTCGAGGTCGCGGTTTTTTACCTATTCAAAGGTTTTCCACGCTAAATCACCTATGTCATTTCTTGCTTTACATTAGTTTGTGTCATAGGTACATTAGTGTAAGAGCTAATTCCAAGCCACTTCGAGCTTACATAATTAGGCCATTACATTTGGCGCCGTCTGTGGGAAAGAAATCATTTCCACGATATCCTAAGGCATACAATCACTCTACTACAAATTTTAATCATTGCCACTTCCAGATGGCCAACAACCAGAATCCAGCTCGATCTTTCAGTTAGGCCGGAACAATTTACAGAGCTACAGGCGAATATCAACACCAAAATAGAGACGTAACGAGCTCGAACGTCAATTAACTCTTAACCGAGAGCACCATGAGAAGAAGCTCGAAGTCGAACGACAAGCTCGTTTGACAACATTCAAGTGACATGAAGACCAGATGATAACCATGCAGACTGCCTTACAAGCTCTGCAAAAATACTCAGCGGGCTTATCTAGTGAAAGATCGTAATCAATTGCCAAAAACTTCCTGAGTTTTTGCACAGGAAAGGTTGGGACCTCGAGGAGCCACCAGCAAAGCTATTTCTAGAAATATTCAGTACAAACCTCAGGAGGAAGAACATCGACCAAGGTCACCAATTTAAGTCTGAGATCAATCGAGGTCACTAATTTTCCATACGTCAGGAGGAAGAACATCAACCTCAACCTGAAGTTCCAGTATGAGATCGTTTGAGTGAAGGTACTAGTACTCACAATCTGTAACCACCTCATCAAGTCACTCAACCGACACATCACTATGTCACACAAGAGCATATGGATCAGCGTATGTATGTATGTCACACAAAAACATATTTGAAAGGTTTCCATACTCTAGAAATTTACAAATATAAGGGCACCGATCCAAAGGAGCACATTCAACAATACCGTGATTCATTGGGGTTACATTCCAATATCAACCACATCCTCTGCCATTTGTTCACTACAAGTATGCAGGATGAACCGCTCCAATGGTTCCACTCTCTACCTGAAGACTTCATACACACATTTGACCAGCTGCAAAAATAATTCAAGTCACAAAATAAACAAAGAGGAGAATCTATATTCTCTTATTAGTCTTAAACAGTCACACGGAGAGAAGCTCGAAGCCTTTGTGAAGAAGTTTTTGGAACTCGCGCGTTCAGTATGAACAGGACGCTCTTATTCAGTTCTTACGACTAAATCAAGACACTTTGCGTGGACTTTCAAAGAGATGCCTGAGCTCGATCCGGCCAAGGCATGTCACAAATTGGCCATATCAACATCAATGCCACATTGGTCAAACAAAAATAGCGGTGACTATCACCTCGACTTCGAGATGAAGTTCACATGGAGATCGAGAAATTGATCAAAGTGGGATTTATTAAAAAAGCCAAATATCTAGATTGGATATCCAACATCATCGCTGACCCAAAGAAGAATGAAAAAGTCTGAGTTTGTGTAGATTTCATCGATCTAAACAAACATACTCCAAAGGATAGCTTCCTTCTTCCTAATATTCATCAAATCCTTGATTTAAAAGCAGGTCACAAACTCCTATCTATGATGGACGCTGCTTCTGGATACAATCAGATTCCACTCCTAGAAGGCGATAAAGAAAAGACCACTTTTATCACTTAAAGATGACTTTACTGCTACAAAGTCATGCCCTTCGAACTCAAAAATACAGGCGCGACTTATCAACGGTTGACGACTACTATGTTCAAAGCACATCTAGGGAAAGTCGTAGAAGTCTACATTAACGATCTCTTGTGCAAGAGCATACAGTTAGACAACCACATTACAGATCTAAACACAATATTATTATTCTTCAATTTTACAGGATGCGTCTCAATCCTGATAAGTATCAATTCAGAGTACATTCAGATCAATTTCTCTGCCACCTCATCAGCAAGAAAAAATTATGGCCGATCCAGATAAGATTTGGGCTCTCCTCAACATGCGATCTTAAAAAATGATGAAAGGCGTTCAGAAACTTGCCGGTAAGATTGCCGCTATCAACCGATTTGTTTTAAAATCTTCAGACCACTGTCGTTGGCTGTTCCTACAACTCCGTGGTTATACCAAATGAGGAAAAAAATTGGCAAATGCAGAGGTCCAATGGACATTAGAATACAAAGCAGCTTTACAGGATCTCAAAACCTATTTGGGGAGGTCTCCCATAATGAACACCCCAATAGATAATGAAGAACTGATTATCTACTTAGCAATTATAGATACTTCAATCAGCTCGGTTCTCATTCAAATTGAAGGGAAAATCGAGAAGCCGGCCCACTTTATCCGTAAAACCCTTACTCCAGCAGAAACGAGGTATTCTAAAATCGAGAGACTTCTTCTGACTACTGTTTATACTTCACAGAAACTCAAGCACTACTTTCAAGCTTATTATGTTAAAGTCATGACAAATTACCCACTTCAGAAAGTTCTATCCATAAAAGAAAAATCACGAAGAATACAACAATGGTCAGTCAGCTTGGTAGAACTTGATATCAAGTTCGAACAACGTCATTCTGAAAAAGGTCAGGCCGTTACTGATTTTCTCGCAGATTTTCCAGTGGAAGATCCCGTGTGGGAGGAGCACGATCCTAACCAAGTAGAGGAAATTATAGAAGATCCACCCCCCAAAGTATTTGGCGGGCGAGATGAATGGATTACAAGAAAAGGGTAGAGACTTCTTACAGATGGATCAGCAGGACCCGAAGGGTCTGGAATTATAATTTTATTGATTACCCCTTCCAATGATAGAATTAAGAAATTAATATGCTTGGATTTTGAGGCCTTAAACAATGTCACCGAATACGAAGCTCTCATTCAAGGAATCGACCTCGATCTTGAGCTCGGCGTCCCCAAACTCTTAGTTTACACAGATTCACTACTCATCATCCACCATTACTCTGAGCAATACAAGAAGAATGGAAAGATGATCGAATATGCAGCCCTCGTTACAGATAGGATGAGCAAGTTCGCGCAAAAAACTCTCAATTATCTTCCTCGGGGTGAAAATAGGCACGCCGATTCCTTGGCATATCTTGTCGGGGTCTTGGGAACAGAAGTTCGATATCTCCAGATCGAAGTAATTTCAACCCCTAGCATTGATTGCATTTTTGTATGCAGGATCAACACTGGGGGCGATAAAGTGGAAGACGACGATTGGCAAAAGCCCTTCCTAGCCTACCTCAGAATCGACAACCAATGCAAAGAAATACATCCAGTAGATCCAAAGGAACGCCGATAGCTGATTGATAACTCAAAGTGCTAAATAAATCAAAATGATTCCATATACCGCTATTCAGTTATGGGGACTTACCTCAAGTGCCTCTTCAGAAATAGAGCGGACAAGATGCTCTGCGATTTACATAAAGGGACTTGTGGCTCCCACGCCGCAGGTCGATTACTAGCAAACAGTGCCATTACACAAGGAGTATTCTGGTTGGGCATGCGCAAGCAAGCAGAAGAGTACTCACGCAAATGTGACATATGTCAACGATATGGTCAAATAATATGCGCCCCTGTACTCGAACTACATACAAGCTAGGTGTTTTGGCCATTCAAAAGATGGGCACTCAATTTTGTCGGCGAAATTTCTAATTCTTCAGGTAACCGCCAACACTTACTCGCAGCTATAGATTATTTTTCAAAATGGGTAGAAGCAGTTCCACTCTGTCAAACCAGAGAAGAAGAGGTCATCTCTTTTATCTGGGAACACATCATTACTCGGTTTGGGTGCCCTCACCTAATTCTTATCAATAACGGGCCACAATTCATTAGAAAAAAATTTATAGCTTTCCTCAACCTACACAATATCATCCACTCACCATCCAATCCCTACTGTCCTCAAGGTAATGGCCAAGCCAAAATCACCAACAAAACCATCGTGGATAGACTCAAGAAAAGGCTTTACTAAAAAAAAAAGGGAACTGGGTTCGAGAACTACCTCGTGTCTTATGGGCATATCATACCACTCCATGTCACTCAACCGGCTGTACTCTATTCCTCCTTGTCTGTGGAACCGAAGCTGTCATTCCCTCAAAATACCATCATCCAGTCAGAGATTACGAGCTAACTGACGAAGAGAATGAGTTTAAATTGGCCTGTAACCTTAATTGGATTGATAAGACCAGGAAATGAGCCATCACTAACCTAGGTCGATATCACCATAGCTAGCCAGTTCATACAACAAACGAGTCAGAAGTCATACCTTCTAAATTGACGATCTCGTCCTCAGAGAAATCCCTCAACACCGTAAAGAGCCTCATGCTGGGAAACTAGCAGAAAATTGAGAGGGCTCATTCCTTATCATAGCTCTCTCAGGCTTGGGATTATATTACTTCATGACAGAAGAAGGAGCTCACATCTCAAATCCTTGGAATACTAGGCGACTGAAACGGTACTATCGTTAAGTCCCTCACTACTCCATTTCAATTTCTCGCTTTTCCATTCTAAAAGTGAGATTTTCATCTTCATCCAATGTACATCCTTTTCTATTCAATGAAAACTTCCAAGCTTTTCCCACACATCTCTCTACTTTGTAGACGATACATAGATTAAAGCATAGGTAATACTAGATTTCAATCGATCTCTATACCAGTTAAATCAAGGATAATACTTAGTTTGGCTGACTCTACTAAATTTTCTGAGATTAAAACAAATGTAATACTAGTTTTCAATCGAAGAACTCTACCAGGCATAAGATAAAATAAAGGTAAAATTAGCTTTCATATAACTTAATATGGTTGTGACATCATTCCAGTTAAATTAAGGATAACACTTGGTTTGACTGACTCTACTAAATTTTCTGAGATTAAAACAAAAGTAATACTAGTTTTCAATCGAAGAACTCTTCCAGACATAAGATAAAGCAAAGGTAAAACTAGTTTTCATCTAACACAATATGGTTGTGATATCATACTAGTTAAATCAAGGATAACACTTGGTTTGGCTGATTCTACTAAAATTTACGAGATTAAAACAAAAGGTAATACTAGTTTTTAATTGAAGAACTCTACCAGAAATAAGATAAAGCAAAGGTAAAACTAGTTTTCATCTCTCAATATGTCTGCGAAAAATACTTTTTCAGGTTACATGTACAACCGCTGATATGGATTATTTTCTGCTGTTGGGATGTCAGCTATGCTTTCCCCTACAACAGGAGGTTGATCAGCCATAAATTCTTGAGCTCGAGCAATTACATTAATCCTGCCCTGCTATATCAATTTAGCAGGTCGAGGGCATAAATCTGTTTCCATAGATTGTATATAATTTTTTTAATATATATCAGCTCTACAAATACATCCCCTGTCTGACAAACAGTCGAACAAGGTATCTCATTTTAACTCAAGCCTTTTTGCCTCCTCTACAAAATATGCCATCACCGCGTTGCATGGGGTATAACTGCCTTAGAAAAATTTGTTCTCGCTCACTGAAGGCGATCTTCCAACCTCTTATACCGTTCTTTTTGCCGTTTCATTTCAGTATCTATTCGAGCTGTGAATGCAATGCTCTCTTTTGATTTCTTGTCAGCTTTAGCTAATTCAACCTGATTAATCACCCTTAAATCCTCCACCTGAACACGAAGTGCCTCAATCTCCCTGTTTAAATCTTCCTCAGCCGGTGTGTTCTTTAACAGTTCATCTTTCTTCCTTATCCAAATCTCCTTCCCTGTGACAGCCCGCTCTAACTCTTATTTTTTGATAAGAGCAGCGTCCAACTTAATTTGGCACTCCCTTAACCGTTCAACTTCTTTTCGCACATGACCTTGAATTCGGGCTACATTACCCTCTAGCTCTCTTATTCTAGCTGACAGGCTGACTACATCCTCTTGAGCAAAGGAAACCTTGGCATCATTCTGATTCTTCCTCGAGCGCTCTCCAGCCTCAGCGTTCTTGGCACACGAATTGGCGCAGGCCAATTCGGTCTTTATTGTGCCACCCTCACATTCCACTCATCACACTTCTGTTGCACCGTCCGGAATTCTATATCTTTAGTAGGTAAGGACGTAGACATATGCTCAACTGCAACTTCAGAAGTAGATAGATCATCCTGAGCTTTTTTCAGCTCGTTATTTTTTTCATCTAGTTTCTTTTGTAATCCCTCCAGCTCATTTTTATTATTCACTAGATCAGCTCAAATTTGTTCCTGATTGTTCATTTTACTGATCAATTCGTCCTTCAAACTGGCCACAAAATGATTTAGCCCTTTCTTTGATCTTTCTAGCGCCAATATAAGGTATCAAGCCGTGTCAGCATCCCTACTTTTTACCATCAGCGCATTATTCTAGTTTTTGAGCTTTGTTGCATGTTCTTTTAAGTCCACAAAGCTCTTTTTGCCCCTTATTAATTTCAGCATCCTTCTCCTCAATCTTCCAAGCAAGGTCGACAGCAGTTTGGGTTTCCTCAAGAAATTTAAAGTGTATATTTACGTGTTGATCTTTTCTATCTTCATTTGCCTCTCCCTTCCTATCAAACTCCTCTGTAAATTCTTGGTTACATTGGCGTACCTCATCTTTACGCAAGCGAGCTGATTCCTATTCGACCTGTACATTACATATACATTATATCAAGTTGGATTCAGAACACTCATTCAATATATATATATATATATATATATATATATATATATATATATATATAAATAAATATCTCATTTCTAATGATATTTATATTTATTTATTTTTTGACATCTACTGTGTAAAACTACTTCTAACTTAAGGTCGAAGTACAATCTCATATGGATGATCAATAACACATACTTCCAAGTCTAAGGTACACATTCCCTATATTTTAATTTATCAATACGTTGATATTTTCTATGCACAATTGAGTTCCATTGCCCTAAACCAATAACAGGTTATTGGTCTGTCTCAAACACTCTATATTTTTTTTTTACTTTGTAGCTCTATACTAATGAAGCATACAAGTCAAATATTTCTTGCCATGTTCTTACCTGTAGCTCCACTTGCGAAGATAACAGGGATGTTGAGGCATCTCTCTCCTTAACGAGCTCAGTCTCTAAATCTTGTATTCTGAGGCTCAATTCCTTAAGTTCATACAATAAGGTTTGCAAGAACAACTTAGCCTATAAAATTCTATCCAGCAAACAATATTCCATCAGTTTACAAACATTCCAAAATATTCATACAACCACAAAATGATCATTTTACTCCACCTTCTTATTTTTCCCCTTTGGACACTCATTTTCATCCCCCTGGTTGTCTCACACCGTTTGGAGAGATACACCATCTAACCCATCCACAACTTCAACAGAAACACCTTCCACCTCTTTATCTTCCTCCTTCTCAATATAGAAATCTGTCATAATGGCATCTACCTCATCCTCGGAATAACCCTTTGATATAAGGTGGTGTCCGAGTCTATCACGCTCAGTTACCAACTCCTCCAAATTCACTCTCACTTCCGTATTCATATTGTTGATCTCCACCACTTAAGAAACCTCCAAAGCCTCCAGCTGATTTCCCTCTTTGAGCAAGTCCATTTTCAAATGAGCTACCTTCTTCTCAAGATCAACTTTTGCCTTCTTCAGCTCAGCTTTCTCCTCCTCGATCCCGAGGCATATCCCTTTTATCAAGTGAGCTGCCTACAAAACAAACAAAATCGACCTCATTATTAGATCGAATCATAATACAAAATTTATCACATATTCAAACAAATGAACTTACCATTTTGCTTATCTCCTCCTCCATATAGAGAATTGCTAATCTATCCCTTTCCTCCACCTCTTTCTGCTCATCTTCTATAACGGGTCGATCATCTACGGCCTTCACCCCCAACATTTTAGAAGGTTTAGCCCTTCTCCTTTTTTCCTTTCCTGCGACCTCACCACTTCCCGTGGTTCTAAAGGTCGAACCACGCTTCAACATCTACTTCTTGAGAAACATTCGAGCTAGCTTGTTCGACGTTGTAGACTGCGATAACCCCGTATAGTCCACTTCAGGGGCCTTGGGAAAATTCACTCGCCTCTCCCCATAAATTCCCTTCTTCTTGTTGCCATCAGCGCCAGTCATTAGCCTTGTCGATTGAAACTTTTGAACTTTCTCGGATTGGTTGTTAGCACGTTTCTTTTTGTTAATGCCGAGTTCTTCTAACACATCTGTAAGCTCTGTCCCTTCCTAAGTAACTGTATCTAACAAAGACTTTTTCCTCATCATCTGTGATCGAGGATTTGTCATTCACAACACATTATTATCAGCAGAGCAATATACAATTTTAACATATTAATCTTATACATTATACATTGTTATACTCACTTTGTTTTATAGTTCTAAACTGAAGTTCCATGGGATCTTTGTCATCTCTCTGAAGGCAGTCACCCTTCACCTCATATCACATTATCATTCCGCGGTTGACTTGTTGAGTTCAGATCGAAGAAACGAGGCCGAGTTGAGCTCGCAAAGAAATATGCCCCTCCACTTGCAAAATAGTTTTTTACCCCATAAAACTGTAAAACATTCTCAGGAGATATCCTCCTTATAATCTCATCCTCTTCCTACAACTTATTCAGAAATTCATAAATGCTTGTCACCTCCCACATGTTCCCATTCAGCTGAACAGGATGTGCCCCGATGATGTTCATAATCTCTTTCGCCAAATTGTTAAGGGGAAGACTCAACCCGTACTCCAACTGAGATAGGTATCACTAAAAAACCCCTGCCAGATCACTCTGGACGATCCCATTAAAGTACTCCAAAGAGATCGAATCATCTATACCCCTATCCCGTTTCTCCTTCTCCAAATCAGCCAATAGATAAAAGTAGTCCTCTTCGATTACTGCAGTACAACTCCTAAAATGCCTACTGACATGCTCTGCACAACTACCACATCTACCTCCTACAGAAGCCTTGGCTTTACAAAACTCTTAGAATACATCAGAACGAGGAGGATTGGTTACCAATCTTCCAGGGAAATCTGGAAATTGATCAATCCCTACTTCTTCCTCGCTATCAGACATTACAATCTCGGACTCTGCCGATCGACCAGAGGTCGACGCCTCATTAACAGGTGAAGTCTCCATATCAATTACAAATCTACATACGAGGGTTTAATTTTACACAAACACTCCTCACGATCGACCTACATACAGGTTCAGGTATCTATCATTATCTTTAACATATGCGTCATTCACATATGTATATCTTTCATATATAATTTATTAAACAGGTAATTTTTAGATTTCCCTAACGCCAAAAATGGTTTTCACAAGCAACACATTCATATATCATAAATCCTCTACTAACCATCTATGTTGGAATGTGAATCTGAGGCAGCCCTAAATCCTTCCCTCATAATGCTGCTGTATAACCACCTTTGTGACTCAGTCTCTGCAACTCTCTCTCGCTTTGACTATTGATCACTTTTGATTAAATCCCCACGAGATTCTCTGCTACTTTTGTTCTTCTTATTCCTTCTTTTCTCACTGCTCTTCAAGTTTTCAGAAGTTGAGAAACATTTTAATAACGAAGATAAAACATTATTTATATTTTCTCTCTTTAACTGTTGGTAGTTATTGAGCCTCGCACGAGCCGTCCTCTGCTTTAGAACTGAGGCATCCCTTCTACTATCAATGTCAGACGTCTTGAACCTTTACGATGAAAATGCTTTCCCATCATTGCCATTTGCCTTATATTTTAATTGATTTTCATTTATCCTTTCCAAATCACACTCTGGCCTTCCCACACTCATGATGACTCACACTTATACGCAATCGGGCTTTCACAACTTTTACAAAAGAGACAAAATCATAAGCTACCTGTGTTTTTCTATTTTTCTTCTTCTTATTATTGAAGTGTTGACGTCATTTCCAAAGTTCTTGAAATTTTAAAACTTTTCAAATTCCATGTTTCATAACAGCCACAAACGGCATTTGCAACAATAGAGGATCGATTCAACCAATATTCCCATTCCATTTCTTTGCCAATTATTCAAACTCATATAATTACATACATTAATACCATCCATATTTGCATTCATTTTATTACACTCACATATAATTAAACCTAAAACATCCCTGATGTCATGAGGAACCACATCCGATTAGATATCCTCTAGCAATCCTCACATCTTCCAATTCGATCTCTTCTTCAACAATCAGTCTCACTGTATCTTTTTGAGCTGTAGGTTCCACCATGATTTTTCAGAACAAATCCTCGTAGAAACGACATGTCATTGGGAGATTTGGACCAACTTCCTTCTTAATTTAGCTATAAAGAGTCCATTTGTATTAGAGTCGTCTCTCTTCTTTGTAACCCTAACCCTAGCCGTTCCTAGCTAGGGTTTCTTTTATCTCTTGGCTTTGGAATTAAATCTCATATTTAATTCTCCTCTCTGGCCGTCTCGTTCTCCTTTTGAATTCAATTTTAATTCTTTTATTCCATCTCTCTCTTCCCTTTCCACTCTCTTCGATGGCTTTGAGTTCCTATTTGGGAACTCATACAATCCTCACCCCACCGACTGCCTCTTCCATCCCACCGCTAATCTCCCCCACACAAGTCACCTTCTTCAACAATCTAGTGTTGCCTCGTAAACGGTAAAACCGGCCCTCGAGGAGTTCAAACCTGACACTCGGGTCTCATCAAAAGATGGGATGCCAGTGATCTCCTTCTCACCTCCGGATCTTGCCAAAGTTGCGGCATCTTTCACCACAACACTCATTATGAGCTTTCCAGCATGAAAACCTCAATTAAAGATCATTGCAAGGAACATCGACTCCAACTGGGGTCTTCAGGCAGTTTCGAAGGTCACAGTGCTTGACTTCAAGCATATTATGGTGCGGATGACATCGGAAAGAGATGTCAGAAGAGCTCTCTCGAGAGAGTCGAGACAATCAAAGGTTTCTTTTTCAAACTAGCTCGTTGGACGGTTGATTTCGATCCTAAGAAAGACTCGCCGTTTGATCCGGTTTGGGTTCAGTTCCTAGGCCTTAAGCTTCACCTTCAAAACAATAGGATAGTCAAGGAATTGGCTGGTCTTGCTGGTAAATACCTTATCACGAATACGACAGCGCTGAGCCTGAGCAGACCTAATACTGTGAGGGTTTGTGTCGAGATCAATCTCACGAAGGACCTTCCTTTGAAAGTGGGGCTTGCTCTCACTAAATCTTGCATCTTGGAGCAAGCTGTGATATATGAATGGCTTTCGCAGTTCTATCCGCATTGATGTCTGCAAGCCTGCAAGGTCACAGCAAAACAAACTGCAGTAAGATTCACCCTATAGCCATAACAGACAAGAGGGAGGAGTTTCGCCAAGGCAAAGCAAGACCTGCGAAGCCTGCTAACAATCATCCAAAGCCTCCAGTTCATAATGGCACTCTACTCCACAGCGCAGCAACTGCGTTGGGTAAAACTGGTAACACTGAGTCTGCCGACAGCGAACAACTTCTGGGTACAGGGCTACTGCAACAGGCAGGGGCTATCACTGCTTCATCTACTGGGGTCGACAGAGCAACTGCCACAGCCAGGGAGAAGGCACATACTATGCACACTGTGGTTACAACGACGAATGATAGCATATTGGGCAGTCCGAAGGAGGTAGTTCCAATAGCTACGGTGGCAAACAAGATCATTGAATACCTTGTGTCTGACGGCGAGCTTGCAAGCGGCCTACAACACCGAGTTTGAACAAGGTTTTCACTCTGACATTGGGTACTACGATGGGGCAATTTGCAAAGATTGGAATCCAATAAAGAAAGTGTGATCAAAGCCAAAAAGGATGCCTCTAAGCATGGTCACAAGGAGCAAAAGTACTCGGCATCCCCCCTACATGTTCTATGGTTGACGGAACGCTACTAGTTTGGAATTGCAGGGGCATTGGCAATGCTAAGACAATAAATCATCTTAAAAAGATCATTTAACTCCACAACATCTACATTGTAGTTCTGTTAAAATCTTTTTTAGATGTCTCGCATATTGGTAGCATATGTAGTCGAATAAAGTGCAATTCTTTTCTGTCAAATCAAGACCAGAATGGTAAAATATGGATTTTCTGGAAACAAGATTATGAGGTGACACTTATATCTTCTACTAATCAATTTATTCACTGCAAGATGGTGCTAAACAACGACTGGAGTACCCTAGTGACTCATGTTTATGCTAAATGCACGAGTATTAAACACCGACCTTTGTGGGATGATATTTGTTTGTTTGCCCAAAACATTACATCGCCTTGGTGTGTACTAGGGGATTTTAGCACTATATGAAATGAAACTGAGAGACTAGGTGGTCGGAGAATACACAGAATTTGAAGATATGATACAAGCTGCAGGGTTAATGGATACTGGTTTCTTAGGTTCAGGATACACTTGGTGCAACAATCATCAGGGCAGGTCTCAGTAGTGGGCATGACAGGATAGAACACTCGTCAATGCTGCGTTCATGACTGAGTTTCTAGTACACAAGATCAACCACCTCATACGGGTTTGTTCAGATCACTCCCCCCTTCTCCTAACATTCACGAGCAATGCTTATCAAGGCCCTAGACAGTTCAAATTTCTAAGAATGTAGACGACTCACACCACGTTCCTTAAGCTCATCGAAGATACCTGGCCATCGGGGGTGTTTGGAAACTGCCTCTCTTCTTTTGCGTACAAACTGAAAGTGGTCAAGGTGGCCTTGCGGGAGTAGAATAGGGCAGTTTTTGGAAATGTTATGCAAAGCATCAAGTTGCTTGAAGAAAAAATTATGGAGCTGAACTTCCTATTACAATGTGGTTGGGACGAACAAGTTAGTGCGAATCTTAGCAATGTGCAGAGAGAACATGTTGATATGTTACACAAAGAGGAGATCTTTTGGAAGGAACAGTCGCAGGTGAAGTGGATTCAAGCAGGGGATGCGAATACCCAGTTCTTTCACACGGTTACTCAGATTAATCGCAAAAGATTTTTTCCCTCGAATTTCACAATGCCAGACGGCACCCACACGCAAGATATTGGATTGATCCCTGAAGCAGCTATCTCCTACTACAAGGATGTGCTAAATGCATCTCCGACCCAACCGAATCGGGACCTACTGAACTACATCCCAACTGCTATTACAGAGGAAGAAAGTAACTGCATTACGATACCACCAACTATGGAGGAGTTAAAAGCTAGTGCTTTCAGTATACCCGCTGACAGCGCTTCCGGTAGCGACGGTTTTTCTACCAGTTTCTTTACTATATGTTAAGACATCATTAAGGACGACTTACATGGAGCGGCCAAAGAATTCTTCAATGGAGCTCCTCTTTCCAGATTCTATACTGGCACCTTCCTAACCCTTATCCCAAAGGTCGAGACACCTACAACGTTGGGAGACTACCGGCCGATCAGTTTATCTTCGATGGTCTATAAGATTTTCTCTCAAATCATCGCTCCAAGATTGAGTGCACTGTTATACAAGATGATCTCAGGCAATCAGGGAGCTTATATACAAGGCAAGGACATCAGCGATACTATCACTCTCGCTCAAGAAATGGTAGGGGATTTAAATGGAAAGGTCTGGGGCAATAACGTTATGATAAAGGTGGATATGGCCAAGGCGTATGACCAGTTGGACGGGAGATTTCTCAGGATGGTTTTTGGTAAATTTAGGTTTAGTAGCACATGCGTAAACCTCATTTCTCACTGTGCTGAGACACCCTGGTTCTTGGCGGTGCTAAAGGGAGTCTTCAAGGGCTTTTTCAAATCCACTAGAGGCCTTTGGCAAGGAGACCCTCTCTCACCTTTGCTATTTATCATCCCAGAAGAAGTACTCTCCAAGGAGTTGACGAAGTGTTTTGTAGATGGGCAGATTGGGTACTCTAAATCATCTCGGGGTTGTCTTCCGATCACACATCTGTTGTATGCAGATGACTTTCTAGTGTTCCTTAATGGAAGTCAATCCTCGCTCAAGGGGCTACTGAAGTTTATGGACATATATGAAGCATTCTCTGGGCAGTTGGTCAGTAAAGAGAAAAGTGGTGTCTATGTGCACCACAATACGACTGTTGCTCGGAAACAAATCATACAAACCACTAGTGGGTTCCATCATAGGCACTTTTCTATGCTCTATTTGGGGGTGCCCATCAGCTATGGTAAGGTACGACACTCTCATTTGAAGACGTTACTCACTAAGGTACAACAAAGAATTGAAGGATGGCACGGTAAGTTCCTATCACAAGGCGGAAAACTCATTCTGATAAACCACATTTTGAACTCCATGCCTATACATCTCCAAGCATGCATCACCATTCCAAAATTGGTCCTTCGAAAACTGGAGAGCATATTCTCCAATTTCTTCTGGGGAAAGTTTGAGGGTAAAAACAAATGACATTGGGTCTCATGGAATGACATTTGTCAACCTAAAGAGGAACGCAGACTAGACATCCGAAAACTTCATGATGTAAAACATAGTTTATAGCTCAAGAAATGTTGGAATGTGCTCCATGCCAATACATTCTGGACTTGGTTTCTGAAATCCAAGTACACCATCAACGGCGACTTCTCTCGGCTTCGATCAAGCACCTCTTCCTTGTGAACAAGCGTTCAAAATCTGCTTGAAACAGTTCATGCTAACACTGTATGGAGTCTGGGTTCAGGAACTTGCAGCTTCTGGATGGACGACTGGACCGGGGAGGGCAGCCTTGCTGATCTGCTGAACATTGACTGCAACCAGGAAATCATGGTAAAATAAATCATTGTGAATGACGCAAACTGGAACTGGCAGCGCCTGCACCATGAACTGCTGGCAGATTGGAAGATCACACTCGCCAAAAAGTTCTTTATCGGTGAGGGCAACGACACACCGTTATGGGGCCCATCTGAAAGTGGTAGCTTCACAGAAAAGTCTGCTTGGCAGTTTTGGAGAGGGATTGCGGAAACACAACGTCGTATGGATTGGATTTGGTACAAGATAATTCCAACCAAAATTCAGGTCTTCAGTTGGAAAATGTGGAAGAAGGTCCTCACGGTGGACGCTTTCCTATAGCAACGGCTCCCATTTGTTTCCCGATGCAGCTATTGCCGCTCGGGTAGCATCGAAACACTGAGCCACTTGTTCGTAAATGGAGAGATAGCATAGCAAGTTTGGCAGTTTTTTGCGCACGCATGTGGGGTTCGCAACATTCTGGCTGAAAGTTTTTGGGCACGGCAAGGGGTTTTGTTGTTGGCAGCCAACAAGAGCACGCAAATGGGCATCATTAAAGGGGTTCTCCTTGTTGTCATAAGCTGAGAATTATGGAAAGCGCGAGGCAAACATCGGTTCGACGACGTGCCCATGAATGCCCACGCGATTGCCACCAAAACATGCCAATGGCTTTAGGATCTCATTGTCAAAACTAAAGTAACTCAAAGCGGCAACTTTGGGGACACACTCTCTCTACAGGTACTCCGAGTGTACATGCTTCGAATAAAGCATAAAGCAAGTATATTGGTAAAATGGCAAGCACCACCACCAGGGTAGTTTAAACTGGACACTGACGGATCCTCTCTGAGCAATGGTCTCTCTGGGGCTGAAGGTGTCATACGCAACTCACATGGAGGGATGAAACTCGGTTACAGTGTGGCACTAGGAATTGGCATGAACATGACAGCTGAACTATATGGGCTCCTGCATGGCCTCAGACTCTGCAAAGAAAACTACAAGTTTCCACTCATGGTTGAAATGGATGTTGAGGTCATAGTCAACTAGTACAAACAGATATGCCTCTGCCCCAACAAGATTCAGGCTATATGGATGATGATCCATCAACTCAGCCAAGAGCTACAAATCATCATGGTGCACACGTATAGAGAAGGGAATGGGTTCGTTAATGGTTTCTCCAAGTTTGGAAGTACACAATAGAACCTCTTGTTCTGGTCTGTTGTTGTGCTGCCTAGACAAATACGAGCCTCCTATTTTCTAGAAAAAATAGGGGTTGCGGCTATTAGACATTGAGGCACATGTACTGCTCGGAGGTCAGGCTTTAAGTCCCCCACTTGTTTTTTTATTGTCTATTTAAATAAAAACCCTATTTGTGCATATAAAAATACTCGAGTTCTTTTCCAATCCCATCTAAACCTTCAAGTTAAACCTCTCTCATTGGCAGTTCAGTATCATAATCCAGCAGTCCAAAAATCTGTTCATGCACTTCAGCTATCATTATCACCAACCGCCCCTCAGTGGCATAGCGAATTCTCTCAGATCGAGTCCACACCATTCTTATCCTCTTCCACCTGTTTAAAACTCATTCCTTCCTTATTTATACATTTTTTACTGCGAGTTTCCCACAGCTCGTGATATTATCCTATTATCTCGTAAGAAAATCCTAGTATCTTGAGAAAAGTTATTTGAACATATCTCTCCATATCGACCTCTATCATTTCATCCTATTACATATCGAGCTTATTCTTTCCATATCTAGTATTCTGGAACGACCTCCCTGAGCTCGAATTTCCCATTCTAAAAATTCTACAAAAAAATTTCTACCCCAATAAAATCTCAAGTCACTCAGTTCGATCATTCCTTACACAAATTTCATATTACAAACAGATTTCTAACAGTTCGATTATTGTAAAAAGTTATAAGTTCTAATCTCATACATTACATTTTTATCCTATATTTGAACTTCGAATCATTCATAGCTCGATTTCTAGGTTTTTTCTATTCTATATCAACACAGAGTTTGGATAACATATTTAAATCATCTTGAATCAAATTACAGGTACTTTACAGATAATAAATTATTCAAGTACTTTACAGATAACAAGTCCTTCAAGTACTCCGATATCTGGTACTTTGTAGATAATAAGTTTTTTAAGTGCTTTACAGATAACAGATCTTTCAGGTACTCCAAAACATCAAATCCTTCAGGTCATTCAACTTCAGTGATGTTTCACCTCAAGAATCCTCTTATGCAAAGCAGGCATTGGAAAACAAAGAAAAACTCCCTCCCATGAGTTTGGTCGAAGTCTAGTCGAGCTTCAAATAGAAACTATAAAAGAAAAAAGATTCGTGCTTGAACCAACTCTTCAAACATTAGGTCTTCTCAGCGCCAAGAAATGATGAAAGTGTAGAAACAGACTTCCATTCTCTATCTTCCTCCTCTACTACCACCATCGCCTCTTCTATAACCACCACCTTCATAGAGTCGGTAGAGATAAAGAGGGCCCAACCTTAGAAACCAATTCAACGCAAGACATCAGTGCAACTGCCCAGTAGTGACACCTATCCCCACATCTGTCTTCCCAACCTTGTCTTCCGCAAGGATGCGGAGACAAGTCCAGCGTTGCTCACATGTTACGACAACGTAGTGAAATCTCCATTTATAGTAAAAGTCTTCCTTAGCTTCAGCCGTTTCTTCTTTTGACATACCTTGATACGTTGGAGGAATGGGAACGGGAGTCGGCATCTCCAAAGACTGATCACCAAAATACCTCATTCTCAACTTTTGCATCTCAACAACAATTTTCTCTTCAAGAACCATTCTCCGGGTCTTCACCATTATCAATATTTTCATAGAGTTTTTGAAACAAACAAGCGTACTTTGCCATAACCCTCGGTACAGGTACTATTTATATAAGCCTTATATTTAATGTGCAGGTATGTTTTCCCAAGCGTCATCATTTAATGCAGGCGAAACTCTCCAAACCCTAACCATCGCGTACATCAACATTCCCATCAACATTCAATGCACGTAAATCCCCCCATAACACGCGCATTTTCCATGCAGTCAACCAACATCATTAGTTCCTTCATTTTCAACATCCAACCCAAATACCCATATACCCATAAATTCTTTCTCAACCAAAGCCACTCGTGACTTCAGTTGCGAGGGGGCGATTGTAGGGGCATACCCCTCGATCTTACCCAAATCGAGTTGTTTCCAGCTCGAGTTACCTCTATGTCAGGCTCACGCATTCTACACATGACTTCAACAGTCAGCAGCGCCACATTGTCCACGAACTGATGAAGAACGTGGGTCGAGCTTAAACAAAAAACTTGAACAAGTCAAAGACACATGTCTCTCGCAAACTCAATAGTTACTCACTCAACTGCTACTAACCACATTGTTTGGAGAATGTACTTCAGCATGATGAATAATTGTAGAAAATGCTTATATAAAGAAAAAGTTCTATAAGAGAAATGTACCAAAAAAATACATGCGAAATCACCAAGAAAACTATATTTTCTAGATTCTCAAACTTCAAACTTCTTATTTACAAGATTAAGTATTTCTAAGTCAAGAGATCACTTGTAACAAGATATCAACCTCAAGCAATAAAAGTCACTATACAAAAACCCTCAACTCGAGGTTGTGGTTTTTTTACCTATTCAAAGGTTTTCTAGGTTAAATAACCTGTGCCATTTCTTGTTTTACATTAGTTTGTGTCACAGGTATATTGGAGTATGAGCTAATTCTAAGCCACTTTAAGCTTACGAATTAGGCCATTACAAAGGTGAAGAAACTTAATGAAATATAGCCCTTAACCCCCTTTTTATACCATGATTAAGAAAGCCTTAATGACCCCTTAATCACCATAATTATCATTAATGCTCTCAGAAACAAGCACAATCACACCGGTTAACTATACAGCTTCCCATACCTTAAAATAAAATCAACACGCGTCGTCTACAACAATTTCTAAGGCCCCGGCTGAGTGGGGGCGAATGTAGTAGCCTACTCGCAACCTTCCAAGACTAACCAAACACTCGAAGGCTACATCGAAGCCTATTGTAAAGACTTAAAGCTCAATGTACTCTCAAGACAGTCAAGGCAATCGTCTACTCACATCTTTTCAAAACCAGCTGAACGCTCAAGAACTGCATTGAGGCATTCCATAAAACTTGAAGCCCACGGATCTCATATGTTAACCAAAGCCCGTGGCTAATCAACATTCGAGTTTAGTAAACCTTTGCCCACATCAGTACATAGACGAAGGAAGATAAATTAACAGACAAACTCAGCAGACAAGCCGGGAGATTACTATGGCAGAACTGACTTCCTTACGGGACAGCTGCCAAGAAGGGTACACATGTAACTTGACCCATTTATAGTAACTCATTTATAGTGACTAATTCATGTTGGGAAGTCAGATCTTAGCAATAAGAAAAGATGGACTGAGTCAGAAATCCCTACTTCTGCGAGTCCGAAGTTAACGAGGTTCTTCAATGTTAATGTTAGGCAAATAGAGACGCCTGAGACAATCTTGAACATCGAGTCGTAGATGGCGAATGTGGCCTAGGCTTCCAAATGTTTCAATACCATGGACATGTATCCTTTGAAGATAATTTGTTATGCCAAACAGGCTTTGCTAAGCAACATGGTCGTTAAGAGCAAGGCAATCGATGATGATGTAAAGATGGCGGAGTTGCAGTCTGAACTTAAGACTACTCAAGCTGAAGTATCTCGCTAAATAAATGTTACAGGCAAGGCCTAGGACGCTGAGAAGAAGTTAAGGCTTGACTTATCTACTAAAAAATAGAAGAGCAAGAAGGCGATAGATTAGGATGTGGGGCATATTGCTGATTTGGAGGTGCAGTTAACTATCACCAAGGACGAGGGCAGGGGCGAATTTAGGGGGGGGGAGCGACCCCCCCCCAAGAATTTTTAGCAAAAATACCTATATAGGTATATAAATTATTATTTTTTAAAAATATGTACATTTTTCTTTGTCCTAATGACATCAAGAAAAATAAGTTGGCTCAATTGGTAAAGTGAGGAGCTCCTAATCCAAGAGTCTAAGGTTCAATTCTTGATGTCATCAAATAAGAACCTTATTTTTATATATATAACTTGATAGTTAAATATAATGTTATATTTGATTAATTTTTAAGCTTAAAATACTGTTAAATGGCAAAAAAAATTCATCATACAACCTTCCCCCCCCCCCCCCCCCCCCCCAACATGAAATCCTGGCTCCGCCCTTGGACGAGGGTAAGGAACTAGCAGGGAAAACTTATATGGAGGCCATGAAAAAAATGGGTCACACAGCTGACAAGTATGATTTTTTCCCCAACCTCGCTCTCGTTCCTGATGGGCTTGTTAAAGTAAAACATTAAGTCGATCTGAGCGCTGGTTTGGTCGCTGCTTCTTCAAGAGTATTGATCTCAACTTGGGCGCTGAGGTGGTCAAACCGGATGAGACAGACAGTGAACTTCTGAGCCATCGTTGCAAGGATAAAGTCATGTTCGCTTCTTCCAAAAATGATTATGTTATGTAAATTTATTATGCTTAAATTCTAGTAGGAGCATGTAGCCTGAAACTCTATTTTTATTGGTAATGTGATAACTATGGTGCCCGCCATTGTGTGGCAAGACATTTTTGGAATATTTGAACTGAATTTTGATGGTGTCGAGGGACACCTTGGTGAATTATGCATAATTTAAACTCTGTTGTTATCCATTGATGGTTTCGAGAAAAAACCAATATTATAAGATCTTCATCATCTTTACCCAATTAAAACTAGCTCATCGCATATGACCTATTTATTGATCTATGGTGAAAATTGGATCATCTCTCCCTAATTAAAACTAGGTCATCACTTACGACTTACCCACTTAAAACATAGGTCATCGTTTAGGACCTGTTTGCTATTTATAAGGAGAAGGCTTAAAGTACTCCACCAATTTAAAAACTAGGTCGTCACTTATGACCGACCCACTTAAAAACTAGGTCGTCACTTGTAACTTAATTATGTATAAGGTGAAGGCTTAAAAATCTCCATCAACTTAATAACTAGATTGTTACGACTGACTTACTTAAAAACTAGGTCATCATTTACGACCTGCCCACTTAAAAATGAGGTCATCACTTGTGACCAAATTATTTATATTTAAGGTGAAGGCTTAAACATTTCCACCAATTTAAAACTTGGGTCGTCACTTGCGACCAAATTATTTATATATAAGGTGAAAGCTTGAACTTTTACAGTAATTTAAAAACTAGGTCGTCACTTACGACCAACCTAACTGACAGGTTATAGCGGCCTAAGTTTAAGGTGTTTTGAAAATATATGAAATTTCTAACTTGCAGGTCATAGTGAGATATTTCTGGATCTTACCTGGCAAGCTCGCCCCCAAGTATAGGGTACTTAAAAAATATTTGGATATCATATTTGTTTAAGATATAACAAGCAAGTTTTAGCTCTGAGACGCCAGCCTCTCCCCCAAGTATGGTGAACTTGGAAAAGATTTAATTAAGATATGTTTTAAGGTTATAGAAAGTCATGTTTGGTCCTTTGTCAACAAGCTAACCCCCAAGTGTGCATAATTAACTTTGTCCCCAAGTGTGGCTGGCTTGAAAGCTATTTAATTTGGCCATGTTTATGGGTTATAAAAAATCAATATTTGGTTCTTTGTCAACAAGATCGCCCCCAAGTATGGTATAATTAGAAAATTTTAGAACCGCATGGTCACCATAGTAGATGCCGAGTTCATACTTTGTGTTAGGAATACGGCTCAAAAACTGGGAAAGTCGTTCAAATGAGTGGGGAAGTCTTTCGAATGACAGAGTTTCCGTTGAAGTTATTCGAACGAGTTTTGAGGTCGTTCAAACGAAAATAGCTATTAGGCCAAAATTCTAGAGGATTATTAAATAGTCGTTCGAACGACCTCATGACTCGTTCGAACGACTTTGGTTTTGTTTGTTTGTTTCTAAGTTTATTTTGAAGGGGATTTGATTCAAAGAGATGGATTATCTCATGATACGTATTTTGGAGATGACCTAATGGAAAGCCTATAAATAGATAGTGTATGCTGAAGGCCTCTGTACAAGAGAAAAGAGTTAGAGGGAGAAAAGGAGAAATATAGGGTTTAGCTCTAGAGAGGTTTCTTGGGTTTTCTTTCTAGGGTTTCTTACTGGGATTATCTGTCAGGGTAGAGGTGAGGTTTGAGTGATCTCTGTAACTTTTTGTAACCCTTAGTGTGATAATATATTCGTCGCGCTTGTCGGGGGTAGTTTTGATCCTGTTTAGGGTTTCCACCTAATTAAACCTTGTGTATATATTTTATTGCCTTTGTTTGGATTCTCTTTGGTTAGAGTTAGTTCCTCAAGTTCTTGTTAATCGTATTGCGCTTCCGCGTTGCGATTCCCCCCCCCCCCCCTTGGTTTTCCAACAATTGGTGTCAGAGTGAGGTTTGGGGCAAGTAAATAGCAATATGGGAAGATCTAAGTATTTTAACGTGATCAAGCTTGATGTGGAGAAGTTCGATGGGAAGTTCAATTTTGGATTGTGGCAAATGCAAGTCCATGATACCTTGACTCAAGGCGGGTTATGCAAGGCACTGAAAGGGAAGCCTATACCTAAAACTCCGGTTGAAGGTATAGCGGCCCAGAAAGCGGACGAGGATGAAATAGAGGGCTGGAAAGATCTGGATTCAAGAGCTGCGAGCGGGATACGCCTTTGTCTTACTAAGAACATTTTGGCAAATGAGGTTGGAGAGAAGACTGCAAAGGGTCTTTGGGAAAAGCTTAAAAGTTTGCACCAAACGAAGAGTCTTTCGAATTGTTTATACCTCAAGGAGCGGCTTCATACGCTTAAGATGAATGAGGGTTCTTTGAACGGGATCGTTTCAAAATTGGAATCGATCGAAGTTAAAGTTGAGGATGAAGATAAAGCGCTTCAACTCATATGGTCTTTTCGATCTTCCTTCAAGCATCTTCAACCTACGTTGATGTATGGGAAGGAAACCTTGATTTTTGAGGAGGTTACAAGTACGCTTCTTTCCGAGGAGAGAAGGCTTAAGGGTAGCGAATCCTTGGGGGAAAACTCTGCAATGGTGGTTAGTGGGAAGAGAAGCTTTAATAGGTTCGGAAAATGAATTTGTTGGAGTTGTGGTCAATCGGGTTATTATAGATCGGATTGCAAAGTGGGGAAAGGTAATGGAGCAAGTTCGACAGGAGGCTTTGAAAGTGATACTAACAAATTGGCAACGGTTACTAGTAATGATGGTGACGAGACGCTCCTTGTGGTGGCCGCTGATGGTTCTCGCTACGATAGAGGATGGGTATTTGATAGTGGGGCTACAATGCATGTATGCGCACACAAGGCATGGTTCGGCAATTATGCAAGGTATGAGGGTAACAAGTTTGGGTTGACGAGCGATGGCTCTCGAAGGCCGATTTCGGGAGTGGGTAATATTCGCGTGAGGATGTTTGATGGACGCATCGTAGTTCTTCATGATGTTTAACATGTGTCGAGTATAACTTATAATCAAATTTCACTTTTCAAGTTAGATAATGAGGGTTACAATTACTCCGGGCAAGGTGGAGTAATAAAAGTTTATTTGAAGTCTTCTTTAATCATGAAGGGAGTTCTAAGCAGGAACTTATATGCATTGGTTGGTAAATCAATGGGTGGAGATGTGAAGGTTGTGTGTACCAAGGGAGATATGGAGATTTCTCAAAAGAGGAATTTAGTTCAAGGTGAAGGAATGGCACGGTCTGCAAAGATGATCAGAAAGTGGGTTTCGATTGGTGGGTCTAGGAAAAGCCTAGACTCGGGTAATTCTCTTAATTGAGAAGCGACAAAGATATACGACGATTGCAGTAGAAGAAATGATTTTATCGCCGAGATGGAGATTGTTAGGAATACGGCTCAAAAACTGGGAAAGTCGTTCGAACGACAGAGTTTCCGTTGAAGTCGTTCGAACGACTTTGACTCTGTTTGTTTGTTTCTAAGTTCGTTTTGAATGGGATTTGATCCAAAGCGATGGATTATCTCGTGATGCGTATTTCGAAGATGACCTAATAGAAAACGTATAAATAGAGAGAGTATGTTGAAGGCCTCTGTACAGGAAAAAAGAGTTAGAGAGAAAAAAGGGAGAAATCTAGGGTTTAGCTCTGGAGAGATTTCTTGGGTTTTCTTTCTAGGGTTTCTTGCTTGGATTATCTGTAAGGGTAGAGGTGAGGTTTGAGTGATCTCTATAACTTCTTGCAACCCTTAGTGTGATAATATATTCGTCGTGCTTGTCGGGGGTGGTTTTAATCATGTTTAGGGTTTTCACCTAATTAAACCTTGTGTATGTGTTTTATTATCTTTGTTCAAATTCTCTTTAGTTAGAGTTAGTTCTTCGAGTTCATGTTAATCGTATTGCGCTTCCGCGTTGCGATTTGCCCCCTCGGTTTCCCAACACTTTGAACTTGGGCAATTGGGGCTCACCTCATTTGAGGGTTGCCATTATTGAGCATTTAATTCACATTTTGAACTTCGACGATTGGGTCGCCAACCATCTTCGAGGGTCGCTATTATTGGGCGCCTAATTCATAATTTTAACTTGGGTAATTGGAGCTTACCACATTTGAGAGTCGCCATTATTGGTTGCCTAGTTCATACTTTAAATTTGGGTAGTTGGGGGTCACCTCATTTGAGGGTGGCTATTATTGGGTGTCTAGTTCATACTTTAAACTTGGGCAATTAGGGGTCGCCTCATTTCATGAGGGATGCCATTATTGGGTGCCTTGTTCATAATTTGTATCTTGGGCAATTGAAGGTCACCATTATTGTGTGCCAGATTAATAATTTGAACTTGGGCAATTGAGGCTTACCTTATTTGAGGGTCGCCATTATTGGATGCCTAGTTTATAATTTGAACTTGGTCAATTGGGGTGTTTACCTCATTTAAGGGTCGCCATTATTAAGTGTCTAGTTCACATTTTGAACTTAGACGATTAGGTGGCTAGCCCTATTCAAGAGTCGCCATTTATTGGGCGTCTGGTTCACACTTCAACGATTGGGTGGCTAGCCTCCTTCGAGGGTCACTATTATTGGACGTCAAGTTCACATTTTGAACTTCGACGATTGGGCGGCTAGCGTCCTTCAAGGTCGCCATTATAAGGCGTTTAGTTCACATTTTGAACTGGGACGATTGGGTAGCTAGTCTCCTTCGAGGGTCACTATTATTGGGCGTCTAGTTCACACTTTGAACTTGGACGATTGGGTGGCTGGCCTCCATCGAGGGTCGCCATTATTGGGCGTCTAGTCCAAATTTTGAACTTCGGCGATTGGATGGCTAACCTCCTTCGAGGGTCGCTATTATTGGGCGTCTAGTTCACATTTTGAACTTCGACGATTGGGTGGCTAGCCTCCTTAGAGGGTCGCTATTATTGGGCGTCTAGTTCACATTTTGAACTTTGATATGTTTGACCTCCTCCTTCTATTTATAGGCTTCTCTTTGCTTAGGGCACTCTCGCCTGGACAAGGGTGCCTAGGTTTAGGGCTGTCCTTCGAAAATGTCTCAACCATCCCTCCTCTATTCTCGAGAGCTGTTCCCTTAAGGTGAGCCGCCTAAGCAGGTCGCTTATCTTCATTTTGTACTGACTCACTAAGACTAGTGTTTGTCCTAGACTTGACGAGTTCCTACATTATTAAAATTTGGGCTAAACCTATTATACCTAGAGAATTAACTTCTAAAGATCACAACTTTCAAGTCCATAACGAGATTTACAATAGCTACTGATCACATACATTATTCAAACTCACACTCCTTATTTTTAAGAACTCACAAACAGGTTACTGGCTTATTTTGGAATATGGTACATACAGAGTGAATAGATAATCGAGTTGACCTAATTTACCATGCTTTGTAGTATGCATTACCCTTTAATGGGGATAGCTCTGAGAGGCTCAGCCTTTTGCAAACTAATCCCAAAATGTTCATCCATATTTACATCCTCTAGTTTCATCCCTTCTTCAAGTTTCCAGTCATACGAATGAATAAGTGAAGCCAACATCAAGTGTACCATTCTGTAAGCAAGTGGTAATCCTGGACATATTCTCCTACCAGCGCCAAATGGTATAAGTTCGAAATCATGACCTCTAAAGTCGATATCTGACCCCAGATATCTATCAGGATTGAACAAAGTTGGGTTTGCCCATATGTTGGGGTCTTGGCCAATAGCCCAAATATTCACCATTACTAGTGCATCTTTTGGTACAGTGAAACTGCAAACAATTACTTCTCTTTCAGCTCTACGAGGAAGTAAGAGTGGGGCAGGTGGATGTAGTCGAAAGGTTTCTTTCACAATAGCTTGTAAGTATGGTAATTGAACAATATCGGACTCCTCTACCAGCTTTTCTTTTACAACAGTTTGTTTGAGCTCCAATTGTGCTTTCTTCATTATGTCTGGGTTCCTCAGTAACTCTGTCATTGCCCATTCCAATGTAATCCAGCTTGACTCTGTTCCAGCAGCAAACACATCCTGTTACAAGAAAATCGTATTTCATCAAGGATATTGGTCCACGCAAGCTGACACAAAGATTGAGAGAAGAGAAACTTGGTAAAAGGAAAATCACTAAGAGTGATCTTGAGATGAGCAAAATCTGCAAAAATAGGAGTTAAAGAGACTGAAAAAGAAAGGAACACCGTTACACCCGAGACTTGTAAAATCTGCCCAGTCAGTATGCTGAGTATTAAATTGAGTTCAACGACGACCACTCTACAATGGCCATTCAAAAAATCAGTAATATAACACGAAGGTGGAATGATGGCTGCTCAACAAATCTGAGTATAAACAATAAGCAAAGCTAATACCCAGCACCAGCAAGTTAATAACCCATTGAAAGCCGGGGAGAAACTTTGTACTAAAAGATTAATTTGTAACCTCCCTAACTTTTTATTTAATATACTTAGACGTTAAAAAGACCATATCACGGAACTAATGCACTGGGGCTCCTCCTGGTACACCAACAAAACTTCCCGTGATTTAGATCTTGCTAATCATTAGACTGCTGCATTATGAGAGGAAATGTTTTCGATCACAATCATTCCTGTTGAACCAAGCAGGGGCCAGTATGATATATATCTACAGTTGCCAAAAAGTTTGAATCTATAATTTCTGGAATGAATTCCTAGCTAGTTTAGTACTCTACAATATATATAAGTTGCCAAGAGCAATCAAAGAAATCCAATGAAAGTTAAGGAGAGATGAGCTAACCCGAAGTAAGGCATTCACATGTGGACGGCCGAGTTCTTTTCTTGGGTACACTGAAGATGCTTATCAAGTAAATCATTCGAGTTTCCCAACTCTTTCGACTCTAATCTCTTATTAATTATTCCTCCAAAAATGATATTTACTTTCTTCATGTAAGTTGTCATACAGCGCCTTACTCCTTGACGATCTACAGGCTTTAGCACCGGAAAATAGTCAGACAAATTCGGTCTTCCCGCTTCTTCCATCGTTTTCCTTATTAGAGACTTGAATTCTTGTGCGGTTTTGAGTTAAGATGAGCCAAGTCTATGGAAAACATAGTGTTAAATATCAAATTAAGAGTAGTACTGAAAGTGGCTTGGCCAATATCAATTGCTTGTCCCATCTGACATTTTTCCTCCACGATAAGCTAGGAGTTCCTTCATCTTTTTGTGTCGAAGAGCTTGGCTGCGTCCAGCCTAGAAGTAGTGAACATTTGTGAGTTACAAATCTGTCGAAGATTACGCCATTGAGGAGAGGGAGGCATCCACACCATTGAAAACTTGTCGTTGTTTTGTGCTTGAACTGCATTTGGAATTGTTCTACTAGCGAAAGATTGGTCGTTCTTTTTGAGTACTTCTTTGGCCACGCTTGAGGAAGAAACAGTTATTGCGGTTACAGTACCTAGCTTTAGGGACATTAGAGGACCATAGGTTTTTGCGAGTTCCGCAAATGACCGGTGCAGATTTCTATTGATTTTAAAGAGATCTCCCACAATGGGAAGAGGGGAAGGACCTGGTGGGAGCTTGCTAGTGGAAGGGTTGATCCCCTCTTGCAATAGAAATGAGGAGGAAAGGGCATGCCCATATAAAAGAAAGACACAATAGTAGTGCTATGAACTCCATACTTGCTATCTCTCACTCTTGCATAGATTATTTATAGCAAAGAGACCTTATGTAATTGTTCCATGAAAAAGAATAAATTGGAAGGCTATTTTAATAAATAGCTCATTATCATACATTTTCTCGGTATACCTCATTATCGTACTCGTTTGTGCCTTATGTCTAGTCTGTGCAATAACTCCGTCATTGCTCATTTCAATGTGGTCGACCTTGTATCTGTACCTGCAGCAAATATATCCAAGCAGACCAAGAGACTGAGATATGAGAAACTTGGTAAACATGAAAATCACTTAAAAGGAACTTCGTAAAGCAAATAAAATTAATAACCTAAATAAACGAAGATACTTGATGTAAAAGAAAATCTGCATAAATAATAGACACGAAACTCAAAAAAAAAAAAGTAGCACTGGAAGTACCTCTAGAATTTGCCAAGTCGACCGAATCTGTGCCGAATGAGTCATTAAATGTGGAGCAACCATGGCTACTAAACAGACCAGTTAACTAATTAAGTATATGAAGGTACCACTTATAGAGAGAAGGAAATAAGGCTGGCAATGAATTGGATACAAATCCTTGGTCTGCCACTGCCTACTAGTAACTTTCACGCAGAATTAAATATCTGAATTTTAACTGAGTATCCAAATAAAAACATTCTCGGAATAAAATTTCATGAGAAAATAGCCCTTCCCAGTAGATATGAACATATACTGACCTTTAATAATCCAAAAAGATTTTGATTTCTCAGAAACATCTCTTTGCAGCATTTCAGCTTCGACTCTTTTAAGACGCCAAGTCTCATTGAACCTAATCATACATATAGTAATAATTTCCTAGAGGCATAATGTCCAACCCCATAACAAGAATAACAATCCGTTAAAGGTATCTAAAGTTCGAGAGCCATAAGCTAGTCATAAATAAGGCATGCACATGCAAACACCTTAATTTACGATATTATTTCCTTGGCTATATAAAAGAAACTTAATAAAATCTGAGCTAATCCTGTTATACATAGAACATTAACTTCTAAAATACACGACTTTCAAGCTCGGACTCCTTATGTTTCAGAACTCACAAACGGATTACAGACTTATTTTAGAATATGCTCTACATGCAGAGCGAGACGAGACATTACATAAACAAGATATTACTAGCAGACGTGTGCCAACAATAATTTTTCATTATTTTTTGTTGGAAAAACGGTGTTTAGAATTGCATATTCTTGCAACATGAAATTTACAATATGTTGGCATTGCGAAAAAAACCATAAATGATCGAGTTTATATGTGTTTGTTTTCTTTAGCATAAACAAAGTACTCTGTTAAAAAAAAATATTGTGTTGTCCAGAGAGCACAACACATCGAGTTTATATGTTGTCCAGAGACAGATGAGCGCCATCTTTTTGTTTCTTAGATCTCTTTTAATGTTTTCTGCATAGTACTCGAGCTTATCTCATTCATTGAAACACATTAATTGGCTGAATTCTAGTTACTAATACAGATTAAAAGTAGTTTATACATGGATCTTCACTATAAAAAAAAAATTACAACTTCAATACGTTTGAGAAAGATAAACCAGATTATCAATGCATACAATTAATTGCCGAGTGCTCTTTGTTTCTCAAATTACTAATTTTCAATGATGGAGAGAAATAGAGATCCAATCATATACATATACGTGACCAAATCATTGCGATAGTAATAGATCATAACAATGTATAGTCTTTTAACTCAAATAAGTAAAACATTAAATTTTGAATTGTAGTATATAGTCAAATAACTTGATGGCGATCACTCAAGATATAATCAAAGCTCAATCGTGAGATGAAGGTTCTAAAGTGGACAAATTATAGCACAAAATAACTTTGCTGGATACAAAAAAATATTAATGTAAACTAAGATCCCAAAACCATACATATCCATATGGGATGTATGAATTCATCAATAAAAAAAGCAATACTCAAGTAGAAAGTACATTAGCTGCTGCATTGCTTTCCCATAGAGCGTGATTCATCTTAGGTTGTATTTCATATAAGAAGCTACATTATTTAAGCACTTTATCTCTTCACATTTCATGGTATGGAAAATTCACACCTGCTCCAATCAACCATAAGATTGGACTCCACTTTAACAATTTGTGCCATATATAGGAAACACAAGGAAATAGTGCATGAATTGGATTCATTGAACTATTTGTTTACTGTGGGATAACTGGGATTCATAATAACTAACCGTTGTGGATCTAAGAGAATTATTGCCTCATCATATATCAGAGATTTATCGCAGACCTCCTTATTTGTTCCATTTAAGTGGCCATAGTCAATATAATGTACTATTATTTTTCACAAATTGCATTCATATAAGCAAATAATCTCAGCTACGCAATTAAGGCAAAAGAAAGAACTAACCAAAGCTTATTTCTTCATCATAGGACAAGTATTTTGGAGGTGATCGAAGCGACATGTAGAAAGTAGAAAGTAGAAAAGATAAAACTAAAATTGTCCGCGTGGCCGAATGCATCCGTTTTTCTTCGAAGCAACTTGAGTGTTTTTTTCTAGAAGAGAAAGGGAACTCACTAGTCAAAGATATTGTTGAAGATCTCATCCACCATATATAGATCAAGATTTTGGGGTTAGGCTTGCGTATTGAAGGTTTAGGTCAAAGTAGTCATGTCTGCCTCCAAAAGAAAGGATAAGCTGCCATGTTCACCACATGTCAACCTTTCCTTCTGTATTTTTAGAAACCTTAGTAAACCATATGATTGTCTCATTTTTGAATTGGTGATTTTAAAATACTGTAATTGGAGGTTTAATTTGAAGAGAAGCCATTGCATGGGTAGACAAGGTCCTTGTAACCACTGTGGAACTAAAAGTACTCCATTTTGGAGGAGCGGACCACTTGGAAAGTCAGTTTTATGCAATGCTTGTGGATCAAGATATAGGTTGAGGGGAACTCTTGCCAACTAAACTCAGAAGGTGCATGTTCGTGAGTTGGCACCTCTTCAATCCAACAACAATAAAAACTTTTGAGATTACAAAGTACAAACTGCGAAAAAGCCAACAAATTGACAGAAAATAAAAGTTTACAGTGAAGAGAGCATCGAAGATAAAGTGGCAATTTCACCATATTATTCGTATTCCTATGGTTTTCAAGATGGTTCAAGCAACGGATCTAGCTCAGGATCTGAGTCATCAGTCTCTGGGAGCCGCATCCAGTTGGGAAGCATAGACTGGAATGCCCCAGGTCAGTCAAATCGAGTTTCTTGGACTTCTGCATTCCTACTAAAAAAAGGTCAAAAACTGAGCGCCACAGTTTATCATCTTTTGAACTTCTCAGAAGAGACCTTATTGATGTTTATCAACAAGACTCATCCTTCCATTCTGCATCTTCAGAAGTTCTCCTTTATAAAAGTGGAGATCCAGCATATTCATCTGAAACTGTATATGGGTGTTATCCTCTCAAGTCGCAATTAGTTTCATCAAAAAAAGAGGAATCTGAGGCTAGCTCATCCGTAGCATAAAATAAGGTTGCTTGCATGAACAAATCTCAGATGGGCTCATCATGCAGCGATGTTAGTTCTACTCAAGCTGGACTTTCTCTTGAATCTATGGTTAACTCAGTTCTCAACGACCGTGACATATATATGCACATATAATAACGAATCCAAATATAATAACAGCTAAATAATTAAAATCAAAACTGAATGTCGACTAAATAATAATCGGGAATAACTCCCACATGGATAAAGAATCCTAATGCAGTAACAGTAAATAAATGAACAACTACTCTCACACAGAAGAACAATCCTCAAAGAGACTCCAGTAATCCCATACGCGAAACATGTCCCCTGAAGGCTGGTATCGGAAGTCCCTTAGTAAGCGGATCAACAATCATCTCCAATGTTGACAAATAAAGAATATCGATCATCTGTTGTTGTATTTTATCAATGACAATGTAATACTTAATAAAACATCCATTTTTGGAGTTTGCTTCATTTAGTGTCTAGAGTAGGCGTCAGCATTTTCTCGTGGTTATCCAGCGTCAGTGAGTGTACGAGGAGCGACTACAACTGGACAGACTGACTCTGAACAAGTAAGTGGTTTCTAACTCTTTGTTCTAAAAAGTCAAGCCTATGCCTTTTACAGAGTATGAAAAACTAGTAAGAATGTCTTCCTAAAGAAAACGAGACTTCTATTCGAATAGACTATTCTCTATTCGAATAGAGCTGGAAAGATTCTTTCTATTCGAATAGGACTTTGGCCTATTCGAATAATTCACCTCAGGGTGATTTTAAGTTTGGAAAGATTCCTTCTATTCGAATAGGATTTTGTCCTATTCGAATAACTCACCTCAGGGTGATTTCAAGCTTTATCCTATTCGAATAGGAATTGTCTCTATTCGAATAGAGCCCGTGTTTTATGTTTCGTTATTTAAGACATACTTACCTTTTTTTTTTTAAACTCACTTCTTGAAAACCTATATTTTTAAGGGCTTGTTTTTTAGAGTGAAGAGAGATCTTCTTTGAGCGATTCAAAAGAGAATCAAATTACTCTAATCTTGAATCAATCTATTGATCAAGAAGCCCTAGCCATGAATTAAAGAACTTGAGCGATTCAAGACTTGGAACTTCGACGAGAGATTGAAGCGAAGCGTTGCGAGAACGCGAGATTGATTGCAAGAAGATTACTCGGAAGAGAGATGACCATGAGAGGTGCTTATCAAGTCTGTAAGTGATTAAATTCTTACAGTTCTTTTTCATATAGTGGATTGTTTAGTTGTCGGGGATTCGACAGCGACTTGTGGGTTTTTCTCCTGAGAAAGGTTTTCCCACAGAGTTAAAAATCGTTGCATGCTTATTTAATTTCCAACTACTTGTCTGACATTAGATAATTGGGTTAACTTGATTTAAGTTTATCTTAGACCATTAATTCAGAGAAATTAGGACCTGACAATTTAGACCTAAAACAATTGAAATTGATTAGTCTCAAACGTCTAGGAATTTCAATTGGTATCAGAGCGGTCACGCTTTGAGGTTTAACAACCTACGCGTGGATCCCGGATAGTTCGCTTGAGAATAATGAGTTCCGAGAAGTTTGGAGGCCCTGTAAATCGCCCTCCACTCTTTGATGGCAAAGATTACCCATATTGGAAAGTCCGAATGGTTGTATTTTTACAATCAATCAGAGAAGATGTATGGATTACCATTGAGGATGGTTGGTCGCATCCTACTGAGATGCGAGGAGCACCAGGAGATGCCATAGAGTTCCAGAAATCTAGGAATCAATGGACAAAAGATGAAAAGGATGCCGCCGGCTATAATTCTAAAAGCCTCAATGCAATCTTTATGGCTGTTAGCCAAAGTGAGTTTCAACATCTCTCTGCTTATACCACTTCGAAAGAAGCTTGGGACATTCTAGTTCAAACTCATGAGGGCGATGATACAGTTAAGGAAAGTAAGCTATAGATGCTTACTTCACAATTTGATAATATCAGAATGAGTGAAAATGAACTGTTTGATGAATTATATGCGAGGCTAAGTGATATTACAAACACTAGTGCCGCATTAGGAGCTCCTTATTCTGATGTTCAGATTGTTCACAAAGTCCTAAGGTCTCTTCCTAAGAGCTTTAGGTCCAGACGCGATGCTATCGAGGAGGCTCAAGATCTAAAAAAATTGAAGCCCGATACATTAGCAGGAAAATTGTGAGCGTTTGAACTTGAGATGAGGATGGAGAACCCCGAGAAGAATAAGAGTGTTATTTTCAAGTCTTCATCTTACTCCTTTTCTTCCAAGGGTTCTAGAGAGGTTGATCACTCATTTATCTCAGATAATGATAAAGGTTCAAATATAGATTCATCTATTGCCCTTATTAGTCAGCAGTTTCAAAAAATCTTGAAGAAACGACAGTTTCAAAAATAAGAACAAAAATAAGGGCAATCAATGAACTATAAATCGTAACCTCATGATCGGGTCAAGACATATAACCAGCAGACCAACAGTGATACTGACCTTAATCAAGTTGAATGCTTTAAATGTCACAAGTTTGGTCATTATGCCCACAACTGTCCTAGTAAGAAATCTGGCATTAATCATAAAGCTATGAATATCTGTGCCACTTGGGATGACATTGATGATGAACATGATAACAATAAGATTCATTCCCAAGTAGTTGATAACATAAATTTTATTGCTTATCCTGCTTTTCTTACTTGTAGCAATAGTAATTTTGATGTCTTTGAACTTGAAAATTCTAATGAAAATTAGAGTAATCAAGAACAAGATGAGTTTGATGACCCGACTCTTGAGGACTTGTATGCTCAAACTCTCGCTAAGTGTATGAAACTAGGTAAACGTAACAAAGTATTGAAAGACCAAGTTGATACACTTACATGCGAACTTCAAAGCAAAACTGAGTGTACAAGTCACGAGATAGAGGTACTTGAGAATGAGAAACAATACCTTAGTGACAAAGTTGTTTTTTAGAAAAAGAAGTTAATGATGTGAAAGAGAAAATGAAATCAACTTTGGACGAACTTCGCTTGGCCAAACTTGATGTAGTTTTATCTCAGCAGAAACTTGAGAAGTTCTGTCATGGGGCCAAGAATATTGATAAAATGTTATGTATGGGAAAGACAGACAGTGACAAAAGGGGTCTAGGATATGAGGAATCTCTTCCTAGTACCAAGACTCCCCAAATTACAAAGTTTGTGAAAGCAACTGCTGCTACCTCATTTCCTAAACATAACATGATATCTACTACTCATGATCATGCCCAAAGGGTTTCTTACTCTCAAATTTACTATTGTAGTCTATGTGGTTGAAAGGGACATATTGCATCGTACTGTAGATTTGTTGGGCCTTATCAATCATATGTTCGCCCTTTTGATGGATATCGATATAATTCTATTGCAATGTCTACTAACGTGAAATGTAAGAATGTAGATGGTTTGCACAGGAAACTACAGGTCGAAGAACTCTTTGGGGCATTTGGGTACGAAAGATGGATTTGGCACCTCAGATAAGGCGTAAGGTTGCACTAACTGCCCTGAATGTTTTCAAGTCAGTTCAATGGTATATGGATAGTGGGTGCTCCCGTCATATGATTGGTGATGAATCCAAATTGTGTTACCTAGAGAGTATTCAGGGATGTGATGTTATGTTTGGTGATGGAAGTACATCCCCTGTAGTTGGAAAGGGACAGGCCGAAGGACTTTGTACTTCGGTAATTGATAATGTTCTCTTGGTTAAGGGGCTGAAGGTAAATCTTCTGAGTGTCAGCCAACTATGTGATACAGATCATACTGTTACATTTCCCAAAGGTGGATGTGAGGTTTTGAACTATCAAGGACAACGTGTGATGCATGCTGCTAGAACCGCTGATAATTGTTATGCTGTTCAACAATAAGTTATACTATGTAACAAAGCAAAACTGAATGATGTGGAGTTATGGCATCAAAGGTTAGGACATATAAACTTCAATAATTTGTCCAAGATTACAAGTAAAGAGCTTATTCGGGGAGTTCCAAAGTTGGGAAGATTGAACAACGTGGTTTGCGGTCCTTGTCAAGTTGGCAAGCAAACAAAGAGCTCTCACAGGAAGTCCAACAATATTGCTATAACTCAGACTCGTGAGCTGATACACATGGATTTGATGGGTCCTATGAGAACGGCATCCTTGGGAGGTAAAAAATATATCTTGGTAATGGTAGATGACTTCTCTCGGTATACAATGATAACACTTTTGAGAGAGAAGACTAACACATTTGAAGAATTCCATACTATATCACTTCGAATCCAAAATGAGAAAGATTGCTCTATTGATAAAATTCGAAGTGATCATAGAGGCAAGTTTAAGGATACTGGGGTGATTGAGTATTGTGCTTCTAATGGGATTAAACATGAATTCTCTGCTCCAATCACTCCACAACAAAATGGAGTTGCAGAAAGGAAGAAAAAAGTTCTTTAAGAAATGGGACGTGTCTTTCATCATAGCAAGGATCTTCCGGTACACTTTTGGGGGGAGGCCATTCATACTGCGTGTTATACTATTAATAGAGTATATCTACGTCCACCTACCTTAAACACTCCCTATGAATTGTGGTTTGGAAAGAAGCCGAATGTTCATTATTTTTGGGTTTTTGGAAGTAAATATTTTATCTTTAGAGATCGAGAAAACATTGGGAAATTTAACTCTCGGAGTGATGAAGGTATTCTTTTGGGTTACTCAACAAATAGTAGAGTATTTCGAGTCTACAATTTGAGAACTAAAGTGATGATGGAGTCCTGTAATATGGTAGTAGATGATACTTGTACCATTGGCTCTACAGATGTGAGAGAAGACGACTGTATAATGGAAACTTTAGAATAATCTACTGATATTCTTGTATCGAGTCCTACATCAAAGAGTGATTCTCCGTTGTCTACTCCACGACCTCCAGTTCCGACATCCCCTCTCGCTCCAAGTGTACCTCAACCCAGATGGCATCAAGTTTGTAAGGATCACTCACATACCGATATTATTGGGGATGCTACTTCTCAAGTTTAAACTATAAGCCAACACCATGAGACGGTTCACTGTGTTTGTTATATCTCGGTGATTGAACCAACCACGGTAAAGGAAGCTCTTTTAGACGAATATTGGCTTCATGCAATGCAAGATGAGCTTCGGCAGTTTCGACATCAAGATGTTTGGGATTTGGTCCCACGTCCTTCAAGTACAAATGTCATTGGGACTAAATGAGTTTATAAGAACAAATATGATGAACTTGGGAATGTAATTCAAAATAAAGCTCGATTGGTCGCTCAAGGGCACAATCAAGTAAAAGGGGTTGATGTTGCTGAAACGTTTTCCCCTACTGCAAGACTTGAGCCTATTCGGTTATTGTTCGCTCTTGCTTGTAATCAAAAATTCAAGTTATATCAAATGGATGTGAAGAGTGTGTTTCTGAACGAGCTCTTAGAGGAAAAAGTGTATGTGACTCAACCAAAAGGGTTTGAAGATCCTCATCATTCCGATCATGTGTTCTACTTAAAGAAGGCTTTTTAAGGTTTAAAGCAAGCTCCTCGCGCTTGGTATGAACGACTTTCCAATTTCTTCTTAGCTAAGGGATTTGTTCGAGGGGGAGTTGATAAAATGTTATTTATCCAACGGAAGGGAGACACGATACTAGTTACTCAGGTATATGTAGATGATATTGTGTTTGGTTCTACTTCAAGTTTACTAACCTCTTCTTTTGCAGCTTTAATGAAAAGTGAATTTGAAATGAGCATGGTTGGGGAACTAACTTACTTCTTAGGTCTCCAAATGCGACAAATGGATAGAGGAATATTTCTTTCTCAATCCACGTATGTTAGGGATCTTGTGAAGAAGTTTGGTCTCTCTTCTGCAAAGAATGCTAGGACACCCATGAGTACTACAACAAAGCTAAGTAAGGACTCGGCAGGTAAGGATGTTGATCAAAAGACGTATAGAAGTATGATAGGTAGTTTACTTTATCTTACTGCTACTCGTCTTGATATTATGTTTAGTGTATGTATATGTGCTCGTTATCAAGGTAGTCCGAAAGAGTCCCATTTACAGGCTGTTAAGCGCATTATTTGTTATGTATGTGGGACTTTTAATTTTGTCTTATGGTATTCACATGACACAACCTCCGAGGTTATTGGGTATTCTAATGCAGATTGGGCAGGTAATCCAGATGATAGGAAGAACACTTCTGGTGGATGCTATTATATTAGAAATAATCTTGTGGCTTGGCAGGGCAAGAAGCAGAATTGTATTTCTCAATCCACAGCAGAAGCGGAATATATTGTTGCGGGTAGTTGTTGCACCCAATTAATTTGGATGAAACAGATGGTGCTTGACTATGGGATAGTCCAAGGGACAATGTCAGTATTTTGTGACAATACGAGTGCGATCAATATCTCCAAGAATCCTGAACAACATTCCAGAACCAAGCATATCGACATTCGGTTCTACTTCATCCGAGATCTCGTTGAGCGTAAGATAGTCAGTGTTGAGTATGATCCTACTGAGAGTCAGTTAGCCAATTTTTTCACCAAGCGGTTAGATGCTATAAGGTTTGAGCTTTTGCGACGATCCATTGGTGTTTGCTCTATCGATTATGTATGTCGTTTACTTGCTTTTTACACTATTCTGGTAGAGTATCACAATGATATATGCTTGGTCAGATACGTTGTCCAATTTAATGTTAGAACAGTTCAGTATAGTGTTTACTTGGATATTGTTTTCTTTCACGGTAGTTAACTATCGCATGCTTAGATAGATAGGCACTCATTGATAGTATACTTTAGGATACATGTAGAGACTTCGTACCTAACGTTATGTGAGGATCTGGCCTTCTTTATTAGCTTTAAGTGTTCTGATAGTGACTCCCCCTTTTGATCTTGTTTTTTTGATCTCATTTCATTTCCATGCTCAATTGTCAAATGGTAACCTCAAGTTCAAGTTAGTTTAATAGAACATTCCCTATTTTGATTTGAGACAAAAAAGTGATTGTGTTCAACCGAAGATATGATAATAGGCGTTTTATTGCTACACATTTTTGGCCTCCGTTATGTCTAACCCTATTTTTATCCACTTGCAGCCCTTTGTGCCTTAAAATATGCTTTTTCTTTCCTACCAAAAATTCTTTGTTTTTACCCTTTTGTTCTGAGACTGTTTAGTAAAAAAAATATAAAAAATAAATTAATTAATTAATTAAAATAAAATAAAAAATTTGAATGATTTTTGGGGGAAGATGCAGAGAAGAATAAACTGAGATCCAAAATGATATTTTAGTAACTAAAATTCAAAAAAAAAAAAAAAAGGAAAGAAAAAGATATGAAGAGGTATATACAGAAGATGTTTATGACTTCAAGTGAGAAGGGGAGTTAGTGTTACTACAGTCTCAGAATGCCAGGAAAACACCTACTCCATCATTTGCCTACCCGTGCCTACATTATAACCTTTTCAAGACCTGTTTGATCTTGAGTTTGACACAGCTAGTTTAATGGAGATGACAGATATGGAGCCTATATTAATTATCTTGACATCATTATTGACAATTGATTCCCTTTCCATGAGATCTTCCAACTCACAGTGCGCTTCTTATTTGATGAAATCTGAGTCTTTCTTTGCATATTACTCATACTCATATTTCACACAGAGTGTTAGCTAGTCAATTCTCAGTGAATTCGAGTGACCACCCATGAGAGGCCTAAGTTGAAATAACTTTCCTTTTAGTGTCTTATTTCTGGATGTTGGGTCTGTCGAATGCATGGTACTGTTTTAACTTGACTGCGCACACACACACTCTGAGTAAATACTTATTCTGTATGAATTTTTAATTGAATGATGTCTTATCTGATATTCATGTAGCATGTGATTATTTTCTGATATAGAGTAGACAGGGGAAGTATTCATATGCCTGTGGTTTTCCATTTTATCTCTGTGTCTATTGGAAAATATATATATATATATATAAATCTTTGTATTCGAATAATAATCTGCCTCAGGTTTGTTTTTATTTCTATTCGAATAGGCATTTTCCTTATTCGAATAATCAGCTTCAGCGTTTTTGGGCTTAAAAATTCGTATTGCCTACTCGAATAATCTGCCTCAGCGTTTTTTGGCTTAAAAACTTTGATTTCCTATTCGAACAAGATTTTTTTCTTATTCGAATAATCTAGTCCAGCGTCGTTTTTAAAAATTTTGGAGGCACTTATTATTCGAATATGGGTTGATCCTATTCGAATAGAGGTCTGTTTTATGTTTTAGTATAAATTTAACACTTTGTTTTTTTGTTTTTTTTTTCTCCCTCACTCGTCTCTCCTAGCGTTGCTCTCTCTCTCTCTCTCTCACTCAAATTCTACCAAAATTGTAACACCAATTCGATTGCTTTGTTCGACTTGATCCTCCCCACTTCCTCCCGAGTTGATAAATTCAGTTTTGGATTCTCCATTGGATAATTTGGTCGAGACAGTGATACTTCTAGGGTTTGTGTTTGGGTTACTCTTCGCTTCTTCACGGTTAGTTACACTTCCTTTCTCATGGTAAACACTTGATTCGTCGTACATTGTGTGGATTGTGGTTGGTTAGTTTGATTTTGGAGAAATTGCTTGCACTCTATTGTTTGGGTTGTTTCGTTGAATTTTGGTTGATTGAACTTGTATTGGTTGTGTTGTTGGTGGAGATTTGGGTGTTGAATTCAAGGAGGTGATTCATTGTATCTTGGGTTCCCCCATTTAATTGTGTGGGTTAAGTTTGAGGAAATTGGGGTTTGCTTGCAGGTTTATACAAAAATTTTGTTTGGCTTTTGTTTGCGTAACCATTGTTGTTCTATCTGTTACGGCAAGAGTAAAACGCCCTCAGGAGGATTCTTCTGTTCCCAACCTGAGCAATACGGCAAAACGAGGACGGACGACTCGAGGTACTAGGACGGGTCTGCCTCGCACCCTCCCTCGAGTAACTAGCGGAACGAGGGGGGGGGGGGGTCTAGTGCAGGAGCACGAAATCATTATCCTCCAAACTGGGAAACTCTGAAATCAAGTTTTAAATTTTGTGGATATCAGAAAGAGGTGACTTTGGATAGAGTAGAGTTGTGTATGAAATATCCCAATATTTCCACAATTTTTAATATTTTTGATATACATGGTTGGACGGGGATTATGGAACCGAAGATGTCGTGCTACCCTCGTTTAGTTCGACTTTTCTATGCCACTCTCCGGGTTGTCCAAGGTACGGGAATTAACAAAACATTCCGTGTAACCATTGATGGGACTGATTTTCATATCGACTCAGATGATATTCAGACAACGTTTGGTCTCGGAGAGCCTGTCGTCTCAGATGTGCCACCTTTGGAGTGGCCTTTTGTTATTTCAGAGTTTCCACCCAAGGAGGTGATGGAGGAGGAGCTTATTGTTTCGGGAAGGAAGAAAGGAACATATCTGAAATGCAAGAACGTGAGCCGAGAACTTTGTCTCTTCCATATGGTGGCTCACAGGAACATCATTCCCCAACTGGGGAACAAGAATGTTCTCGTGGGCAATATGATTTATTTAGTGTATCTTTACACTAAAGGGCTGAGTGTTGATTGGGTTCTGATTATTCTACATGAGATGTTTGCTACGGCAAATCCGGACCACCAGACTCGTCCTTTACCATACAACAGGTTCATTGCTCAGCTTCTGACTGACGTGGGTTATGTGATTCGTCTTGATGAGGAGATTGATGGAAAAAATGAGGTGATTAACTCTAGGTATTGGGAGAAGAGCAGAAAGTACATGATCCTAGTGTCGGAGTCTGAGACTGACAGAAATGCAGCGGACTCGGGGACTGCTCCTACTAATTTACCAGGTCCTTCTGCTTCTGCTTCTACTAGGTTGGTTTCACAGAATTTAGCTGCTTTGCACTCCTACATAGAGACTCGTTTTACTGCGATGGAGATACAAATCCAGTCTCAGTTTCAGATTTTTACGGATGCACTTGGTCGGCTACAGACGTCTATGGATGCTTTGAACAGTACAGTTCGAGAGCCGCCAAGTAGTCCTCCAGCTCCAGATAGAGCTGAGCAGTCTCTTTTGTTTTTCTTTTCTTAGTAGTTATTATCTTTTTGACTGTTTCAGACTATGCTATCTTGACTGTGCATTTTTTTGGGATGTCATTTTTTGTTGGATATGCTATGTACTCACAGGTTATTTTTGAATGGATTCTCTAACGTTTTTGTGATATTGTTATTTTTATATTTAATGATATTTCCATCTTTTGTGACTATATTTCATTTGGCATATTTGATTTGATCTAATTATTCTCTCTTTGTGTCTACTTACCCTTTGTTCTTCTGTGTCAAAAAGGAGGAGAAATGTTCCTGACAGGTAAGACAGGTAAGTTTTTTTTTGTTCTCTGAATCCATTATTTTGAATGTGAACGGTTACGTGATGTATTTTTTTTAGTGTGCAAGGATTTCAGAGGATATGCTTTTGAGGATGGGTGTTCAGTGAGTTAGTCAGTTCATCGTGCCTGTAATTTTTTCTTTGATTACCTAGTTCATGTTTTGACACAAAATAAACACAAAGGGGGAGATTGAAACATCCATTTTTGGAGTTTGCTTCATTTAGTGTCTAGAGTAGGCGTCAGCATTTTCTCGTGGTTATCCGGAGTCAGTGAGTGCACGAGGAGCGACTACAGCTGGACAGACTGACTCTGAACAGGTAAGTGAGTTTCTAACTCTTTATTCTAAAAAGTCAAGCCTATGCCTTTTACAGAGTATGAAAAACTAGTAAGAATGTCTTCCTAAAGAAAACGAGACTTTTATTCGAATAGACTATTCTCTATTCGAATAGAGCTGGAAAGATTCCTTCTATTCGAATAGGACTTTGGCCTATTCGAATAATTCACCTCAGGGTGATTTTAAGTTTGGAAAGATTCCTTCTATTCGAATAGGATTTTGTCCTATTTGAATAACTCACTTCAGCGTGATTTCAAGCTTGATCCTATTCGAATAGGAATTGTCTCTGTTTGAATAGAGCCCATGTTTTATGTTTCATTATTTAAGACATACTTACCTTTTTTTTCAAACTCACTTCTTGAAAACTTATATTTTTAAGGGCTTGCTTTTGAGAGTGAAGAGAGATCTTCTTTGAGCGATTCAAGAGAAAATAAAATTACTCTAATCTTGAATCAATCTATTGATCAAGAAACCCTAGCCATGAATTAAAGAACTTGAGCGATTCAAGACTTGGAGCTTCGACGAGAGATTGAAGCGAGGCGTTGCGAGAACGTGGGATTGATTGCAAGAAGATTACTCGGAAAAGAGATGACCATGAGAGGTGTTTATCGAGTCTGTAAGTGATTAAATTCTTGTAGTTCTTTTTCATATAGTGGATTGTTTAGTTATCGGGGATTCGACAGCGACTTGTAGGTTTTTCTCCTGAGAAAGGTTTTCCCACAGGGTTAAAAATTGTTGCATGCTTCTTTAATTTCCAACTACTTGTCTGACATTAGATAATTAGGTTAACTTTATTTAAGTTTATCTTAGACCATTAATTTAGAGGAATTAGGACTTGACAATTTAGATCTAAAACAATCGAAATTGATTATTCTCAGGCTTCTAGGAATTTCACTTAATGTCAATATACCTGTTATCCATAGTCACATTATCATTCTTAACATACTTGACGACTGCCTCATTATCGTAAAATACTCACAATGGTCTAGAAATTGAATCAACAACCTTTACCTCATAAATAAAATGTTTGAGCCATATAGCCTGTCAGGAAGCCTCATTACAAGCTCCATACTCTGCTTCCATAGTAGAGGAAGCTACAAGAGACTGTTTGACACTTCTCTATGAGATAGCGCCATGGGCAAGCATAAAAACATAGCCAAAAGTATACTTCTTGTCATCTCTATCCCCTGCAAAATCTGAGTCATAGTAGCCCAAAACCATGAGCTCATCTGATCTCCTATAAACCAATTTGTGATCTCTAGTCTTCTTCAAATAATGAAGAACCTTCTTGGTTACCTTCCAGTGAATAATAAAAGGGTTATGTTGGTACCTTCCTAACATCCCAACAACAAAATTAATAACAGGTCTCATACATATCATGCCATAGTCTGTCATCTGTTAAAAAAATCGAGCGTCACTGCTAGCGAGTAAAATATCGTCGACGTACAAAACTATAAATGTAAAATGTCTCCCACTATGATTGACCTATATACAACGATCCATTTGCATTCAATTTCCTTAGATCCTTCAGGTAAAGATGTTAACTCCCACACAGAGTTGTGAGACATATAATCCATCTCCTCCGTCATGGCATTATGCCACTGATCTGCAAAATAACTAGCCATAACCGAACTAAAAGATACTTAATCTTTGAAATCAAATAATTACCCTTCAATTGAATAAAAGTGGTAATCTGCAGAAATAGCTTAACACCTATCTCTAAAGGATCGTCTAGTAGAAGCAAGAAGTTGGGCTAAAGGTAGAACAATAGGAAACTGTATGGGAGCGGGTGGAGGAAAAATCTAAGTGAGAATTGGTGCTACGACAGGGTCTGGAACTGTACTCGTCATAATGTTAATATCAGATAAGCATAGAAGCATAATAACACTGATCGGAATAGTAGTTGGACTCCAAGTCTCCTCAAAGATAACCTTTCTATGGATAGTACTGGTAAAGTGATCTCCCTCCTCTATTAAATGAGCCTAAGGACACTTAACAATCTCTAAGGGTTGAGAAGGATTATAAAACCGGAAACCTTTCGATCTCTCTAGGAAACCAAGGAAAAAACAACGAACAGTCCTCGAATCTAACTTTTCAATATTCGGGTTAAACAATTTTGCCTCTACCGGTCAACCCCAAACACGTAAGTGATTAAGACTAGGATTTTCCCTAGTCTATATATGATCCAGGAGTAGTGTACTGGGCTACAATACCCTAATCCAGGAAATACTAATAAAATGGTCTCAAATATTGACCATCTTGATCGATCATATCATAATACTCGCCTCCTCGATCTAACTGGACAACCTTGATCTTTCGATCTAAATGTTTCTCAAACTCTAACGGGAAAGTCTTAAATACATCAAGTGATTCAGACTTCTAAATCGTCAATGAAAGTGATAAAATATCGATGACCACCTCGAGACGGAATAAGACAGAAAAATATATCCACATATGCTTGTATGAATCAGCTGTAAAAGATTTATCCTACGAGTAGATTACTCAGAAACTTTAGAACGTTTAAGCGTAGATGAAATGTTAGCCTCAGTAGATAAACATAATAGAGATGCCTCAAATGAATGATCAAGAGATAGACAATATAACCCATCAACCAGTGGACCAGAACTAATAATGGAATCAAGATGAATAATGTCAAAGCCACCATGTCTAAAAAAGAAGAAATAATTTGAAAAGTGCAATCGAGAAACTGAAACTAGAGATCGTCTTATCGAAGGAACATAAAAGGTGTCTGCCAAATCTAAAGTAATACCCGTGGCTAAAACCAAGCAAAAAGTACCAATGAACTCAATATGAAAGCTTCTAGCGTCTCCTGAGAAAACATACTCCTCAGGCCTTGCCGACTGCCTGCTGATGAACCCCTATGGAGAATTTAAAATGTGAACAGTTTCCCCATAATCTAACCACCAAGAGTTGGAGGGAGTATCAACCAAATTTAATTCAAAACAAACATAAACGTGCGAGCACATATTTCCACTGCTGTCATACTTAAACAATAAAAGCTTAGATAAGTTACTGTACTGCCTACCCTTGATGGAACTCTCGAACCTTTTCTTAATGACATCTGACTTTTCTATTCCAAGGACACCAGCAAGGTAGGCAAGTACATCAGAATGTCTATTTTCTCCTTTAGGGAAATGTTCCATAGAATTTTTTTGAAAATTATTCATTCTATCGACCACTGCAGCAGCATAATCGACCATTCTCCCATTCGTTTGATAGACGCCTAAGTAATGGTTGATGATCAGTAAATAATCTGTGTAAACAGAGAGTTCTGCTATACCTAGTGTGAGTGTCGTGTCTAATCCATGAATTAATGCTTCATATTCTACTTTATTATTGGTTGCTTCAAAATTAAGGCTTATTGATTTTTCAATTCGATCATTGGAAGGAGTAATAAGATCAATTCCAATTCCAGATTCTGATGGTCCGATGGAGCCGTCAGTCAAAAGTCACAAACTTTTCTTTGTTACCCAATCTGATTTGTCTTCGGACTGGTCTGCAAGAGATTCATCTTTCTACTCGGGACTATCTTCTTCCCAATCAGGGTCATCAAACGAAAAGTTTACTAGAAAATCTACTGCAACTTGACCCTTTTCTGAGTGACATGGTTCAAAATGTATATCGTTCTCCCTGAGTGTAACTGACCATTATTAAATTCGTCGAGATTTTCTCGTTTGGATAAAAAAATTTGGAGAGGATAGTTTGTTAAAACACGAATGGTATGAGCTTGGAAGTAATGTTTTAGCTATAGAGAGGTATAAACGAGAGCTAGAAGATGTTTCTCGATCTTGGTATATCTCATTTCAGCAGGAGTCAGAGTCTTGCCGATAAAGTAAGCTAGTTTTTCAGTCTTTGTATCAAGTCGGAGAAGAATGGAGCTGAGGGATGTATCTGTGATAGTTAAGTATATTGTAAGTTCTTCTCCATCTGTTGGTGTGCTCATTACTGGTGGTTTCCCCAAGTAATTTTTGAGTTTAAGGAAAGCAGCTTTACACTTATCTGTCCATTCGATCTCGGGATCTTTATTTGATTTTCCTCGTGATGTTCCCTGTCGTAACAGATCGAATAGCAGTCGACATCTGTCTGAAGATTTAGATACAAATCTGTTGAGTGCGGCAATTTTTCTAGCTAACTTCTGAACGTTCTTTTTTGTTTTCAGCGAAGGCATAGCCAAGAGAGCTCGAATTCATGACGGATCAGCTTCAATTCCTTTTTTGCTAACCAGATGTCCCAAAAAAAAATTGGACTAAACACCGAACTGGTATTTATCAGGATTTAAGCGCATTTTGTAAGATCACAAAATTTTGAAAGTTGTTCACAAATCATTGAGATGGTCTTCTTTCTTAAGACTTTTGCAAAACATATCATCAATGTAGACCTCCATTGTTTTACCGATATGATCTTTGAACATTTGTGTCATTAGTCTCTGATAAGTAGCGCCAGCATTCTTTAGGCCGAAAGGCATGAATTTGCAGCAATATAGACCATGTTCGGTGATAAAAGCAGTCTTTTCTTGATCGTCAGGAAATAGAGGTATCTGATTGTATCCTGATACGACATCCATCATGGACAGAAGCTCATGTCCTGTTATAGAATCAAGCAAATGGTTGATTATCGGAAGTGGAAAATTATCTTTTGGAGTGTATCGGTTGTGATCCGTGAAAGCAACACAAACTCTGATCTTGCCATTCTTTTTTGGCACTGCGACAATGTCCGAGATCCAGTCTGGGTAAGTAGATTTGCGAATAAAACCGACAACTATCAGTTTGTCGATCTCCTAATTCACTTTGTCTCAGTGCTAGAGTTCGTTGCTTTTGTTTAACAGGGTCTGCCTTGTCTTTCAGTTCGAGCTTGTAACATGCCAAAGCTGGGTCAATCCCTGGAATTTTATGGAAAATCCATGCGAACACATTACTGTTATTTGTAAGAAATTGGATGAGAGCGGAATGTTCGTCTGGGCCTAAAAGAGTTCTGATATAAGCTCTTCTTTTTACGCCACTGATTTCGATGTACTCTATCTGTTCAACGCTTGGCAATTGAGGCTCTGTTGGAACTGTCTACTGTAATTGTTATTCGACAGGTATTGTAGATGGTTCGACTTCAATGGTAACAATATTGTCGCAAGCTCGAGCCAATTTCTAGTTGTCCTTGATTTCGTAGATCCTTCCTTTCCAGTCAAATCGTAATGCCAAATGATAAGTAGAGGGAATAACTTTCACGTTATGCAACCATGGTCGTCCCATGATGCCCAGATAACGTGACTTGGCATTATGACGTAAAAGATGACGTTGATTGTAACTGGGTCGGCTGTGATGGGAAGTGTGATTTTTCCAATGCATTCTTCCTTAGAACCGTTGAATCCGGAGACGTTGATATCACTTGGCTTGACCTTGTCTGCTAAACCCATCTAGTCGATTGTGCTCTGGAAGAGTAGCTCTATACTGTTGCCGGTATCCACCATTATTGTATGTAGAACTATGTTCTTCATCTTGAGCATGATGGTGAGAGCGTCTTGATGTGGAATGTTGACGTGACGGACATCGCCAGGGGCGGATTTAGGGGGGGGGGGGGGGCACTTATTTTTTAAATTTGCTTCTTAGAAAAAAAAAATTATATATATATATAGTAACGGCTCCCAGCTATGTTTCGAAATACCCCTTAAAATTTTCTCTATTTTATCCATGAATCTCCGTATAAGGTAATCTCCATTTTATCCATGAATCATCGTTTAAGGTAATCTCCATTTTATCCATGAATCTCCATATAAGGCAATCTCTGTTTAAGGTAATCTCTGTATAAGGTAATGTGGAGGATTGGATAACGCCCTTAAAATTTTCAAAATGTAACAAAGGTAATCTCCGTTAAATTTTATCCATGAATTTCGAAATACCCCTTAAAAGAAACTTTGGGGGTTCCGCCCTTGGACATCGCAGTCTTCGAAAGATATTGATGGCAATTTGCCTCGCCCCGCCGGGGATCCGCCCCATTTGGAGAGGGTTTGAGATGACTATATCGGGTATGGGGGCGGGTATGGGCTGAGCTTAGTTAAATCCGTTATCCGCCCACCCTGCCCCCATATAATATATTTACATTTATACCCCTATATATAAATTAGATTTAGAAATAATACTTAACCCTAACTCATCTCTCATCTCAACTCTTAGCTCTCTACCTCTCAACGACAACCTGTTACCTGCCTCTCAAATCTGATCTCCCAAACCCAATAATTATTCTCAACAAATTCTTCTCAATCTGAGTAATTCTCAGTAAACCCAACAATTACAATTATTGCTCTAGATCCAATCTGTAGATTTATGTTTCTCCAAGTCTACAAATGGAGCTTGAACTGCTAGTTATCGAAAAGTGAACATGAGTTTGAGAAACCAAGAGCCATTTAATAGTAATTTGGCTTATGGGAATTTCTTGTTTGAAGCAACATTCAGCAAAGAAGACTTGCGACTTCAACCCGTTTTTATAGACAGGATTTAAAGGCTTTCATAGTTCATCGGTCACTTGTAAATCTACTGGGGGTCATCCTGATGTATCTGTTCATCGCTCTGCACATGAGGAACAGATTGGGAGTTCTGCAGATCCGTCACCTCAGTATGTGTTCTTACCCCTTTTGTTCTTTTATATGCTTACTGCTTAATTTCTTGCTTGGGAATTAAAGTTATGATACATTATTATTGATCTTATATCTATCTAATTTTGGCACCTTTTGTGTTAACTTTTAGACAGTTTGGATGTTTATGATGAAAAAACTCAAAAAGATGTGCTTCATATGTTTTGTTTCTACACCAATAATTTATTGCCCAGCCTTAGTAGAGTCTTCAGCTGATGATATTCCTTTGTAAGGTATTGGAATAGCCTTCAAAGGAACATATTTCTTTAATGTTACTCCCATCCTTTCACTCATGTCCATGTCCTCTGGCTTCAATTCATCTGCCATTGCCCATTCTAAAGTACTTGTTGTAGTGTTTGTTCTTGTTGTGAGCATCTCCTGATAAATCAAAAGGAGAGAGTTTAGTGATATATGTTGTAGGTGATGCCATTTAATTACAACATTTGATGGAATCAGTCTCATTAGAGCAGTAGGTGATGCCACCGATAACATAACATAACACAAATTAATTGTAATTAAACTAACTATATCCACTTATCAACATCAATTCTTGTTTCTATATTTGGTATAAATAAAACATAGATACTCTAAGCATATCAGTTGTATATACTGGTGAGATTACGTACATGCATATGTTAGTGGAACATATAGTCTCTCCAATAGTATTTCAATGATTTTGCTTGAATGTATATATGGATAAAAACTTTGCACTGAGATTTATCCTGATAGTGGAACATATAGTCTCTCAAAACATTTCTGGGCACTCAGAGGACTAAATAGATGTTGATAGTGATCTCCAAGTTTACTATTTTGTTTAAGATGCTCAGTAATTGAGTTTCAACAAAATTTGCCAGCAATGGTGCCTTTGAGAGAGTGTACACAGCTATCTTACTTTTGATTCTCTTTGTGTTTACGTTGCTTGGATGCAGATAAATAGCCACTTTTTGAGCACAGTTCTGGCCACAATTTATTTTATTTCTCTCAATTGGAACTCTATTTTTGGTACTGGTATAAAGGAAGCTATGACTAGCTCAAGAAAGGAAACTGTCACTGAATGCAGCAAAGGTTGTTAAAGTCAGGTATTTATTATTTCTCTCAATTGGAACTCCATTTTTGGTACTCTAGTATACCTGAATTATAAAATTTTGATACATGTTAATATATTAGAGTATTTATCATGTTTTTTTGGGGTCAGATATTCGCAGTTTATACATGGGTCCTTGCTAGGTTCTGAACCTAATCAACATTATTCCTTGCAGTCTTTTTCTTTTGCTTGGTTTTCCATTTGCGTTTCTTGGATCTACGCTGCTTTCTTTGATTCCAGGCTGTGATTATTTGAGGAAAATGGATGGCACCGTATTGTTTGAACTATGTTATGGGAATAGCCTGAAGTTTATTGTTTCATGAAAGAATTACATAATGGAATGAAGTAGAAGCTTGAAAGTGTCAAACATCGTTATTCCGCTGGCAATTTCATATATATAACGGACTAAAATGCAGAAGATGTATAGCCCATTTTATTTCCCTGTAAACTGCTTGCTAAACTGTTTTTGCTTGTAAACTATTTTTTTCATAATGTCCTGCTGTTTGCTTGTAAACTGCTTGCTTTTTTCATAATGTCATATAAACTACTTGGTCCAGTTGTTTTTTTCTTCAAAATATGCTATAAACTGTTTTTTTTTTCTTTCATAAGCTAAATGGGGCGGCTCTAGTATTGAATGTATTTATGTGGGGCGGATTTAGGGATCCCCACTTAAGTTAAATCGGGATCGGAGCGGGGATGGGGATGGTATTGGCTCCCCTACCCCAAATCCGCCCCATTGCCATCCCTAAAAGATATCCCAGCTCTTGGACTGCTTGATTCAGGTAACAACCGAGCTTCTTTGTCCACCATTTTTGGATCATGGCATTGAACAACATGCCTCCGCTTGGATCTGTTTGAGTTGTTGATCGTGTGTGTCTCGATGAAGTATAAATGCTTTTCTTCAGTTGCTTCTTCGACTTGGACGATTGTGGTGTCAGTTTTGTAATTGCCATCCTTGTAACTTTCAATGTCAAGAATATATTTATGCATCCAACCATGTGCAAAGATACTCTATAGGAGAAATTTTAATGTGAAACACTGTTTAGTGTCATGATACAGAATCTTGTGATGGATGCAGTATGGTTTTCCTTCAATGGCTGGAATAGTATTGACATTCCTGAAGAATTCATCTTTCTGAAGTAGTGGATATAAGCTCGCTATAGCAGTGGTTAACTGGGGTATGCATGGTATCGGCTTTTTTTGCCCCTGGCGTGATCGATCGTCAAAGGACTTAAAACGCTTCTTATCGCCTCCATAATCTTTGTTGCTGTTATGAGTGTGTTCTTCAGAGTGATCTTTGGTGGAGAGAGTGATGTGCTGAGGCTTTGGTTTTTCGGCCATCAGTCTTTCGAGATCAATAAAATTGTTGACCTTTTTGATCATATCCTCTAGCGTCGATGGCTTGTTGAGGATCAAGTGCTCTTTGACTCGCCCATCCACTAGTAGAGCATTGTTGAAGGCGGATATGGTGATTTTTTTATCCAGCTTGTCCATTTTTCAAGCTAACTCGAAAAACTTCCTGGTGAATGTCTCCAATTTCTCGTCTGGTGCCTGTTTGAGATTGAACAAGGAATAGAGACTCTCCTCCTTGTCTATGTTATGTGAATAATTTTTGACAAACAGTTCTCGTAACTGTTCGAAAATAAAGATAGATTATTCGTTCAGAGTGTGGAACCGTCGTAGAGGTTCACCTTGTAAACTGGTCGGGAAGAGATGACAGAGAATATGGTTAGATGTTGAATGCAGACCCAAAGAATTTTGAAATTCTTGCACATGCTCCACAGGGTCTGCCCCCTTGATTTTTGAATCTTAGGAGTATGGAAGTTGGTTGGTACTTCCTCGTTCAATAGTTCTTGTTCGAGTGGACTTTTCTGCAGTCTAGTATAGCTGTTTCTGCCAGCGTGTATTTGAGCGTCGAACAACTCCTTTATACGTTTGTCCACCTGCTCCTGAGTGACATATTGTTGCGAGTTGACGGCTCGTCGTGGTGCTCGCCTCTCTTGTGGATTGTGCTCTCCTGTAGCTTCGCTTAAACGATCTTGTACTGAAACGCGAGGTTTGACCCAGTTTTGCTCCTCTTGTTGTTGAAAATTACCTATTACTCTAGCGGGTAGTTGTGGATTGACTTGTTCCGGAGGAACAATAGGTTCCTGCTGAATTTGAAGAGGAGGCGCTGGATTGTTGGCTCGAGAACCCAGGCGATCGTGGACCGATAACCTCGAAGTTGCAGGCAAAGGGTTTTGTTGTCTTTGATTTGCTATTAATTAATCTTGAAGAGCTTTTATAGTGTTCTGCATACTGGCAAGCTGTCTTTCTAGACTCTTTCGTCGTTCTGCTTCTGCATGTATAGTAGTCCGCAGATCAGTCACTCCATCAGTAGCGTCGGTCGGGACGAGGGGTGTGTTTTATGGATTCACATCCGTTAAAAAGTGAGTCTCAAATTGGATTGGAAAACGCTGAGTGAATGCTTTGATTCCCACAGACGGCGCCAAATGTAATAGTCTATTTTCGGGATGTTCGAAGATAGCGCTTTACACCATAGAAATTCAAAATGTTAGCTGAGAAACGAAAAGTATCTAACACGAGATTCAGCGTGGAAAACCTTTAAATAGGTTAAAAACCACGACCTCTCCTGAGGATTTTTAGAAAGAGTAATGATTTTATATAGATGCTAGCTATTACAATGAGAAAGAGTTTGGGTGTTGAACTTTTGGTAGGGATGACTTTCTCTTAAGAGCTTTGTGGTCAAAATAGTCGTCCTTGTTCTTCCTCTCTAGGTAACTTTTTATAATATGGGGTCTTCTGTAACGGCTTGATATCTTAATCTTGTTGATCTTGTAACGGATTTCTTGATGTTTCAATCTGTAACTTCGAACTATTGATGAAGATACGATCTCTTGTAGTGTTCGTGTGCCTTCGAACTGTTGACGAGTAGATTGGTATCTTCTATACTACGATCTTTCTGGATGTTTCTGTATCCTTGAACTATTGATGAGGAGGTCAATATTCTCTGTACTACGATCTTCTAGTCTTCAATCCTTGACTGGTTATCAGTATGGTTATTCGAACTATGTGAGCTCGAATATTGGGCTTAGTACGAGGATTGGAAATAAGTCCTTACAAAGATTACATCTCAAAATATCCTGAATCGTCATATCTTCTATTTCTAGATCTCCCTTCTGTTCAGAAGTAGATGTAATTGTATTTCGACTAAAAAATGATACAAGATCTGCCAAATAAAAATCGCACTACAAAACAAGTTACGAAAAAAAGAAAAAAGAGTAAACAAATTCACCAAAAAATAACAGCCTCTGATAATAAAAAGAAACTAGGACCCAAGAAAGAGCCGGTGGTCTCGACAGCTTATCCAAAGTTCAACTTCAAGCAAGCCCGCTCAATAAAAGAATTTTTCAAGCCACAAATCGTTCAATAAACACTTTAAAGTCTTAAAACTCATGACAATAGACCGAACAGCTTCCACTGCTTTTGATTGAAAGATGTCGGCCATAGAGAAGGGCAAGAAAGTAAAGAGCATCATCTGAGAAAAATATCAATACCATTTGTGGGTCCCATACCAGTGTCGCTCAATAAACACCAGGACTGGACTGAGGACACCCTGATCATCAAAGTTCAAGATTAATATTACCAAAAGTTTCATGATGATTAAAGATAATCTAAATTCATTATTACCTACGCAATTGGGGCTGCTTCGAGAAAAATAAATTTCTATCTATCGTGTGCGTGGAACTCCAAAAAGATAAGTACTCTATGGTCTCATTGTTTTATTGAGGGCAACTCAAAAAGATAAGAATTCTTCATTTCGGTAATTTGTTGTACATTTTGATAGTCACATCAATGCACTTGCAATTAACAACAAAATCTCACTCTTTAATCTTCAAACTTATAAACATTAACGCATTTACCTAAGGTTACAGTAATCTTATGTTGTTTAAAACTCAAGCTCTAAGGAACATAGGTACTCTTTATAGTAAGAATTATATAGATGTAATTAGCAAACACTTAAATCAGAAATCCTTAAACGTTGCACATTTACTTCACCAACTTGAGCAACATAATGACGATTTTAGAACATTATTCAAATCCAATACTTGCAACTAAAGAATTGAGATGTGAACTCTATTCCAAACATTTGAGAGATCACCTTAAATACTAACAACTTGAACACATAGGTAGACATTTTACAAATAATTGTAAACTCCCGATTGCTTGTATTGAAGAAAAGAACTGCTATCTAAAATATTTTCTTGAAGAACATAACTAGCTTTGCCAATAGGGGTGGCTGGTGAGGTTTCTGGCTGAAAAATTCGATCAAGCTAATCAGTAACACTGTCCAAAAGAAGCCAATTATGCAACCAATCCATGCGCCTTGCCATATAAACCATGGATCATCCTCCTTGATCTCTTCATTTCCACCTTCAGTACTCTCCTCACAGGACACTTGAATTTGTATCCCGCACAAACCACTGTTATTAGCATAAGAATCTGCATCATTCAACGTACCCATCTGACCACCCACCGGGATCTGACCAATAAGCTCATTGTTGCTTATGTCTAGTTTGGTAAGCTCTTTTAGATTCTCCAGAGTTTTTGGAATTGCACCAGAAAGATTATTATGTGACAAATCCAAACTTTCTAAACCTTTTAGTCCTCCAAAGCTCAAAGGAATCTCCCCAGAAAATTTGTTGCGAGAAAAGTTGAGTGACTTAAGACCTTTGAGACTACCTAATGAAGGGGGGATTTTTCCAGAAAAATGATTTCTTGACAAGTCTAGTACAGAGTATATATTGAGGGTCTTACTAGGTAGAGTCTGAGTTGAACTTTTCCAAGTAAGTGTGATGCCACTTGTTGTCACAGTTGCTCTCAGAGATGCATCTCCAATCTCACCAGATCCATCAGTGATAGAATCTGAGGTCTCCACCATCCCACTGAAATTTCCAAAAGCTGATGGAATATTGCCCATAAGTTCATTACCCGATAGGTCTAGGATTCGTAGTTTAGTCAGGTTTGCCAGAACATGAAGGTTCGTACCGGTGAGTAAATTGTCTCTAAGTATCAAAATTTCTAAGGTTGTAATTTGAGAAAGAAAATCTGGCAACTCACCTGTGATCTTATTGCTGTGGAGTTCAAGGTATCGGAGGTTCGTCATATTGATTAGGTTACTGGGTAAAGGGCCTGAAAAGTTATTTTTGCTCAACCTTAGTGTATCTACACTTGATCCGAAGCTCATGCCAACATCGCCTGAAAATTTGTTGGATGATAAATCCACGTACCATAATCCAACCATTTCTGGCGCTTGATAACCTGAAAAATTGTTCATTGACAAGTCTAGCACTTCTAACCTTTGTAACCTCGACATGGACTTTGGCAATGACCCAGAAAAATTATTATGGCGCAGAAATAGATACCTAATATTACTCTCATCGCTGATAATATCTGGCAACTCACCGATGAAACTATTGTTTGTGATATCCAAGAGCTCGAGGCATTTAGATTGGAAAAGGCGAGGTGGAAGAGAACCCCTGAGCCTATTATCAGAAAGGAGCACTTTTGCGATACACAATTCTGAAAACCAAGAAGGAATCATTCCCTCGAGTTCATTACCACTTAGATCCAATACTTCAAGATTCGTCTGGTTGGCCAACCAGTTGGGGATACTCCCAACAATGCCACAAGACTTCAACGATAACCACCGCAAAGAAGCTTTTGGTTTCATTCCTGCACTGTTAGTCCAATTGAATTTGTTTCCTCCAAGAAATAAGTCCCACAATACTTCAATTTCAAACAACCCCAACGGAAACTCTCCACTAATAAAGTTGTTAGTCACATCAAAGCTTCGCAAGTTTACAAGTCGCTCCGTCGACTTTGGGATTTCACCGGTCAGTTTATTGTTGTAAAGTGTAAACCTCAAGAGGTTAACCAAATTACCAATTGATGTAGGGATTACACCTGTTAACTTGTTGTCATTGAGGTATAAATCGCTAAGGTTGTATAAGTTGCCAATCTCTATTGGTATTTCTGATGATAGCGAGTTATTTTGAAGGTTCAATCCCATTAGATTCTTCATCAGCCCAACTTCTGATGGGATTATGCCAGTTAGTTTGTTCCCGGCAAGATTGAGATCAGTAAGATTGATCAAGTTCCCAATCTCACTTGGAATATCTGAGGATAGAGAATTGTACGGGAGGTTCAATATCTGCAACTCCCTAAGATTTCCAATGGATTTTGGAATTCTTCCTGAAAACTGATTTGTGTATAGGTATAACTCCTGCAATCGAGTGAGGTTTCCAATATCCATTGGGATCTCCCCACTGAAGCGATTTCCCCCAAGCCCCAAATATCTCAAGCTAACAAGAGATCCAACTTCTGAACTTAACGTACCATCGAGTGAGTTCATATCTAGATCAAGATGTTGCAGATTTCTCAACTGCAATAGTTCCGTTGGAATTGACCCATTTAACAAATTATCTGACATTTCAAGATAAACCAACCTCGTCAAGTTAGCAAAACCTTTAAGGGGAAGTTCACCTTGCATATGATTGTCACTGATGACCAACTTCTTTAGACTCTTTATGCGAAAAAGCGGAATCAAGACTTTGGTACTTGAACTTGCAGCGATACCGTTTAAAATAAGAGACTCAACAGGGCTAGAAGGCAATTCAGTGGAACATGTGACGACATCCCAATCACAACAACTAGAACTCGTGTTCCATGACGCTAAAGAATCGGAAAAATATAGGAACTGGTTAGGAGGCGAGCTTCCGTTGAACATAGATTTGAATTCGAGAAGGGCTTGTCTATGATCTACGGGACAACATAGACAAGTATGAAAAGATAAAAGGTGTAAGAAGATGAAGAAAGATCCAAAGAATGGTAGCAGGTTGCATTTTTTAGCCATTATAAGACTTGTCTTCCCAACAGAATAAATCGTCCCCCACCGTGAAGTTAGGTGATGCGGTATGAACGAGTAGGAATTTCAAGGGTAGTTGTTTAGCCGCTACAATAATTAAGAGTAGCTAAAGTCCTAGTTTTAGTAGTTGTGGTACTTTAGTTAAGAGTAACTAGCAGTCAGGCACACGCTGCCTACAATAATTTGAAAATTTGTTGTATATGTTGGCGATTTTAAGATTTCTCATTGGAAAAACGAAAGAGAGTAAGATTTTTTGTGATGTTGTTACGCTTAGATTTATTATTATGCTGTGTACGTTTGAGATCTAAGGCTTGGTATTTATACTCGAAAATTTGAAACATTGATCATTTGCCAAGAGAGTATTTGTGTATTGGGTTCTTATTATCCTGACGTTGTCTTAGTAATGCTGATTGATCATCTACCAAGGGTTACTTCATTTCCATCTATTAATATCACATTTTCAAATACATTCGCCAATTTAACAGAGTCAGAGCTAAATGTGCATCAAGTTTTATCACAGGAACAATCTGAGGTTTGTATTAGTGTGGCTTGAACCATTGAGGTTTGTAGATTTGATGATGCAGATTCATGTATTGGCTACTAAAAGAGTAAAACCAGCTGACTCTTCTAGTAACGTTTTAGTTTTATATGGGAATTAAAGTACAAGATTGTTCTCTCAGTAGAAGTTCTATTCCTCAAATCTGGAGACGTTTTCATGTCATTTCTATTATTTAGCTTTGATAAGGAGGGTGTTATCACGTCTCAAACCAACCAAGTTTTTGTTTATTTAACCCTATCTCTCTAGCTTGAAGTTTCCAGCCTATCTAATGTCAAAGTTACGTTGAATGCTTCAAAAAGACCTGTAGATCGTGATCTCACAAATCAAATAAGAGGCAAGAAGAACCCGCAACACGCTAACATTGTGCCTACAATTATTTGTAAAATCCTTACCTCGGTTATGTTTTCAAATAGTTTAATATTTAAGGTGTAATACGATTAATAATAGAGCTAATAGAGTTGATATCTCAAGCATCGATCATATACGCTCAATATTTGTTAACTTCAATTCAAGGTAGACTCGAGTTTGGTAATATGCGCAAAATCATTTTGTTGCAAGTCTAGGGTTTGAATTATTATTTCTTGTCTAAAATATTGCGTACAATCTGATATAAATCCAATCCTATTTCCGCATAATACAAAGATGCATCCTACAATAATTTAATATATACAACCATTACATATATAATTCCAACAACGTAAATCCTCTAATAAATAAAAACAAATAAATACACTAAAAACCAAATTTGAGCTACAAGGCTGGGAGATCGTTTCCCAATTGCTTATAGTAAATTCAACGTCACCATGGTTTGTTTGAGATCTCCATACTTCTCATAGCTTCTCTATTTTTCAACATTGGGATGAAACTCCTCTGTTTCTCGAGTCTTAAGAAAATTATGATCCTCATTATTTTCAGAAGATCTCTTATTTTCTTTGTTGTCTTTGTACCGTCTCGGTCATCAGGAAGAGGGCTACCATCATGATCACCGCTCTGAGGCTTAGACTTCTTTGTACGATTTCTTAAGATCTTAATTTCCTCCCTTGAATACCTGTTGTCAGACATATTGACGATTTTCATCTTCTGTTATATAATCCCTGTCAACTTTTCAATAAAGAAATAAACAATAGAGATCAATGAACCAAATGGTGAAGTTTTGAACCCATAAACACTTTAGATAGATATTTTGTTCCTCTATAAGTCTTATCACTTCCCAGTTCAAGGATCTATTACAATATATTTGTGTAAAAATCTCAATTTTATATAAAACTTTCAAAAGACTACAATTAGATCAATTCGTGTACTGCATATGTCAACTACTCCCTATATGCACCGAAACAAAAGATTCAACCTAGTTTATTATATGTTTATGTTACCCCTTATCCTAAAGTACTATTAAGTATCAAATATTTCCTACATCCTAGGTGATGAGATATTGGTTATGGCAACAACGCTAGTCCCTAAGACTTTCACAATGGAAGCGCTCAACATATAGGGCACCGTAATGTTATAAGCTTAGTATGTGAAACTTACAAAGAAATAAACAAACCGAAAAGGTTTACGGTGACAAATAGAGAGTTCTTCTTTACTACCAGCTCATAGTCTTAGAGAGAAAATACAACTTAACCTAAAAATAATACTTGTTAATCCATAGGACATACCCGTCAACAAACTACCCTAATAACATTCTATTTTTCCTAAATAATTATGAGAATCTCCATACTTTTCTATGTTATTTTAGGATTTAGAGATCCCATAACATCTCCGGGCATTCACACCTTCTCAATCAGAGACACAAATGTTACTTCTCGAAACAATATTGTGTTAATTACAGTACAGAGTCAAAATAAATAAGCATAACTATTATAACATGTGATTTTACAAACACTATAATTACTATCAACAGCCCGATTTACATTGGGTATGCACACAATCACTAATTATTGCAATAGAAACACAATTTGAGAAGAATATAAGGCTTACCTTCACCACAAGGAGATTTTCTGGTAGTGATTTTGAGAATCTTAATAGGTATTCTAACAGGTCCCTTCACTCTCAGCTGCTTATCCTTTGCTCCCCGAACCATATCAACACAAATTGTAATTCAAAATCCATAATAACGAACGCAAAACTATAAGTTAATCTAAGTGATTCAGAGAGAGAGAGAGATAAGTTTTTTGACAGGCTTTCAGATATCTAAAACCCACAATTGTTAGCAATGAAAGAGACATGGAGAAAGTGCTAAAATGCAACAAAAAAAAATCATCAAATATGAACAATAATTTCGAAGATGTTGCACCTTAATATGTGCACATCCCTGATATTCTCTAATATGCTTCAACGTAGTTCACCTCAAATTTTGTCCTGAACAATTACTATATGTACCATCCTTGACAGCATTTCTGAGCCCATGTATGAAATCAGTTTGTCAACAAGTTTTGAGCTTTAACAGTCTGATATTATTCACATCCCAAAGAGAAAGCAATTTGAGTAACAAGGGAGGAATAGTGTACTATCTTCCACGACTAATAGTTGTTTGAATGGGTTCAATTGCATCTGCAAGGCATGAAAACATATTACGATCAATCTAATTAATCCAAATTTGTTTCCACAATAATGAAAAAAACTAAAAAAATGGTAAATTAATTAACACGAAACGTACTTAAATGAATATTTACAGAGCGCTTGATCACGGTACTTATAGAAGAAGCTGCAAGATGTGCAGGTTCTTTGCAGTAGTCAGAGAAAATAGCAGATATATTTATCTCCTCAATAAACTTCTGAGAAAATTAATTATGTAAATATTATTGTACGTTTAACAAACATATCTACATATATTTTTCTAATCAATTAGAATACTTCACATTTGGGGTTTTTTAGCCTTAGATGGTAAGTTACACACAGCTCAATACCAGAACTTGAACACATCATCTACTGTATGAGAAGCTTTGTCAAAGACTTGAAGGAATGCTGAAATTGATTATTTACTTCAGATATGCGTGCTTATAGATTATTTGTACATTAGGGATCATCTTGCTTTTATTGTTTCCTCTCTATTTAGTTTCTTACAATTATGTTAACACAGAGAGAAGTGGAAAAAAAGTGTAGGTTCATACAATTGTTTGTATCAAGCTTAAATATGCAGCAATACCAACATACAATGAGAAGAGGGAAGGAATCCTGCCATAGAACAAAAATCAAAATAAGCATTAGTTAAGGAGCACATGAGAGGCAAAAATGTTGTTGCTTCCAGGGGCAGAATTATAGGGGGGCATGCCCCCCTTGATTTTTGCCAAAAAACAGCTTATATATAGCATTTAAAAAAAAAAAAAAAAAAAAACCCAACCCACAGCAGCACAGCCCAACCCAGTTATTCACTAAAATGTCCTCAAATAAACCCCAAATCTCCTCTCTCACTCACTCCTTTTGGGCGATTCTTTTTGAAAACCTAAGCTCACATTTCGATTTCAGCTGTAATTGGAGTGTTGATTCGAAGTTTTGAGAGAAAATTGTGTGAGGTTTAGAGTTCTTGATTGGATGATTGTATGAATGGGAGGGTTTTATTTCGAAAACGGATGATAAAGATGGTTTGATTTGGGTTCTTGGATGTCGTGGACGGAGAGGATGATCTCGGATCTTAGTAGGACTGTTCCGGTGGAAAGGGACATTGAGCAGGTAACAATTTTTTTAGTTTGCACATTTGCTTTTAGATTACTAAGCTCAGAATTAGAGGTTTATTTGGGAGTAATTATGTCGATTTCGCAGTTGGGACCATTGACTGATTGAGTGTGAAATATAGTTATTGACACTCGTGATTTTTTTATAATTTCTCGAAAGGGTTCACTTAGAATCAGCTAATTGAGCTGTGTTAGAGGATAATAATAAACTCAACTGTGTTTGATGATTGGTTTGTTGTTTAAATGGGTCTGATTCTGATTCTGATTTCAGGCAAATCTTCTTCTAGCTTCAATTCTTGCTTTTGCTTATGTACTTTAGTTTCATATTGGTTTGAATTCGCGCAAAGTTTCGCAGTTTTGTTGCTGTAAATTGTGGTTGACTGGTTGATATGTATTAGCACTTGTTATGGGTATTTGATAAAATTACTTAAATACCCTTCAACACCTCAAAAAAGTCTAAATTGGAACAACAAATTTTCACCCAGAAGTAGTTGAACAAAGGAACAAACTCTGGTACTATTATATATACTAGTAGCAATGAGCCCGTGCTCGCACGGGCGAAAACCACTTCAGGCAAAAGAGATTCAAATCTTAAAGATTATATTTTATATAGAACCAAGATCCTAATAATGAAGATTAGAGTAAACCAAATATTGAATTTAATTGACTGGAAAAAATAGCAAAATAATGAATGGTGTCATACCATGTACATCCTTTAAGATATATCCTTGCAAATAAATCGTTTAGCCCACACTGTTATTTAAGAAATATACCTAATAAACCAGTGAAATCATAATCATTTTGACTAACTCAAATATGAGAATACACGGATTGATCATACTCCGATAGAATCGTCATAAGTTCTTACTATTCTCAATCACCCCTCATCAATCGTCATAAGTTATAATATTCTTGATCACCCCCAAATATCGCCATCAGCAAAACACATGTAACTGGAGAACAAACATGTAACTCGAGAACAGACATGACAACATACAAAAATCTACATCTTTGAAATCCATCTCCAAATTATTATAATTTTGGGGCATCACATATTCATTATGAAGGGTGGTCTGTAATTTGGTCAACCAACTCTTATGTTTACTCGCTAAACTTCTAAATATTGTCTGGAGGTTGCTAATATTGTAGTGCAGGGGAGCAGTCTGCAGTATTGAGTGATTTTGATGAAGCTGACATTATGGAAATCACGACAGCCTACATCCAGGGTTACATTCAATCCTTTTACCATTTAACAGTCATGATTATGATTTGAAAAGACAACGCCAAAACTCAGCAGTATTTGTTGCACAAACCCTTGGCTACTCGATATGCATCAAACATTGAATACCTTGCAAATTTGAAGAAACAACATTAATAAGCTCGTGCATATCGTAATGGATCAGTAAGAAATTTTCTTCGAAAATTACAATGCCAAATTATAAGTCAAGAATATATTACAAAGGGATTATAGTACTTAAAATAGAAAAGAGCTTGAGGGGTGCATATATGATTGTAACGTGGCAAATGGTGTAGCCGGTGAAATAACATTTGCTCCTTTATCTTGCTAGTAGCTTGGATAGTGGTTCAAGCTAAGTGCCTCAACTAATCGGCCTTGCTACTTATATTTTATGTCTATATATTCCAGTTTGCCCTTTAAACAAAAGTCGTGGATAGATATACTACACAAGTAACAAAGACTAAAAATAAATCTCAGAGTATTACTTGAAGATTATTGAAAAAGACCTTACGTCATCTTTCGAGATTACTTTTTATCTTGACATTATAGAGAAGTCCCTTAATGATTTTGATCAGTTCTTCAATTTCTAATAACAAACGAATCATATTTGTTTAAGAATATTGGCATAAATGCCTACTATATTTATTTTATTTCACTTGTATCATATCTAAAGACTACAGGATCTTGGTGGTTTATAAGTTATAACCACCATCTATTGAGTACAGATTGATGCTTTACAGAATATACCCATGGTTCATAATTAACTAAGAATTCATAGTGGTTAACGTCTCTGCTGACCATCTCATCTCCCTTATAAAATGGCAATAGTATATTTCCCTTAATAAAGCTTTGAAATGGCCCTTGTATGCACCACACATACTAAATATGAGGTGTAAGATACAATTATTAGATAACGCCATCCACGGGTGGAAGGATATCATGATCCCCATATTACCCCAAACACTCTTTCACGTTTCTTTTGCTTTGATATCCAAGTGATCCAGTCTATGTTTTAGTTCCCATATTGCACACATATCATGATCACCACTGCCAATACAAAAAAACTTAGTACAGATGAATAGGTACTAAATGACCATATTAGTAGAAATGCTAATATTAGTATGTGGGCTTAATTTTTTTGGAAACGGCAATAAATACGAAATGTCTTTTTTATTGTTATATTGGGAACATAAGAAGCCTCTTATGGGCTTCATGATTTGAATTGCGCTTACTTGCATACACCACTGTAGCCAATTTAGAGTGTACGATTGCACTTGTAGGCGATTAAAAGACTTTAAGTACATTTTGACATGTAAACCAAGATACTATTTTAGTATTATGTATCTTAGTACTTCATTCATTTTAATTGCCCAATTACATACCAAAGTTCCATGAAAATTGAATACACTAAAATAATGTAAATACTGAGAATCAAATTAACGTTGGGATTCATAAACAGGTAAAATTTATAGAATCAACAAAATCAATTGGAAATTTTTTAAATGTAACTTGCTTATGTTTATCTTCTCCCTTCCTCTCTCCTCCCCCCCCCCCCCCCCCCCCCCCCCCCCCCCCCCCCCCCCCCCCCATGATGTCCCTCTCCTTCTCTACTATCTCAAACCCTAAACTACACCGCCATGCATTCCTTACTTCCTAACCTCGCTAACTAACCCTTCTCTTCCTCCAAACCTCTCTCACACAGCACTTCCTCAATACCCGGTTTACATCTCTTCTCTAACCCTACAAACTACTAAGCTCCATTATGGATACAGACCTATCATCAAGAGATGGAAACCTTAGTGCACTCCTCAGCAAATGCACAACTCACGACCTAGACCCAAAATTCGGGCTGGATATGTCAAGATGAGACTGCCTTCAACAACGCTGAAAATATGCAATCGCATTCCGCTCGATATCCCCGACTCTTAAAGAACACGTGATTTTTGATGGCATTAAAAACGAATGGGGGAAGCTTATTAACAACATCCCTCCTCTATCCTATGAATAGGGGTCAAAAAATTTCACAGCTAATTTCCAGACCAAAGAAGACTACCAGCTCATCCTCTCTACACAGTCTGTCAATATTTTGGGCTTCTCTATTGTTTAACAACCCTTTGATCTATTACTTCATCAGTCTGAGATCATTTTCCCCAGGTATTTGTGTTGGGTACAAGCCTAGGGCCTGCCGTGCTGCCTTTTCAATAATGCCACATTCCAACTCATTGGAAACAAGCTTGGAGAGTTTGTCAAAACGAACTACTTCCCGAGGACGACAGAACCAACCAAAGCAAGCTTCGTACGTATCCAGGTACAACTGTTTACGGATAAGCCGCTTATATTGACAATTCCTATCCAACGGCTGGGACAATACGGAGAAGCTACCCTTAGTATTAAATATGAACGCCTCGAAGGCTTTTGTCCGCTGTGTGGAGTTATATCGCACACGCTCGCTATGTGCACCAAGTTCAGTCAGATTTCTCAAGAAAGGAACCACCATAACGCCTCGGACATTCTGGTCTTCCCGTATGGGAAACACATTCAAGTGAATTCGGCATGAAGCTCACCTCAAAACAACCCGCACGAGGAACACGAAAGGCAACATAAGTGGGACAGAAATAAAACCTACCAAAACCCAGCACCAGTCGGAACAAACCAACGACAACATAACAGAACCGAATCGGTTGGGAAGATCCTCCAACAAGCTATGGTACAGCTCCAAAACTGTTCAGGCCGAGAGAACTTCACATCGGGATACACCACCGGATGCTCCCTGAACCCACTCGCACATCTGAAAACCGACAGGTCAGTAACAGAGACAGACAGGACAGATAATCGAACTCCGTTTAACTTCAAATTGTTACAGGAAACCCTCTAGGCTGAAATCGTTCACCAAGTTCAAAAGCTATTTGCATGCACAACGACACGTCAGTCGACAAATATCAAACCAAATACCTCGAGAAGCTTCCGGAACTCAACGGTACTCAAAAAATGACCCCTGTTGATTACCGCATTAATGAGTATCCAGAATCGGGACCCACAAACCCACTGCCAACTCTTTTCAGCAGTTTTCTTACCACAGAGGCGGGGTCGTCCAATCAATCAAAACCATTTCTCCAAAAATATCTCAACAAGCCGTTGTTAAACCTTTTGGGCCCAAGCCTGAACCCATATGAGACCAACCAGCAGCACTTTGGCGCCCACAACAACAAATCTCCCAAGCCCACCCCCGGACCCAACATACAACACCTTGGACCTTACCCAAGCCAGCCCATCTCTGACCCAGCCCAACTCAAAACAATTACAAGATTGAAACAGAAGGGGCCAGCAATCGACCGATCCAGGTCCATTACTCCAAAAAATTTAAACTTTGAAGACTTGCTGCTTCAAACTACCAAACCCAAACGCATGTAGCTCAGTCCGTTGGTGATTGATCTCACGGTTAGCCCGGACCCGCCCAAGCCGAGGCAGATTTTCAGGACTACGTCGACAAGTCCGGGATGCAGCAGCTCTCGACCCACCCTTCTAAGTTTCTCTTTCACCCCAACAGACATGACATGCCCTAGCCGAACAGCCCTAAAAACAAACTTTTCTTCATCTTCCGAGGACGACCCCGAACCCCTAGAGCTAGGGTACTCGACGTCCGCAAGCGATGAGTGGCACACTCCGGCACACGAAGATTTGTTTGACGAAGAGGTTGATGATGACCAAGATAGCACCATACCGAAACATCGAGACAAAGGTATGCTTAAACGGAACCGTAGCATTTTTTATGATGATAGTAGCACCGAGAACTATAAGGGATCCACCAAGGTACGCATTTTATCACGCATTGCATACACTCACGTTTATTCCGTTGATCCTATGCATGCTATGGCCTTTAAATCTTATAAGCCCGCATATGACTTGACCAAAAACGACCACTTTGAAAGGTGGCGGTCTAAACACAGACATAATAAACACATTAGACGTAGACCTAATCAGGTTTTTAGTAGTGGAGTACCCGGTCACACATTCACCACACACAACACAACGAACAATAAGGCTCGTGAACTCATATTTAGGAAGCACACACCGCCTCAGCACCCACAGGCTAAACGCTCTCCGACTAAGCACTCACCTCCCCCGACACACCTTAAAGCCCGACTCAGGCAACTCTGGAGTGAAAGATTCGCCAAGCACTACAGGACGTGCAAACTGAGACAGGCCAAAAGGCAACATGGGATGGACGGAGGAAACTACCACTGGCAATACCTCTTTGTTCACTCAGCTCGGGAAATGCTCTACAACCCTACTAAACATAGGCTCAAATGCATCGAAATCCTCCTCCATAATATGCGGAGCACATCCTACACAACCCCCACCCAGCGACGTCATTTAACCACCCAACCAACTCCCCATTGTTTCCAAACATCGAAAGCGGGCCCGACACCGGCCCTCGGTTACCAATGATTTTACTCTTTTGGAATTGTAGGGGGACAACAAAGAAGTCCACCCTTAGAGAGCTCACTGTACATAACCATAAGTATCATCCCGACATTATCTTCCTGTCTGAGACCTCAGATCCCGATACCCTTAACAAGCTCAACACTCTGGGCATGGCACACATGCACTCGGTCAATGCCTCCCAGCAGCACGCTGGTGGACTCTGGCTTGCCTGGACTCATGAGATCGACATTACCATTCTCTCCTCCCCCAATGAAATTGACGCGCTTATTCAATCTCATACCCTCCTCCAGACCCAGGACGAAGCCCCTGCCCTCTGGCTTTACTCCTTCACCTATGGTCCTCCTGACACCCAGCAACGGAGTACTTACTGGTCCTCCATTAGAAACCTGGCGCGCTCTATCACTGTCCCGTGGATCATCATTGGTGACCTTAATGGCATTACCTGCCAGGAGGAGAAATTTGGGAGAATTTCCTATGACAGCACATCTCATAACCCCCTGGAGGAATTTATCTACGACGCTTCGATGATTGATCTGGGATTCACTGGCGTTCCCTTCACCTGGTCTAACAAGAAACATGACACCAATCTGATTAAACAACGCCTGGAGAGAGCCATTGTTTCCATTCCTTGGCGCACCACATTCCCAGACGCCACGGCCCGTAACCTGCCTATCATTGGATCGGACCACGGGCCTATCCTCCAAAACATCGATGTGGGGCGTCCGTCCCTTCCCAAGCAATTTCACTTCCAATCTGCATGGACGAACCACCAAGACTGCAAGGAGATCATCAACAAAGCCTGGGCAGCTGAGCAAACAAGTTCTCGTCAGCTGAGGCTCTACAAAAAACTTTGGCACACCAGGCAATAGCTCACAACCTGGAATAAAAACTTCTTTAAGTGCATTCCTAACCAAATTCAGCAAATCCGTGACCAGATTAGGGATGCCCAAAATGAGCCCCCCACCGAGGAGAATTCTAACCAGGAGCAGAAGCCCCAGCAGGATCTCAACCAACTTCTTAATCAAGAGGAAAAGCTCTGGCGCGACAAGTCCCGTGAGCTTTGGCTTAAAGAGGGGGACCGCAATACCAAATTCTTCCACCTCTTCACCCTCAGGAGGCGTAGACAAAACTCCATAAAGCAGATTCGGAATGCAGACGGCGAGCGGGGTACTACTAGGGAAGACATTGGGGACACTTTTGTGGATTTCTACACTAACCTCTTCACACCGTCGAACCCCCCCCCCCCCCCCTTCTCATACAGGACCTTAATATCATGGAGAAACTAGTTACGGATAAAGAGAATGACCAGCTCACCAAAGAGCCCACCATGGACGAGCTTAAAGAAGCCATCTTCTCTATGAACCCCCATAAATCTCCGGGACCAGACGGATTCACGCTGCTATTCTACCAGAAGTCTTGGGAAACGGTCAAGCACGACCTCTTTAAAGCTACGCTCGCCTTTTTTCAATCGGGCCACCTTCTCCAGGAGTTCAATCACACCAATATTACTCTCATCCCCAAGAAGAACCCCGATGCCCCTGAGCATTTTCGGCCTATCAGTCTGTGCAACGTGAAACTCAAGCTGATCACTAAAATCTTAGCTACCAGACTTAGACCTCTCCTCAACAAACTCATTCCCCTGCTCAGAACGTTTTCATACCCGGTAGGCAAATTTTTGACCACATCATCATGGCACAAGAGATCCTCACTACAATAAAGAAGAAGAAATGAGCTTCTAGCTACATTGCTGTAAAACTTGATCTGAGCAAAGCCTTTGACCGTGTGGAATGGAGTTTCCTGAATGACACCTTGAAAGCCATGGGGTTTTGTAAGAAATGGTGTGAATAGATTTTTTAATGCGTCTCTACCACCAGCCTCTCTTTTAACCTAAATGGGACCCCCTATGGACTCCTCAGGCCTGGTCGTGGACTCTGACAGGGTGACCCCCTGTCTCCGTCCCTTTTCCTTATTTGCTCAGAGGTCCTTTATCGTATCATTCTCAGCAAAGCGATCAAAGGTGAGCTTCACGGCATCAAGACGGCCAGAGGTAGTACTCCCATCTCTTACCTCCTCTTCGCTGACGACAGTTTTATCTTCTGCAAAGCAAATCTCAACGAAGTTGGGGCCCTTAAAGACGCCCTCACTACTTTCAAGCAAGTGTCTGGCCAAGAGATACATTTTAGCAAATCGTGCATTCTCTTCAGCAAGAACTGCCACCACATGCACTACAAGCTCATCCAGAAGCTCCTCCATATCAAAAAAGACACAACGGGTGACAAATACCTTGGAGCGCCCCTTACCTTTGACCGTTATAAGAATCTCAACTTCCAAGATATCATCTCGCGAGTCTCTAGCAGAATTGAGGGCTGGAAAGCCAAAAACCTCTCCCACGCCGGAAGGCTTACCCTGATTAAAGTTGTTAACTCAACAATCCCATCCTTCCAGATGGCCATCTTCCCCTTCCCTGTTAAAACTTGCAAAATACTGGACTCAATCAATGTCAGATTCTTGTGGGGAATAAACAAGGAAGGAAAAAACAAACCCCAACTCCTCAAATGGAAACACATTTGTCACCCTCGCAAGCTCGGAGGCTTAGGTATCCGCAAAGCCAGTTACCATAACCAAGCTATGATGGCGAAGCTTTTCTGGCGTCTGATCAAAGAACCGGACAAACTCTGGGCCCACAACCTCACTACCAAATACACCCCCAAAACTTCCCCTATGTTAGTCATCGCTAAACCCTCCGACTCATGAATCTGGAAGGGTATCATCAAGGCCAGAAACCGCGTCTGGCCGGAGCTTAGATGGTACATCGGTGATGGGGAGAGCGTTGACAGGCTGGAACCATGGATTCCAGGTATACCCTACGGGCGCCCGGCTGGCCCAGCCCCCCTCAACCGCCCTATCACTCGCGTTGCCGATCTCATTTGGCCTACCAGCCGCACTTGGAAGGCGAATCTGATCCACAAAACTTTTCACAAAGACATTGCTGACATCATCACCTCCATCCCCTGAGCAGATACTCAACGAAGGATGTCCTCAGATGAAATCAAGAGCATAACGAGATTCTCACGGTCAGTTCGGTGCATTCCTACTCCATTCTGGACCAAGATCGGAAAGATCAAAGGAGTAGTTCTCAACCGACTGAGGGGCCTACCTGGGACCACATTTGGAGCCTACCGATGCCCTTCCGCATCCAGTTCTTCCTTTGGAAAGCAATTCAGGATGGCATCCCGACTAAGGTCAACTTATGGTTCGGAGATAGTGGCTGGAATATCTTTTGCCCTAGATACGGTATGGAAGCTGAGACTACCACGCACACCCTTTTCTTCTACACCAAAAATCACGAATTCTGGATTAAGTCGTCCCTCACTCTTGATATGAGGAACTGGCGCTACACAGACTAGGTCTGCCAGACTATCCAAAGCTGCTTTCAGTTGAAAGGGGGTACCACGGGCATTTCTAATTTCTACGGCACGCTCAGTACTATCATGTACATCATTTGGATCAGCAGGAATGAGCTCATTTTTGATCAGAAAAGACCTGACCCTGAGGATGCCCTCAAGCGGGCAAAACAGTTTTTCATCTCTCCAGACAGAACCACGCCTTTTCCCCCCAAGCCGGTTACGCCCCCTCCCCTTGCCAGCGAAGGGTGGCACATTATAAATGTGAATGCCTCCTGGACTAAACCGAACGCTCTAGGAGGCACAGACTTTATTATCAAATCTCACACAAACTCTCTTATTTGTGCAGGTCACGCTTCAGCACGGGCAGCCGAGTCCGAAGAGGCGGAGGCCATTGTCGTGATCTGAGGACTGGAGGCAGGCCTCAGGCTGGGATTGGACAGAGTACTTCTTTCTGACTGTCAGAGACTGGTGCAAGCCTTCAGAGATAGATCCGAGGACCTCTCATGGGGAGCACTCACTCTAGCCCCAGACTTGAGAGCCTTAGCATGACGTTTTACCGATTTTTGTTTTGAGCATGTAGATAGAGTTGTAACTTTATCTCCCACTATTTAGCAGCTAGGGGTGCAGCTTCCCCCATTTTGGTTTGTGCCATGCATGAGCAGGCATCTTCTCTTGTAAACTCTGTTATTCCCAGCCATTAGGCTGTTTTTTATACATTATTCTCCTTCGCTTTAAAAAAAAAAAAAAAAAACTTGTTTAAAATTAATACCAAGATCGTGGTAATTGCAATTAAATACAGCTGAATAATGTTTGTACACACTGGGTAACTAAATGTGAATCCGTTCGCAAGTAACTAAGCACGCACGTGGAAGATAGTGTAGGGAAAAAACCATCAACTCATTACTGACGCAAGTGAAAGCAAGTATAAAATAGCTCATTAGGTGACAATGCATAAAAGTAAATCTCTACCTTATTTGTGTAAATTAACCTTAGAAGAAACATTAATTTCTAAACATTTTTGCTACGTTTGTTCCAAAGATACCAAGGTGCCAGTTTTCATAGCACCACACGGCGTTCAATCTTTTGAGGGAATCTTGGAAACACTTTGTTGTAACCAAATGTTTTTCAAAAAATGTATACTCTCTTGGTATATACTTCTTCAAAAATGTATGCCCTCTTGCTATATACATTCTTCATAATGTTGTTGGTATCGCTTTCCGCCTCAACTTTCTTTGTAGCTATTCAACATAGCGCTGGAGATTTCATTTTTAGACATGACGACAATATCTCACTTTTAAGTTCTGCATCCAACATAGCTTGAAGATACTGTTGCTCCTAGCCATTCTATTGCCTTAATGCTATGAACAGTCTTGTATTCAATTACCAATATGTAAATTCTGCAAAAGAAACGCTTCTTGCGTAATTAACACGGCTCATAACTGCACTGGAGGAAAGAACTGGCAGAGATGAATTAGGATCACCAGTAACGCATTAACAAAACATACATTATGGTCTTAAGAGTTTTGTCCACTAACCACTATTGTACTTGGCTGGCTAAAGGTAAAATCAAATGCATCTCCAGGGGCAAGACAAAATTATATTCTAATTACAGATAACATCATTATAATAAACCAAGAGAAAGATAAATCAATAGGGTTATAGATTGTAGGTACCAAAAAGGGAGGTTGCTTTGACAAAAGGAAATGATCTGTTTGCTTTGGGTACCTAAAACTTTGTTAGTAGGTTGAGCACTTGAGCTAGCATTCGATCAAAAAACCACGGATATACACACATTTTAGAATTTTCAGTAAAATATCATATTAGTACTACTATTATAAGAGCAGTACGGAAAGAAATAAAGATAACCACTCTTGAACTGTTGTCTCCACTCTCCAACTCCATCGACGACCAACAGCTTTTGAAGCTCAATGGCTGCCATGGTCATACATATTATCCCAAGAATCTCAAAGTTGGCCTTTTTCATCCATCTTCAGCTTCTAGCAACCTAAAGAATATCTTATTCCTACAAAAAAAAAAAAAAAACACAATTCAAAAATCTGCAACTCTAATTACGCGTGATGACCAACAAAACAAAATCTTGTTCTTCTGAAATAGGGCTACAGAAAGAAAAGAAAAGCAATAATATTAAAGTTAAATACGACTATTTAAGATACAGAAGGTGCTGCCCAATACACATTATCTATTCACGTCATCATTATTTACATCCACTTACGGATGTTAAGCACTATAGGATCACCTCAGCAACTCGTCATATAAACAATTTGATTTATAAGTGACTACATAATCAAACCTTTGTATCACCGAATTTTATAGTGGCATTAATATATAGTGCATTAGTTATGGGAGAATGAAGGCAATGTATTCCCTGAATAGCGATATTGGTTTGGGCGTGAAATATTAACTATACAACCTCTTCTTGCCAAGCAACACATTTTTAATTTATTTGCATCACACTTTGGACTGGATCTTGGTGGTGGATTTGAATCACCATCTCTTGTAATATTACATAAGATTCATATTCCCAAGTACTCTTATAAAGATCCAATATCAATAAGCAATGCCAAGGATAATTATTTAAGTTTCAAATTAACTCATTAAGAAATTACTTGAGTAATTTAAAGAACGTAAAATTAGTTTACCTAGCTTTTTGGTGTCCGCTTTGTAACCTAGTCCTTCAAATCTTTTTAATGCAATGTAAACACTTGATAAGGAAGTCTCTTTGTCTATTAGCTGCAATAGAGAGCAAATATATTATTAGGGTAAAGCAAAACAAAATAAAAAATGAAACAAAGTAAATGAAATAATTAATATGACAATGAGTTTTTTGTGGAAACCCAAAAACATTAATGCCTCTTTATTTTGCATGCCTAAATATGTCATCCCATCACATCTTTATATACTCTTAGAACCGACTTCCAACTTTTACACAAAAATCCCCTCACCATTTAAGGCACTACCAAATGTACATTACCATTTGCACCATCATTATTGCATCCTCATATGGACTTTACCTCTATATAAGATGAGAGAATTTATTAATCATGTAAACTATTTGCTCGGCATGCACTCTGCTAGATATGTTGTTTCCATGGATGTTTATATGATGGAATTGCAGTAAAAGTAGAAAATATTTCATTTAGAAACTCCTATTAAACAATCAACCATAAGCGATGGTAGAGAATCTTCTAAGTACAACATGACTCACAATTAATTTATTGTATCACATTTTGAAACTGTATCTTGGTATCACTATCTCTTGGAAACATTCCATAGAATTTCTATTCCCAAGCACTCTTTCGCTTGACCCAATGATCCGATATCAATAATGCCGATGAAAGTTCTTTTCTGTAAGAGAAGAGACTACATACCAAACTCTGCACGGTTAGAATTCCACACCATTATCATCTTTGGGCATCACTAACACATTCGGACGGTCGAAAACTATAACAACCGACATTTGATTGAAGACACTGCAATTCCAAATGATTTCATCAAATTAGAAAAATTAGACATGCAAGACCGGTCTATAATGTCATATTCTTTATCCATCTTATTGTGAGCAACAATCCAGACATACTGGAATCACTCCACAAGGATCAAGAGTACCAATGACAGTGGTTAGTTTCTTTTCATAAGATAAATAGATTATATTATGTTCACATGTTCCATGACACTTTTTAGTTCCTACATAGGAGTATCCAGAATCCTAGATAGTTGTACATCTTGTCATTGATAGAATCACATATATCTATTTCAACCATGTATTTGCATAAAAACAAAATAAATCATGCATCAACAAACTCTCCTCTAAAACCAATTTCCTTCTTTTGGTTTGTTGAGAAAACCCTTCTCTACAAAGACAAACATTTGCACTTGAACTTCCTATATGTACATCATGTGTTATCTTGGTCTGTAGTTGGCCATAGCAGTCATAATAAGTTTTTATTTTTCTTTTCCCATTAGTGATATTTGATTTTCCTTTTAAAGCTTCACTAAAGAATTCACTTGCGATGAAAAAGAGCAGTGAGGCCATTGAAGGCATTGTCAGTCAGTAGTTTAATCAGACTGTTGGTTGGACGAATGTGTACCCCCTTACCAAGAGACGTATGTGATACAGGTACCTGTTTTTTTCAAATGTCGTTTTATAAATAAATAATGATAGATGTTGGTGTTTCCGGTCATATACGGAGTTCGAGGAGGCATCACCATTTTGAGCTGATTTACATTATATACTTAATCAGGAAAAGATAATTGAGTAATTCATTTAACAACTCAATTTATATTATAGCACTATTCACTATTCAGTATACACAATCATGTGATTTCACCGTGAAATTAGTTGAGTATTATGGATAATCGTATCAATACAACAACAGTTTTTCGATAGGTGGTTCTTATAATAACAATATTAAGGGCTTGCCTCTATTTCCTGGCATATCAATCTGATACATGCTAAAGCTTGTACGATATTTAGATGAAAGTGGCCTTGGCAACTTGTGGAATTATTTTTTACTTTGATGCTTAGTAATTTATGTTGTTGCCACATTTTTCTCTAGTTGAGTATTATCAATATTTTATTTTAATTTATATGCTTTGGCTTTAATTTTATATTTTCTTAAAGAATCACCATGTACAGCTGATGCACAATTCATTGTCCAAACACTTAATCCGCAAGCTTGGAAGTGACCCGAATATTGGTCAACGTGCAATGCTTGTAGTTTCTCAAAGGATCTCTTTATTAGTGGATAGCTTGGTTTTCATGGATCTATTCGACTATGCTTTCCCAGATACACATAACTTCATGTTTTTGTTTTAAGTACTCCTTCAGAACATTGTGCCTCTTAAGTCTTTAGTATTATTGTAATTTCATGATATGTTTTTTGGATGCTAACATGACATGTTTAAAGTTAAATTTCTTAGAAACTACTCTTTTCTTAATTTGGTAAGCTATGTTTGGAAATACATGCTTCAAGAGTCTTCTTCTATCCTCAACTATCTTCATCTTATAGTGCCTCTCTGCGAAAAAATATAGTTATCTTTCACAAACCAGGTTTTTCAGAATGGGGATTGGGGTAAGTTTAAAGTTTCCAAGTAACTCTTATTTGGAGCAAGGACTGGGGTCTAAGTCAAAGTGATATACTATCCTTTGGGGGTTAGAGAACAGTTTCAGTGCATTTTCAGATAGTATGTATACATATATCAGATCAAATTAAAAAGTATACATGTATCATTGTGTTTGGGTTCAAACATAACTTCTAATTATATGATGCAGAATCCAGCTCACCGAGTTTTTGATATCAGGTCACACACAGACGTGGGCCGGCAGTGAAGGATTTGACAGTGGAATAATGATCAATTGGCTAGATATAAGATTATGTACAACCTTAGATAGTTGTATATGGTACTCACCTTAACAAAGTAGCAACATAATTAAGCACATCTTGAGCATCAGCTTGCTTTCAAGATTAGACATGGATGATGCTTCCTTCCCTCTCCAAGGAACATTTGCGATAGTAGTCCAAATATAAAGGTGAATTGTGTCCCTTCCACAAGCCAAACCTATTGAATCCATGAGCAAATCAATTCCATCTTAAGTAATAGCATTCATATTTGATATTTTTGCTACTTGCAGATAGGTGTGGCATCCAATCCATGAGTTAGCCTCTTAGTATTAAAACTAAAAAGAACAATGTTCCCTATGAGCAAATCTATCCAGTTTAGGTTATCCATATCCTCGAATAATATGCTCAATTTTTGAAAAAATGGGACAAGCCTTCTGTTGGACAACCAATGTTATTAAACATCTTCGGTTGGTCAACAACCCTATGGAAACAGTATGACCTAGGAATTGAAGATGGTGTTAATAGGAAATCATAAGAAATATCTGTTAATAACTCTGAAACTCATATAAAGCATGTGAATCTATGCCAAATTAACAGGAATAGAATATATATATTTATTTATTCTGAAAAGTATTTAAGATCAATACTTCATCTCAACTAAAATATTAAATAATCTTGAGAACAAAATTGTCAATCCAACAAAAACCATAAATCTACTAAGAGCAAAACTGAGTTATAAAATCCAAGAATTAATTGTGAATAAATATAACTAAAATACTAATTAGATACTTTCCAACAGGGTGAAAGTGAAAGTAAAAGAATAGTGGTTAACGTCTCTGCTGACTATCTCATCTCCCTCATAAAATGGCAATAGTATATTTCCCTTAATAAAGTTTTGAAATGGCCCTTGTATGCACCACACATACTAAATATGAGATGCAAGATATAATTACCTGATAACGCCATCCACAGGTGGAAGGATATCATGATCCCCATATTACCCCAAACACTCTTTCACGCTTCTTTTGCTTTGATATCCAAGTGATCCGGTCTATGCTTTAGTTCCCATATTACACACATATCATGATCACCACTGCCAATACAAAAAAACTTACCATTACCACAGATGAATAGGTACTAAATGACCGTATTGGTAGAAATGCTAATATTAGTATGTGGACTAATTTTTTTTGGAAACGGCAATAAATACGAAATGTTTTTTTTATTGTTATATTGGGAACATGATTTGAATTGCGCTTACTTGCATACACCACTTTAGCCAATTTAGAGTGTACGATTGAACTTGTAGGCGATTAAAAGACTTTAAGCACATTTTGACATGTCAAATATTTCCTACTTAAATCTCATTTGGTTGTAAACCAATACACTATTTCAGTATTATGTATCTTAGTACATCATTCCTTTTAATTGCCCAATTACATACCAAAGTTCCATGAAAATTGAGTCCACTAAAATAAAATAAATACCGAGAATCAAAAATCCCTTAATTTGAGATAATATGAAGGAAAGTCTTCAGAAAATGCAGTCATTAAGGCCTACCAGCGAATATGTACTCACGATTCATATAGGATATAACACTATAGGCCATTTAGAGACCTTTAAGTGTCCCTTTTCTCTTCCTACTCAAGTCACTTTCTTTCTTCTTTGATACTCAATTACAACCAAGAGTTAAATGAGATAAGTTTTTCTCCTTTCCCAAACCATACCGAACCGAGATTAGGTTAAACCCAACAGATGCGAGTGAGTACTCTTATTATTCTATGCAATGAAAATAGGTACCATAAAATAAAGTAAAGACTAAGTAGAAAACCCGTAAAATTTAACTGGTTCAAAAAACTTGACACTACAAACAATATAATGCCCCTCATTCTTCTTCTTCTTGCATAAAAACGTTTAAAACCCAAGAAACTCCTCTAAAATCACTCCAGTGAATAAGTAACCATTATCACATTTTATCACCTCATTAAATGCAGATATAAAAAAACTGATTATTTCAAACAAATCTTCTTCAACCACCACAAGTTTTCATTTTAAACCCCTTTACATAAAAATAAAAATAAATTGCTTCCTCTCTTATAAATCTCTTATATATACTTATCTCAGTTGATCTCTCAAATCAACTCCTAAGAAACCCAATATTATTATATAAATATGGAAAAAAAGGGATGAATATTTTATAGAAAAATGATGATCTTTTCCAAAATTCAGGATATTAAATTACCCCTCACAGTTGTCTGGTCCATGCAAATGTTGTTGTTGTTGGGTCAATTATATTTGGGGCACCATTTCTCACATGGTTTACTAAAGTCCCTTTATTTTCGGTAGAAAGACGAATGTGATTCAAAAAAATATATATCCAAGAGTAAGAAACGTGGGCACTATTGTCAATGTTTGTTTAAACACATAAACCCACATATATCATTTGCGAAGCTACAATATTGTCAACGTCAAATGAATATAAACTAAATGATTTAGATAGTACATAAATATGAATGTCAATGGAAGAACCAAATTTAACAACAAAAATCCTAAAAATGGAGAGCCATCATACCTTGAGGTCAAAGCCTTGGTTAATTTCAAGTTATAGTTCTTTCATCCCCATGAGCGAATACACCACACAATATTTAATGTTTCTTGCTATGACCACGTAACTGAGCCATGCCTATTCTGAGTACCTATCCAATTCGGCATGTTTATAATCTTTACGTTTCTTCATATCCTAAAATATATCCAATGTTGCAAATTAACACAAACTCACCATCTAAAGCAAAGCAGAAAGAAACAAATTAAGAAAAGCCGAATATGTTTTACGTACATTCATAATGTTGAGGATAGCTAAAATGAGACACAAGTCTAAACTTAATATAAGAGTTAATAAGTAGATGATGATATCTTATGTATAACCAAAAAAAATAAAAATAAAATCAGAAAAAAGATCACGGAAGTTAAAGGAAAACTGAAAGATCCTTACATAACTAAAAGTTTACGGATAAGTACAATACCTAAAGGAAGTGCCAATAAAAATTCAAAAAATAGCTATAGATATTTTCTAATGGGAGAGTATGCCAATTCCGAACACCTTTCGACATTCTATAACTTGGCCCTTATGAATCCCTAAACTCAATGAAAGCATTGTAATTGTAATAGACATGAGAAACCTATAAATATAAGCAATAAGAGAGAGAGAGAGAGAGAGAGAGAGAGAGAGAGAGAGAGATTTAACATTTGTCCTTCAAAGAAGAGGTTTGGAACCCTGCCCGATGGAGATGGATTGAGTTTGAAAAGTTAATCAACTTGTAGTTTTGTTTTCCAAGCAATGTTTCAAAACAAGTTTAATAGATGGGTACGGAGAAGAATTGAAAAAAAGAGTTGCTCAAATGTATTTCATCATTAAACATATCTATGGTTAGTCATTAAACAAATAGAGAGTATTTCTAAGATACCTTAACTATATCATGTGGATCAATTAGTGAATTGGAGTTGGAATTTAAGATGAATATATTTGTGGCACAATGTAGCACGACTTTAAAAAGATTGATTATAGATGAAAAATAAGAGGGGACACCACATAACATACCCATGAAGTTGTATAGTTTTCCGGAGCTTCTAGATCCAACTTCTATAGAGAGAACTGCATGAAAGAGAACCCTTCGGTAAACCAATTAAAATCATAGGCAAACAAAGGCTAAATTAGTCATATAATCAACTGACAGTATTAAGATATTTCTATTGCAAAGAATGCAAGAAAAAAAAACTTGGTATTCTTTTAATGAAAAATTAATAATCAATCCAAATGCAATTGAGTTTCATCATAAAACACACCAACTATCAACCCGAAAGTGAAATTTCCTTAAAATCGAATAAGACCCCCCAATTTGCTCCAATTCTATGCTTTTAATTCTCTATCTCAAAGTTCACAAAAAGAATAGAGACTGATTAAAAATATCAATGAAGAGTTGTGCTTAAACTTCAATTTTACTCTGTTGAGAAACCACTTGCAGTTCAACATATCGAGCTACTTGATAAAGAGTCGCAAACATAGAGAAAAACATAGAAAAACCAATCTACAGAAACCTCTCCTGAATGTTATGTGGTGTGCTTTAAGAGAACAAAAAATTCCAACGTGGCAGAGCACAAAGAGATACAACTCAATTTTTTTTTGTTATTTATATGTACTTCAAAGTTAGAATGCCCTTAAGATATCCCCCCACCAGAAAAGCCTTGAAGATATGAAAAACTCTTTAGAATCCTAAACCATGATTGAATTGGTTCCCAGCATATGCAATGATTCTTGCAAACATAGGATGCACTAAATTAACCTACAATTACCAAGAGAATTTGAGAAATGGTGAACTAAAATTCATTTCGAAGATGTTGTCCTAACAGATCTCATGAATTAAGTCAATGAAAACAATTTTTGTCTACTTTGTGTTGGACTACTAAAGAACAACTACAAATGACAAAAACCATTAAAATTTGTAAAGTAACTTTTTTTAATTTGTATAATGTGATTTTAAATCCATAATCCTAATTATGATAACCTTTTGAAGTAACAACAACCCATATATTTTCCCCCTTTTCATATTAAACTTTTCATCACTAAAAACATTACTTAAAATCTTCTAATCCTTTCCACTCATATTCCCAAAAAAATTTAAGAAATTATTGTTCTTCTTAACTAATTGAGATAAAGGACTTGAGATACAAACCAAACACCAAACTAAAGAGAAAAGTTTGGGATAGTTCAAATCACATACAAAAATAAGAGATCATAGGAAAATAAAACTCATGCCTAATATTACTCATGGGAGATGTCCATCAATGGGCAGATCTTGCTTTCTTCTATAATAATAGACATCATTGGCATAGAGCATTGATCAACAAAGTAGAAGATATGTTGCCCAATATTTCCAGAATCCAAACCCATAATCATCCACATTTTTTTTTTAATCAAAATAAATCCATCCTCAGTTTACCTTTTTTTCCCCACTTAAACTAATCTTTACCCATTTTAATCCGATCATTTTTTTATGCTTTCCCCACTTCTACTATTTTTTGACATCCCTAACTTTTGTTCTCTCATATAGGTATCCACAATTGCCCAATTGTATTGTTGCGACATTGCGAGTCTTCCCAGTTTTAGGACCTTTAAGATAATAAAGACCAAAATTATAACTAATTCCAACCACCAAAAATAACAAAAGTACTGATGCTTGGTGTTTCTCAAGTTAGTCGTAATCAGAATAAACAAAAATCTTTTAATTCAGATGATCATAATCCAGGTTACTGTGGTGTGGCTTTATCAACTTTCAATTTATGTTGTTTCTTTGATCAAAACCAAACTCCATATTGGCCGTATACCGTTCTACAATGTGTCGATACTGTCAAGGATAGACTGTACTTCAATTTCGTGTATTCTAGCTTATAAGTTTTCAAATGGGTTTTAAGATAATGGGTTTATGGTAAATAACAAATTGAATAATGGGTTTTAAACAAAAACACCTACACCCATTTAATTAATTAAATAATTCCTAAACTTCTACGAAACATCAAGAGAGTAATTTTAAAATCAACTCAAACACACAAATCTGGTATGTATGAAACAAATTAAGCAACAACTCACCGCAGAGTAGACGATGTCGAAGCAGCTACAAAACTGATTAAATTCAGGTTTTAGGGCTTGTTGGTCATTAGACCTTGCACACCATTAAAGAAGAATATTCATTAATTCACCGTTTTTAAACTCGACCGCTAAAAACATTACAATTCTAAGAGCACCAAATAAAAGTAGAGTTGGAAAGTGTAATTGGAGAAATACCTGATAACTGGAAATTCACAGGATTTGAGAGAGAGAGAGAATCACAAAGATGTAAATCTTACAGTGATTAGACTAAAACTTTTGATTTCGTAAAAACACCCGACTCTGATTGTTCGGTTCCTCTTCTTCTTCGACTCTGTTCCTCTTTTCGCAGCTTGCCTCTGTAACGAAGATAAACAAAATTAAACGATATTGGAAAATAAACAAAGCTTCACAGCAAAAACTATAAAGAATCCAGAACTTGCAGTATGAAATTAGGCAGAGATTTTTAGCGGACACAGTGAGTCTGAGCATCTCCTTCTCCTTGCCTTCACGGCTTCACCTTTGTTTTTCTTTGCTTCTCCTCTGGTGTTCTTCTATTCACATTTGTTCTCAGAATCAAACAATGGAGGCAATCATAAAATTTTAGATCAATGCCTATTGTAGAGAGAGAGAGAGAGATAGATAGCATACCTATTGTCTTTGTCATTTCCTTCAAAGTTTACAGGAGAAGAGGGAAACGTTTCGTGCTAAAAGAACTTTGAGTAAAAGTGAAAAATGAAAAGATGCAACTGGACCAAACTCTTTATTGGATTGAGTTCGAGATACGATGATACGTAATTACGTGGCAGCACCTCGTTTACTCAAAAAGCTGACGTGGCAGTCCTGCAATCGTTTCTACAGATGCATCTCCAATTATATATTTATTATTATATAGATGTAATCACACTACCTGGGAGATCTAAGAGGAGATACACTTTGAAATAAAAATGAAGCAGACATCAAAACCCAGAGATGTAACTATGTGTGTGTGTGTGCAACTATGACCATTTCATAACTAATTGGTCACGTATTTATAAAGTGCTGGTACATTTTATACTCCATTCAATTATGTGTCTGAACTAAGCAGCTATTAATGAAATACAAGGTAAGCTAATTCTATGGATTTTCAAGAACACGGTAACCATTAAATATATATCTCAAACCTTCCAAAGATTAAGAAATGGTTAAAACATTTGGAATGAAATGGGGTACCTTCAAAGCTTTTTTCAGCATCCTCCAACGCCAGTACAGGAGTTCTCTCTTCCACATTCTTAGAATTCCTCTTTTTCTTATCTTACTTGGCCTTTGAAGCCTTCTTCTTCTTCTTTCCAGAATGTAATTCCCCATGAAACAGATGAAGCCATCATCAGTGACGGTAAGGTGTTTGATGATCGAAAGGCGGAGCATCCAGAGATTGTGACAGATTCGAGGATGGTAGCCATTGAAATTGATCAAAATTAAATCAAATCAAATGTTGACATCTATGTCTTCTAGAGGTGAATCTGTGAGTAAGAATTGGAAACCCTAGAAGGTCGATTCACAGAGAAGAGAGAAAGACATATTGGTTGAGGTATTTTAGGAATTGCAAATAATTTCGTAGACCTTCATCTTCCATCCAAATCAGAGTGAGAGGAGTCTTCAGCCGAAATTGAAGATGAAGATTACAATTTGGTGATCGAAGACCTCTTTGCCTTACGATTTGGCATTTTAAACAAAAATTCTAACTTGGTTGACTGAAAATATAAGCTAAATCAACAGATAATTTAGCAGTTTTTAAGTTTGAACTAAGTTTGAAATTTCTTGTGGGATTCGACGGCTGGGACTTAATTTTAAAGAATATGATAGATCTGAGTTGCCTAAATAATCCTCGACTCACGAGAGATGGGTAACGAACGGCTGAGATCAAAAAATGGCTGATGAGTTATTCTCTTAGGTGTATAAATAGAAATTCATGTAGACCTAGTGTACCAGGATTTATAGAGTTAAACTTTGATGGGGATAGCTCTTAAGAGGTTTAGCCTTTTGTAAGCTAATTCCAAAATCTTCTTCCATATTTATATTCTCTAGCTTCATCCCATCTTTGAGTTTCTAATCAAATGAATGAATAAGCAAGCCAATATCAAGTGAACCATTCTATAAGTAAGTGGTAATCCTGGATATATCCTTCTACCAGCACCAAATGGTGTAGGTTTGAAATCATGACCTCTAAAGTCGATATCAGACCCAATAAACCTTTCAGGGTTGAACGATGTTGGGTTTGCCCATGTGTTTGGGTCTTGACCAATAGCCCAAATATTCACTATAACTAGTGCATGTTTGGGTATAGTAAAACCACAGATCCATTCCATTTTAGCTCTACGTGTTTAGGTATGAACTCGAATTATGTTCGTGGAAGTTCATCGGAGTTCGTGGGACGAGCGAGGATCGAAGACGGAAGGAAAATATGCATTTTAATGTTATGTTTGAATAGGTTTTTGTATGTTCAAACAGAAGAGGCAAAAGCTATTTTATTTTAATTGACTTTGAAGTCTATTCGAATAGAAGGCAGTCTGTTTGAACAGAAGTCTCAGAACCTACTTCATTCGAACAGATCTTGATCTTTGTTCGAACAGGCTTCGTAAAGACAATTTTAGAAGGTTGGGTAGGCGTTGGCTTGTCCCGTGATCCGTACTTTGAGTCCAACTTTATGTAATAACTTCCCATCTTAAGGGATACTAAGGGTGTTTCTTATTGTATCTCAGTGAGTTTAATTCTAGAGAGTATTAGGATTTGAGAAACTCTATTAAAGCTAGAGGAAGCTTGGAGAGATTGCTTGTAACCTATTTGATCATAGTGAATTGTTTGTGGAGAGTGGTTTTTTATCTATAAGGGTTTTCCACTTCCCTCCTCCGGGTAAATATTTTTATCCTTGTTTTGTTTTTTGCTTAATTAACTACTCATTCGGCAATTTTTGCAATTCGTTCTTGTCGTAGAAGGGACACTAGCTACCTCGATTCTCAACAACTGGTATCAGAGTACTTGTTATAGGGCTTGTATGGTGAAGAGGGATGGCCGACAAAGAGAAATTGAAGATCGCAAAGTTCAATGGTTCGAATTTTGTAGTGTGGAAAATGTATATAGAAGATTATCTCTATCAGAAGAATCTTGATTTACCACTAGGTGGAATTAAGATAAAGCCGACAGATCATGATACTACAAAGTAGGTACAATTTGATCGCAAGGCGCTTGGAACCATTAGGTTAGCGATATCATTTCAAATTCTATATATGATCTCCAAAGTTGTGACAATGAAGGATTTGATAAAAAAAAATTATCCTCTATGCACTCGGAACCGTCCGGGGCAAATAAGGAATATTTATTACATCGTTTGTTTACTTAAGAGATAAAAGATAATGGTAGTGTGCAAGCTCATTTTAGTGCGTTCAATATTATTTAAGCACAACTTGAATCTGTGAAAATTACTTTTACCGAGGTGGTGAGAGTGTAGGCTCTTTTGGGGTAGATGCCTGAGAGCTAGGAAGGGTTTATTACAGTTGTGAGCAATTAACGGGGAAGAAAGACATTAAATTTGACACTATATTCTCTTTTATTATGAGTGAAGATAATAGGCGTAAATCATCTGAACCCGTTTCGAGTTCAAATGGTAGTGCGTTGAATGCCGAGAAAAGAGAGAGTCCTATAGAAAGGGGCCAAAGAATGGAAGGGGTCATTCACAGTCAAGGGGAAAGTCCAAACTGCCCGGTGCATGTTGGACTTGTGGAAAGAAAGGTTACTTCAGGCGTGATTATAGTTTTTCTAAGAAAGTTAATGACGAGGAGAAAGATACAATGAACCATACTTAGGAGGTTAGTTCTGATGAGGCTCTACTTCTTTCGTGTGACGATGTTAATTAATCATGGATAGTTGATTTGGATACCTCATTTCATGCTACTGCAAATGTAGGTTTCCTAACCAATATTGTTATAGGCGACTTCGGTACAGTCTTCCTTGTAGACAAGAGTGCGAGCAGTATTATAGAAAAGGAAAATGTTAGGTTGAAGTTACCTTTGGAGGTAATGTTGGTTTTGAAGAATGTGCGACTTGTACCCAAATTGGGGCATAACCTTATTTCGTTTAGCTAATTTTTGGATGATGATGGATATGTAAGCACCTTTGTTGATAACTTCTGGATGGTCACAAAGGGAGTGATGGTAGAAGCTCGGATAAGACAATAAAATACATACACAAGGTTTAAATTAGGTGGAAAGCTTAAAAAGGACCAAAACCACCCCCGACAAGTACGATGAATATATTATCACTTAGGGTTACAAGAAGTTCCATATATCACTTAACCTCACCTCTACCCTTACAAATAATCCCCAGCAAGAAACCTTAGAAAGAAAACCCAAGAGATCTTTCTAGAGTAAAACCCCAAATTTCTCCATTTTCTTTCTTTAACTCTTTCTCCCTGTACTTAGGCCTTTAACTTATACTCTATATCTATAGACTTTCCATTAGGTCATCTCCAAAGTACGCATCACGAGATAAACCATCGCTTTGGAATAAATTCCTTTCAAAATGAACTTAGAAACAAACAAATAGAGCATTTTTTGTTCGAACGACCTAAGTCTCGTTCGAACGACTTAAAAGTAAACTTTTTCGTTCGAACGACTTCATTACTAGTTCGAACGACTTCCCCTGTTTTTGAGCTGTAACCTAACAATCTCCACCTCAAAGAAAAAACTATTTCTTCTGCTCCATTCGTTGTGTATCCTTATCGCGTTGCCCCAATGGGCAACTTCTTAATTAAGAGAATTACCCGAGTCTAGGCTTTTCCTAGACCCACCAATCAGAACTCACTTTCTGATCATCCTTGTAGACTGTGTCATTGTTCTACCTTGAACTAAATTCCCCTTTCAAGAAATCTCCATAGCTCCATCGGTACATACAACATTTACATCTCCGCCCACTGATTTACCAACCAATGCATACAAGTTCTCGCTCAGAGCTCCCTTCATGGTCAAAGAAGACTTCCAATAAAATTTCATTACTCAACCACACTTGGAATAATTATAACCCTCATTATATAATTTGGAAAGTTAAATTAGATAATGAGTCATACTCGGGACATGTCGAATATCATGAAGAACTACAATGCGTCCATAGAACATCCTCACACGAATATCACCCACTTCCGAAACCAGCCTTAGAGCACCATCGCTCGTCGACACAAACTTGCTACCTTCACACCTTGCATATTTGTCGAACCATGCCTTATGTGCGCATACATGCATTGTAGCCCCACTATTAAACACCCATCCTTTATCATGGTGAGAACCATCAACGGCCACCACGAGAAGTACCTCGTCACTATCGTTACAAGTAACCGTTGCTAGTTTGTTAGTATCACTTTTGGAGCATTTTTCTGAACTTGTTCCTGTATCTTTCCCAGCTTTATAATCCGATCTAAAATGACCCGGCAGCTCCAACAAGTCCATTTTCTGAACTTATTAAAGCTTCTCTTCCCACTAGCAACCATCGCAGAGTTTTCCCCAAAGGATTCGCTACCCTTAAGCCTTCTCTCCTCCGAAAGAAGCGTACTTATAACCTCCTCAAAACTCAAGGTTTCCTTCCCATACATCAACTTAGGTTGAAGATGCCTGAAGGTATAAGGAAGAGACCATATGAGTTTAAGCGCCTTATCTTCATCCTCATCTTTAACTCCGATCGATTCCAATTCCGAAATGATCCCGTTCAAAGAACCTAGGTGATCATCAACGCTCGTACCCTCATCCATTCGAAGCATATAAAGCCATTCCTTATGGTATAAGCGGTTCGAAAGACTCTTTATTTGGTACAAACTTTCAAGTTTTTCCCAAAGACCCTTTGCGGTCTTCTTTCCAACCGCGTTTGCCAAAATATTTTTAGTGAGACAAAGGCGTATCCCACTCATAACCCTTGAATCCAGATCTTCCCAGTCTTCTTTTTTATCGTCGTCTGCTTTTTGTGCCGCTATAACTTCAACCAGCGTTTTTGGTATAGGATTCCGTTTTAGTGCCTTGTGTAACTCACCTTGAATCAAGATATCTTAGACTTGTATTTGCCATAATCCAAAATTTATCTTTCCATCAAACTTCTCCACATCAAACTTGATCGCGCTAGAGTACTTTGATCTTCCCATCTTGCTTTTCTACTTGCCCCAAACCTCGCTCTAACACAAATTGTTAAGAAATTGAAGGGGAAAATCACAATGCGGAAGCACAATACGATTAGCAAGAACTTAAGATCTTACTCTAGTAACTGGGAATTCAATCCAAGACAATAAAACACATACACAAGGTTTAAATTAGGTAAAAACCCAAAAAGGGATCAAAACCACCCCCGACAAGCACGACAAATATATTATTACTTAGGGTTACAAGAAGTTCTAGAGATCACTCAGCCTTACCTCTACCCTTACAGATAATCCCTAGTAAAAAACCCTAGAAAGAAAACCCAAGAAATCTCTCCAGAGCAAAACCTTAGATTTTTCCTTTTTCTCTCTCTAACTTTTTTTTCCTGTACTGAGGCCTTTAACTTACATACTATCTTTATAAACTTTCTATTAGGTCATCTCTGAAGTACGTATTCCGAGATAAACCATCACTTTGGAATAATCCCCTTCAGAACGAACTTAGAAATAAACAAACAAAGCATTTTTCGTTTGAACGACCTAAGTCTCGTTTAAACGACTTCAGCATAAACTTTTTCATTTTAATGACTTCATTACTCGTTCGAACGATTTGCCCTATTTTTGAGCCATAACCTAACAAAGACAAGGAACATTGTATACAATACAAGGCACAATTTCCACTGTTTGTGCGACCACTTCGGGGATTGATACATGAACTTGGCACAAACGGCTTAGTCACATGAGTGAAAAGGGGATGAAGATGATGGTTAGTAAGGGAAAGCTAGACGATCTTGATGAGTTTAATCTTAAGTTTAGTGAAGAGTGTATTCATGCGATGTAGAAGAAGGATAGCTTCAAAATAACAGGAAGATTAAGGAAACAAGAAAAATTGGATCTTGTTTATATAGATGTTTGGGGGCCAACCAAGGTGTCTTATCTTGATGGTTCTCATTATTATGTTACTTTCATCGATGATGCTACTCGTAAACTGTGAGTCTATATTATGAAGAACAGATTGGATGTGTTTGACAAGTTAAAGAAGTGGAGGGCTCTAGTTAAAAATGAAACCAGCTTGAAACTGAAGTGTCTTAGGTCAGTAAATGTGGAAGAGTATTGTAGTGACGAATTTGAAAACTTTTACGCATCAAATGGGATTAGGCGGCAAAAGACTATTCCCAGAATACCACAACAAAATGGTGTTACAAAACGCATGAACCGAACCACAAACGAAAGAGCGGGGAGTATGAGACTCAACGCTAGATTGCTAAAATATTTTTGGGTGGATGCGACTAGTACGGTGGCGTACTTGATAAATAGAGGGCCTTCAACAACTTTGAACTTTGGATTGCCTGAAGAAGAATGGACCGGTAAAGAAGTAAACCTTTCTCACTTGCATATTTTTGGTTTTACCTCATATGTGCTTGATAATTCATATACAAGATCAAAGTTAGATGTAAAGTCAATGAAGTGCATATTCATTGGATATGGTGGTGATGAGTTTGGGTACCAATTTTGGGATGCGATGAATCGAAAAGTCATCCGGAGCCGTAAATGTTACATTCAATGAGGAAGTTTTGTATAAAGTCTTCAAAGAACCTGTAGAAAGGAAGCGAAGTGAAGTAGCAAAAAGTGCTGACATTAAATTTGTACCCTCTCATGTGGTTGAAGAAGAAGTTGTGGTTGAGTCCGATGTACCGGTTCAAGAAAAGGAACCTAATGATCTAGACATTCCAATAACACTTCAAAAATAGCTGAGAAATACAAAAACTCCTGCTAGGTACGTTAACTCCCTATATCACTTGTTACTTACAGATGGTGGTAAACCAAAAAGTTTCAAGGGAGCTTTAGATATGGAAGCCAAGATAAAGTAGGAGCTTGTTATGGATGATGGGATGTAGTCATTGTCAGTAAATTGAACTTAGGATTTAGTTCGGTTATCGAAAGGGAAGAGACATTGAACAACAAGTGGGTATACAGACTAAAGCAGGAATTTGATGGTTCAAGGATATTCAAGATTAGACTTGTGATGAAGGGCTTTCAGCAGAAAGAAGACATTGATTTTGGTGAGATCTTTGCTCCAGTTGCAAAAATATCTACTATTCGGGTTATGATGAATATAATTGTAATTGAAGATTTACATCTTGAGTAGCTTGATGTCAAGACAACATTTTTTCATGGCAACCTTGATAAAGAAATTTATATGAAGTAGCCAGAAGGGTATTCAGTTAAAAGTAAAGAAGATCTAGTGTGTATAGGCTCACGAAGAGCTTATATGGTTTGAAGTAAGTGCCAAGACGTATTTGAAGTTTGATCAATTCATGTCTAGAAATGGTTATTCGAAATTCAATACAGATCACTGCTATTTTATGAAGAATACGGGGAACTCATATATCATTCTATTTTTGTATGTAGATGATATGCTGGTAGCAAGTACTGACATAGGAGAGATTGTCAAGTTGAAGTAACAGTTGTCCCTGGAGTTTTCTATGAAGGACTTGGGTGTTGCAAAACAAGTTATTAGTAGGTATATGAGTAATCCAGGCAAGGAGCATTGAAGTACTTAATTTAACTCTTATCTGTACCCACAACAAATATATCTTGCTACAAAATTTTATTTCAGGAACGATTGATTAACGCCGACTTAAAGAATGGGTATATGACGATCCTAAACACTAAAGTACTTGATTTAAAGAACCGTTGTAAAAATAGAGATAAAAAACAAAGTTAAAAATCAAAGAGAACTAATGAAAGATTAAGATAGACTAACCCGAAGTAAAGCATTCATATGTGGACGGTTGAATTCAAATGGTATGTTTTCAATGGATATACATTAGCAAAGCTCAATTTTGTATGGTGGATTTAAATCAAAACTCTTAATAACCAATCATAGATTAAATCAAAAATCTTAATAAGCAATCATCGATTAAACGCATCTCAATCCTCAACATTGCCATCATCCGGTGACCTCGTGAGAAATGAAAACCAACCATTTTGTGTTGATATAGTAAACCCTTCTCCCAAATTGTAGTATAAATCATGTTGGAGTTATATGGTATGGTGAACACTTAATGATCTGGAAGTGCTTATATATTCTTATTTCTACTCGATGAAGACTCCCCAGAAGATACTCGTCTACCATTGATTAAATTGGATCTATAGATTGAGTGAGAAATCCCTTTGAAGGAGTATGTTATTCTATAGAGGGGGATGATTGCAACCAGGAATGGTAGAAATGGCAAAGCTTCTCAACAAATTGAAGTGGTATACTCGTGACACAGGGGCTTCCAAGTTCCCACATCTCCAGTTCTAACTTGAGCAGGACCTCAAGGTTTCTAAAAGAGAGAGTCATAATCTAGGAGGATCTATGAAGTATCACTAATTTAGTGTCATACTTCTATTTTAGAGTATTTCTCTAGTTTTAGAAGTGTGAGTTCCTATGTGTATTTAGAGTAATATTCTAATTTAGCAATAGGAGTCCAACTTCTAAAATAGGACTTGTACCCTATAAAAGAATAAGCCTAATGTTACAAAACCAAATTGGAATTTAAGAGTTTTATTGTAATATTTCTATAGAGTAATAAAAAAAACCCTAAAATCTTCCCACCAATATTATTGTATGTTCTTCATTATCTTTTTTATTGTTCTTCTAATTAGTACTCTCCTAGCAATTGTGGATTAGATGGTGTTAATATGTGTCCCATGGCTTGAGCATAATATATGTGTCACATCTCTTCTATTGGTGTTTTAGCATAGGTCAAACTGATATTGTTTGGCCCATTCTCTAACATATCCCACACCTCAAACTCTAGCTGAAAACATGTACATCTCACTATGTTAGCAAAATTCTTAGTAAATAATGTGCATGCTTCCACTATAGACCTTGTAAAATAATAATCCTCCTTAAAGCAGGTACTGCAACAGTAATGGCCTAATTCCGTAAGCTCGAAGTGGCTATGAATTAGCTCTTTCACCAATGTACTTGTGACGCGACTATTGTAAAGCAAGAAATGACACATGTGATTTAGCGTGAAAACCTTTGAATAGGTAAAAGACCACGACCTCAAGTTGAGGGTTTTTGTAATAGTGACTTTTATTGCTTGAGGCTGATATCTTATTACAAGTGATCTCTCGACTTAGAAATGATTAATCTTGTGAATAATAAGTTTTAAGTTTGAGAATCTAGAAAATGTAGTTTTCTTGGTGATTTCTCATGTATTTTTTATGGTCCCTGTCTCTTCTAGAATTTTTTCTTTATATAGGCCTTCTTCGCAGTTCTTCATCGTGTTGAAGTACGTTCTCCGAATAATGTAGTTAGTGGCGGTTGATTGAGTAATTGTTGAGTTCATGAGAGGCAAGCGTCTTTAACTTGTTCAGGTTTTTCTGTTTGAGCTTGACCCACGTTCTTCATAAGTTCATGGAGTAGGTAGAAATGTTGACTCTAGAAGTTATGTAGAGAATATGTGAGTCTGACATGGAGGTGGTTCGAACTGGAAGTCATGAGTGGCTAACATGGGGTAGGCCTCTACAATCGCCCCCTCGCAACCGAAGTCACGAGTGGCTTTGGTTGAGAAAGGATTTTGTGGGTAAATGGGTAGTCGGGTTGGATGTTTGAATTGGAAGGAAGTAATGATGATGTTTTGACTGTATGGAAAATACGCGTGTTATGGGGAAACGTACGTGTATTGAATGTTGATAGGAATATTAATGTATGCGACGGTTAGGGTTTAAAGAGTTTTGTCTGTATTGAATGATGACGTTTAGGAAAATGTACCTGCACATTAAATTTTAGGGTAATATAAATAGTACATTTACCGAGGATTGTGGCAAAGTATGCTTGTTTCAAAAATTCTTCTAAAAGTGTTGAAAATGGTGAAGACTTGGATAATGGTTCTTGAAGAGAGAATTATTATTGATATGCAGAAGTTGAGGTTGAAATACTTTGGTGATCATTCTCTGGAGATGCTTACTCTCATTCTTGTCCCTCCGACATATTAAGGCATATCAGCAGAAGAAGCGATTGAAGTTGAGGAAGACTTTTACTGTATATGGAGATTTTATTACGCTGTCATAATAGGCGAGCAACGTTGGGTTTATCTCCGCATCCTTGCGGAGGATAAAGTTGGGGAGACAAATGTAGGGATAGGTGTAACTGCGGTGCTGTTGTGCTAATATCTTGCGTAGGATTAGATTCTGAAGTCGGGCCCTCTTCATCTCTACCAACTCTTCTGAGGTGATGGTTATAAAGGAGGTGACGGTGTTAGTAGAGAAGGTAGATAGAGAATAGAAGTCTGCTTTTGCATCTCCATTGTTGCTTTGCGCAGAGAAGACCTTATGATTGAAGGGTTGGTTCCAGCCCTGATATTCATTCTTCCATAGTTTTCATTTGAAGTTTGACTAGACTTCGACCAAACGCATAGAAGGGAGCATATTTGTTGTTTCCAATTTCTGCTTTGCGTTAGGGTGAAAAATCACTGAAGTCTAATAAACTAAAGGATTTAATTTTTCAGAGTGCCTGAAAGACTTGTTATCTGTAAAAGCACTTGAAAAACTTGTTATCTGTAATGTAACTAATGTCGATGTATTTGAATGACTTGTTTTCTGTAAAAGCACTTGAAAGATTGTTATCTATAAAGTACCTGTCATTTGTATTCGAGATGAGTAAAATTTCTTTATTCCAAACTCTGTGTTGATATAAAATAGACTAACTTTAGAAATCGAGCTATGAATGAGTGAAGATGTTTGAATATATGATAAAAACTTACCACTTGCTACTTTATATTATAATTGAGCTGTTAGAAATATGTTTGTGATATGAAAATATGTGCAAGGATGGGAAATTTGAACTGAAGGAATGAGATTTTTCTGGGGGGGGGGGGAGAAAAAATTATATAAATTTTAGGATGACAGATTCAAACTCATGGAGATCAATCTGGAATATTTGATATGGAAAGAATAAGCTCGTTACGGAAATTGGATGAAATGACAGAGGTCGATTTGGGGAGATATGTTTAAATGATTTTTCTCAAGATACTAGGGTTTTCTGTCGGGGTAGAAAAAGATAATGTCACGAATTGCAGGGAATTCCTTACAATCTCAAAACTGTATAAAATTGGGTGAAATGAGATTTACTCAGGTGAAAAATAACGAAAATGTTGGTCTCGATCTGAGAAAGTTTATTATGCCGCCGAGGGGCGGTTTGTAATAAAGATAGTTGAAGTACGGGAGCAAATTTTTGGGTTGCAGAACTATGATGTTAACTGCTAGTGATGGAGTATCAGTTCGAAGGTTTGGATTCGATGTGCTGAGAACTTGAGCATGCACGTTTTTTCTATAAGGGATTCTTTCGTAAACTGGTGGTGGATCCTGCAGATCAAGAAGAGGTTATGGGATTGATTGCTGAAGAAAAGATTGATTTTAAGGATGCAAGGATAGTTGTAGGTTTATAGATTGAATGTGGCTCTCCAGATCATCAGGGATGCTTTTGGTGTAATTATATGTGAGAGTAAGAAACATGAATGTAAATAGGGCATGAATATATGTAATTATATGAGTTTGAATAATGAGAATAAAAGTTGAATCGATCCTCTATTTATGCGAAAGCTGTTTGTGAATGTTGTAAAAAATGAATTTGAAAAGTTTTGAAATTTGGAGAACTTCGGAAATGACGTCAGCACTTCTATAAGAAGAAGGAGAAAAAATATAAAAAAACAGGTAGCTTGAAATTTTGTTTCTTGTGTAAAAGCTGTGAAGACTCGATTTCGTGTAAGTGTGAGTCATCATGAGTGTGGGAAGGTCAGAGAGAAATTTGGAAAAGAGAGATGAAAATAGATCAAGATATAAGGCAAAGGGTAATTATGGAAAAGCATTTTCACTGAAAAGGTGCAAGACGTTTAACATTGACAGTGGAAGGGATGCCTCGGTTCCAAAATCGAGAATGGCTCGTGCGAGGCTCAATAACTACCAACAGTTAGAGGGACAAAATATAAATACCGCTTCATCTTCATCAATCAAACATTTTTTAACTTCTGAAAACTTAAAGAGAAGTGAGAGGGAAGGAAGAAGAAAAGTAAAAGTAGCAGAGAATCTTGTGAGAACTTAATCGAGAGAGATCAACAGTCAAAAAGAATGTGAGAGAGTTGCAAAATTGTAGGAAATGAGGTAGTTATACAGTAGCATTGTGGGGGAAAGATTTGGCGCTGCATCCGATTCATACTCCGACATAGAAGGTTAGTAGAGTATTGTGATATCCTGGATGTGTTTGTGTTTTTTAAAAATCATATTCTGTGTTTAGGAAAATTTTAAAAAATTACTATTTATAGCAATCTTAAAATTCTTGTTTGATATATGATATGTGAAGATATATGTATGTTTGTTACGTATATGTAAAAGATAATGATAGATACCTAGACCTGTATGTTGGTTGATCGTGAGAAGTGTTTGTCTAAGATCAAACCCTCGTTTGTAGATTTATAGTTGAAATGGGGACTTCACATGTGAATGAGGCGTCGACCTCTGGTCGATTGACAGAGTCTGAGGCTGCAATATCTGAAAGTGAGGGAGAAGTAGGGCTCGATCAATTTCTAGATTTCCTTGTAAGATTGGTAACCTATCCTCCTCATTCTGACGTGTACAAAGAATTTTGTAAAGCCAAGGCTTCTGTAGGGTGTAGATAGGGTAGTTGTGTAGAATATGTTGGTAGACATTTTAGGAGTTGCACTGTAGCAACGAGAGAGGAATATTTTTTTCTGTTGGCTGATTTGGAGAAGGAAAATGAAATAGGGGTATAGACGAATTGATTTCGTTGGAGTACTATGATGGGAATGTTCAGAGCAAACTTTCGGAGGGTTTTTTGTGTTACCTGTCTCAGTTGGAGTACGGGTTGAGTCTCCCCCTTAGTAATCTGACGAAAGGGATCATGAATCTTGTCAAGGCATGTCCTGTTCAATTGAACGGGAACATGTGGGAGGTGATAAGTGTTTGTGAATTTTTGAATAAATGGTGGGAAGGGGATGGAAAAGTAAGGAGGATATCCCCTGAAGATGTTTTGGAGTTTTATGGAGTAAAAAAAAATCTGCAAGTGGAGGTCATATTTCTTTGCGAGCTCGACTCGACATCGTTTCTTCGATCTGAACTTAGCAGGTCAACCATGGAATGATAATGTGATATGGGTGAAGGGTGATTGCCTTCAGAGAGATGCCGAAGAACCCATGGAACTTCTGTGTAGAACTGTAAAACAAAGCGAGTATAACAACGTATAATGTATAAGATTGATATGTTGAATTTGTATTTTGCTCTGCAGATGATAATGTGTTGTGAATGACAGGTCCTAAATCACAGGTGACGAAGAAGGAGTTTCTATTGGATACATTTGTTCAAGAAGGGACAGAGCTCGAGGCTGTATTAGTGGAACTTGGCATTAACAGAAAGAAACTTGAGCTGAAGAATGCTCAGGACGATCTATCTGCTTCTAAGGTTGTAGTTGACCAACTGTCTACAGCTTTACCTGCGAAGGACATAGAGTTTCGGATGGTTCAACGAAAGTGTGATAAGTTGAATGAAAGGATAGCACAACTGAAAACTGAATTGACGCAGGCCAACTCGCGTGCCAGGAACGCCGAGGCTGGGGAGCGCTCGAGGAAGAATTAAAATGATGCCAAGGTTTCCCTTGTTCAAGGGGATGTAGTCAGCTTATCCGCTTGTATAAGACAGCTGGAGGGGGATGTAGTTTGAATTTAAGGTCATGTGCGAATAGGAGTTGACCGGTTGAGGGAGTGTCAATTTAAGTTGGACGCTGCCCTTGTCAGAGAATAGGGGTTAGAGCGGGCTATCAGGGGTAAGGAGATTTTGATATAAAAGAAAGTTGAACTTGTAGTGGCATATTTTATGGAAGGAGAATCTTCGTCAATACTTATTCGTAAAGAGAATGCAATAAGACTAGGAAAACAAGATTTTACGTGGAAAACTCAATAAAAGCTGAGAAAAACTACGACCTCGATAAGGATTTTGATGTAAAATCTAGTATATTGTTAGTTATTATAGATTTTTGGAGTAATAGTAGGGATAAGAAGTAACTAATGGTAAAGTTTTCAGGTTTTTGGAGATCCTCAATAATCTATTCTCTGCCTATATTTATAGTAGATTCAGGTAGTTTTACAAAAAGAAACAATCTCCTATTCTGGGGAGAGTGGAAAAAATTTGTGAATTTCTAACAGCTCTTTCTTGACAAGGCACAACGGCTACTTTTGGTAGGTCGAGGACTTGATCTCGAATGTTGACCTTCGACCATGTATGGACGTCTTCGACTACGCTTTGCTGGCTATTCTTGTCAAATATGGGGTATATGCTACTATAATCACCCAATTCTCGACATAAGTACTTGTGGTGTGTCGAGCAGAAGTTGGAAGCTGAAGAGGTTTTCAAATTAAAAGATGAGTCGTCTTTGGTATTTTTAAGGTCAAAGTGAGCTGTATCTGGTGAAATTATTCTCGAGGCACAATTAATGCGGTATATTGAATCTAGCAGGATAAAGTTGGGTATAAATTGGGAGGTTAAGGATGGTATAATGGTAGTAGTATGGGAAGGATGTTGCCCCAAGTGTGGCGGACTATGCTGTTGAAGGATGAAGATGGTGAGGAGTCGGAGGTAAAGTATTTTCCCAGTATAGGCCTTGGTGATTGTTCTGTGAATTATGTCACGGTATGGAGGGTGGGGGAAGGAATTGTCAGAGGATGGTGGTATATGCTATAACCAATTGTGGTAGCATGTGGTGGTGAAGGTAATGGAGTGCATCAGTTTGGGGGAGAAGGGATAACTGTTGGTGTTGACAATGATGATTTGAAGTTTGGATGGACGACCAGGAATCTTGCCAAACGTGGGAGGCTTCTTGCAATTTTTTACTGCCCCTATCTGTGGAAGCAACCCTTAGAAGTTCAGTGATTTGAGATTCATTGAGCTTCTTAGCACTAGAAAGAGGCTTTAATGTCAGATTATGGTGAAAAGCAAACATCAAAATTAGTGACATGTCGAGGCAAGGATTGTAAAAAGATGCCGAATTTAGGTGAATAACTGTAATCGAATAAGATAGATATCGAGTGTCTGAAATGAAATGTAATCGAATGAGATAGATATCGAATATAATAAGCAATGTTCTAAAGAAATAATTATTGTTGTCGAAGTTGTTTTGTGTCTGTTTTATTGTTATCAAGTACTTTGGAGTACTAGTATAGTCGAATATATTTGTGTAGAATATGTGGCCATGTTATAAAGTCGAAGAGATTTGACCGTGTGGGGCTAGGGACGGATTTTGAGGTTGATTGATTTGATTCTGAAGTTGTAGAGTTCTACAGCATAGTAAATATAGGTTAGGTGGACCTGGACTGGAGGGGTTATAAATAGCTATTGTTTTTGCAGATGTGAATCATTCATACAAGTTGGTGAAGACGAGATCACAGGCCCGGAATAGGGTGTATAGACGTGTTCAGGCGATGTACTGGGTACTGTACACTCGATACTTTGGTTCTCGGAATTGTGATATGCATATAGAAGATCTTAAGGAGCCTGATTGCGAAGGGATGAGCGAGGCAAAGGCTAAGGAAGTTGAGGAGAACTTTGAGTTTCGTGTCAAATTACAGTTTTGGCGTCCTCCTGAACGGTGTGGTGGTATGTGGACTCGAGAGAAGCTGTTGGTGAAGAGGGAAGATGAAGCTGCAGCTAGGGGTTTGTGAAGTTGTAATGTTTATAGGAGGAGGTCTTTTGTAAGGAGTTGTTGTGGTCAATAAAATGTAATAGTGGTCAGGATGTTTGTTGATTGAAATAATGTGTTGTTTATTTGTCTAATTAAATATGTACTTGTTGAAATTTGGGAATGGAAAATAGCTTTAGCAAATTCTTGGTAGAATGTCAAATATTTTGATATTGTGTATGTTGTTGAATATGTATCCAAAAATATAGGAATTTATAGGTAAGTAGAAGTGGGGGAACTAACAAGAATAATGAATATGGCAAGATGTGTTCCATTAGGGGAGATTATAAAATATAAAAAAATTGATGTACATCGTCTTTGTGACAAAATAGGTTGTATTTTGTTGCGCATGAATCACTACTAGATTAGCGTCAATGGCCACCGCTCTGGCCGTAGCTAATACCATTTGACACGGGTATACTCGTGCCTAGGCCCGTGTCAACTGGGGGGTGTGGCCAATACTCAAGCACGAACTTGACCGTGGTTAATGAATGAGATATAGCCACAGATACGACCGTGGCTATTTCGTAGCTATTAATGCACATTGGATACAATATAAACTGTGGCAAATGGCTCCATTGGCTACGAACTTTCCTACGAAATGTCCCGTGGCTAATACTTATCAATCACCACCTTAGTATTTGTGGCTAATGCTTGCTAAGTACCACAGTTTTGTCTGTGGCTAATACTCGCTATTTACTACAAAACTAGCCGTAGCTAAAGTCATTTTACAAATATATATATATTTGTAAAAATGACTTGCAACACACACTATAAACACTAAAATAGAAGAGGAGGCAGCCAGACTATTGTATGATTGTGATTTATAGAATGTTGTGATTTTAATCAAACCAAAAATGACTTGCAACACACACTATAAACACTAAAATACCCCAATAATAGTTAGCTTAGCTAAAAACATTCCCAAATAACTCTCATAGCTATGATCTAACTGTACTTTTTTTTAAAGATTGTTGAGGTAGAAAGAATACGTTATTAGCCTATTCTAGAATTGTCCCTGCCAAAAACTTAAGGTGCCGCCCAATTAACAGCTGCATAAAATTTGTTCCTCGAGCTGATTAAATGAGCAGGTAAGCGGAACACCAAATCAGCCAACTTACAAAGCCTGCATGGGAGATGCCCTTTTCATCCTTAGCCTGGCGCAGGTCAATTAATGCCTTGTAGCGCCCTACAAATACCATACTTCTGAGATGCTTATAGACAAATGCGCCTCCTAAAGGAACTTGCATCTTTAAGGGCCCGTATCTGCAAAGCCAAAAAACTTACCTTCAAAGGGTTTTAGGAGATGACAACATTTTAGATGTTAGATATTCAAAGGTAGAAGTGAGTCGAAACAGTTCAGCTAACAGTTCTGAAAGATTTAGAGTCTACCATAAACAGTTCAGCTAACAGCTGATTACTGTAAGACACGTAGAAATGGATGATTATATTATGCCTAGGATGATTCTATGTGGAATGCCTCTTGATGAACCATATTTGCAGTATCGTTTGTCAAAGATCATGGCAGACGAGAAGATGGGACTGATGGAAGGAAATATACATTTGAGTGAGTGTTACTATCTGATGGGGACAGCTGACCCTACTGGGTTACTAAATAGTGATGAAGTTTGCATTATTATGGACAAAGGGAAAAGTGTGGGAGAAGTATTAGTATACAGGAACCCTGGGTTGCAATTTGGAGATATACACGTTTAGCAGGCAACTTATGTCAAAGAGCTAGAAAATATTGTTTGCAATGCTAAATATGCTATTTTCTTTCCTACTAAAGGTCCATGATAATTGGCTACTGAAATAGCAAATGGTGATTTCGAGGCGACATGTATTGGGTGTAAAGAAACCCAGAGTTATTGAAGTACTATAAACCAAGTAAACCATGGGAAAAAAATTATTCAACGAGTAGTGCATCCCTTGCAAGGCCGACACATTTTTCTTCTGATCAATTGGAGCATGAGCTTTTCCAACAATTTATAACTGCCAGATTTCATCAGAGTAATATTATTGGTACCGCATCAGATAGCTGTTTGGCTTTTATGGATCGGCTCCTGACACTAGGTAATGATTGTGCAGAAGAAAAAAACTGTATAAAGGAAAAGATGCTTTAGTTGATGTATATTATGATGCTTTAGATGCACCCAAAAGTGGAAAAAAAGGTTATCATTTCAAAGGATTTGATGGCCAAATTTTTTTCACATTTCATGAAAAAGTGGAATAGTTATAACTCCAAATCTTTTTTGGGACAAATTCACGATAAGGTGGAGTCTTTCCAATCATTGGAGCTCCAGTCAAAAGAAGTATGGAAACTTCTGTGTTTCAGTGGAGAAATTAAAAAATCCTGCTTGTTGTTATGGAAGGGTCATTATGACCAGTACAGAAATGAAATGAAATACGCCCTGGAACTTGATCAGGAAATAAAAAATGAGGCTGCGAACGGAGTTATACATAAATATAAACAGAAATTATATGATGTTGCGGAGTTTGAGGAGAGTCCTCGAAGTCAAGAATAAATCTTCAATGAGGCTCTTTCTATCTATCAAGTCAACTATGATTATGCAAACGATGTCAACGATGTTGGTAAATGCAGATTCGCTTAGAAAATAGTTGGTCGAGCCCTCTGCGCACGTTATGCCAATGCAAGACGAAGATGTCATTGTCTGCTTGAAATCTATTCTACATGAAATATTAAATTAGTGTGTGAATAAGCTTGCATTATTGCTTGTATTAACTATTCAGACAATGAAATGAAATTGCCTTACTATTTATTCCTGATGGTTCTCTTGTTATGAAACTTTTCCTTTCTTGTGTTGCATATAATTTTGTACTATCAGAAGCATCCTCTATACTCTTTCGTATTCTTTTTTTTTTAAAGGGTCTCCTAAAGGAATGATCTTGGCACTAATAAGAAACCTTACTATTCTCTTGTAGTTTTTATGCATACGACATTAGGGTATATGAAACAGGGAAAACAAAGGTTCCATTTCCAAGTGAACAGCCAATGAATATGCACACGACATTGTGGGATGGAAGGGATTGGGTCACGACAGGTGGGCGTATCAAGGTAGACTGGAAGCTAGTGCCTTTCACTGCATTATTTCCCGACTTTAACATTGATGGTTGTGTGTGGTCTGGGATAGGATTACTACCCCTTGTTCAACCTCTTACAAACCTAAATGGATTGACCAAAAACTTACCCTTAGAGCGGTATAAAAGTTGGCATGGGTACGAAAGAATTACATGTACTACGACTACTGCGCCGATCCCAATAACCATAGTCCCCCTAAACGTTTTGGCCAATTTTGATCTCTGGGTAATTACTTTATGTTGTAGTATAATAAAAGTACAGTGATTTGATCTCTTTTATCATAATTCAAGTATGTCAACTACTTGCAAGCACAAGTTGGAATCCTTCAAACTATGGCCCCAATTATGGTACTTTATATATTTATCCCCCATTCTACATATTATTATGCTGTCGCTGACTAATATTATCCTCCAAAATCAGTTATACGTGATAATCACGCCATGAAGCTAATAGGATTGGTTGATAATGATGTGTATATGCAGGAAAACAAGGATACAGTTAAAACACAACTCTCTTCCCCTGATAAGAGCAAGGATACAAGAAAACAAGGATACAGGAAAGCAAGGATAACATTAATACCTGATGAAAGTTGTTTAAAAAACACAACTCTCTTCCCCTAAAACCTCCCAGCAAGTACAATTAAAACAGTAGTATAATAAAAGTACAGTGATTTGATCTCTTTTATCATAATTCAAGTATGTCAACTACTTGCAAGCACAAGTTGGAATCCATCAAACTATGGCCCCAATTATGGTACTTTATATATTTATCCCCCATTCTACATATTATTATGTTGTCGCTGACTAATATATCCTCCAAAATCAGTTATACGTGATAATCACGCCATGAAGCTAATAGGATTGGTTGATAATGATGTGTATATGCAGGAAAACAATGATACAGTTAAAACACAACTCTCTTCCCCTGATAAGAGCAAGGATACAAGAAAACAAGGATACAGGAAAGCAAGGATAACATTAATACCTGATGAAAGTTGTTAAAAAACACAACTCTCTTCCCCTAAAACCTCCCAGCAAGTACAATTAAAACAGTAGTATAATAAAAGTACAGTGATTTGATCTCTTTTATCATAATTCAAGTATGTCAACTACTTGCAAGCACAAGTTGGAATCCATCAAACTATGGCCCCAATTATGGTACTTTATATATTATCCCCCATTCTACATATTATTATGCTGTCGCTGACTAATATTATCCTCCAAAATCAGTTATACGTGATAATCACGCCATGAAGCTAATAGGATTGGTTGATAATGATGTGTATATGCAGGAAAACAAGGATACAGTTAAAACACAACTCTCTTCCCCTGATAAGAGCAAGGATACAAGAAAACAAGGATACAGGAAAGCAAGGATAACATTAATACCTGATGAAAGTTGTTTAAAAAACACAACTCTCTTCCCCTAAAACCTCCCAGCAAGTACAATTAAAACAGTAGTATAATAAAAGTACAGTGATTTGATCTCTTTTATCATAATTCAAGTATGTCAACTACTTGCAAGCACAAGTTGGAATCCATCAAACTATGGCCCCAATTATGGTACTTTATATATTTATCCCCCATTCTACATATTATTATGCTGTCGCTGACTAATATTATCCTCCAAAATCAGTTATACGTGATAATCACCCCATGAAGCTAATAGGATTGGTTGATAATGATGTGTATATGCAGGAAAACAAGGATACAGTTAAAACACAACTCTCTTCCCCTGATAAGAGCAAGGATACAAGAAAACAAGGATACAGGAAGCAAGGATAACATTAATACCTGATGAAAGTTGTTTAAAAAACACAACTCTCTTCCCCTAAAACCTCCCAGCAAGTACAATTAAAACAGTAGTATAATAAAAGTACAGTGATTTGATCTCTTTTATCATAATTCAAGTATGTCAACTACTTGCAAGCACAAGTTGGAATCCATCAAACTATGGCCCCAATTATGGTACTTTATATATTTATCCCCCATTCTACATATTATTATGCTGTCGCTGACTAATATTATCCTCCAAAATCAGTTATACGTGATAATCACGCCATGAAGCTAATAGGATTGGTTGATAATGATGTGTATATGCAGGAAAACAAGGATACAGTTAAAACACAACTCTCTTCCCCTGATAAGAGCAAGGATACAAGAAAACAAGGATACAGGAAAGCAAGGATAACATTAATACCTGATGAAAGTTGCTTAAAAAACACAACTCCCTTCCCCTAAAACCTCCCAGCAAGTACAATTAAAACAGTCCCAGGTATAACGCTTTCCCTAATTTTACATAAAAACAACCACAAACATCAAAATAAAATCAAACAAAAACAACCAAACATAAAAAACAACTAAATTTCTCAAAATTGAACCTGAGCTTGGTGGATTAGGTAACTGCTCCCACAGAGAGATGTCATGGCTCTAATCATAAATTAAATCTTACCTCCGTGGGATTGAAGATTCGGAGAGGGAGATATGATCGAAGATTTTTGGGAGAAATTAGGGCAAGTAATTTGGGAGAAATTTGGAGAGAGAGATATGATTGAAGATATGTCTCAAACCCTACAACTTATAAAGTGGGAAGAGAGAGTTTTGAGGGAAATCGAACTTCTAAATTTTGGATCCCGCATTTTTAAAGTTATTCGCCACGGTTTGGCCATGAATTTTGGGGTTTGGCCACGGTAAGGTTTGTAGCATTTAGCTAATGTTGGTGCTGTGGCTAAAACAAATATAGACCGTGGCTGTTGGTCCATTTTCTAGTAGTGAATGTAGCTGAAGAAATTCCTTGAGATATGGAAGGATTAGAGCGGGAGTGTAAGGGATTGTTGTCGCTGAGAAGGCTAAGTATCGAAGACAAGTAGAAGGCATTACGTTCGAGGAGTTGAACGGTCGCGAAGTGGTACAATGAACAGTCACGTGGGGTTTATAAATAGCTCTGATGTGGGCGACTGTTCAAACTTTTCCAACTCATAAAAAAAAATTCTCTAGTGCGAATTTCTTTTGCTCGTCGTTGGAGTTATTATCTACAATTGCAAAGGATGAGATTAGCGTTATGATTGCAAGAGCCAAGCGAGCAAAGGAAAGGGATACGGAAGCATCGCGTAAATAAAGGTTAGTGATTATGGTTTGGTTGTTTGCGTTTGTTTTTATTTGTTTATTGATTGAAGAATGAGAAACAAACAAGAGTTAGTATGTGTAATGTTGTTTGTAGAATGAATTTGATTAAAATTGATTGGTTTGTAAGGAGGAAATAATAGAACAGTGCTAGGGTTTGACAGAGGGTTTATAAAATTATGATTTAATTGTGACTGTTATTGGTGTGATTGTGGAAGAAATGGAGTCGTAGGGGGCTATAGATGGGTTCTGGTGTGAGCGGTTGGATAAATGGGTGGAGATGAGTTGATAGAGTGATCAGGTGGTAGCGCTGTGGTTCGACACAGTTGTATAGAAGTTTTTTTGATGTGGCAAGATTGTCAGGAATTCTGTTTGTTGTTGGGATTTGGCCAGATTTTGTGCCAGAGAAGGGGAATTCTCAATTTTGAATGATGGTATTTTTGGCGGGAAAAAGGTAAAGTATCTTCGAGAAGCTATTTGGATTCCTGAAATTTGACCAAAATGAAAATAGATTAAGATGTTATCGATGGTTATTTATTAAATTAAAAGGTCGTCGAGTAATGAGCATATTTGTTACTAATCGAAGATAGGAATATAAATTAAATCATATTAATCATATCGAGAACTGTAGTATTAAATATAAATGTAAAATGATAGCAGCAAACAGTAAAGAGATGGACGTGTTGGAGAGTAATCTTCGACAACGATATGATTATGAATATATGAACTTATAAATATATATATGTATCACATATGATAGATACTAACTGTGGTAAAAATATGGAATCTGATTAATAGGTTCTTTAAAATGGCAGAACCAATTAAAATGATGAGAAAGATATATACGCAAATCTTGAAGATGTAGAGCCCCTGATGATTTATGTGAGGACTTGTGTACAACAATTGGGAAGGAGATATAGGGTGGGGTCGAGTAGTACAGATCTAGGTAGTGTGGAAATGTTTTGGGTGGCACCCAGTATTGTCGAACTATCTGATGAGGAGGCCATGGAGAAAGATGTGGATCACGAGCCCCAAGCTAGTGATTGAGAGGGTAGTAGTGATGGGGAAGAAGATGTGGAAGAGGGCGAGGAAGCATGTTATGGAGAGGGTCCAGAGACCAAAGAGATATTAAGCTTCAAGAAGAAATAGGGTATTCCTGGGGATATAAGCTTAGAGGAGTACCAGCATGAAATGATCGACCAAGAAATACCCTTGAATGGTATTCTGGTGCATCGAGAACAAATAAAGAAAGGGTTGAAGCTTCCCCTCAGAGCGGACCAGAAAAAGTTAATGAACTTTTTTGATGTAGCTCTTGGGCAGTTCAATCCGAATGTATACGACTTGCTTAGGGCATGTAAAAGGGTATCGTTACTTGGCGAGGTTCCTGAAGAGGCCAATATTTTATGACATGGTGTCAACTGGAGGTCAATACACCAATGAACGTTTACTGGTGTCTGGGAATTATGAGTTCGACCAAAATGACCATGGGGAGTCGTTAAAAAGAAAAGCGTTTCATCTAGGTCTGTGGTTAGGTAACGTAAACGGTTAAGTTAGATGTAAACTCGTGTTAAATCTGCGTTTATAATGTTGTTGTTGTTTCTATGTTTTGCATCTTTGAAGGAAGTCAGGAAGAAAGCTAAAGTAGACGATGAATTGTATAAGATAAGGAGAAGATTCTTTGGCAGGATCGATAACCAGGTTATCGACCAAAATCTTTTGAGTACACTATTCCAAGAGGCTGGTCTAAAAAGGTCGAGGACTAAAGGTTCTGAAGTGCCTGTAATCGACAGAAAAATGTCGGCGAAGAATAAAAGAGCCGCAGACGGTAGTTTTGCACTAGAAAATCCTTCCTTGGCGGGGTACAACACTGATACAGAGATAGATGCCATGCTTGGAGAGTCTTTGGGAAGGAATAAAAAAAAGAGGGCGGCGAGCTATAATGTTCCTCCGCTGCATCCACATAAGAGGACTACTCGACAGTCGACAACAGAGAGGTTGGATGTTACCGCCAAATAAGCTGCTGTGATGGGTGGGTTACCTCCGCGAGATTCGAGCAGTGTGCTCTCCAAGAAGAGTGTTGGTGGCGGGACGTCGAAGAAGAAATTTTTTGAAGAGTTTGAGATGGAAATTCAGAGGACCGTGGATTCATATACGTCTGGGACGGATGAGCTTAAGACGGGGCTGAATGATTGTTTGGTAAGGATTGAGAGTTTGAATACATTTTTAAACGTGGGTCAGAGGAATTTGTCGAAGGTGAGAAATTTTAATGCTTTGGTTCGATTGAAAATTTTGGTAGGGCATTCGAATACTCATTATATGACTTTGATGCAGATTAAGAAGTTGGTGACTGAAGCCATGGGTCGCGTTGTTGGCAGTAGTGAGTTTGCAAATCTGATTGTTGCTTATAAAAATATAGAGAAGGATTTGATCACGGAGAAGGTTGTGCTGAATGCAATGTTGAATAGGCACAAGTTAGATGCGAAAAAGGCGAGGGAAGCTGAACTGTCTGAAGTGAAGAAAGTGTTAGAGAAAGATACGAAGGAGGCTTTGGCATTGCAGAAAACCAATTTTGAAAAAGATGTAAGGGAGTAAGTTGCCGATGTATAAAAAGCAATGGAGCTAGAACAGGATAAACTTCTCGATGAGGTAAGGGCTCAGATGAATGCTAAGAAACAAGAAAAATGTAGGAAAGTGGGGGCGCATTTTTGAGGACAGTATGGGGAGTTAGAAGAAAGGAAAAAATTCTACAAGGGAGTTACAAAATCTGTTGGTGCTATTTTTTATGATAGTTAAGAAGACGATGTACCCTAGACTCGCTATTTACGCGGGGCAACTGAAGTTGTCGAAGATGATGTGATGATGGAAGCTGATGGTGCTCATCTTGGGGAGGTAGCAAATGTGCAGGTACCAAAAGTGCCATAAATGTGAATGAAGAAAAATCTCCCTCTGAAATGTTAAACCTTAAGTAAGCCGTGTTATGTTGGTAAGATATGTAACAATGGTCAGTGGGACCAAAATAATTTAATTTGTAGTTTGTGGTGAATATTTTGTTGCGGAAAAATTTTATTTGTGAAAAAATATATATGTTATGCATGTATTTTGTAAATAATTCTAAGTAGTAGATTTGATAATGTGATTTTATCGAATGCGACTATAGATTCAAGCAGATATGTAAGGAATGCTTGTGTGCGTGATATGTGAAACATGGCCATGAAATGGCAAGTAATAAGAATGAGTACCAGATGTATATCCTTAGATGGATATCTGGATTTAGATTTGAGAAGAAACAAGAGCTCTGTAAGAGGTTGTTCGATAAGTAAAGAGCGCGAAGTAGAATATCCTGCAGTTGGATATTGTTCGCGTAAAATTGAATGATAGTTGTTAGGTGAACTTGTTAAGTAGTGACCAAGAAAAAATCAAGATAGCAAGGAGATTGTTTGTCTCATGCATACTTGACAAGTATCGATTGAGATCAAATCGAAATAGTAAGGATATCGTTATTCTGATGTATACTTGACAAGTATAGATCGAGATCAAAACAAAATAGTATGGATATCGTTTATCTGATATATACTTGACAAGTATAGATCGAGATCAAATCGAAATAGTAAGGATATCGTTTGTTTGATGTATACTTGATAAGTATAGATCGAGATCAAATCAAAATAGTAAGGATATCGTTTGTCTGATGTATACTTGACAAGTATAAATTGAGATCAAATCAAAATAGTATGGATATCGTTTGTTTGATATATACTTGACAAGAATAGATCGAGATCAAATCGAAATAGTAAGGAGTAAAATGATGAACACAATTTATTTATTTGAATCGATGAAAACGGTTACAGTATCTTATCTGTAAAACAATTTCAGTTGAGCAGTGTTCTATGGATATTCGAGCTGGATTTCATCTTCAGTCATTAGCTAATAAGTTCCGTTATCTGCTTTGTTGCTAACAATGTATGGCCCTTCCCAATTTTTAGATAACTTTTAGGAAATTTTAGGTTGAGTACTATCTTGGATCCATAGTAGGACAAGGTCGCCAATACCAATTTTCTATTTTTAAACTTTTTTGTTGTATGTTTTTTTCAATGTGTCATGGTATCGTCCCAGATTAGCAATGGCCTTGTCGCGGGATTCATCTATCCAATTGAGGCTGCAAAGGAAACCGAGTTTATTATCCTTATTTGGAATTTTCCGTCGGGTACTTAGTAGATCGAGGTCTGAAGGTATGACTGCTTCCGTACTAAAAGCCATCATAAATGGAGTGCAGCCTATTAAAAATCGAGGAGTGGTTCGATAGGCCCAGAGAACACTAAGTAGTTCATCCACCCATCTACCTTTTTTAACGTCGAGACGCTTGCGTAAACCAAATTTGATGCACTTGTTGATGGCTTTGGCTTGTCTGCTGCCTTGGGGATAATATGGTGTGGATTTTGTTAGCTGAATATTGTATTTATAGAGGAAAGCAAGTACTTTTGCACTGATGAATCTTTTGCCATTATTGGAGCGTATAATATGTGAACAGCCAAACCTGGTGATGATGTGTTCCCAAAGGAATTTAATGACCTCATTTTCATCAGCATGGCAGAGAGGAACTGCTTCAACCCACTTTGTGAAGTAATCAATGACGACTAAGATGAACCTTCTGTTTCCCGATGCTCGATGGAAAGGGACAATGATGTCGATTCCCAATTGTTTGAACGGCCATTGAACATTGCTAATGTGCAAGTCAAGGGCTGGACTTTTGATGTCTTGAGCATAGATTTGGTATTTGTAGCATTTACGCACAAAATCTTTGCAATCCTACCTCATCTTGGGCCAGTATAATCCTTCTGTGAATGTAGGTTGGGCTAACAATCTTCCTGAAACATGGGCGCCAGAGATACCTTCGTGAAGCTCTCTGATTTTGATCTGCGCTTGTTTCTGTGAGATGCATTCGATAAGTAGCCCCCCTCCTGTAATTCAATATAAGATGTGATCTTGGACGGTAAATCTGGGGCACTTGGCCAAAAGTGATTAAGCTTCTTCTTTGTTAATAGGGAGGATGTTGGAGTTGAGGTACGCATAGAATTGTCTTCTCCAGTCATCAGGGTCTTCATCTGCAACAATGGTGATCTGGAGTGCTGATAGTATATCAAGGCTGGAATGCTTGATGATTTTGATTTTTAAAGATCTTTTTTCACTGTCTCCCAGCATGGCAGCGATGTAAGCTAAAGCATCGGCATGTCAATTTTTTGTCGAGGTAAATAAGAAATTATTGCATGTTTAAATTTTTGCATCTTTTCTTCGACCAGAGCTGTGTAATCAACCATTTATCCCGTTGTTTTGAAAGTTTTGTTGTAATGATTTGCCACAAGTAAAGAGTAGATGTAATCTGCTAATTCTTCAGCTCTGAGAGTTAGTGCAAGATCGAGACCGTGTAAGATTCTTTTATATTCGGTCTCATTATTGGTAGCATAGAAGTTTAGCGTGATAGCTTTCTCGATTCGATGATAGGAAGGCGTAATGAGGATGATGCCAATCCCGGATCCTTGCAGTCCTACTGAGCCGTCTGTAAAAAGTTACCAGCCTGAGCTTTTGGACCATGCGTCTGGTTCTACTATTGAGTCATATGTGATAATTTCTTTTAAGTTCTTCCCAATCAGGGTCCTTGACGGGAAAGTCTGCCAAAATGTTAGCCACTACTTGTCCCTTGATTGATATTTGGGGTTTAAAGGAAATGTCGCATTTTCCAAGAAAAACATACCATTGCTAGATTCTGGAAGATTTTTCTATTTTAGAATATACTAGTTTGAGGGGGTATTTGGTGATGACTTTGATGGGATGAGCTTGAAAGTAGGGACAGTTTTTGAGAACTGTAGACCAAGGCGAGTAGCAATTTTTCTGTTGTTGTGTATCTTTTTACAGTAGGCATAAGTATTTTACTGATGAAGTAGATTGATTTTTCTACTCCGCCATCTTCTCGAATAAAGACGAAAATGATTGAATCTTCAATTGCGGATAAGATCATTGCAAGTGATTTGCCATCAATTAGAGCACTCATTATAGAAGAACGCCCCAAGTATCGTTTAAGATCTTGGAAAGCCATTTCACAGTCAGGAGTCCAAATGACTACCTTTTCTAATTTGTTCAAAAGAGGAGTGGGGTTGCCACGAAGGAGGAGGTAAAGGAGTTTGCGTCGATCAGATGACATTGAGATGAATCTATGAAGAACGCCTATCATGCCTACAAATTTTTGAACATCTTTTATTGTTCGAGAAGAAGGCATCGCGATGAGTGCTTTGATTTGTGCTGGATCGATTTATATCCCTCTTTTACTGACTAGATGTCCCAGAAATTTACCAAATGCGACTCTGAATTGACATTTTTCTGGGTTAAGTTTTATCTGGTACTTGCGAAGGATATCGAAGATAGTTTGAAGGTTATTTGGATGGTCTTCTCTCTTCAGGCTTTTGTAGATCATATCATCAATATAAACTTCCATGATATTTTCAAAATGATCCTTGAATATTTGGGTTACAAGTCGTTGGTAAGTAGTTCTAGCATTTTTTTACCCAAAGAGCATTACAGTGTAACAGTAGAGACCTCTTTCGGTTATGAAGGTCATTTTTTCCCGATCTTCTTCAGCGAGTAGAACTTGGTTGTAGCCAGAGGCGACATCCATCATAGAAAGAAGTTTGTTCCCTGCGACTGAGTCGAGAAGTTGTAAAATTAGTGGTAGCGAAAAACTATCTTTGGGTGTGAACTTGTTGGGTTCTGTGAAGTCAACACAAACCCCAATTTTGCCATTTTTTTTGGTACCGTGACGATATTAGAAGCCCACTTCAGATATTTAGCTTCCCAAATAATCCCTACCCGAAGAAGGTTATCAATTTCTTCGTTTACTGCATCGCAGAGTCGAGGAACAAGATTTTGTCATTTTGAATGATAGCTTTAATGCCTAGAAGGAGGTTGAGTCAGTGGCAAGCGATTGAAGGATCGATGCCAGACATTTCATGGAAAGTTCAGGCAAAGATGTCGATGTTCTTCTTAAGTAGCTGTATCATGGCCTCTTTTTCGTCGGTTGACAATTTGGAGCAGATGCAAGCTGTGTGTCCCAGGCCATCGAGTTCAACAGATTTGACCATCTCGGTGTCATGCTGTTCGAATGTGGGTGATTCATCTTGCTGTAGTTGCTATGCTTTGATTGTATGAGGGTTGGTTGTGGTATTTTTGCACATTCGTACAACTGTTTGGCTGCCTTTGATTTCATAGATCCCATGATCTATCAAAAAACGCAGTTCTAGATGATAAGTGGAAGGCACCGCTTTGATCGAATGTAACCAACTACGTCCCAAAATGCCCAAATATCTGGACTCAGCATCGATGACAAGTAATTTGACGAACGTAGTTTTTGAACCCGCCTGAAGTGGCAGAGTGATCTCTCATGTGGCTGATTCTTTCAAACCATTGAATCCCGTCATTGTTGTTATCGAAGTTTTAACTGAATATGTAAGGCCTAGGACTTCAATTGCTCTTCTGAACAATACATTTGTGGCGCTTCGGGTAATGATGAGAAGCGTATGTAGGTTGTCTTGTCCGACTTTGAGCATAATAACAAGAGAGTCATTATGGGGGCATTTAGCATAGTTGGTGTCACAGTCTTCGAAGGTGATTTGGTAAGGATATTTTAATTTGTTTGTGCTTGGAAGAAGTTTTGCTGATTTGTCAGAGGAGGTCATTTTACAGTAAGACATAATCCGATCGTCCTATTTTCTTTTCTTCCCTTTCTCAATTTCGATCATATACAGGTGGCGAGCTTGCCCCTGGGCCTAATTTTGTTATACTTCTTTATTTTTTGCTTCATTCTCGAGAAACTTTTGGATGTCGACGATATAATTGTGGAGTCTTCGAACTAATAGGATACGATGAAAGATTTACATGAGGGAGTAGCAGTTGTAAGTTTTGTGACTATGCACATTGTGATACTGACATAGGGGTCTGTTGGTTGGGAAGATCAGGAATAGCTTGTGGTGCGCGATAATACTCATCTCTCTTTATCATCGGCAAGATAGCAGAGAGAGTTGTTGTCATTGGCGGCAAATCTGGGATAGGTTGTGGTGCGCGATAACACTATCGGGTTTGCCGTACCTTCTTCTCTGTTATCGGTGTTTATGTCGCATTGCTTAGGCGCTTCATTAGTGACTGCTCGTTGGGATGGGGTCAAAGATGTTTCTCGAGAATGGATGACAGATGAGCTCTTCATCTTATCTTTCTTTGATCACTCCAGTTCGATGTAGTTATTAACTACATCAATCATTTCTATGACTGTTCGTGGCTTGTGCAGAATAAGCTCTTCTCAAACTTCTGAGTTAATGTGCAGGGCGGAAGTAATTGCTGGAACTACAATTTTTGGGTTTGAGTTTCCAATTTTCCCTGTTTCCTGTAAGAAGCGTTTATAAAAGCTTGTCAGGGTCTCTTTCGCGCCTTGCTCGAAGTAAAACAAGGAATCAATAGTAATTTCTCGCTCCCTAGCATTAGCGTAATTAGATTCAAAAAGATGTTGCAACTGGCTGAATATGGTGATAGAGGCCTCTTGGATAGTATGGAACCAACAGAGCGGTTCTTCCTTCAGGCTCATGTTGAATAGCCTACATAGCATATGGTCGAGTTTGGAATATAACCTAGCCGCGACTTTAAAATGTTGAAAATGTGTAAACGGGTCAGTCAGGCCTGCATATTGAATAAATTTTGGCTTATGGAAATTTTCTGGGATGGGCATATTTTCGAAATAAAGGGAGATGAGGTTTGTCTCGATTCTATCAAGCGCGGATCTTCGGCCTGAGATGTCAGAGTTTATGGCTAGGATCCTGTTATTATGGTCGTCCAAGGTGACGAACTGTTGCGGGGGAAATGGTAAGGCTGCGACCTGAGGAACGAAATCTCCCCGTCCTTCTGGTCCCAATCAATCCCTTATTGGTCTTCTTTTAGGCGGAGGAGTCTGACGACGCGTGCGTCTACTTCCTTGAGTTGTCGATGCGGAGGATGTTAAACCAAAATGTCGTGAAGCCCTGTTTGGATTTCGGGATCTAGATCGAGAAATTTGTTTCTCATTTTCCCTCAGCTGATCATCGCGTTGAATTGCTCTTGATCTATGCTTGTTCCGGGCGAGTGGAGGTGACGTCTGGCGACCAGTAAGTCGATCTTATCTTCTCGTCAATCGTTCTTTTTCTTTCTGATGTGTTTGACTTTGTTGATCCAAGGTTTTCCTTCGTTCGTCTCTCTCCATTTGAAGAGCTTTAGCATGGACACGCTGATCTTCCAGTCTCTGGGCTTTTTCTGTGGCCATTTGTTTTTGAAGCTTGAGTACTGCACCACGTAGATCAATTTCTCCTAGTATTTTCTGATCTCTTACGGTGCCAGAATGGCTTCTAAGGTTCATGTTTGTCATTGGAAGGTGTTTAAATCAGAAATGGTAAAATAAAGTGTGGTTTTTCTCACAGACGGCTCCAATTGTAGTGGCGTGTTTTTTAAAAGGAGAATCTTCGCCAATACTCATTCGTAAAGAGAATGCAATAAGACTAGAAAAACAAGATTTTAGGTGGAAAACTCAGTAAAAATTGAGAAAAACCACAACCTCGAGAAGGATTTTGATGTAAAATCCAGTATATTGTTAGTTATTATAGATTTTTGGAGTGATAGTAAGGATAAGTAACTAATGGTAAAAATTTTAGGTTTTCGAAGATCCTCAATAATCTATTTTCTGCCTATATTTATAGTAGATACATATAATGTTACAAAAAAAATAGTCTCCTATTCCGAGAGGAATGGGCGAACTTCGCCGCGGATCTCTAACAGCTCTTTCTTGACCAGGCGCAATGGTTACTTTTGGTAGGTCAAGGACTTGATCTCGATTGTTGACCTTCGACCATGTATGGATGTCTTCAACTATGCTTTGCTAGCTTATTCTTATCGAATGTGGGGAATATGCTACTACATAACTGTTAAAGAAAACTCTATCTGTGGAAGATTTGAATAGGGAGATTGAGGCACTTCGTGCTCAGGTGGCAGATTTAAAGGTGATCAATCAAGCTGGATCAACTAAAACTAACATAAAATCAGAAGAAAATATTGCATTCATAACTCGAATAGATAGTGAAATGGAGAGGCAAAAAACACAGTATAAGAGGTTGGAAGATCACCTTCAGAGGGCGAGGGCGAATTTATCTCATGCGGTTCTGACCCAGGTATCACATTCAGAATTGTTAAGGGCGGTGATTACCTATTTTGTAGAGGAGGTAAAAAATCTTGAGTTAGAAAGAGATACCTTGTTCGACTGTATGTCGGAAAAGGGATGCACTTGCAAAGTTGATGTAGAGCGAGGAAATTGTATGAGCTCCATAGAAATGGATTTGGGCCCTCGACCTGCTGAATTGGTATAATAGGGCAGGATTGTTGTGTTTGCTCGAACTCGAGAATTTATGGCAGGTCGACCTCCTGTTGTAGGGGAAAGCGTAGCTGACATCCCAGCAGTATAAAAGAATCCATTATAGTTTTGTACATAGACCTGAAAAGAAATAATATGTTTCGCAGACATGTTAAAAGATGAAGTGAGTTTTACATTTGTTTTATCTTATGTCTGGTAGAGTTCTTCGATTGAAAACTATTATCACATTTGTTTTAATCCTGGAATTGAGTAGAGTCGGTCAAACCAAGTGTAATCTTGATTTAGCTGATAGAATATCGCAGACATATTGATTGAGATGAAAGCTAGTTTTACCTTTGCTTTATCTTATGTCGGGTAAAGTCCTTCGATTGAAAACAAGGGTTATCTTTATTTTAATCTCAGAAGATTTAGTAGAGTGAGCGAAGCCCAGTGTTATCCTTGATTTAACTGGTATGATGTCGCAGCCATATTGAAAGAGACGAAAGCTAGTTTTACCTTAATTTGCTTTATCTTATGTCTGGTAGAATCCTTCGATTGAAAACAAGTGTTACCTTTGTTTTAATCTCAGAAGATTTAGGAAAGTCTGCCAAACTAAGTATTATCCTTGATTTAACTGGTATGATGTCGCAGCCACATTGAAAGAGATAAAAGCTAGTTTTACCTTTGCTTTATCTTATGTCTGGTAGAGTCCTTCGATTAAAAACAAGTTACCTTTACTTTAATCTCAGAAGATTTAGTAGAGTTAGCCAAATCAAGTGTTATCCTTGATTTAACTGGTATAGAGGTCGATTGAAAGCTAGTATTATATATGCTTTAATCTATGTATGTCTACGAAGTAGAGAGATATGTTGGAGAATTGAATTTTTCATTGAATAGAAAAGAATGTACATTGGATGGAGATGAAAATCTCACTTTTGGAATGAAAAAAATGAGAAACTGAAATTTAGTGAGGAACTTAATGATAGTACCGTTTTAGTCGCCTAGTATTCCAAGGATTTGAGATGTAGACTTCCTCTTCTGTTAGGAGGTAGTATGATCCCAGGCCTGAGAGACCTGTGATAAGGAATGGACCCTCTCAATTGTCTGCTAGTTTCCTAGCATGAGGCTCTTTGCGTTATTGAGGCATTTCTTTGAGGACGAGGTCATCGATTTGGATGGTACGGCTCTTGACTCATTTGCTGTGCAAACTGGCCAGCATATGGTAATATCGACCTAGGTTAGTGATAGCACATTCTCTGGTCTCATCGATCCAATTGCGTTTGCTGGCCAATTCAAATTCATTTTCTTTGTCAGTTAGCTCGTGATCTTTGACTGGATGATAGTATTCTGAGGGAATGATGACCTCAGTACCATAGGCAAGGAAAAATTAAGTACAGCCGATAAATTGACGTGGAGTGGTACGATATGCCCATAAGATATAAGGTAGCTCGCAAACCCAATTCCTTTTTTTCTGTGAGAGAAGTTTTTTCTTGAGTCCATCCACGATGGCTTTGTTGGTGATTTTGGCTTGGCCATTGCCTTGAGGGTAGTAGGGATTGGATGGTGAATGGATGATATTGTGTTAGTTGAGGAAAGCTATGATTTTTTCTCTAACAAATTGGGGCCCGTTATCGATATGAATCAGGTGGAGGAACCAAAACTGAGTGATGATGTGCTACCAGATAAAATGGATGGCATCTTCTTCTCTGGTTTGACAGAGTGGAACGACTTCTACCCATTTTGTAAAATAATTGGTAGCTACGAGTAGGTGGTGGCGGTTACTTGGAGAATTAGGAAATTTGCCGACAAGATCGAGTGCCCATTTTTTGAATGGCCAAAATACCTTGCCTGCATGGAGTTCAAGCGTAGGGGCGCATATCATTTGTCCATATCATTGGCAAGCGTTACATCTGCGTGAGTACTCTTCTGCCTGCTTGTGCATGTCGGGCCAGAATACTCCTTGTGTATTAGTTATGTTTGCTAGTGATCGACCTGCGGCGTGGGAACCACAAGTCCCTTCATATAATTCGCAGAACATCTCGTCCGCTTTCTGTTTGAAGAGGCACTTGAGGTAAGGCCCCGTGACTGAATGGCGGTATACGGCACCGTTTTCATTTGTGTAATGTTTTGAGTTGTTGATCAGCTATCGGCGCTCCTTCAGATCTGTTGGAAGTAGTCTTTTGCATTAGTTATCGATTCCGAGGTAGGCTAGGAAAGGCTTTTGCCAATTATTCTCTTCCCCTTTATCGCCCCCAGTGCTGATCGTGCATATAAAAATGCAATCAATATTGGGGGTTAAAATTACTTTAATCTGGAGATATCGAGCTTCAGTACCCAAGAACCCGGCGAGATATGCCAAGGAATCGGCATGTCTGCTTTCACCTCGAGGAAGATAACCGAGAGCTACTTGCACAAACTTGCTCATCCTATCTGCAATGAGTGTTGCGTACTCGATCATCTTGTCATTCCTCTTGTATTGCTCAGAATAATGGTGGACGATAAGTAGTGAATCTGTATAAACTGAGAGTTTTGGGACACCGAGCTCAAGAGCGAGGTCGAGTCCGTGAATAAGAGCGTCGTATTCGGCAAAATTGTTTGAGGCCTCGAAATCCAAACGAATTAATTTCTCAATTCTGTCGTTGGAAGGGGCAATCAATACGATCTCAATTCCTTACACTGCGGGTTCTGCTGATTCATCTAGAAGAAGTCTCGACCCTTTCCTTGTAATCCATTCAGCTCGTTCGCCAAATTCTTTGGGGGTGGATCATCTGAAGTTTCCTCTGTAAGGTCAGGATCGTGCTCCTCCCACTCAGGATCTTTAACAAAATAATCTGCGAGAAAATTGGTGACGACCTGACCCTTTTTGGAATGACATTGTTCAAATTTTAAATCATGTTATACCAAGCTGACTGACCATTGTTATACTCTTCTCAATTTTTCCTTTTTGGATAGAACTTCCCGAAGTGAGTAGTTTGCCATGAGTTTGACTGAATAAGCTTGGAAGTAGTGCTTGAGTTTTTGCGAAGTTTAAACAAGAGTGAGAAGAAGTTTCTCAATTTTGGAATATATTGTTTCCATAGGAGTGAGGGTTTTACTGATGAAGTAAACTGGCTTCTCAATTTTCCCTTCAAGTCGAATAAGAATCGAGCTGACTGAATTATTTGTAATTGCTAAGTAGATAATCAGTTCTTCATTATCTATTGGGGTACTCATGATGGGAGACCTCCCTAAATTGGTTTTGAGATCCTAAAAAGCTACTTTACATTCTGATGTCCAATGAACCTCTGTATTTGGCAAAACTTTTCCTCTTTTGGTATAACCACGGAGTAATAGGAACAACCAACGACAAGGGTTTGAAGATTTTGAAATGAATCGATTGATAGCGGTAATCTTGCCACCAAGTTTCTGAACGACTTTCATTATTTTTGGAGATGGCATGTCGAGGAGAGCCCGAACCTGATCTAGATCGGGCTCAATCCCTTTCTTGCTGATGAGGCGGCCGAGAAATCGACTTGAATGTACGCCGAATTGGCACTTATCAGGATTGAGACGCGTCCTATAAGAATGAAGAATATTGAATATTGTGTTAAGGCTTGAAATGTAGAGTTCTAGAATTTTTCCTAGATGTGCTTTGAACATAGTAGTCATCAACCGCTGATAAGTCGTGCTTGCGTTTTTAAGTCTAAAGGGCATGACTTTGTAGCAGTAAAGTCCTCTTTCAGTGATGAAAGTGGTATTTTCTTGATCTTCTTCCAAGAGTGGAATCTTATTATATCCAGAAGCGTCCATCACAGATTGGAGTTTGTGACCTGCTGTGGAATCAAAGATTTGATGAATGTTGGGAAGAGGGAAACTTTCCTTTGGAGTATGTTTGTTTAGATCAGTAAAATATACATAAACTTGGACTTTTCATTCTTCTTTGGGACAACGACGATGTTGGATATCCAATCTGGATATTTAACTTTTCATTTCTCAATCTGAATATTTCTGGAAATAGCTTTGTTTGTAGCTCCTCGAGGCCCCGATCTTTCCCGCGCAGAAATTCGGGTAGTTTCTGTCAATTGATTGCGATCACGTGTTGGAGGAGCCTACTGAGTATTTTGCAGAGCTTGTAAGGCATTCTGCATGGTTGTCATCATATCATTTAAGCACTGTCAAATGAGCTTGTCGTTCGGTATCGAGCTCCTTCTCACGAAGCTCTTGGTCGAGAGTTAATTGGCATTCGAGCTCATTGCGCTTCTCAGTTTCGATGTTGAGATTCGCTTGTAGCTCTATAAGTTATTCTAGCTTAAATGAAAGATCGAGCTGGATTCCGGTCACTGGTCATCTGGAAGTGACCATGGTTGAAAGTTGTAGTATAGTGAATGTATGCCTTAGGATATCGTGGAAATGATTTCTTTCCCATAGACGACGCTAAATGTAATGGCCTAATTCCGTAAGCTCGAAGTGGCTTAGAGTTAGCTATTACACCAATGTACATGTGACACGACTATTGTTAAGCAAGAAATGACACAGGTAATTTAGCGTGGAAAACCTTTGAATAGGTAAAAAACCATGATCTCGAGTTGAGGGTTTTTGTAATAGTAACATTTATTACTTAAGGCTGTTATCTTATTACAAGTGATTTCTCGACTTTGAAATGTTTGATCTTGTAAATAAGAAGTTTTAAGTTTGAGAATCTAGAAAATATAGTTTTCTTGGTAATTTCTCATATATTTTTTCTGGTCCCTCTCTCTCTTGGAACTTTTCTTATATAGGCCTTCTCCATAGTTTTTTATCGTACTGAAGCACGTTCTCCGAACAATGTGGTTACTGGCGGTTGACTGAGTAACTGTTAAGTTCGTGAGAGACAAGTATCTTTGACTTGTTCAGGTTTTTATGCTTGAGCTCGGCTCACGTTCTTCATAAGTTCGTGGAGTAGGTGGCAATGTTAACTGTGGAAGTCATATGGAGAATGTGTGAGCCTGACATGGAGGTAGTTCGAACTGAAAGGAAGCTTGATCTGGGGTAAAGTCGAGGGGTAGGCCCCTATAGTAACCGCAGCTATGATTGCTGAATGATTATCGTCATCCATAATTGATTCAATAAAATTGCTAAACCAGCTTTTACAGCTCTTAAGTTTCTCGTCGTCCTAAGCAGCTATTTCTTTTAAGAAATCACAACTCCTTCAGAGATCATATTGTTAAGTTCCATGACTGCCTGTTCTGTTATTTCTAGGGAGTCGCGTATTTATCTATAAAACAAGTATCATAAATGTTTCATAAAAGAGTTAGCTCAATGTTTATGTTCTCGGGATCTATATGAAAATTAGACAAAGAGTCAAGTTTAACAAGGCAGGCAACAACCAGTCTTTATTGTGAAGAGGGATATCTGATTTTAGCACTCTCCGTAGAACTTTTGTAAAATGCCAAGAAATTATGGATCTATGAAACTGGTCGGACTCCAGAAATCTTTCTAATAGTCTGGATGCTGCAGATATTGTGGAGAGAATCTAACTCTACTCCTTCACATAATTGTTTGACACCTATCCTTTATTAACTCTAAGTTAACCCACATCTTTTATCGTCATCTCCCCTTTGTAAATTTTATATTAAATAAAAAAATTAATAAAAAAACAAAAGAATAGGTAAAATCTAATCTAAAAAAGTTTCCACTATGTAGTATTATAGTTTGCCTTCTTGTGGTGACGCTGAGACAACTCGTTCCATTTCACAACAAAGTTTTAGTAAAACCGTCATTAAGACAATTTTGAATTTAAAAAATCTACGACTATATCAATGTAAATTCTTCAAACTATGGGTAACCTAATTTTACTATATTCTTGAGCTTCAGAGTATATATAACCTGTTTTTCATAGATTGTCTAAATAATATATTGTTGGACGACATCTATATCAAGCTTACTGAAGGACCAATTTAGACCTCTTCATACAAATATATTGTTTGGGGTTGAATTTGTTTTCTTGAAGATGAATCTAATAATGAAAAATTCAAAGTTGATTTGTTGGAGATGAAGCCAAACAAGAAAATTTATAATTTGATTCAACAAGGAAGAGAAGGCTGAGTCAACTCAGAGAGGGAAAATGACTCGTGCCTTCTTCATAATCAAATGGTGTGATCACTTCATCAACATTATTTGTTCCACCTTTAAAATTGAAAGCTTCCAAGCTTCAAAACAAAAAGAGAGAAAAAAGAGTTTGTGTTGACTTCTGGATGGAGAGAGTATAATTTTTTTATTATTATAATTTTATTTTTTTATTAAAATAATTATTTATAATAAAAAAATCTAAGGAATAGATTATGGTGAAAAGAGAAGGTTAACTTGGAGTTAGAGGTTGTTTGTTTTTTTACTTAATTAACTTAATTGACCAAATAAGTCAAATAAGTTTGCTTGTTTTTCCATTTATAAAAAGTTCTTTTTAGTAATTGGACCCCACTTTTCATCACTTAAGATAAATTAGAAATCCTAACTTATCTGAAATCTTTTTTGCTGAAGTTGAAGGGATTTATACGAAACTTAAGAAAAAATATTTAAACCCAATTATACCCCTATTTTATCTCCATATTTCTTCATATAGTTCATCTCTCTCTCCGTTCTCTATTATTCGAATCAAAACCCCTAATTCTTCATAAAACTAGATCAAGAATGAAAGCAACTAGGGCTTGAATCAATATATAACTTGAAATAATTGTTTCTAAAGATAAGTTTTGATTAACATTAGTAACTCCCTTGAAGATTCTCAAATTACTGTGACCAATTATGGGTTTCAAGCTCAATATATTTGTGATTGGGTGATTTTTTATTATTATTTGAAAGTTGTTGGGTTTAAATCTTGGGTTCCATCAATTACGATATTTCATGGGTGAGTTCAACTTTACTATTCTCTGAGATAAATTTATTCATATTATATAGTAAAAAAAATCAATTTATAGCATTGAAGAAAAATATAACATATTGATTTAATTATTAGAGTGCTTGACCTATTTTTAAAGCTTGTCGGCGAATTGAATGCTGAAAGATTAATTGGTATGTTATTTTATCGATAATAATTACTTTGAATTTTAATTGTGATTATGAAGTAACATATTCGGCAAAAAATAGATAATTGGGTAATTTTGACAATTTGACAATTTTCACACCGTTCAGACTTTATATTTATATTTTTACGTTTCTGCTTCAACAGTCAGGTGCTAGATTCAGCAATCAGAATCAAAATAAGCAATTATAATCAACAAATAAAACAAACAACCTCTTAGGTATATTATCTCACTGTTACAACGGGTAGAATGGAATCGATGCCTTGGTTCTCACTCCGCTTCATATCAACTCATATACTTTCTAGTAATTTATTCTTGTCGTCTCTTTATTTAAAAACAAACAAAAAAAATCATTGTTATTAGATAAAATTAGTAGGGGAAGCATAATTCGCACTTACAAGCCTCTTAGGATATGACCCTGCTTAATTTCCCTTGTACTCAACGGTACACCGTGCGCTTACGGGTCTATAAGATGTCGATTTTATATATAATCGATTACTCGAGTCTACTGTCAATTTCAAACCTTCTTCTGTTCCCATCCCCATAAGGCCCCAAGGGCAGCAAATCTTTAGATTTGGATCAATCATAGCTTTAATTCATCCAAATCTCTGATATTGGTCTTAATCGTTGATGCCCTAGATTTTTGTTCTCTCCAAAATCAAAATTGCAAAAATGGCATAGTCGCTGATGATTCGAGGTTGAAAAACCCCCAAATTAAACACCCGAATTATGAAATTGAGAATCGCAGCGGATCTAGAATTGTTGAGAAATCGAAGATGAAGATCGAGATCGAATGATAAATCGAAATTTTGGTGATCGAAGACCGAAATCGAGATCTGAAGTTATAGATCTATTCAAGCTTAAAATCGATATCTGTATCAACCAAAATCAAAATTATGTTCTTTTCTAATATCTATTAGACTCAACAAAGTAGGTTACATATCATGAAATTTTGCGAAAGATTGAATTGACGTTGGCTCAGCCCCTTTAATTAGTATTCTCCAATATTTTGTTAAACTTAATGAACTTTGTAGCCTCCATATAAGTAAAACCAGCCAATCTGCAATGATAAAATCAAACTTTTATGGCAATTCCTTAATGCAATTGGTGTCATAGTACTTGGATGTCATGCTCTATATATTAGTTTACTAACCTAATATGAGTCAAGCATATTATGTGAGGTATAACTCTCATTTTTCAAATGTAACTTTTAATTTTCTTTTGGTTAGTTTTCTTCTGTAATTTTCTATTTCTTTTGGTTGTTGTATTTTCCCTCTCTTGTAACCTTCTTATTTTCATCGAGAAGAAGAAGAAGAAGAAAATGCTTAATTACCTAGCAAAAAAAGAATTTTTTTTAGTGAACTGGCCCAATATGAGTCAAGCATGCCTTAGACATTTTTAGAAGGTATTACATATTACTTCAGGAAGTCTTTGCCCATGAGACAAAGTAATCAAGACGAGAATAGCCTCAATTTAGTGCAAGAATACATACACTGCGACTTTCAATCCTTATTTTGAGCTTGCTTAATGTTGGATGTGTACCAATGTGATCCATCTCATAGTGAGCCCAAACGCCGAAAGTCACTATGCCCTTTTTGGTTAAAACACAGATCCATTTTTATAGAATCACAAAAACTGGGCTCTCATATCCAAAAGAAAATCAATCACAATGACCGCGGTAATTAATCCGGTAGTCACGGGTAATTAGAAACCTCACATAAAACATCAATAAAAATCCTAAACGTAAATCTGGTATGTAAGCAAGCAAGCATCTGAATCACATGAACGAGAATACAAAAAGCATAACATGTAATGAAAATCGCACAACTTTAAAAACATATCAAAGGTTTTAATTTATTCTAGGACTTCACCTCCTTTAATTTATAAAAACATTGCCTCATAATTTCTTCTCTATCCTTTGGATAAAAGCTTGGACTGTGGTAAGCTTCAATGGCTTTGAATGAAAGTCATCAAGCCCTGCATCCATAAATTCTTCTTTTTCACTTGTTGTATTTGCATCAGTAACACCTACAATCATTGATGTCATGCCCATTTCTCTTAGTTCTTTGGTGGCCTAGCACAAATAACCAAAATAAATTATATTTCATGTATGAGAACCATAAAGTTACCACAAAGAGCAATGAACAAATGATAAACCACTCAAGATAGACCAAGTCTTTAAGAAACTTACATGAATTCCATTCATAATAGGCATGTTCCTATCCATTAAAATCAAATCAAAAATTGCCCCACCCTTGCAAATATCTACGGCCTCTTTGCCGTCCTCTGCTACTTGAGTGACGACACGGCGCGTAGTCTCAACAATCATCTTGTTGAATAAACGTATCGTTGTACAGTCATCTACAATAAGTACTCGAAGCTTCCTGTTAGAGTTCTCAGTTTTGGTAGAATCCATTACGATGTTTGCTACTCTATTCAGGCATAGAATGGTCCATAAATATATATAAAAAAGTTAATAGAATGAAATTGTGAAAATCTATTTTTCCTGTATACAAAAATATTTTTTAGATTGCCCGTATATGATATTAAGATGCAATAAAATCGTGAATGAGAAATATAACAAATATGGAAGATAAGAAAAAGACATGAGACACTTAGAGAATCCGAAGAACAAAATCAAGCACATTGCAAAAATGATTTATTTTTGCTCTATATCTCTTCAAATCACTTACAAGAGGCAAGTTTATATGAAGAATATATGTGCATGATTAACATGGTTCAATAGCGATCTTTGACAGTAACTCAAACATTTGAAAATGATTGTAATATTAGTCTTTTTTTAATTGCATTAATTAGCCACAACGGAAACAACGCGGTTCAACAGGTAAGTCCTCAAGGTAGAATCAGTACAGAAGTGGAAGGCTAAAGCCATCAATAAACCATTACAACCTAATCCACAATTTCTAGGAGAGTACTAATTAGAAAAATAATCAAAAAGATAACAAATAACACACAATAGAATTGGTGGTGAGCCCCTTAGGGTTTCTTTATTGGTCTATAGAAATATTATAATAGAACTCCTAAATTCCAATTAGGTTTTCTAACCGTAGGCTTGTCCTTTTATATGGTACAAGTCATATTTTAGAAGTTGAACTCATATTGCTAAATTAGAGTAATACTCTAAATAGAAATAATAACTCATACTTCTAAAACTAGATAAATACTTTAAAATAGGAGTAACACTAAATTAGTGATACTTTATAGATCATCTTGGATCATGGCCAGGATTGACCCTAGCTTTTTTAAGGCCCTGTGCAAAAAATAAAATTGGGCATTTTTTACTTGATTTTTTTTTTCTAAGGTTTTTTTTAGTATTTAGGTTTGTGAGACTCTGTAGATAATTGGGTTTGGTTTTGTGAATTTTAACTACTTTTAGATCGAATTTGAACTTGGTTGGGCCTATTGTAATTTATTTTTTTAGGGATATAGATTTTTTTTTCTTTGGGCCCTTTTCTTTTCAGGTCTTGTGCCATCACACACCCCCATGGTCAGGCCTGATCATGGCTCCCCCTTTTAGAAACCTTGAGCTCCTGATCAAGCTAAAACTGGAGATGTGGGAACTTGGAAGTCCTCGAATCATGAATGTACCACTTCGATTTGTTGATAAACTTACCCTTTCTACCGTTCCTAGTCGCAGTCATCCCCTTCTCTAGAATATCGTACTCCTTCAAAAGACTTTCTCCATCAATCTATAGATCTTTAACCGATGGTAGACGAGTATCTTCTGTGGACTCTTCATCTAGTATAGATAAGAATATATAATTACTTCTAGCTAAATCTATCGAAGTACTCTCTCAATGGTCATTAGGTACTGGTAATTGAAGATCCAGTCCCAACTCCCAATTAGAAGACCTCAACTAGTACTTATAAGTCTTCCTTCGTAGTAGCTTTTTGTTAATCATCCCAATCTTTAGACCTATATCATACTCGTGAGGTAGAAACGATTGAATAGGTATAACCTCCAGTAATACAGAACTTTCTAGTATTGGTCATCTACCAAAACGATTGTCCTCTTTTTCGGAAACCACAAATCAATAAAAAATAGTTATATAAATCTTAAAATCAATTTTAAGTTTTCTTTTATGATTCATAAATTTACCAACATCCGTGATTTCCTCGGATTTAGTATTTTTAGAATCTCGAGATTCATCGTCATCCAATTCCTTTTCTTCTCTTCACGATCACGTCGTCTCTTGGAAGTAGAAGCTTTTGAGATCTTAGCAGTAGACATGATGTTCTTCTTCTTCCTCTAATTAAATTTCTTTCCAGATTGTTTGAGTCGGTCACATGTCGAGACCATAAACCATAATCCCCCAAGGATGAACGGTAGGGGTGGCAATTGAGTCGGGTCGGGTCAACCCGTCACGGGTCATCCCGGGTTTGGGTTGAGAAACACCAAACCCAAACCTGACCCACTTATTAAACAGGTCAGATTTTTAATCCCAAACCCGATTTGCTTATAATCGGGTTGACCCGACCCGACCCATTAACCCGTATAAGTAAAAAAAAACACAAAATACAAGTAAGAATAAGATGATTAGAGGGTGATTGTAAGAATATTTAAAAATCAAATGTAAAATGAGATCAAAAACTCACATCTAGTAAATGATAACAATCCATAGAAAACACACAAGTTAGAAAAGGAGATTTGAAGAGAGAACATTCCTCGAAGAGGAAGAAAAAGAGAGAATAGTAGAATAAAAGTTTAACCTATAAGAATGCTAAAGAGTATCGGAGTCATTAAAATCGAATGACCCTTCACTCCAAAATAGAGAGAGAAAAAACTACATAGAAAATTTTAACAATTAAACACTTTTAAAGAAATACTAAAGGAAAAACTAAAAATTCGTAATTCGAATAATCAAGAGCTCGTTGGTGAAAAACATCTATTGAAAAAAGTATAATTAAATAGAGAAGAATGAAGTCATTGTTACGATCTTTGTCCAAACGGTGTTTTTCAGCGAGAATTAGTTAACGTATAACATTAAATTATATTTGAGTTAAACGGGTTGGCGTATCAACCCGAACCCATGACAGTAAAACCTGAACCCGACCCGTTATCTAAACAGGTTAGTTGGGTCAACCTGAATTGACCCGAAACCCAGAAATGTTAAACCCAAACCCACGAAATTTGGGTTGGGTTCGTGTCGGGTTAACGGGTTCGGGTCAAATTACCACCCCTAATGAACGGAGCAACACTCTGATACCAGTTAATCCACAATTACTAGGAGAGTACTAATTAGAAAAACAATCAAAAAGATGATGAAAAAAACACTATAGAATTGATGGGGAGGAAAATCTCCCATTAAGATTTCTTTATTAGTCCATGGAAAGACTATAATAGAACTCCTAAATTCCAATTAGGCTTTCTAACCTTATGTTTATCCTTTTATAGGGTACAAGTCCTATTTTATAAGGTTAACTCCTATTGCTAAATTAGGGTAATACTCTAAATAGAAATAGGAACTCATACTTCTAAAACTAGATAAATACTTTAAAATATAAATATGACACTAAATTAGTGATACTTCATAGATCCTCCTGGATTACAATCTAATGTAAGAATCCTACTAATACTGTAAGTAATTTCATGACAACCCAAGGTAAGACACCCCGACTTATTCATGAAAAAAAAAACTATAGGTAAATTTCATCTCAAATGATAAAGAATATAGGTGCAGGATGCTTGGAGTCATAGAAAGGAAGCTGAAACGCGCACTTTGATCATTCGTGTGGACACCAAGAGTTCATAACTACATATAACAACTATGTAAAGCTTCAAATATATAAATGACTATCGTAAACCACCCATACCCTGCTAAGTGATAAGGAATTATATAGACGAAGAAATCAGATTTTTTTTAAGTTCATTCAACAGCTCCCGATCATTATTCAATGGGAACTTCCAATAACCTTTTAAATTTGAATATCATACTTCCATAGATGGCCAATGGAGCTCCCTCTGTTCTCTTTAGTCTGGCATTAGTTCATTTACGAGATTTTGTCGTGTTTTTCGTCTATTGCTATGTTTATAGTTTTCCCAACATCTTGGTATATCATATTTTTTATTTTTTTATTTTGCTAGGCAAACCAGGGTTAGGCAAGGACCCCGTAACCAAATATATTAAAAATAAGAAAACCAATACAATCTAGGGTACCTCTTGCCCTCATCATCCTCATTTAATATAATAACAAAAAGAGCATGCAAGGAGCTAGGGGGAACAAAGACCAAAAACAGTGTAAAAGGAGGCCAGAAAATAACACATATGTTGGCCTCTCTAAAGACATGATAGATGTTGAAGTACTCAAGAGTAGAGATGATCTTTTTAATAGCTTGGCTGGAATACTCCAACAACTGTTTGTGTGCTTTAGTCTAATTACAAAGGAGTAGTAGCTGAATGGGTTAGAGTGTTGTGGAAAAGAACTGGTCAACTACGTCTAATAGATTATGAGAACCTCATGAATGTTGTACTACTTCTTCATTTGGGGTTCATCAATTTTAAGGCACTTTGGCTCAGTATTAGTTTTAAGATGGAGTATATAATCCAAATGGAGGAACTTGGTGTACATGTTGTGTTAGCTGGTTTGGAATATTTAAAATTGATGGTTTTGCATGATTTGAGGGCAATATGCAACTGCACACTTCCAAAAAACTATCTCGAAAAATAAAATCAGTTAAAAGTGATAAATTGTTGTAAATTGGTAAATGTTTTACCTCATAAGTTTTTTTTTAAGGCAAAATGATTTTTTATTGAAGTAAAGAGGAAAATACAAAAGATAAAAAGATAGGGCCCAGACCTAAAAGAATGAAGGAAGCAACAGTATCAATACTATTGTACGCCTTTAACAATTCCTATGGGGTTAAAGCTTGGTAAATTGAGTAGATCATGAAAAAGAAAATAACCTAAAAAGTTATGCATTGCAGGCCACCAAGTAAACACAGGAGCAATAAGAATGGCCATGTTAAAAAATTTATCCGCCACCATGTTGCCATCCCTGAAGATATGGGAAACTTTGAAATTGATAGATCCAATGTAGTGCAAGCAATTAAGCCATCTATTTTTAAGTTTCCATGGTACTTTAGTTTTTTTTGTTGAGGAGCATACCTGTGATGGTCCATGAATTAAACTCAAGCAAGGTGGTGAGTATGCATTGTTTTAGCTTGCTCGAGAGAGGTAATGACTGTCATAAGCTCCGCATATAAAGCATTGTGATAATTGAGCAAAACTCCACATGCACCCATGATTTCAACTACTTCACTTTCAAATAATGTCATTAAGTGACGTTAATAGTACTCATGAACCAGTTGGCCACCGGAATTGGGTATCAATAATGTCAATTATAAATCTTTTTTAATGTCATTTTCACAAATGACGTGGATAAACATGTACTTTTCACGTCATCACTTTTCATGTCACATGGGAAAACGACGTTAAAGGCCTTTGAGATCATTAAGTTAATGATGTAAGAACCCTTATTTGTTGTAGTATACGTAGGACACCATCAGTTTGGAGTCACCAACTTCAATAATTCTAGGGAATCCATTTACAACTCCCTTAGCAACCCCTCATGGATGGACTGCATCTCATGAAGCACAACAAAAATAGGTGATATAGCTCCCCACACAACCAACCAAAAAATTTCCAAGAGAATCCCTGAAGAGACCACCAATACCCCATCTTTCAACAGTGAGAAACCCGTCTGTACTAAGAAGAGCACAATTCTGATCAGGAGGGGTCCAAGAGCAGTATAGTATGTGATATGAGGCAAAATGAAACTAGGATTGAGATCCCAAACATAACACAAGTCCCTAGCCTTAGGAGTATCTTAGATACTTTTGACATTAAATTTTAGTCTTTGGGTAACATTAAAAAATATAAGCTTGTTTAACTCCATCTTTTTTTTCTAAAAATAATCTCATTCCTGCACTTCCAGACATGGTAAACAAATGCATTGAAAGAAGCACTCATAATAGCAAAGCTGATATCATTATTAGGAATATTGTTCCGCCATGGATCTCCAAGTTCAAACTAACAACTATTATGCTATAATGACATTTGTTAAGGATTAACTGCCAAAGATGCTTAGTAAGACTACACCCCATAAAAAGATGGTTGACATTTTCAGGGTAAGAGATACAAATGGAACAAATTGAGGTTTGCAACACTCTCATTTGGATATAGTAGTCTTGGGTGGCCAAACAACCTTTAAACATTTTCCATGTAATGAACCCATGTCTAGGGATGACATGATGGTTCCAACAAATCTCAAACTGACTCAAAAGTAGGTCTAACAACCCTTAGCTTATTTACTGTATTTGCCACTGTAAAATACCCACTAGCTGAGGGGGTCGAAACAAATTTGTCTTCATCATGAAATGAGAATGAAATTTGAGGCAAACTACTAGTAATATCAAATATAGACACATTGAGAGGAGCAGGGATGCATCAATTACCATCAGCTATAACTTGAGAGACTCTACAGTTTAAGCCTAAACGAGAATCATAAGTCAAGATAGGAGGAAATTGTTGTTGAAGAATGCCCACCCTGTGTCAAGGGTCTTTCAAAAAAAAAGTGGTTTTTCCATTGCCAATAAGATGAAGAACAAAGATTTTTGCTTTATCTCTAGACTTTAGAATCATCCTCCATGCCCAAGAGCAGTTATTAGGAATTTAAGGTCCCTAAAATTCTTACCCTTAACCAGGTTGTTCTCCACCCATTTAGCCCAAGAACCTTTCTCTTTAGAGACAATTTTAAAAGTTTGCCTCATAATGGCAGCTTCATTCTAAACAGCTAACTAGTCTTCTAAATCCAAGACCCCCGTCATTAACTGGGAAACAAACCTCACTCCAACCCAAAGGAGCTCTTTTTTTGGTAGACTCATGCCCATGCCACATAAACTTATCACATATGAGTTCAATTTTGTCAATAAAGTACTTGGGAAGTTTAAGCACATTGATCCAATAAATGTGAATGCTTAGCATAACAGAATTGATCAATTGCCTTCTTCCAGCAAAAGAGAAAGATTTAGTAGCCCAACTATGAATCCTAGCAACCATTATGTCAATTAAAATAGAGTAGTCTTTACATTTGAGTCTAGTTGACACAAAAGACAAACCAAAATACTTGAAGGGAAAAGTATTCTCATAAAACCCTTAGATAAAGCATATCATGTCCCTAACTCCAGCTTCTACACCAGAGAAGTACACAACAGATTTAAAGTGGTTGGCCTCTAACCCAGTAGAGCATTGAAAGATTTCAAGACAAGATCTAATGACCTTAGCTTAAATGATATCACCATTTCAAAAACAAGTGAATCATCAGAAAAAACTAAGTGTGTGAGCATAGGTTTCTTGCACTTAAACTGAAGACCAAGAGTGCCCTCTTGTTACACTTTATTTTCAAACATAAGCCCAAGATTTCTATGACAAGAACAAAGAGATAAGGGGAAATAAGATCCCCTTGCCTCAAACCTCATCCCCTAAAGAAGCCCATAAGAGAACTATTGGCAGTCACAGAGAAGAATATGGTAGTGATGCACTCCTTGGCCCAAAACATAAAAAGAGATGGGAAGTTATGAGACACAAGAGTGGTAAGAATAGTTTTCTAGCTGACTATGTCATAGGCCTTCTTAAGGTCTATCTTAGTAGTACATCTAGGATATGAAGACTCACTATGGTAGTTCCTAACCAACTCATGGGAAATAAAAAGATTATCATATTTTGTTGCTTTTTCAGTTACTAATTTTATAGTTATAATGCTCAAAGAATAACACTAGCAAATCAAACTTCTTGCAGCTAAGGGAGTGTTTGTTTTTTGTCTTACTGCTAACTGAAGTGCTTAATAGGGATATTAAACACTTGAAGTGGTATTTCTTTATTGGCTTACTAGCCAGTAAGCAGTTGCTAGTAAGCCAAAACTAGTAAGCTGTTTTGACTAGCTTACTAGCAATTCAAGACTCATCTTTTTCTTTCCCCTACATTATCCCTTATCACCCGCGAAATAAAATAATAATAAATTTATAAATAAAAAAAAGGCTTTGGCAAATGACACGCGAAAAATCTCAACAAAGATTTCTCTCTCCCTCTCTCTCTCTCTCTTTTCCCTTCCTTACCCCATATTACTTATGATTTTCTCCAATTTGCAAGTTTGCAAACACTCTCTCTCAACTCCCCCCGCAAACAAACATTCAACTATTGAGAAAATTATTTGGATTGAGAAATATATCTATCTATCTATTTATCTATACTATTAAGCCAATGACCCTTTGACTGTTCGCGGTTCGTCATCCTCTTTTTTGGTAGTCCCTCCAACCAATAATAAAGTGACACGTGTAAAACTTTGTTATAATATTAAATTTTCTATGCACGAATCCCTAAAATTGTAGAGTTGTAACTCTTCAACAACTATCAAGTTTCATCTCTCTTGAAGAGAATATCTCCAATTGTACCTTTTTGGAAAGGAAGCAACTCTTTTCATAACCCATTGAAACATTTGTTACTCTTTTCTATCAAAACTTTTACACCGATAAGTTTATTTTACTTTCCTCTGTCTCTTCATCACTCGCAACTCAAGAACATAGAATCCTAATTCATACTCTTTCTCTCTCTATATATATATGATTTTTGTTTAGATTTGCAGTTGTTTGATACGAATACGATATAGATTGGGTTGATTACTAATTGTTTGCATTCAAAACATACTCTATCCAAGGGCCCTCTAAATTGGTACTGAATTTTAATCGTAGATCTTTAGGGAACTACTGCGTTCGTGAAGGTTATGGTAAATGATTCAAAGAAGATTTAGTCATTATGGATTGACTTTTAGGAAAAGATGGGTTATTTACTCGCCTATTTATAGGCATTACTGCCACAATAAGAATGATCTATTGTGCCAATTATAGGGCTCATCAAAACATTGCCTTGAAATGGTGTAAAACCTATATATCTTCTTACAAGTTTTTTTTAATCTGTTTTCATATTGTTTTGGATTTGATTTGCCGTAATATTTAATTGGTGAATGACTTCCTCTGTTGGGTTGTTTATATTTATATAAAGATGGACATTAATTACTTAGATAAAACCCAATTCAGTCATTGCTCCAAAATTGGTACATATTTACTATTTGTTATTTGTTATTTGCTTATCTTTTTTATCTTTTTTCTTTATTTTAACAATTCCATGTAACTTTAGTTATCACTTTGGTGTTTTTCTTTCAGTCACTCAAGAACATAGAATCCTAATTTATATTTTTTTTTTTTCTCTCTCTCTCTCTCTCTCTCTCTCTTTCTATGTGTGTGTGTGTGTGTTTGTTTATTTTAGGATTTTAGTTTGGATTTGCGGTTGTTTGATGCAAATATGATGTAAACTAGGTTGATTACTACTTCTATGTGTTCAAAACATACTATATCTAAGGGCCCTCTAAATTGGTATCAAATTTTAAGCGTAGATCTCTAGGGAACTACTACATTCGTGAAGGTTATGGCAAATGATTCAAAGAAGATTTAATTATTATGGATTGATTTTTAGGTTAAAAAAAGGGTTATTTATTAGCCTATTTATTGGCGTTACTGCCACAATAAGGATGATCTATTGTGCCAATTACACAGGCTCATCCAAACATTGCCTTGAAATGGTGCAAAACCTATATCTAGCAAAAAAAAAAAAATTGTTTTCATATTGTTTTGGATTTTAATTGCCACAACCCTAGACTTTCGCGGTTCGCCGTCCTCGTTTTTGGTCTGTCCTACCAATAATAAAGTGACACGTGTACAACTTTGTTAGACTACTAAACTTTCTCTACACGAATCCTTGAAATTGAAGAGTTGCACCTCTTCAACAACTATCAAATTTCATCTCTCTTGAAGAGAATATCTCCAATTGCACCCTTTTGAAAGGAAATCAACTCTTTTCAAAACCCATTGAAATACCTGTTACTCTTTTCCATAAAAACTTTTACACTAATAAGTTTATTTTACCTTCCTCTATCTCTTCATCACTCGTAACTCAGGGACGTAAAATCTTAATTCTCTCTTTCTCTCTCTTTCTCTCTCTCAATTTTTCTCTCTCCTGTGTTTTAGGATTTTTATTTGGATTTGCGGTTGTCTGATGCGAATACGATATAAACTGGGTTGATTACTACTTTTATGCGTTCAAAACATACTATATCCGCTAGTTAGGAGAATGGTGAAAAATGATAAACCCGACGAACTTCTGGATTCCAAAAAAAAATGCGTACTTTATCCAAGGGCCCTCTAACTTGGTACCAAATTTTAATCGTAGATCTTTATAGAACTACTCCGTTCTTGAAGGTTATGGTGAATGATTCAAAGAAGATTTAGTCATTATGGATTAATTTTTAGGAAAAAATGAGTTTTTTATTCGCCTATTTATTGGAGTTCCTACACAATAAGGATGATTTATTGTGCCAATTATAACGCTCATCTAAACATTGCCTTCAAATGGTGCAAAACCTATATCTTCTAGCAAGTTTTTTTAATATGTTTTCATATTGTTTTGGATTTTATTTGCCGTAATATTTAATTGGTGAATGACTTCTTCTGCTAGGTTGTTTATATTTATATAAAGATGGGCATTGGTTTCTTAGATAATACCCAATTCAGTTATTGCTCCAAAATTAGTACATATTTACTATTTATATTTTACTTTTATTTTTTTATTTTTTTTCTTTATTATAACGATTTCATGTAACTTTAGTTGTCACTTTGATGTTTTTCTTTCAGTCACTCCAATCCAAAAAAAACAAACAAACAAAAAAACATTCAATCCGCTAATCTTATAGTTTTTTCTCCTCTACCAGCCTCTCCTGACCACCACTGTACAAAATTTCGGTCAATTAGAAATGAAAAAGCTACTTTTTAAGATAAGAAAATGTTTGAGAAGGAAAGTTGCACGCGCATCGCACATATCTGTATGTGAAGCAACTCTACATGTATGTGCAGCTTTTGTAGTGAAGTGCAGATTTTGGAATGGTGAAATGTTTATGAGGACATAAATAGAAGGCAAGAGAATGAGGTATACTACATAACCCATACATTCTTGTTTTCAAATCAATACATTCATGCTTTCAAGCACATATCTCTTTTACATAGATGTTTTTATTTTAAACTCCTTAATGAATTCATCTAGCCCCATCTCCACAGTGACCTTCATATTAAGCTTTACATTCTTGCCTTCCTTTGAAATCTTCTAAAGTAACCTTCAACCACTGAAAATTGCCACAAGTAAAGCATTTCAAATACTTTTGTGCACTATGATCTTGCCTAGAAGTAATAAGCATCTTTGTCCCAACACAACCTTGTACTTCACATTTGGATTCTTTCCAAAGGCAATCTCAAATCCAATAAGATGAACCACCACACCACCCAAAACACCCACTTCCAGAGGAGATCCCAATAGAACTTCCAGATTAGACATTTACATCAGATAACCATTGAAATTCAGTGCATTCTGAGTGTTGACACTTGAGATATTTTTCGTAGTAGTTTTTTGTTGTGTATGAGGTCATAAGCTTCCTAATGCCATCAGAATGAGGAAACCTACATTTGGTGTATAGCCAAGGGCAATAGTCAGGGGAGTGGCCTTGAAGGTTACACATTACACACTACAATTTGGAATAAATGACATAAATTAGACAGTACAAAGTACAAAATTAAACACCCTATGTTCATAAATATATTAGACTTAACCACCTCTATTTGTAACTAACTTAAGTTTTAGTCTTTTCCCTCTTAAATTTGATTCATGGACTAAAAGCTTTATTTTTTTCAATTAAAATTGAAACTAAGCTTATAGTAGTGTTAACTTACATTTGTTTGTATTTCAGAACCACCTCCCATGGAAATTTTATTTTAATTTTGATTAGGGTTCCAAGAAACTTCGGGGAAGCTCAGGTTGGAGATGAAGACAGGTAAGAGATTCAATTTATGGGATAAATTGGAGAGAGGGAGATAGGAAAAGGTTTTGGCCGCAACGATGAGCCAACGGTCAATAGTTGTGCATCGTCCAGTAACTGCAAGTAAGTATCTCGATGCTGTGACTTTTATTTATTTATTTAAATTCAAAAAGGGCAAACCTGTCTTTAATATTTGTTGATTTCAGTTAAATGTGGGTCAACTGCGGTCAATTGCAGTTGACCATGGTCAAACTGCAAAAACGAGGACTATAATTGTTTTTTTGCTAAATGGCGGGACTTGAGTCAAATATCCATATAAATATCATGACATAAGTAAAAAAAAACTCGTTCAAAAACCATGATTTGTTTGAGATTATATGAGATGGGTTGCTTTCGATCTAATTTGAGTCATAAAAGGAGATTATATGAGAAACTGATTTTGGAATCCTAGTTTGGAACTTGAATTTTGATCTAATTTGATGGAGTTTCAGTATGGAGCGGATGGGAATGAAAAAATTATGAGCATGATGATTTGATCTTCCGGTAATTAGGTTTCCTCAGTTCAATGGTGGAGATAGACAGTGAGAGTGTGTGTAAGAGAGAGAGAGAGAGATGGTTAGGCAAATGGGGGAACTAAGTAGCGCTCCAGTTTAGACCATGTGTAGTGATCGCAACAGTATATTGAAAATGATCTAAACCTTTAATTCAAACTCGAAATCGAGAAAATAACAACCTGTTGCCTAATATCACGTGAGAAACACGCGTGGGCATATTGGTCAGTTCAACAAAATATGACCAGTCAAAGCTTGGTCAGATGGAAAATGGGGTCCAACAACTCATTTTGGCCAACTCTGGGGGCAAGCACGAATTCGAGTCAAATAGTGCGGGGTAAGCGCTAATTTTCGCTTATTTTTATAACATGGGTATTAAAGACATCTATTAGTATTCAACACTTTTTAAAAATAAGACGTCATAACAGCCAACACTTCAAAGCATTCACACTTCAGCACTTCAAATCATTCAGCAACATTCGGCATTCGGCACTAAAAAAGCAAACACCCCCTAAGTAATTAGTTATCACACGTTATTAATTTCAGTGAGAATCATATGTTAAATCTGATGTTCAAAAGGTAGTTACAATCTCACAGAATTGGTATGATTTTCTTTTCTTTTTATTTTCCAATCTAGTTTCAAAAAATAAAAAACACATTCTTAGTTTTTGCGTCAAAAATTGAGAAAAAAATGATATAATTTTTTTATTCTTTGGGAAATATCAAGATATAAATCTTGAATGTCATATTTTATACTCGAACCCCTTCTCATTTTTCTTATTATTACTATTATATTTTTATTTATTATCAAGCTCGGAGATTTATCTATTTGCTATCATCCATTCTTCTCTTGTTTTTGTATTTTTTTTTTTTTTTGAGAGAGAGAGAGAGAATTTAAAAAGTCTAACCAACATAAGGTAATACACATAGGACCTGACCTTTAATTGATCAAGCATTAAAATGTTTTCAACGTACACTGTTTTAGATACAGGTCTGATGTCTAATGAGCAAAATATTTTTCTCTCCAAGGCATGATCGCGGCATGCATTAGTATGCCTCAAGAAATGGTAAATTTGTCAGTCATATTTGGCTTCAGAGTTTGCCAATGCGACAATCAACTATCTTTCTTTGCAGGGCTCTGTAGGCCTAGTCCCGAAAAGGTGTAGTAGCTTTTTGGCATGTACAAAATCTCACAGTTTCTGAAAATAATGAAAATAAAAATCTTCGATTCTGATTCTATTTCTTTACTAGGTGATCGAAAATTGATTAGTGGAAACCACAAAATCTGATTACAGTTCAGGTAGTCCGGGTAATCTGACAGAGTAACAGACAAGAGAGATAAGGAGACGATCTACATCTTTGAAAGTAGTAAGTCGCCTTCGAATCATGTTGGACTCTAATATTGCACATATTAAGTAGCCTCAATAAAGTTAGATGAAAGCATTTTTATAGATCTCTTCAGCAAGATTTGGAGCTTAAAAAGGCCAATGTTTTCACTTTCAAAATCTCAGCAAACCACAATTAACAAAAAAGTTTTATCAGTGTGAAATTCTCAAACCAGGGAAATTGGGGTTCATAATGTATTACTATCTTCAATAAGGCGTACACAACTTTTTTACCTTTGAATTTAAAGGTGCATGTATTCTCATCGAGATATTGAGTTACATATAACGAATTTAGATTTATATTGACAACATTACGTTATCACAATTTTCTTTTTTTCTTTTTTTTTTTCTCCATAACAATGTGGTAAACGAGATATTTGTACTTTTATCTCTGCCAACAGCTCAAGTTTTCCATGAAATGTTCAAATTTTGCATGTATTATCTTCATTCAAGAGATTGTAACTAATTTTCATCATTGTTGCTATCTATATCTTATAGCTCCGGCCAAATGAGGTAAAGATGCACTTAAAACATTCAGTTTATCACCACTCAACAGAATTTGGACATACCGTGCATCTTCAATTACATAAGAAGCAACAAGGACAACTAAAATCTCAGTGTAGATGGTGCTAAATTCTAATCTCGTAACACTTATATGTTTCATTGTGACACAAATCAAGTATTTGCTCTATAAATAGGACAGAAGTATACTTACAAATACTTCAGTGGGATACAAAGCAAGAATTTGCTCTATAAACAATAGAGAAATGTAGATGAATATCCGAAACTGTTATCTTGTTAGGCAAACTTAAAATTCTGCAGTGTTTAACAATTTCTTACAGAACACAAAGAACATATAGAAAGATATAAATCTTAAATATGGAACCATTTACAGGAGAATACATAAAAATGACTGAATGTCATACTATGAGCTCAAACAATACGCCTCCATATAAAAATAAAGAGTACACAAAGTCGAGAATAGAGACAAAAGTTTCAATTATTTATTTCTATATCACTTTAACTTGCCAATATTGCCAATATTTACTCGTGTGATACAAGACAATGTACATGAACTTACCTTTATGGGAAAGTTTCGCAACTACTACCTACAAGTTACACAAATATACCTTTACTCGGATGCGTTTCATTGGTCATTAGGGAGCATCTATATCTTTCTTCAAATAAAGATTCCCTGATTTGTTTCTATTGAAAAGTTTTGCAACTAGATGATCCCAGTTAGTTCTTCCTTCATTTGACTTTGACATTCCAAGAGACTCGTTTTTAGTTTCAGAATCTTTGGGAAGTTCCTCTTCTAGTGTTTCTGAGTGAGGTATGTTCAAGGTGACAGCCCTTTCAAGTGCATCCTTGTGTTCCTTTTCTTGTGTTTGCATCCTCTCGAACCTCGGTACTGTTGGAGCAGTAGTCACTGTCTCAGCATCGCCCTGCATCATCTGTGTGAAGTGCAGAACCCCGTCAAACTTTGAAGAAATGAAGCTCATAGTCTAATCTGAACTTGTAATAACCCATGCTCCTTCGAAAAATTCATAGGAGGTATCACATTAAAAGAAATGTGCCAATAGGATAGACTAGTGATAATAAAAATAATTAAGATAGTCTAGACATGCTGTAACAGCCGGTCTAGACATGCTGTAACAGCCCTGGTAATATAAGTAACTATTAAAGAAAGGCAGGTGTTAGTTAAACTGTTAGACCGCACAAAACTTGTAGTTATTGTGAAGTTTGTGGTTCTGTCACATAAACATTTATAATCCAATACTTTACTACATTCTGGAGATTTGCAGGAGCACTTAACGAAGATCAAGGATGGTTTTACAGATGGAACGGTCAATAGGGTTACAGATATCTGCTGTGGTTTCCCACCAAGATTTCTTGTGACCCCTCCAATGGGGGATACTACACAAACCATTCAATTCACAATATAGATATATTCCCTGCTTTAAATGAAATAGTTCCTCTATTACAATTTAGATTCATTTACTTCATTTATTTCATATAAAATAGTTGAATTTATGTATTTCACTTATTTTTGTGTAGGATATAATATACTTTTATGTAAGAAAGATGAGTTGGCAACATTGGTGCAATTAATCTTTTTCCTTTGGGTAGCAGAGGAATCTTACACCAAGGATACAGGAAAAAAAATATTGGAGCTTGGCCACTAAATAGACTTAAAACAAAAATCTGTCTCAACACATGGAACAAGTGTGTTTTAAGTTTCTGTGACTGTCTTTTCTTTAGTTCATACTTGTTCTCATATATGTTATTAACTTATTATCCAGATGTCACTAAGGATGAGAGATAGCCTCGCATAAGCCAAAAACGACTACAAGGACAAGTAGAACTGTCTAGCTCATTGTTTGCGATATTTGCCTATTCTATTCTGTGTTTCATACTTTTTACCTGGAATCTTTAACTATTGTACTTGATAAAAAAAAAATGGAGGTTAGTAATGAAATTATGTTTTAGCACAAAATATATAGCATGAAATACACTCGCAATTCATTAAGAAATATGATCAGACCCCTTACTTACATCTAGAGCTTTTTGTGCTTCTTTTTCTATCCAAATAATTCCATGATCTGATGTGGCATTGCATGATAGGACAATATGTTCAAACCTTTCCTCAACAGGAATTGCAGTCCTCACCTCTGGAGGAAACCTCCCACATCTGTACAGTATAAACAATGGCAAACTCAGTTTTACAATCAAAATTTCCATATCACTAATGACTACTTCAAGAGTATTAATTAAAACAGTGAACGGATAATTCAATTTCAAGTATAACCGCCATATCAATCTTGTGCTGGCCTCATATCCTTCCCGTATAGGTCATGAATCGCCTTAATAATTCATAAACAACATTTTGACTCACATCTCGAAAGTATATGACACAAGAATAATATTCTCTAGATTTTCACATGTCTCCACATTCCAAAATTATGAGATTAATCAGGCGTTGCCCCTCACATTTTACAGTCTAGAAGTATACAACGAATCATATTAAATGGAACTGTTTATATTGTTGTACTATTTGAGACCCATTCAAATAGGACACCTGTCCCACATTCAGTCACATAAATTTGCAGTCAGAATAGTGATAATCCTAAGATTAGGATGTCCACTGTTTGGTGACATTGGTTAGTCCATAATTGAAGAACATGGCAATTGTTTACAAGGATAAAGATTTAGAACGGGGGTGTTAATACCTGCAAAATTTTCTTTCTACAATATGATACATCCTTCCAGGAGCATAAAGACGTCTTGGATCTCTAAGCTTTCTGCCTTCTGGTATGAAGGTGTCTCTCAGACAATACAAAGGTAATAAACAGGGCAAGCTGTCCAAACCATTAAGACCTGATATAAGAGATAATGATATTTCACTCCTTAAAATGACGATAAGTCCAAGAAATTTGCTCCATTGAAAAAAATGAAAAAAATATATATATGTGCATTAACCAAAACAAACTACATGGTGTCAAAAGTCATCAAGATAAAATAACTAACCATAAGATTGATCTAAAAATATCTTCCAATGGCGTCGCCGTTCTTGGTAAGAAGTCATCCTGGAAAAGATAATGGTTAAGGCAATCAGTTATTAGATTGTAAAGAGATTCCAAATGTAACACACAGAGCAAAATGCTGAATTTAGCGGATATATTTGTCAGCCAATATTTCGAGACATCCTCGATATAGAGGAACAATGGCAGGTATCCTCGATATACACTATATAAAAACAACAAAGTGTACTATAGATATAACATATATGATCATTACTTTACCCGATATATTCTTATAAATTGCAAAATAACCACTCAATACTATTCTAAAAAAAAATTTGAGCCAATATATCGTATTGAAATTTGACAGCTGATTTTTTGATGTATTTGACAAATATTTTTAAAGTATTGAAGCTAAATTGATCCGTGGTTCCATTCCACAAGATAAGAATATGGTCAGGAAACCATTTAACTACTAAACCCCTATATGTCTGTCATAACGACCAATTTATTTTCAACTTAAAAAAAAAACTAGTATATTTTTCTCTATACTCCTTCAATATGCATGCTTTCTCTCATGAGATGTTAATTATAACTGTCCCATCAAATATGCTATTCTTAAAATAATAATAATAACTAGGCCCCCCATCATGCACATGTATTGTGCATCAAGCTCATAGCTCGTGATGATATTAGCTTAAATTTGAAGGAAGCACCTTTTCCCTTAGGAAAATGTACTGAAAAAGTTAAAGCTCGTGGATGATATTGGTAACTGCACGTCTAGCCTAACCATGTTATTAGTGAGTAATAAAAAGTTTACCTGCAGGATAACCGAGTTAATAACATCGGCATACTTAACAGCCAAATTAAGCGACATACACCTAGCAGGCGCAACCGCATAACACTTGACCATACTCCTGGACACCCCACCCAGCGCATCGCCATGATTAACAACTAGCACGGCCATCAACGCGGCCACCCCACTCCCAAGCGAATGCCCTGCAAACACAATCTGATACCTCTTCCCATTCTCAACCCACAACCGTTTCAACGTCTCAGACTCTTCCTTCAACAACCAAATTGCAGATTTCAACAACCCATGATGCACAAACCCACCATCAAACATTTGCATCCCCAACTTGTTATCTAACAACACCTTGTAATCACTCTCTTTAGCTAAGTTTAACCCACGGACGGCTAGGATGATTTGTTCGTTGTTGTGATCGAGGTAGATGATGTAAGGTGGAGATTGGTTTTGGGTTTGTTCGTATGTGACTCGTTTGATTACCCAGTCTGGGTTAAGACGATATCCACCGTTGAATGGGGGGAATTTGGGATTGTGGAGATCGGGTTCATTGACGGCTAGGATTACTCGGCAGATGTGAGGGATGATGGTGAACTCGGAGGGGGTTGAGAGTGGCCATGTGATGGAGTCGTTGGAGCCAATGTAGGTGCAACGTTTGTAGATCCAGCGTGTGAAGCCGAAGCAAGCCACGCATTCGAGTCCGCACGTGAGTGACATGTGAAATTGCAGAGTTTCTCTCTCTAGAAGTTGCAGAGAGAGAGAGATTGGTTTAGCTGGAAATGCTGTTTTGGGTCGCGGGTTAAAGAATATTTTAACAGATATATGTGCATGACAACTAATCTTTTGATTATTGTTGTCTAGACGGCCATCTCCAGCTGTGCTTGAGAGTGGAGATGGTGCTTAATGTCCGAAGGCCGCCGAAGGTTGGAGGCTGTAGTAAGACAACGCGAATATTTTTTTTAAGGTAAATTGGCCTTGGATCTTAGTAGACTCGTCTCGTTAGTAGTAGGAAAAGCTGAAGCATTTGAGCTAGAGTTGGCCAGTTAAACTAAAGCCCCATAAACAAGACTGGTAACTTAAAGTAACAGGCACAAACACATCTATAACATTCGCGTTGTTGCCTAATGCTTAAACTCTGATTTTCAAGTACCAAATCCTGCTCGATGTACCATTTGGATTGTCGCAACACCGGTTACTTACTGTCTCACCAATTACGAAAGTATGTGATGACTATAATAAGTTAAAGCTGTTGGGATATGATCAATCTATAACAGAATAATACTAAAGCATGAACAAGAGAGAAATAGATAAAGAAATTTATTGATTATCATAATCGTGTTCTTTGTACATAGTACAGTAATATATATATAGACAACCCAGAAGGATTCTCTATTCTACTCTAACTCTCCTCATAACCCTATTGGGCCTGTGGGTTTGCTAGGAGACTATATAGGACACCCCAACCCTTTTGGGTTCATAGCTTGGGCTTGGACCCAACTCCTAACACTTCCCCTTGGGGTGTTTCATACTAGGACAACTTGCCTCATTAAAACCTCTGCCTAGCAAAACCCCTTGGGCAAAAAGTTGTGCAGGGAAAGAGTACAAATCATATGCCCTGTATAGGTTGTGGACGCGTATACGTTACCTCATCAAAACCTCCAGCCAGTAAAACCTCCTAGGATAAAAATTGCGCTATCAGGAAAAAGAGTACAACACGCATATGTCCACGTCAGGCTGAGACTACTCCCCCTGACGTCGATCTCCCTGAGATCTATCTCCCTAATATCTATCTCCCTGAGATAATAAATCTTGTAAACTACACATGCCGATTCCATGAACTAATCTCTTGAACGTAGGATATGTAAGAGCCTTCGTGAATAGATCAGCCAAGTTGTCTGCTGAATGGATTTGAACAACGTCAATCTCATTCGTCTTCTGCAACTCGTGTATGTGGAAGAACTTCGGTGAAATAAGCTTCGTTTTGTCACCTTGAATAAATCTGCCTTTGACTTAAGCGATACAAGCTGCATTGTCTTCATAAAGTGTCGTCGGTTTATCTTGGATAGAATTCAGATCGCAACTTCCGTTGATATTGTTGATCATAAACCATAACCAAAAACATTCTCTGTCGCCTTCATGTAGTGCAAGAATCTTTGCATGGTTCGAGGATGTAGTAACCATCGTCTGCTTCACTGATCTTCATGAAATCGCAGTATCTCCATAATGAAAAAAATACATAACCCGATTGAGATCGGCCTTTATGTGGATCTGACAAATATCATGCATCTGCGTATCTTATAATATCCCGTTTGCCAAGTTGTGGATAGAACAGACCCCAGTCTTTCGTGCCGATGAGATATCTCAGAATGTGCTTGATCCCATTCCAGTGCCTTTGGGTAGGAACCAAACTATGGCAAGCCAAAAAGTTCACTGCAAAAGAGTCATTGGGTCTAGTATACCCAGCTAACTATAGCAAAACACCTCCTAGTTAGCACATCTCCCTAGAAGTTTCTCCCCCCATTAGGATTGTAAAAGATGTCGTTGTCCACACCCAAGTGTTGGATGCGCAATAAACGACTTAGCACCGTGTGCTACATCCATATCGAAGTGTTAGATAACTCTAGATAGATATTGTTTGGTGTATGAGTACCACTATCAAGATGTTCGATCTGTAAATTGAGATACTCTTGATTTCCCAAGGTCTTGTATTTCGAATTCCTTCCCAAGGTATTCGGCGGCTTTCGCGATCTCCCCTGGAGGTCTAATGATATTCAAATCATTTAGTACACTATTATGATGAGTGAAGCTAATATTTGTGTTCTAAATAAGAACGTATGGACAGATAAGGATATTTGCAAAGTCCCCGACCCTCAAATACTCAGTGAAATTACTATGTCTCATGGGCCCCAATTACTTCAAGTCAACAATAACTTTTTCAGTTTTATTACGTACATACCTCGTGTGTCAGGTTTGGTTGCTTCTAGAAGCTTATACCTTCCCAGGTTGCTTCATATATATATATCTGTATCTAGTTTTCCATATAGATACGCGGTATTTACATCAGACGCATGTCTAGCTTGTCCTCGACGACTTGACAGACTGATCAGTACCAAAACATTATAGCGTCCATAACCGGGTAATAAGTTGCACTGCAATCGATGCCAGATCTCTTAAAAATTTCCTGGGCAACTAGTCTTGCCTTGACCAAATTATTTCTCCTAGTTAATTATGTTTCCGTACCTTTCCCATTTATGACCGATAGGCTCAATTGTATTATTTTGTATTATACTAGCAAGATGAGCTCCGCTTGGATTCCAGATGCCTACTTCGGCCAATGTATAACAACATACAATTATTTACAATAAGTGGCTCTGAATCCTCATCCTTAATGGCAAGTACAACAACGAATATGAATACCATGTCGACACATCTCTACTAAACAATCCTACGTTGTGCAATTATAGACTTTTAATAGATCAATATCTTATTATTATCATACGTATGTGCCACGTCGGGCTTGTCTCGTAATGCTTCAACTGGTCGCGTAGCTACTATTGCCTCGTCAATGGGTGGTTTCATCCTCGATGAACCGACTACACCATTAGTCATATTTGTCTCTTATTCTGCAGCTCCTCGGCTCATAATACTTTCTTCCAACGGTGTTCTTCACTAAGCGCGAGCCTCAGATTTGTTTGCGGTACTAATTCCCCTAGAATATTCTGTTGCGGTACTAGTTCCCCCGAAACGTCCTGCTGTATAGGTGTATTACTTGCAGGTACATATACTTACGGTACTTCAATAGTGCCTATGAATGCGTTTAGCAAATCATTTGCGACCTATTGGAGGTTTATAATCCGCTGAATCTTATTGTCACCTAACTTATGTATAGGGATCTAGATGAGACAACGATGGTGTTTTCCAAAACCTATTGGAAATATCGTCTCATCAAAGTAACAATTATCTGCCCTGCAAGATATACGTCGCCAGTGGGTTCAAATATCTAGTGATACATGTGAATCATAACCGACATAATACCAGGGCGACGTTGAGGGCCCCATCTTCATACATTATAGTACGATTGGCACCTGTACGGAACATCCAAATGTTTGTCAATGGACGACACTGGGCTCCAACCCAGTTACTAGTCGCTTTTGGGAAACAATAATATGATGATTTGCTAAGGGACGAACCCTAATCAGTGTTGTGGGAGCAAGAATGCATATCCCGCACACTAGTCAGAAGTTGTGATCGTAAGAATAATGGCCTAGCGAGTATCTGAAATCGCTTGATTAGGTTCTCTGCCAATCCCGAGTTGGGTATGGTATGGGGTACTCACGATGCTCAATCATCTATCTCATTTAACGGTAAAATAATCATCAAAATCCTGTGAGTTCAACTCCCAAGCCCCCGTCAAGTCGCATAGATCGACTTTGATCGGTTAATCCAGTAACTGAGCCTACGATCGAATGATCTAAGTGAGAAGTCGTGCGAACGTTGCATTCCTAGAACCATCTCCTAGATGCATTTTTTATGACCATAAATATTCAAGTATGCCACTATGTGGATGGAAAGGTCCACATGGGTCTCCATGGATGCGGTTAGAGCAAAGGCTAGAGATCCCACTCCACCTTGGTCATACTATGATGAAATACTAGACTTTCCTCGAAAGAAATTGTTACACGTACACTCTCTGGATCTGCTTTCCATGTAAGGAAAGTTGAGATGTAATTCCGATAATCCTCCTCACTATCTGAGCCATGAAGAGTGTATTGAAAGCCGTTCCAATAGCGCGTTCTAACCTTTAGACATGGAGTGAATGCACAGAACCTGGCCTGTCATTTTCTCCGATAGTCATTACGTGATAAACATTATCATGTATCTCCCTAAATTTAGTAAAATTCGGCTGGATTTACTAGTTTATAAACTGGACTCGATACCCTGTATCGTACCTGAAGAGAGTAATAGTGTAATGCACTCAGTATGTTCTATTATGTTGGTCGTGCCAATGATATTCGTGTCATCCCCGATGCACAAGGTTAGACAATAAATATATGCATAGCACAAAAGATCGAGTGCGTGGTATTAAATGCCTCTTAGACATATGCCACCACTCATTCGATTATCGGTCGTGCTCAATGAGCAGAGAGATCCATAGGCAGGTTGTATGTTATAGATCAACTATCATACATATAATTTAACTACTTCCCAAGTAATAAATTTGAATAATCACAATAAATTAGAACAAAAGAAATCGCATGTATGTCACGAGCACTTTATTGAATATAAATGATATGTTCCCAACAAAATCAAAAATATTGACAACAAAAAAGTAAATCAAGTCTATCTAGAAAAGAAACTACTAGTACTCTCTCTAATGTGATATCACATGTCTACTGAGATATCATTTCGGATTACTCCGTATGTTGATCTATGACGGCATTTCAGGCTTCCTTTGATTTCGTAGATCCCTCCTTTCCAATCGAACTGTAATGCCTGATGATATGTAGAGGGAATAACTTTTATGTTATGTAACCATGGTCGTCCCATGATGCCCAGGTAACGAGATTTAGCTTTGATGACGTAGAAAACTACCTCAAGTGTGACTGGCCCGGCTGTGATGGGAAGTGTGATTTTCCCCACACGTTCTTCCATAGAGCTGTTGAATCCAGAGATATTGATGTTACTTGGTTCGACCTTGTCTGCTAAGCCCATTTGGTCAATTGTACTCTGGAAAATTAGTTCGATGTTGCTGCCGGTATCTACCATCATCGTATGTAGAACTATGTTCTTCATCTTTAACATGATCACAAGTGCATCTTGGTATGGAAAGTTAACGTGACAAACGTCACAGTCTTTGAAAGAAATCCCAGCTCGTCGGTTGCTAGATTCTGGCAACAAGCGAGCTTCTTTATGTGTTATTGTCAGATCATGGCATTGTCCGACACGCCTACGCTTGGATTTGTTGGAGTTGTTGATTGTCTGAGTCTCGATGAAGTATAAGTGTTTTTCTTCATTTGTTTCGTCAATTTGGACGATTTTAGCGTCAGTCTTATAACTGCCATCCTTATAACTTTCAATGTCAATAATATACTCAAGCATTCGACCTTGTACAAATATATTCTAGAGAAAAAATATCAATGCGAAACATCGCTCCGTGTCATGATGTTGAATCTGGTGGTGAATGCAGTATGGCTTTCCTGGTATGGACGTAAGAGTATTGGCAGTTCTGAAGCATTCACCTTTTTGTATTAGCGGGTACAAGTCTGCAAGAGTAGTTGTTAATTGTGGTATACACGGAATTGGCTTCCTTCACCCTTGGCGTCCTTGATTGTCATTGGATTTGAATCGCTTCTTATCACACCCATAGTCTTTATTGTTGTTATGGGCTCGTTCGTCAGGATGGCCTTTTGTTGGTAGGGTGGTGCGTTGAACTCTTGGCTTCTCAGTTGTCAGTCGCTCAAGGTCGATAAAGTTGCTGACCTTCTCTATCATGTCCTCCAACGTCAATGGTTTGTTGAGAACCAGGTGTTCTTTGACTCGTCCATCCACGATTAAAGTATTGGTGAGGGCGGAGATTGTGATTTTCTTGTCGAGGTTGTCAATTTTCCGGGCTAGTCCAAAAAATTTCTTGGTAAACGTCTCTGATTTTTCATCTGGCGCTTGCTTGAGGCTGAACGAAGAGTAGAGACTCTCCTCCTTGCCTTTATTGTGCGAATAGTTTTTGAAAAACAGTTCACGAAGTTATTCAAAAGTGAAGATAAATCCTTCATTGAGTATGTGGAACCATCGTAGAGGTTCTTCTTTCAAACTGGTCGGAAATAGGCTACAGAGGATGTGGTTAGATGCCGAATGCAGTCCCAAAGAATCCTGGAATTCTTGGACGTGCTCCACAAGATCTCTCCCCTTGTATTTTAAGATCTTTAGAGTATGAAAACTAGCAGGCACTTCCTCATCTAGCAACTCTTGTGCGAGTGGGCACTTTTGTAGTTTAGGATAGCTATTTTTTGTAGTATGTATTTGAGCACCTAACAACTCATTGATGCGCCTGTCCACCTATTCCAGATTGAGATGTAGGCGAGACGTAACAGCTCATCTTGTTGCTGGTCCTCCTACAAGATTATGATCTCATGTTGCTTCTCCCATGCGGTCATACACTGAAACTCGAGGTTTTTCTCTATTTTGCTCCTCTTGTTGCTGCAGATCTATTACCGCTCCAGCGGGTAATGGTGGATCGATGTGACTCCGAGGTAGAACTGGTTCTTGTTAAATTTGAGGAAGTGCTAGATTTCGGCCTCGATGTCCCAAACGATCATGGACTGATATCCTCGAGGCTGCAGGCAGAGCGTTTTGCTGTCTCGGATTTACTATTATTTGAGCTTGAAGCGCTCTGATTGTATCCTGCATGCTGGCGAGCTATTTCTCTAGCTCTATTCATCGTTCAGCTTCTGCTTGCACAGTTATTCACAAATTTATGACTCCTTCAGCAGCGTCAAGCAGGACATGGTGTGATTTGCCTTGATTTGCCATCTTTCAAAAGTGAATGCGATAAACACTGGATTGGAGAACGCTGAGTGTATGCTTCGGTTCCCACAGACGGCGCCAAATATAATAGCCTATTTTTGTAGAGACCGAAAACAGTGTTTTACACCTTTGAAATATAGAATAATGGTTGAGAATCGAAAGTAATTAACACGAGTTTTAGCATGAAAAACCCTTGAATGGGTAAAAAACCACGACCTCTCCTGAGGATTTCTGAAAGAATGGTGTTTATACAGATGCTAGCTATTACAAAGATAAAGAGATTGAATATCTAAGTTTTGGTAAGGATGACTTTCTCTAAGAGTTCTCTAGGTGATAATAGCCGTCCTGGATCCTCATCTTCAGGTCCCTTTTTATAGGTATTATAATATGACCGTTGGTTACATTGATGAGAAATGTTATAATATTAGGTTTTGATGAGTCTTCATAATGGCCTTTTGTAACGTCTTGATACTTGTTGATCTGTAACAGATCTATTAATACTCTTAGCTGTAGCTTCTGACCACTGAAGAAGATACGATCTTTTGTGATGTTCGCATATATACGACCTGTTGCTAAGTGGAAGAGAATCTTCTGCAGTGCAAAGTTACAGGATGCTTTAATATCTCCGAACTGTTGATGAAGATACGATCTCTAATAGTGTTCGCATGCATTCGAACTGTTGATAGACATCTGAGTATTTTCTGCAGTGCAATGTTATTGGATGCTTCGCCATTCCTGAACTGTAGATGAGGAAGTCTGTATTGTGAACTGCTTGCCTTCAGCCTTTGGCTAGTTACCAGTATGCTAACTTCAGACTATATAAGCTCGAATATCAAATTTAGTATGAGGATTATAAATAAGCCCTCACAACTGCCCCCTCTCAGCCAATAGCAGGAGAAACGTGTGTAGCGAGCGGTGTTGGTTGAGAAGTCCAGTCATTTTAAATGCTGCATTGATGGCTTCCTTTTATCTAGGAAGAATAATAATTTTAACTATTGAGTCTCTCAAAAATTCTACTTGAGAAGTACACTTGTGATAATGATTGTATTAGAAGTGGTGGCATGGAATTAAATGTTGTGACTATAAAAAATGGTGAATAGTTGCTATCACTGTTCATCCTGGTTGAACCTGTCAGCCGTCTGGATTTGTATAAGTAGTAACGATGGTGACTACTTGTCTTCAGGCGTATGAGGAGAGAGTTCAAAAGAAGATGATGATTCTGCAAACCCGCTACTTTGGGAACCAAAGTATTTCTCTGCCAACTCCAATCTCTGTTCCTCCAACTTTTCATGGGATGTCGTGGGAAGAAGTAAAGGAGGCAGAAGATGATTATCATCAAATGTGGCGCTTCCACAACATGGTCTTGTTTACTGCTCATCATCGGGCCTGTCTGCGGCTGTTTGTAGAGGATGCGGTGGCGCCAGAAGACGAGAAGGTGGGGAAGTCGTCTGAGAAGTACTGTCGATATCCTGCGAAGGATTGGGTATTGTAATGGTGGAGGAGGTCCTTCGTCGGCAGCGGAGGTGGGGGTTATGGAGGAGTGGTGGGATTAACTTTGTCCTCTACCTCACTTCAGTTCCACTTCTTGAGCTTTGAGTTCTTCTGCTGGGCCCGCCATTATTTCTGCTCAAGTGTTACACTGTCATGTGCAAGGTGGGTTATTATTTGTAGAAGAAAAGTTGTAGAACTTGTAATCTTGATTTTTGAACTGACTGAAGTATTCGTCCTTGTAAATCGTTGGTCTTGAATAATAAATTCGAACTTCATTATCTTGTCTTGTATGTATTTGAAACTGCTTGAATGAACTGTTGTAGGACTCCGTAGAACAATTATCAAACTATTCAAAGGTGACATAGGTCGAAAATATGTAGATCGAATTATTATTGAGCATATCTGAACTGTGTATATCGCTATTATATATTTGTGGCCTTGTTGAGATATAGTGTTGTTATGCCTACGGAGATGACAAGGGCATAATATTTTTCGTGCTCAATATAAGTTCTTGTTGTTAGAGCATTGTCATTGTCAACTTGAACACTTGTTATCATTGGTGGAACTTGGTCGCAACCTCTGATAAATCGCGTTGGATAAACTTGATAAAGAGGATGTGAGAGTTCTTGGTAGAGGAATCATTCCGTGTGGTGAAGAGATTTATCCGTTCTGTCACTATATCTAAGGTCGGATGATTGATCATAATAAAATGATTTTTTTTATTGAGGTCGTCTTGTCGTCACTTTCTGTATCTGTGATAATATATTTGAAGCGGGATTTGTTGCTGATTTTCTGCTTCTATCAGACCGAAAATGAGGTAAGTGACAGCTATAATAGTTGTACTTAAGGTTTTGAACTGGAACCATGCTATAAAAGGCGTATCAGGATCGTGCAGCCGTAGAAGGTTGTTGTTGTAAGTAATCGTGCTGTAAGATCTGTACAAAACTTCTTAGGCAGTGAGTCCTTAATAATGGTAGAGGAGAGAGACAGATGTGATAACCGAACACGTTACTCCAAAAATCATTATGAGTGTAAAGGAAAAGACGTGCCAACTAGGAGAGATGATGCTGACACGTGTCTCGAAGAGCCGTCGTTTCAGAAACCGAGGGATAATATAAAAGCTTGTCTTTCGTCTTCTTTTAAACCACAATCAGTTGCAGATAGAGGAAGAAGCATTTTTAGAGAGAAAATCTGCAAACTTTGAACAAAGTCCTCCAGTGTTGTGTGATCTTGCTAAGAAGAACAAAGTTTTTCCGTCTGAGGTACGAGTGGTGACCGGAGTCGACGATTGTTGCTCTTCAGGTACAGGTTAATATCTATGCTTCCATCTTTCCTGTTGTGGTAGATAGTGTGTCTGTTGAATGCCATATTAGATTGTAGTGGCTTGCTTGGTAGATTGATGACTTGTTGGGTA